>CP139507.1:115950238-116643244 GCA_021014915.2 Artemisia tridentata subsp. tridentata
TATAATTGTTGGTAAAAGCTTAATGTGTTTTGAACATGCAAAAAGTTCACATTCTTTTTGTATCACTATAAATTATAAATGGGAGGTGCTATATAAACGGGGTCTAGTTTGACCCCGTCCAATAGCCTTTTGTTTTTGTCAGTTTTTTTTCAGTTTTTTGCCTTTTTTTCTGTTTTTTTTTTTGTTTTTTGTCCTATGCTGTCTTTTTTTTTTTTTTTTTTTTTTTTTTTTTTCCCAAAGCTAAAGTAATAAGTGTTTTTTGTTTTTGTTTTTGTGTCTTTGTAATTTTTTGTCCAAAAGTCCAAACTGCATATTCCACAACTGCATAACAACAACCAAAACCAAAGTGCAGATTCCACACAACACACTCCATAATCAATACAAGAATATAGTCAACTGCAGATTTCACACAACACAAAGTGCAGATTTCGTCATCGCCGTATAGGCTCAGATTTGAAAACGTAATAGAAAAAAATGTAGATTTTTAGTAAGGCTCGGATTCGAAGGTTGCAAAGTGATAAAATATCACTTTGCCATGCCATTCGGTTTTGAAGGCTGCAAAGTGATAAAAATATCACTTTGCCATGCCATTCAGTTTTCGTCATCGCCTTATAACCAAAAGTGAAACACAAAGTTAAAACCATTGTCCAAGTGCAGATTCCACACAATTGCACACAAGGGGGGGCCTGGATATCAGATTGTTAACACAATCCACAAAAGCAGATTCCACAATCCACAAAAGCAGAAAGCACAGATTGTAATCACAAATTGATACAAGCATGTCGCAAAACAGTAAGATTCCCAAACTGCATGCCCGTAAAAAACAAACAAGCCCAACAGTAAGATTCCCAAACTGCAGCTTTGCTCGATTATAAACAAAGCTCAATCACAAGCAAAGCTCACAACAAACACTACAACCATATCAACCATATCAAAAACAACCACAGAACCACAAACACTACAACCACCACAGAACCACCAACTAGAATCCACCAACACATAATCAACCACCACAGAACCACCAACCATAATCCACCATCACATAATCACCCACCACAGAACCACCAACCTTAATCCACCATCAAATAATCACCCAACACAGAACCACCAACCATAATCCACCATCAAATATTCACCCACAACAGAACCACCAACCATAATCCACCATCAAATATTCACCCACAACAGAACCACCAACCATAATCCACCATCAAGAAGTACAAAAAGTACAAATAGCAACAAATAGCCTCACCGTTTATATAGCCAAATAGGGCTCACAGAACCATCAACAAATGTCGAATTCACAATTTTACACAAATCAGGTAAAGGCTCAGATTTATAACAAAACTGCTTTCATATTTGGCTGCAACATCAAAGGTTGCAAAATCATTTTTTTGTTTTGCCGTCCATTCGGAAATGCCATGCCAAAATCAAGTTTTTTTTTATAAAATCATCATTGCCATTGCCAAAATCAAGTTTTTTAAAATAAAAACAGTTTCATCACAAGCCTGTGGGGAATGGGGTAGGCCAGAGCAGGTATTCATACCACTCAAAGTGGCAGATCAAGGTGTTAACCTACCCACATAATCACCACAGAACCACCCACAACATCACAACATATCACATATCACATAATCACCCACCACAGAAACACCAACATCACAACATATCACATATCACAGAACTATCAAGAAACCATCACAAAGTATCACATATCCCATAAGGCATGGACTATATAAACGGTGCCTATTTGACTATCACATAATCACCCACCACAGAAACCATCACAAAGAATGTTTAATTGTAATAAATCAAACACATAATCACCACAGAACCACCCACAACATCACAACATATCACATATCACCCACCACAGAACCACCCACAACATCACAACATATCACATATCACATAATCACCCACCACAGAAACCATCACAAAGAATGTTTAATTGTAATAAATCAAACACATAATCACCACAGAACCACCCACAACATCACAACATATCACATATCACCCACCACAGAACCACCCACAACATCACAACATATCACATATCACATAATCACCCACCACAGAAACCATCACAAAGAATGTTTAATTGTAATAAATCAAACACATAATCACCACAGAACCACCCACAACATCACAACATATCACATATCACCCACCACAGAACCACCCACAACATCACAACATATCACATATCACATAATCACCCACCACAGAAACCATCACAAAGAATGTTTAATTGTAATAAATCAAACACATAATCACCACAGAACCACCCACAACATCACAACATATCACATATCACCCACCACAGAAACACCAACATCACAACATATCACATATCACAGAACTATCAAGAAACCATCACAAAGTATCACATATCACATAATCACCCACCACAGATCCACCAACCCAAACCCTAATTTTATAGAAACCCTAAAAATCACAGATCTATCAAGAAACCATCACAAAGTATCACATATAACATAATAACCCACCACAGAAGCACATAATCACCCACCAGAGAACCACCCAACCCAAACCCTAATTTTTAAAAATTAGGCGTTTCCAAAAAAACTTGTAGATCTGCTCAATTAGAGCACGTATCTTACAATTAAGTATGTTTAATCGTAATAAATCAAACGATTTTAAGAAAACCCCAAATTTTTTTAGAAACCCTAATTTTTTAGAAACCCTAAAAATCACAGATCTAACAAGAAACCATCAAGAATAATCACATATCACATAATCACCCACCAACGTATCACATAATCACAAATCCATCACAACAAATCCATCGCAACAAAAACAGATCTAAAACTATTTTAGATCTAATAAAGAGAGAGAAAAGAGAGAGAGATAACGCGTTTCACACACACACACATGTGTGAGAAAAAGAGAGAGAGAAAATGTTTTATACCGACCCGGAAAACGCGTTTTTTCGTATTTATCATTTTTTTTTTTTTAATTGTTGTATTAAAGATGTAAATGTTAAAGTTAAAGATGTAAATGTTAAAAAAGTTATAAAAAAATGTAAAAATGTAAATGTTAAAAAAGTTATAAAAAAAATGTAAAAATGTAAATGTTAAAAAAGTTATAAAAAAAATGTAAAAATGTAAATGTTAAAAAAGTTATAAAAAAATGTAAAAATGTAAATGTTAAAAAAGTTATAAAAAAAATGTAAAAATGTAAATGTTAAAAAGTTATAAAAGTATTATTTAAAAAAATATATGTTATAAAATTTGTTATGTATTGTCAGGTTTTCGGTTCTTTAGAGGAAGTAACTGAGTGGGTGCAAAATATAGCTCGGGAGCTCGGTTTTGTCATTGTTAAACATAGAACCAAATCACAAAATGGTCAGATGTGCGAAGTCAATTATAGGTGTACAAAGGGTGGGAACTATGAACCTCACGGTAGTGGAAAACGGAAAACCAAAACATGTAAAACCAATTGTCCATTCAGATTAGATGCGAAATATCATCGAACACAAAATTATTGGATTTTGAGGGTGAAGGATGATAGGCATAATCATGATATGCTAGATTCGTTGCATGGTGTGGCATATGCAATGCGATTAAAGGAATATGAGGTCGGGTTGGTCAAAGAATTGTCAGATTATAACGTACGACCACGTAATATACTTTCGACAATACAGGGTCGTAATCCGGATAACGTGTCTAGCGTTAAAACTATATATAACGCACAAGATAAGATCCGGAGAGCCATAGTAGGTGATAGAACTCCAATTCAGGTCCTTTACTCGCATTTGATGCATTCAGGGTATACGTATTACCCCAGGGTAAATGAGCATAACGAGCTTGAGGAGCTATTTTTTTTGCACCCCACGTCGTATGCTTTATGGTGTACATTCCCTGAAATCATGCTGATGGACTCCACATACAATACCACGATGTTTAAATTGCCACTGTTGGAAATTGTTGGAGTAACTTCAACAAATAAAACATTTTCAATGGCGTATAGCTTTTTAAACAGTGAAAAAGGGCATAATTTTCAATGGGTATTGCAACGTGTGAAGGATGTGATAGACGAAAGATATTACCCACGTGTTATCGTCACTGACAGAGATTTAGCGTTGGTTGGGCAACATTATGAACGCCTACAACAGCGATTGGTCAACCATGAGGGTAATTAATTATTAATTCATTGTTTTATATTATTTAATAAATAAGCACCCGAATGACCTTTTGTTAATTCATTGTTTTTTTTTTCCAGATATCGCTGAGTATCTGAATAACTGGCTGCGAGATTACGCACACATGTTTGTCTCGTATATTACCGATCGATATCGCTCCTACGGACAGACAACAACGTGCAGAGTTGAGAGTCACCACGCGTTGTTGAAATTATATTTGGGCGGCACACAGTCCAACTTAGACAGGTTGGTGAGTTCGGTCGATAAGATTCTCATTGCGCAAGAAAATGCGATAAAAGAGAGTTTTAATAGAAGCATCAACGAGAAACAAAATAATTGTAATGTACTACTATTTGAAGAATTGTGGTATAAAGTTTCCAAACATGCTTTCAAACTCATGTTCAAGGAACTCCACCTGTCGATCACCGTAGAAGACTGTAGCCATAAGTTGCGGTCAATTTACGGACTGCCATGCTTTCACGAAATGCAATACTATGTATATCATGGTAAGTATATTAAATTTATAACTATCAAGTTATTTTCCCCGTTAATTTATATAAGTCACTTTTAATGAATTCAGGACGCCCCATTCCACTGGATGAAATTCATATTTTTTGGAGAACCCTGTCTGTTCCGTGGCCTATTATCAATAGGCCACCGCCTGAAGATGGCTCTTCCAGCGAACCTGATGATGATGATGATGATGATGATGATACTTCGTTTCAAAATGACATGCGACAATTCAAGAATGTTTTTAGCAAAGCAACATCGTTTGTCAAGAAAAATATGTTAACGAGGATGAGAGCGATATACCAACCTGAATCTGTTGACACACGTGAACCTGTTATTCAGAAAAATACCCGTGGACGTCCGAGCGCAAAGGACAAAAAGGGAAAGGCTACAAAAGTCCCGGACTTGAATGAAGTACCAACCGTAGATCACCGAAGAAGCACAACTTCAAGATCTACGAAAGTCCCGAACTTCAACAAAGAACATGCAAGACATAGTTCTTACACGGGTCCTAGTGTTCAACAAAGAATAAGACACCAGTTGTACGTTGGAGATGTAGATAGCGAATATTTTATGGAGCAGATTCCAGGGAGATGGCATCCATACATAATAAGTATATATAATGTGGTAGGTGATGGAAATTGTGGGTTTCGGTGCGTTGCCCACGGTTTTTGTGAAGACCAAAATAGGTGGCGCCAAGTTAGAGAGATGTTATTGCAAGAGTTAGCCCTACATAGGGAGGTTTACACAAACATGTGGTTGCAAGCTGGCTTTAACAGAATTTGCTATTCAGTAAACTGGTTCGGAAATGGAGCTGCGCCTGAAGATCGCTATATGATTATGTCAGACACGGGGTTGGTTATTGCATCACTGATTAACCGACCTGTTGTATTTATATCTTGGCAGGGTTGGAATACGTGTTTTCCGCTTTTTTTGGGTCCAAACTTCTCACAAAGAACTGACCCCCTTGTGATAGCCCGTGTGGGGTCAGACGAATGTGGTCACTACATTTGTCTGACGCTAGACGGAGATTCTCCACTTCCGCATCTCCACCCACAATGGAGGAGGCACAGAACCCAAGATGCATCCCAATGGGAAACATTATATTACGATCGACTAAATAAATAATTGTAGTATCTTAGAACTAACTATTGACGAGCTTGTAATTTTGTGAACACCCTCTCTTTTGATGTATATATATAACAAGCTTAGTCTTCCTATCCGATTATTTGTGAACACCCTATCTTGTATTGTTTAAATTAACAATACATTACTTATTTATGTTTATGTTGTAAATAACTGTTTGTATCATTTGAATTAATTATTTGGCCAGGTGGAACAAAATACTCCTTACATGTGTCGCTGTAAGAACGGATTCATTAAAGAGAGGATATCCCGTAAAGAACATAGTTATGGTCAACCGTATTACGCATGTCCTCTTTCAGTGGTAAGTAATCATATGTTTGCTTAGTTATGTAAATTATTTGTTTGTTAATAATACATTTCTTATTATTTTCTTAACATGTAACAGCCAGGAACAGATGACTATGGTTGTCGGTACTTTATGTGGAAGGATGAGTTTCAAAGGAGGCACTTTTGTCGAGCCTCTTCTTCAACGCAGTGCTCAGACTGCGTTGCTAACGCTAATAAGATTGACCAGCTTGAAGCAAGAAACAAGCTGTTGATGACAAGAATAAAGACGCTGGAGATGGAGTTAGAATTGGCAAGGAATCCTGAGGATCACGCTTGTCAGTCGAGTGCAAGGCTTCATGATCTTTTAAATAATATGAATAATCTTCATATGTCGTAGATGTTGTTGTTTTAAATGAAATGAATAATCTTCATATTTGTTGTTTTTAAATAATGTGTTGACGTTGTCGTTCAATTTAATAATAACAGTTGTTGTTGTAGTTATTTAATGTAGCAATATTTAACGTGCTATTATACAAAACATTATACATATACAAAACATTATTAAACACAAATATACAAAACATTATACATATACAATATACAAAACATTATAATATATTTCTATTTAAAAAAAAAAAAAAAAAAAAAAAAAAAAAAAAAAAAGGAAGAAAAGGACAAACTGCAAAAAGTACAAAAGTACAAATAGCATACATAGCCACCGTTTATATAGGGAAATAGCTACCGTTTATATAGTCCATGCCATTATAAATAGACATTTTACCTATTTGACTTTTACATATATTTTTTAAGTGTAGAACACTAAAACTTTAATGACATTTTTGTATGAATCACTAAATGACAATTTCTTTTTAGTGACGTGTATGAATGTATGATGAACATTGAACACATAAGTGAAGTATTGTTCAAAAATCTATAAAAAAAAAAAAAAAAAATAAATAAATAAATAAAATAATAATAAAAAAAAAAAAAAATCACAATAAACAAAGACACAAAATAATTGAAAATCGATGATAAATTTTACACATTTACCGTAAATGTGTAAAATTTATGTCACGTTTTGTGTGTTTCATCATTTATAATTTTATATATTGAAAAAGCCTCTCCCATATATGTTGTGTAAAATAATTTTGAGCGGTTTATCATTCCTCATCCTCTCTTTATTTTGCGTAAAATTTATGACAGTCTTCTTTCTATTTTGTGGTAAAAATGGACATGTTAACATTTGTTTAAGGTTTCAACTATGTAGGCATTCAGGCGTACTGCACGTCACCAGGCAATTGCTGCCTTGAAAACATCATTTGCAATTTTAACTAATAATTTTGGACTCCCAAGTGAGTTATACATACCGACATAATGACGTGATGAGTACTAAAAATGAAGCTAATATGAATAGCATTTCGAGCCAACTTGCGTTGTTCACTGATGAGTAATATGATCACTGCACGTTGTTGCGGGTTTACAAAAATCACCGCCGTTGGGTTTTGCAGTTTTGCACTACAAAAGGTGTAAAACATAAACTACAAATACACTTGAACATTTTGACTTGTACTATGCGTTGTTTCTGTGAAGCAAGTTGCTATCTTCTTATGCTTCTTGCTAATTATCTTATTGATCTGTCCCCATCAGTTTTCATCTCCTATCAGCATAAGATTGTATCATCCTAACACAGTATAAGATTGTATCATCCTAACATACAACGTATGTTTGACGAAGATAGCTGTAGCAAGAAGTAGTAACAGTAAATAATAGCAGAAAACCAGTAGACGTTTATTTTAATAAAGCGTTTGGTAACATAACTGTATAGTCATAATTAGTAAGCGAAAACGCTAGTCGCTCGTAAATGCTACTAGAAGTAGTGTTTAGAAAAAGTGGAAATGCTAGTTGCTTATTTCCAAACAGACATTTTGTACAAAACGTCGCTAACCGCTAGTTGCTACTTACTTCAAAACGCTCTTAAACGCTTGCTACATATCAGACCCATCATACCCATATTCATCATACCCATATTCATCAATAATGGGACAAATATCATCAACAGGACCAAGATCATCTTCTGCACCAAAGATTATTTTTGGAGGTACGATCGTTGTCGTCGTCGGCGTTGACGACCTCGACGTTACTTTCCCTTTCTTGCTTCCTTTCGCTTTCTTCCTTCCTATCACTTTCTTGCTTCTTCCTGTTGAAATTTCTTGAAAACGAGTACTAGAGCTTTTAGTTGATTCGGATGCTACCTCCTGGTCATAAGTTTGACCAAAAGCAACCGACCCCTCAGTTGACTGCGCGTGTCCCGCTTGAGTGAATATATCTGAGACCAAAGGTGAACTATTTAAGTCGGCCCCAACTGCTAGATTCTTATTTACCTTCTGCTTCTTCAAATCAATATTTGGTGTCTTTGATGATAGTTCACGCCGTATAAAGAAGATGGGGGGAGGTTTTAAAGTCACTCTTTCTTCTCTTCTCATCGGTTCCTTAGTAGTACCTTGGACATGGTCATCATCTAGCCCAAAACCTAAGCTCGTTTCTAAAACTATATGGTCCACATGGGATTTAGCTGGCTCATTTGAGATATCATTGGTTAACGATGAGGTTGAAGAGACTAGCATGGATGATGCTTGGCTAGCCGACAAGACTGCTTGGTTAAGCGACTCTTTCAGCAAGCTAACATCCCGACACTTCCTAGATATGTCTTCACTGCATAAATTAAGGTAATGTTGGCAAGATCCTAAGAGTTAAAACTTCCTAATCAACCAATGTAATACAACAACTTACTCTAATATATCAATAGCATGACCACGATCTACAAGAAACTGCTTCAACTGTAACAAGAAATGAAATTAAATAAATAATGTGGATCATATTTGATTGCATTAATTAGACAGCCATTTTGTTATTAAGATACTACCTTGGAATTATTCACTTCTTCTTGCTTCAGTCTCTCGGATTCTTTTACTAACTTCTCCATTTGGCTTTCTTCATATGCAAGTGTTTCCCGAGCCAAAAATTCTCTTTCTACCTTTTCTTTATCTGCTACCTTCTTTTCTTCCAGCGCTGATGTCAATCTCTTCTCCAAATCTCTACGCATCTAAACGAGAAAAGCTTTGATCATAATCATCACCCAACAACCTCAATGTTAGTATTATCTAAAATCTGTTAATATATTTAGCATATTACCTGATTGAGGACTCCAAGGGCTGTAAACCCTTCATTCAACACACCCGACACACGAGATTGGAGCTCCTTCACTTCGGTAGCTAAAACCGCTTTGCGTGCCATTACTTCTCCAGCATGCTACATAGGTATACTAAAATTATTCAAATCACGGGTATATCAATTGTACACTTATAATGAAAACTAGCGAACATACTTATATTTACATCCTTCATATTCATATATTCTTTATGCCAAATAAACTACAACCTTATCATTTGTTTCCTTTGCAAGCTGCTGCTTCTTTTTAAGTTTGTCTACCTTTGCAAGAATATGCAAGCCACTCATAGCCGCTTCTTCTTTTGCTTGTGCTGCAGCTCTCTCACTAAATTCCACTTGTTTCATTAAGCTGGTCACGGAGACCATCGTGGAATCCAGGCTTTTCTGCATAAACTCACATTTTATAAAAACAGTGTCTAAAGCAATCCTCAATTTATTACTAAGAAAAAGTACAGTAAATTTAGTAGAAAAATGCACCGAAAATGTAACCGACTAAACTATGTTGTTTTGGAGGTGAGTGTATTATCGTCAAAATGAAAAGTTGGTGAAATGCACATAAAAATATGAAAATTGGTGAGATACTTTGTGTAAAGTACTGAAAACCTTGGAGACACTTTGTGTCTGTTCTAAATATGCAACTAATTAAAGTGAAGGTATATGGTCAATAATGAAAATTGGTAATGTACAGTACAAATTTAAGAAAAAGTGCACGGTGTCAAACATCAGCCAAAAAAATCGGAAACCAATTCAAAGTTAACCAAAAAAAGAAAAGCTAATTCTCAAAATAGGACAAAAATTTAACTTTTTTTTAAAAAAGATACAAAAATAATACCCATTCCCTAAATGGTCATTTGCAAATGTGCGAATGCGCGACTCCACTAATTTGTTGACACGTGCACACACAAAAAGTACAACACCAATCATTTGTTGGCCCAAACATATGTGCGAACGACGGTGTGCAAATTCTGGCTATTGTGCGAACTAAACCCATAAACATATACATATCCAGATCCAAACACCACCATCATCCACCACACCATCCAAACACCACCACCATCCACCACACCATCCAAACACCACCACCATCCACCACACCATCGACACCACCATCGACACCACCATCCAAACACCACCACCATCCACCACACCAGAAGATCTCATCGTTCCACATATAAGCAATATTTGCTTAAATGTTTTGTTTGTTATGGTCCAATCCAATTATCAAAACATACTACTGGTTAACTTTTCCATAAATAACAATTGTTATTGCTAATTGTAAGCGAAGCCAGTAACTTCTATCGATTCAGATTGTTTGGGTAGCTATTTTCGTTAGTTGTTAAGCATACGCAAGTAGATACATGTGCGATTTTAGAAGCAAGGAAAGCAGGAAGTAAATTTTTTACCAAGTCTTCTACAACCTTTAGGCAAGTGGTCGTCTTTCTTTGGCGCCAACATCTTCTGAATTTTTGATGGAATATTTCAATGTGGTTTACTTTATCTTTTAGTTGGGCTTAGTTTAAAATATATGAATCAACAATTGTATAGTTTAAATCTTTAAGGGGTACACTTGAATTCAGTAATGACAAGTTTAGAACATTTAGGCTGGTGTGGTGTATGGTGGTGGTGTTTGGATGGTGGTGTTTCGATGGTGTGGTGGATGGTGGTGGTGTTTGGATGGTGTGGTGGATGGTTGATGGTGGTGGTGTTTGGAAGGTGGTGGATAATGGTGGTGTTTGGATCTGGGATCTGGATATGTATATGTTTGTGGGCTTAGTTCGCACATTAGCCGGAATTCGCACACCGTCATTCGCACATTTGTTGGCCAATGATTGGTGTTGTACTTTTTGTCTTGACACGTGTCAACAAATTTCTCCCATTCGCACATGACCATTTAGGGAATGGATATTATTTTTGTACCTTTTTTTAAAAAAAGTTAAAATTTTGTCTTCTTTGGTGCACAATCGCCTCCCATGCATTTATTTACCTTTTGATATACTCGCTCAGTTCCAAATTATAAGTCAATCTTTCTATTTTGACTTATCCAAGAATAAATGTCAACTTACATATTTCAACCAATAGAAATGATTTTCAAAAGTCGAAGACATCTTATTGATGTACAGTGTGATGGTCTCGACTTTACTTAGATTGTGTGCGATATGATCAATGGTATCATAATTTGGGACTGAGGAAGTAACAAGTTTATCCAACTACATTACAACTAGAAATGCAAGTGGATAAAATCGTGAGATGGCGGTCATCAAACAACTAGTCTCTTAGGTAGGGGTGTTAGTCGGGTTCACTCGGTCAGGTTCGGGTCAATTCGGGTTGAGGCTAAAAAAAATACCCGAACCCCCTGTTTAGAACTCGGGTTAGTCGGGTTCGGGTCAACCTGAATATAACTAAAAAGATTAAAAAAATTGCTTACTTCAATATGTTTACATTGTAAAAGTGTTAGTCGAGTCGGGTTGGTCGGGTTCGGGTCAATTCGGGTTGAGGCTAAAAAAATATACCCGAACCCGACCCTATTTAGAAATCGGGTTAGTCGGATTGACCCGAATAAAATTATTGACACGTGTAACCCGACCCGAATAGGCTTAATAGGGTTCGGGTTCGGGTCGGTCTTTTTGACACCCCTACACTCTTAGGTTGGGTGTAGCGATGACCATCAAGAGACCAACATCCCCACCGCCACATCATCCCCAATGCCACAACAAGTTTCTCTCACCTAGACAACTTTCTCTCTACCGGAGAACTTCATGACCAAAGTTGGTGCAACAACGAGACCTAGGACACGGACAAAAAATATACCCATAAAACAATAAGAGTAAATTGCATAAATCGTCCTTAAAGTTTGGCCAAATTGCATGTTTCATCCCAAACGTTACGAAAGTGCAAAGATCTTCCCTGCGGAAACCTTTGGTGCAAGTATTGTCCTCCCAGGGACGATACTTGCACCAAAGATGGGGACGATACTTGCACCAAAGGTTTCCTCACAGAGACGATCCTTGCACTTTCGTAACGTTTGGGACGAAATATGCAATTTGGCCAAACTTTAGGATGATTTATGCAATTTACTCAAACAGTAAATAAACACACCCCCCACACACACACAAACAACTCGGTCACGATTCATCCATTTTGTCCATCTGGGACTAGTCTCAACAAGGGGTGGTGTAATGGCTGGGACTAGTCTAGACCGAGTGAGACCGAGCGAGACCGAGCGAAGGACTAGTCTAAAACCTCTCCACTACACCCGGTCTTAGGTCCTAGTTTACCACAAAAATAGTTGCATGAATGGGTAATGAAATAGAGGTTGTTTGTTTAAAAAAAAAATATATATATATATATACAGAGGTTGTTAGATGGTTACAGTACATAAGAAGGAAAGTACTCTAGAAAGGGTAATTCGTTGGATAAAAAATCAATTAGGTGATACTTTTTTCTAGTTGCATATTATTGCAAGGGTTTTGCTAATATGTGCCCACTGGTCACATGTTAAAGTATATAAAAAAGGAAGGTTCAAGTTAATTAAGTCATAAAATGCATATAATTAAGGTAATTTTTAGCTATAATCAATGTTCATTAAATGTGTTTTTTTATATAAAATGAAAACATGTGTTCATTTAATACGCCTAATCACATGTTAGCAAAACCCTTATTGCAAATTCAACTTTACCTAACTTTCTCTTTCCAAATTAGAAGGTAGTAATTTTGAAAATTTGTTTAAACAAGTCATTTCGGCTAAAAGCATCGCAATTGACCTCTTAGGAGAAGTGGAAAAATCCAGAAAACCCACAGAATTTCATGTTCGATAAGATGAAGAGAAAAAAAAAAGTATATATCGAGTACCCAAAGTCCCAAAGGTTAATTTTGCCAAAACTTCTATAATCACGATAATACCAAGATAGTTTCAAAGTATATATTAAATAGTAAGATTGTACCTTGCCATTTGCAGCTTCTTCAATAGTAGTATCAACAAGTTCACATGACTTGTTAAATGTAGTAGAATCATGGTCACACTCCAAATCCATTTGACGATCAAAACGACGATACGTTTAAAATTAAGGTGGTGCAAACAATCTGTTGGTAGTTGTACGATAACGAGGATGGTTTGGGGATGATCAAATGAGAAAAATTGTACAAATAGTAAAAATAGAGGTGGTGTCAACTGTCAATTTTGTAGGCATCCATGTGAACTTAACGTGTTGGTGGGGTTGTTTGGTGTCATGTTTTTGGGCAGGCGTGAGTTATTCCATATACCCCAAAGGGGGATTAGGTTATCCCCAAAACCCATAAAAATAACAACCGCACACCCTCTAATTTTTTCATTTTTTTTAAATAATTTTGATTATATAAAAAAAACTATAAACCTGAAATTGCGGAACAAAAAATATAAAGTTTAATAAGTCAAACACTTAAAATTGTCAGAAATACGAAACAGAAACTAACAAAAACTGTGATATACTGTAAATAAAAAGGAGATAAAAGGAATAAAAGACAAAACACCCCCTGATAGGACATCATAGGAGGTGTTTGTATAGCAGAGCCCCCCCCCCCCCCCTCTAAAAATACAAAGGACACCCCCTAGTGGGTGGTGTACTTTGTATTTTTTTTTCTTTTGTACCTTTGCATTTTTTTTTAAGTATATATTTGTTTTATTTTATTTTGTGTAATATTTATTTTAGTGTTTATTTGTTATGTTTTTTATGTTATGTTATTTGTATTCATCTAATGTGTTTCTATTTAATTAAACAACAACAATAACACGTTAACATTAACACATTAAACAACTACAAAAACAACTGTTATTATTCAATTAAACAAGAACATTAACACATTATTTAAAAACAACAACACCTACTACATGTGAAGATTATTTATGTCATCTAAAAGCTCATGGAGCATTGCACCCGACTGACATGCGTGATCCTCAGGATTCCTTGCCAATTCCAGTGATGCATCGAGCGTCTTTATTCTTGTCATCAACATCTTGTTTTTTGAGACATTAACATCTTGTTTCTTGTTTCAAGCTTGTCAATCTTATTATCTTGCTTGTCAATCTTATTATCTTTAGCTACGCAGTTTGAGCACTGCGTTGAAGAAGAGGCTTGACTAAAGTACTTGTTTTGAAAAGCATCCTTCCACATAAAGTATCCACACCCATAGTCATCTGTTCCTAGCTGTTACAAGTTAAGAAAATTATAAGAAATGTATTCTTAACAAACAAATAATTTACATAACTAAGCAAACGTATGATTATTTACCACTGAAAAAGGACATGCGTAATACGGTTGACCATAAGTAGTGTCTCTACGGGATGTCCTTTCTATAATCAATCCTCTCCGACAGCGACACAAGAAATGATTATTTTGTTCCACCTGGTCAAAGAATTTGTATAATAATTTACAACATAAATCAGTAATGTATTGTTAATTTAAATAATATAAACAGTTATTTACAACATATTGACAGTAATCGTTCACTATGTTTTGTCGGTATAATTATTTACAACATAAATCAGTAATCATTTACAATGTTTTGTCGGTATAATTATTTACAACATAAATCAGTAATCATTTACAATGTTTTGTCTGTATAATTATTTACAACATAAATCAGTAATCATTTACTATGTTTGTCTTTGTCTAATCTCAGTATACAGGTGTAGTCGATCGTAATATAAAGTTGCCCATTCGGATGCATCGGCAACTCTGAACGCCCTCCATTGTGGGTGAGTATCCGGAACTGGTGAATTTTCGTCTAGTGTCAGATAAATGAAGTGACCACATTCGTCATCCCCCACACGGGCAATCACAAGGGGGCCAGTTCCTTGTGATAAATCTGGACCGGAAAAAAGCGGAAAACACGTATGACTTTGTCGCTCGGATATAAATACAATAGGTCGGTTAATCACTAAAGCAATAACCAACCTCTTGTTTGGCATACTCATCCAGTAGTCTCGCGGTGCAAATCCATTATGTAACCAGTCTACTGATCTCCGAAGATGGTCATAGTCATTTTGCCACCACATACTTATGTAAAAGGCACGATTAATGTCTAACTCTTGCAATAACCACATTCGAACATCGCATCACCTTTCTTCGTGTTGACCAATACCGTGGGCAACGCACCGAAACCCATAATTTCCATCACCTCGCACATTATAAATACTTATGATGTATCGATGAAAAATCTGTGGAATCTGCTCAATCAAATAGTCGCTATCCGCATCTCCAATGTGTAACCTGTGTCTTATACTTTGTTCAACTCTAGGACCCATGTAAGAACTATGTCTCGCAGGTTGTTTGTTCAAGTCCGGGAATTTTGTAGATCTTGAATTTGTGCTTCTTCGGTGATCTACGGTTGGTACTTTATTCAAGTCTGGGACTTTTGTAGCCTGGGACTTTTTGTCCTTTGCGCTTGGACGTCCACGAGTACTTTTGTGAACAGCAGGTTGACGTATATCAACAGATTCGGGATTGTATATCCCTCTCACCTTCTTTAACATATTTTTCTTGACAAACGACGACATTTTTTCAAAAACACTCTTGAATTGTTGTATGTCATCTTCACAAGAAGGATCATCGTCAGGTTCACAAGAAGGACCATCTTCATTATTGATACTAGGCCACGGAACAGATAGGGTTCTCCAAAAAATATCAACTGTATCCAATGGAATGACCATTTCTGCATTCATTAAAAGTGACTTATATAAATTACTGATATTAATTGGGAAAATAACTTGATAGTCATAAATTTAATATACTTATTATGAATCTGATAGTAAAGCAGTTCGTGAAAGCATGGTAGCCTATAAACTGACCGCAACTGATGACTACAATCTTGGGCATCGATTGACAGTTGGAGTTCATCGAACATGAGTTCCAAAGCATATTTGGAAACTTTATACCACAATTCTGCAAATAGTGGTATATTACATTTATTCATTCTCTCGTTTTTGCTTCTATTAAAAGTTTCCTTTATTGCAGTTTCTTGCGCAACGAGAATCTTATCGATCGAACTCAACAACGTGTCTAAGTTGGACAGCGTGATGCCCAAGTATAATTTCAAAAACGAGTGTTGACCCTCAACTCTGCATGTTGTTGACTGGCCGAAGCTGCGATATTGATCAGTAATAAACGCGAGAAACATGTCTGAATAACCTTGCAGCCAGTTATTCAGATACGAATAAATATCTGAAAAAAACAATGAATTAATAAAAAGTCATTCGGGTACCTATTTATTAAATAATAAAAACAATGAATTAATAATTAAGTACCTGCATGTTCGACCAATAACTGTTGTAGGTGTTGATAATAATGCGTGAATATGCCGCGTGTCGGAGCTTTAACCATCCAATCCCATGTTCCTTTATTGGACTCATACTCCTTTAGCGAATTGCATCTATTTTTGCAATACTGAAGCACTTTTTTTGAAATGTGCCACTGACAGAGTAATTTGTTTGCGTTCGGGAATTCTTCTCTGCATGCCCCAACCAACGCTAAATATCTGTCAGTGATGATAACACTCGGGGTAATATTTTTCCTCTATCACCTCCTTCACACATTGCAATACCCATTGAAAATTAGGCCTCTTTTCTTTATCCAAAAAACAAAACGCCATTGAAAATGTTTTGTTTTTGAAGTTAATCCGACAATTTCAAAAAAATGGCAATTTAAACAACGTGGTATTGTATGTTGAGTCCATTAGCATGATTTCAGGGAATGTACACCATAGAACATATGACGTGGGGTGAACAAAAAATAGTTCCTCAAGCTCATTATGCTCATTTACTCTCTCGTAATATGTATACCCTGAATGCATCAAATGTGAGTAAAGGACTTGGATTGGAGTTCTATGACCTATTAGGGCTCCATGGATCTTATTTTGTGCGTTATATATAGTTCTAATACTAGACACGTTATCCGGATTACGCTCCTTTACTGACGAAAGTATATGACGTGGTGGTACGCGATACTCTGTCAAATGTTGCACCAAACTGAACTCATCATCCTTTAATCTCATTGCATATGGGAAACCATGCAACGACTCTACAAAATCATGATTATGCCTATCACACTTCACCCTCAACCTCCAAAAATCTTGTGTTTTAGAATATTTCGCCACTAATTTGAATGGACAATCGGTTTTAGAGGTACTGGTTTGCCGTTTAATTTCATCTTCTAAACCTTCACGTTCATACTTCCCACCCTTTGAACACCCATAAATGATTGCGTACAAATACCCCTTCTCTGATTTGGTTTTTTTTAACAATAACAAAACCGATCACTCGAGCTATATTTTGCACCTAATCAGTTAGTTGCTCGGGAGAACTGAACACTTGAAAATACATTACAACTTTTACAATTTTTATTTTTTTAAAAAATTACTTTATTTTTTTTAACAACTTTTTTTTACAAATTTTTTTTACAATTTTTTTTCCTTAAAAAAAAAAAAAAAAAAAAAAAAAGAAAAAAAAAAAAAGAAAGAAAGTAAAACCGCGTCTTATACCACCCAGGCCCACAGACTTAACCCTTATCCCACCCCACCCCCATCCCATCTTGTATACACTATGCTCTGACTTTCTCTCTCTCACTCATACATCCCATCCCATCTCTACCCACAGACGTACCCTTATTCCCTCCTGGGTATATAAACATTTCTCTCTCTCTCACTAGTACAAAAATGGGATTTAGTCACACATGCTGTTTTTCGAACAGCCACACAGTCGCTTTTTTATGTGACTAAATGTACCAGAATAAAATAAACAGCCACACTTGATCCGACTTGTGTGACCATTTCGGAATTACATCCGAGGCTACAGCCACACATTTGAATATTTTCGTGACTATACGTATCTGGTAATTTTTTTTTTGATTTTTTAGTCACTTATAATTTGGGACGTGTGACGGATACAAATAAGGTTGAAACATTAGTCACACTATATATATACATATGTGACAAATATATGTCACGCAATTGAAAAGTGTGACCAAAATCCATATATGGTCACACGAAGTAATTGTGTATGTGGCTAAATCATATGCTCAAGTTTGTCACACATTATTTAAGCGTGACTGCTAGTTTTTGTTGAAAATTTAGCCACATATGAATTTGAAATGTGTGACAACTGAAAAGCAAGTTTGAAGCATAGTCACGATATGCATTTAAAAGTGACAAATATATGTCACACACTTGAGATGTGTGACCAAATGTCATATATGGTCACACTAAACCATAGGCATACATGATTAAGTGTGACCAAAATTCGATACAAATAGTCACGTAAGTTAATATGTGTGTCTAAAGTTAAGTGTGTGTTTGCCTGCCAATTCCTAATGTGTATGGTCACACTTAATTGTAGCACAATCATGTGACTATAGGCTATACAATAGTAACACCATACCACAAATGTGCATCTAAATTATGTTTATATATGGCCACATTATAAGGGTATTATATGTGACCAATACATTGAAAATAGTCACACTGTGAAATATTCATGTGACTAATATGTATAGCAAAATGTGAACTCAGTTATCATTAACCTTGATATTAGTCACATTGAGTGTTTGTGTGACTAAATTCAAGATGTTACATATGGTCACATGAAGTATTTATTTAAGTGTCTAAATCATAGAGTCATATTTTGAGTTCAGACTGTTAGTCATGACTCTTCATTTAATTTGCCCCATTACAATGCTGGGATTTTATAGTCTATCTAGTTTAATGCAGTAGTATGTAAGTATGTTACTTGCCCCTAGCTGGAACCAGATTACTTGACTTTCTAAAGTCAATTTTCAACTTTATAATGAAGTAACATGTTACTAAAGTGCCTGCAAGTGCATATACATGATAAATGGAAACTGCAAATACAATAAATTAAGCTTGACTGCAAGTGGACATATAACAGTGAAAACCGCAAAATTTTTCATTGCCATTGAAAAGCTTGACTTTTTTGAGTCAAAATCCATTACAACAGGCTAAATTACAGGAACAACTATTTAATACTAAAACAGCTATTCATCTAACATTACTAACTTTACAATACCAGCAGTAACCTTGCACTTAGCCTTGAGCAGCAGTCTTAACTTCAACCAGCAGGGTTAACTATTACACTAGCAGTCTTAATGCAGCATGACATGCTTCACTTGGATTTTCGTATAACAATACCTTCAATGTCGGTTCGATAGTAGTCACTTTGTGATTCCTTGCCCAAGTCTTCTTTATATACACGTGGCAATATTTTTTCATTTTGCTCGTGAATGACTGTACTAAACTCCTCATCGACTTCGTCATATGTATCTTTGTAATTCTTGGTAGGTGTTTTAAAGACAATGGACAAATTTTTCTATACCTGGTCTTTCACATAAAACACTTGTGTTGCTTGTGACGCTAATATGAACGGATCATCCTTGTGGCCGAAAGTATTCAGGTCTACCAACGTATAACCAAGAGGATCATGTTTGACCCCATGAGTTTTGCGATTAGCCCAATCACATTTGAAAAGAGGAATTTGCCTGAAACGGTAATCTAGTACCCATATCTCTTGTAAAACCCCATAATAAGATGTTTTTTTTATGGTTGCAACTTCTTTTTTGGATATGTGCACATCTACTGACTCAACACTAACCCCACTATTCTGGTAAACTATGCCATCATTACTTTTCGTACGAAATGTATACCCATTGATGTTATACGCCTCGTATTTCACTACGCTGGCGCGTGGTCCAAATGATATCCACCTCACAGTTTCTGATACACTGTCATTGGATATCGCTAACTCTCTATCAACCTGAATTTCATTACAAGTATATATATTACCTTTAAATTGCAGGAACAACAAACAAACAATTAAAGAATAGGAGTGTTTGGGATAATGAAATGGTGTGCTGGTCGACCTCTATCTAATGTCATATACAGGAGGGACAATTATGATGATAGCAACAAACAAACAATTATAAACAACATACAAGTAATTACCTCTTCGAGTAACCACTTAGCAAAAGATTTACTGTGCTCATTCTCCAGCAATGCAAGTTTTTTACCCGGGTTTTTTCCTTTCAAAACTTCCTTGTGTCGCCTGAAACAAATAAATGTCTTTGATTATTATATTTGATAGAACATTTTAAGCAACGAAATCGACATGTGTTAGTAATATATACTTACTCGATATACGGTTGAATTTCATCTGTATTTTGTATTACATACAAATGTGCTTTCTGAAAGGATTCTACGGAAACTTCACTTGGTTTGCCGGCCGACAATGGCTTTCCGTCCTCAACTTCATTGGTTACATGTTTATCAGCTGGGATACCAATAGTTTTCATGGTTTTATGATATTCGCTAAAAAACTCTATTGTTTCTTCCGCGATAGTCTCCTCGGCAATGCATCCCTCTGGTCTATTTCTGTTTCGCACATGTCCTTTAATAACCTTCATACATCTTTCGAAGGGATACATCCACCGAAAGCATATGGGACCACATAATTTTACCTCCCTAGTTAGGTGCACAGTCAAGTGTATCATAATATCAAAAAATGACGGAGGAAAGAACTTCTCGAGTAGGCACAGTGTAACAACAAGTTCTTCTTGCATCTTATCTAGTTCTTGCAAGCTGATTTCTTTCCTACATATAGATTTAAAGAAAAAGCAAAACCTGATTATAGCATATCGTGTGGGCGGGTGCATGACTGAACGTATAGCAATGGGTAAAAACTCTTGCATTAGCATGTGATAGTCATGCGATTTAAGGCCAATGAGCTTCCTATCATTTAGGCTGACCAAACTAGAGAAATTTGAATAATAGCCTTGTGGTACCCTGATGTTGCTTAACGTTTCACAAAAGATGTCTTTTTCAGCATTCGTTAATGTGTAACCTGCTGGAGGTAGTGTTGTTTTGTCTGCTTCTTGCCTAGCAAACAACTCTTCTTTTATCCCCAACTCTTCCAGATCCAGTCGAGCATTCATTCCATCTTTTGTCTTTCCAGGAACATTCAGCAAAGTTCCGAGTAGACTCTCACCAACATTCTTTTCTACATGCATGAAGTCAATACAATGCGGAACAGAATGATGCCTCCAATACCTTAGCTTTCGATACCAAATGTTGAATTTCTTCCAATATGCTTCATTTGCTTGGCTTGAACTACCCTCTTCTTCTATTGTTTTCCTTTTCTGCTTTTTAATCTTCCCACCTCTGCCTCTGGTATCTTGATCTTGGTTTTTCGAGGTTTTTCCTTTTCCCCACTTATTTTCAATATGTTGTACCTCGTTGTATATTTGTTCCCCGGTCAATGGATTTGGAGCATGACGTGGTTCTTCTTGTCCATTAAACGCCTTCCTTTGCGTTCTGAACGGATGGTTGTATGGTAGATATCGTCTGTGTCCAGCATAACTTTGCTTTTTTTCAAGTTTATGCTTTACTAAACAGGTTCAAATTTAAGGCAAAATTTTAAAATAATTCAATTGTTATTTTGAAATTAGAATTTGGAGCCAAAATTTTGATCCAAAATTTTGAAATCGCCTAATTAATTAGAAGCGGGTACCAAGAATAAGGTACGATTCATCTTCTTCCTATACCCTCTTTTCTCTCCTAAAAAAAAAAAAAAAAAAAATACTGCCAAGAAAACACAATAATCAATTCTTATATCACCATTACTCTCAAAGCCAGAATCATTTTCTTGTACCCATTGTTACTCAAGAGTCATGGGAATTCAACCCATTGTTGATAATCATCTTTTGCTTCCTGCTGATAATGAACATGATGATAACAACATAGACTATGAATCCGAAAAGTATTCTGATGAGGAAGATCTAGATGCGCCTGGAACCAACCAATCAGATCGGATACTAGCTAAGAGAGGCATGACCAGGCTATTTAAGTTTCGCATGAAATATGGCAACCCTGGTGGAAGAAAGCTCAAGGTAACCTTCGATGCATTGAATAGGGTATCAGGGTTACACAGAGCACTGTTTACGAGTTTTTTAGGAGATCTGGTTCGTGAGCATATAGGTTTGAAGAATCTTTCCTGGAGGAATGTGAATAAAGAAGAAAGAGATAAACTATGGACTGACATCACTGTACATATATACTACTGTATTTTTTAACCCAGTACTACATAATTTTATCTATGCAGTTACATTATGTGCAACTAATTAACAACATTGTGTTAATCTTTGCAGCGATATTTTGATGTTGACGTGACATTCAGAAAATTGGTAATGACTCGTCTTGGTAAACTGCTAAGGACTTTCAGAACGAAGCTCAGAGAAGAATACATTTTGCCCCACCTAAATACACCTTCCAAACTGAATGAAGTCCCGGCCAAGTATAGTCGATTTGTGAAATCAGAAGACTGGGTCGAGTTTGTAAACAACACGACCACCGATGAATACAAGGTTTTAATTAGTCATCTTTATTTAAGTCTATATGTCATTTCATAATTTTCAGTTTGCAGCATTACCACATGTAAACGCCTTATCATTTTGTGTTTTTAGAAGATAGCTGATAAAGCTAAAATGTCGCGTTCCAAAAATATTTATCAGCATAAAATGGGACGAGGTGGATATGTTTATTTGAAAGAGAAAATGGTAAGATCACATGTGTATGCACCTTCATATTTTCGTTTATCTTGTTTTAATTAACTTTACATGTGTATGCATTTGATGTTTATTAGATCAAAAATAAAGAGATTGAAGCAGATGAGGAACCCCCGCGTGGTATAATGTGGTTGAAAGGAAGGGTAAACAACGATGGCGAATTTCCAGATGATGAGATCACATCAGTGGGAGATACACTTGTAAGTTTGACTGCAAATTCTATTATTATGCTTATATACCAGCAGGATTAAATGTGTACTAGCAGTAGTAAATTGTGTACTAGCAGTGGTAAACACTAGCCATGCATATTTGTAATTGAAGTTCATGAGCATCACTAACTCCATCTGAGCAGCATTGACACAAATAAGAGCATCAGTTACTCTAACAGCATCCAGAAGACTTTTAATCCCAACATTTCCTATATTTTTTTTTGCAGAAAGAATCTGATGACCAGATCAAGAAATTGTCCAATGAGATTACAGAAACAAAAAGAATACTTACTCAACTGATGGCACAGTTGAGTCAACAAGGGGTGCAGTTAAATTTGTCATCTCAATTGCCAGTAGCCTCAAATGCAAGCCAACAAGGGTCTACAGATTCCCAATCGCAAGGAAATGTGTCTCCAACAAAAGGAATACCAACAGTATGTATTTCAACATGTTTCTTGTTATTCTTTTGTTTATATAATGTAACGTGTTTTATATATACATATAGGAACCTGCTAAAACTGTCGGACCTGAGAAAAAGCCTAAGTCACGATAAAACGGGCCTCCAGATTCCCAATCAGAACAAAATGTGTCTCCAACACAAGCACTGCCAACAGTATGTATTTCAACATGTTTCTTGTTATTCTTTTGTTTAAATAATTTCTGATATATGTACATGCAAAAATTCTTTTTTTAAGCCATTTAACTGCAAACTGTGGCACTTAAAGAAATCAAATATCGTTGCTTTGGGTACATACATGTGTTTTTTCACCTTACATATATATAATTCTTGATATATAATTCAATGTTTGATACAAGCGTCTTTTGTTACTACAGGTTACACTGCCAACTACAATGCAAAAGAAAAGTGACAACAACTGTGGACCAACAGCACCATCGAAGCGCAAAAGTAATGTCTCTATTGAAGCCCTAAAGCAAGCTATGCCAGCGAAGAGTCAAAAGTCTTTAAATTATGGTACTTGAGAATTTGATTATGTACGACATTACAATTGTATATTCTGTTCAGTTATATACATTCGAGTTTTATTCAATTTCAAATTTCTTTTTGTTTATGATTCTGTTTTATATATATATAATATACTCATTCCAGCAGCACTAGCATAGTACTAGCAGTAGCAACTCTGCTCCAACAGTACTAACTTAAAAATACCAGTACTATGGTCACGCTTATCAACATTATTGGTCACTCTTTGTTTAATTCGATGTGTGACTAAATATTACAAAAGGCCACACAAACATAAAATTCAAGTGGCCATTGGATGATCAATAGTCACACAAAATACAAATTTCTTCACTTTAAACAGCATATGGTCACACTTATTAACACTTTTGGCCACTTTATGCTTAAGTGTATGTGACTAAATACCCAAAACAAACATGCTTTGTGTGACTGAATATTACAAAAGGCCACACAAACTAAAAATTCATGTGACCATTGGATGATCAATAGTCACACAAAATACACATTTTTTCACTTAAAACAGCATATGGTCACACTTATCAACACTTTTGGCCACTTTATGCTTAATTGTATGTGACTAAATACCCAAAACAAACATGCTTTGTGTGACTAAATATTACAAAAGGCCACACAAACTAAATATTCATGTGACCATTGGATGATCAATAGTCACACAAAATACACATTTCTTCACTTAAAACAGCATATTGTCACACTTATTAACACTTTTGGCCACTTTATGCTTAATTGTATGTGACTAAATACCCAAAACAAACATGCTTTGTGTGACTAAATATTACAAAAGGCCACACAAACTAAATATTCATGTGACCATTGGATGATCAATAGTCACACAAAATACACATTTCTTCACTTAAAACAGCATATGGTCACACTTATTAACACTTTTGGCCACTTTATGCTTAATTGTATGTGACTAAATACCCAAAACAAACATGCTTTGTGTGGCTAAATATTACAAAAGGCCACACAAACTAAGAATTCATGTGACCATTGGATGATCAATAGTCACACAAAATACAAATTTTTTCACTTAAAACAGCATATGGTCACACTTATCAACACTTTTGGCCACTTTATGCTTAATTGTATGTGACTAAATAACCAAAACAAAGATGCTTTGTGTGACTAAATATTACAAAAGGCCACACAAACATAAAATTCATGTGGCCATTGGATGATCAATAGTCACACAAAATACACATTTCTTCACTAAAAACAGCATATGGTCACACTTATTAACACTTTTGGCCACTTTATGCTTAATTGTATGTGACTAAATACCCAAAGCAAACATGCTTTGTGTGACTAAATATTACAAAAGGCCACACAAACTAAGAATTCATGTGACCATTGGATGATCAATAGTCACACAAAATACACATTTCTTCACTTAAAACAGCATATGGTCACACTTATTAACACTTTTGGCCACTTTATGCTTAATTGTATGTGACTATATACCGAAAACAAACATGCTTTGTGTGACTAAATATTACAAAAGGCCACACAAACTAAGAATTCATGTGACCATTGGATGATCAATAGTCACACAAAATACACATTTCTTCACTTAAAACAGCATATGGTCACACTTATTAACACTTTTGGCCACTTTATGCTTAATTGTATGTGACTATATACCGAAAACAAACATGCTTTGTGTGACTAAATATTACAAAAGGCCACACAAACTAAGAATTCATGTGACCATTGGATGATCAATAGTCACACAAAATACACATTTCTTCACTTAAAACAGCATATGGTCACACTTATTAACACTTTTGGCCACTTTATGCTTAATTGTATGTTACTAAATACCCAAAGCAAACATGCTTTGTGTGACTAAATATTACAAAAGGCCACACAAACTAAGAATTCATGTGACCATTGGATGATCAATAGTACACATTTCTTCACTTTAAATAGCATATGGTCACACTTATTAACACTTTTGGCCACTGTTTTTTAAATTGTATGTGACTAACTTGAAAAAAACAACACATGATGTGTGACTAAATCATCACAAACGTCACATTTATTATATTTTCGTGTGGCCATAGGATGGGAAATAGTCACACATACTGATGAATCCAACAAAACTTGTGCCTAATTAGTCACACATATTCGGGTTTTGGTCACTCTTTTTCGATGAAAACGGCCACAAACTAAACAATGTGACTATATGATACCTACAGTGGCGCGACTTTTTGTCACACACACCCAAAAAAACGTGTGTGACTATATGCATATAGTCACGCATTTCCAGTGTGACGATAGGTGAAATCTGTACCAGTGTCTCTCACTCATGCTTGTTATGGTGGTTTAGATCTTTTTAGATCTAAAAACTGTTTGTTATGGTGGTTTAGATCTTTTTAGAGGGGAGTTAGAATAACTCTTCCCTGTGTTCTTAGTGGTTTCTTGGTGTTCGTGATGGTCTGGACCGTATAGATGGGATGAGGGGTGGGGTGGGGTGGGATAAGGGCAAGTCTGTGCGCTTGGGTGGTATAGACGCGGTTTCACTTTTTTTTTAGATCTTTTTAGATCTAAAACTGATGATGCTTATGTGATGGGGTGTAACCACTGTGAAAATCCCACATTATAATAAATTGTCTTACTGAAATACTTATCCTTTTCTACGTGTAAATTTTTTTATTTATTTATTATTTGATCATAACTATTATCTTATGTGACGTAGATCACATCCTCGATAAACGTGCTCGCAAGCAACCTAACCTCAACATACTTAATGTTTATTCTATATAAATATTTTCATATAAAACGTTACGATATCTCATTTACCATTTTACCTTAATTCGTTAACATACGTTTAAATTAAACGTTTCTTATCTAATAAAGTTTACATAAAACCCTAAACTATTATAACAACAAATGTAAGTAACAAAACCCTAAAAATACTAAAGTACAACTCATTCAACTAAGGTACAAGCATCTAAAGCATAAAAACCCTAATTCCGTTTTAACTCCCGATAAAACCCTAATTTCATAAAACTATGATTTTATGTACTAAATTCACAAACCTTAATTTATTAATATGATATTTTTACAAAATATTAATGTATAAGTCATTTAAGCCAAGGTACAAGTCTTTTATGCAAAAAAATCATATATTTATAAAAACTTTATTAAAACCCTAAATATATTTATTTTAAAACACAATTTACAAGTCTTTCATACATAAACCTTAAAATTAAATTTTCCTAAACTCCCTGAATATTAGTAAAAGTCTCTAAACCTAGTGTACAAGTGCCTAATGCACAAAATCCAAAAATCCCATTTATATACATTTAAGCTTAATAAAAATCAATATATAATTACTATAATTTAACCAAACATTAAAAATATATTTTCTATATTTATAAACCCTAAGTATAACTCTATAAAGCTTATAGTACAACTCTCCTTAGCACAAACCATTCTCTTTTCCATTTTCCATATAATTCGACCCATAAAATATTTACAAACCCTAAATAATTTTTCTACACAACAAATCCTTAAACTAAACCTTAAACCTATCTTGTTACTCTCCCTAAACCCTAAGTACAATATGAAATAGCCCATGTACAACTCTTCAAAGCCATTCGGCCCAAATTCCATTCCCTTAGTTCGAATCCAACAAATAGCCAACTAAACCATTTCATTTTCCATTTCCTAAGTAAAACCTACACTACATGCCCCCTCCTCCACATCACCATATCCCCTCCAAGTTGGTTACTTGTATGGTTTGTAAACAAACCACATCATCACCTCCCATATAAGCCACGTCCAACCCTCCCCCTCCCCACACTTGTCCTCACAATCCTTGGACCACGTCATCTTGTTCCCTAAATATACTAACAAGATGACCTAGTCCATTGAAAACCCTAATTTCCATTTCCTATAAATATCGAACCTCTTTCCTTTCTTTTCCCTCACTACAAATTCGATCAACATCCAAAATAGCAAAACCCTTACCCCTACTGATTAAACAGTCCCCTAAGAGCTAAATAAAAGACCTTAAGAAGCTTAGGATCAAGAGGAAGCATTGGTGTTCAAGAAATAAACCCATTCGACATACATATAACCCTAATTCGACATAATAATCAAGTAAGTGAATCCAACTCTTTTTCATTCATTTAATATACTTCATATACTCTTAAAAACAATATTATATAATCTCTAATCAAAGCCATAATCAAAAAACTATAATTGTTTTCCTTTTCTTTCTTTCCTGTTCGAACCAGAAACCAAACACACCCTATATATTGATCTTTGTAAAAACAAATCGAGAAACTATAAAACATGTTGGAAATAGACTAAATAGGATTATTACCATGTTGACATGCTTTGAAAATTTGTTAGAAACCTTAAATGTTGAAAAACCCAATCGGATTTCCCTTTACTGTTTTCTGTCGCAAAAACAGTCCAGATCGCCAACTTTGGACCTTGGTTTCACCCCTCAAACTACCATCAAAAATTCTGAATTTTGGCCAACAATAAGATCACCTAGCTAACTAAATTTAGGAAGAAGAATCTCGTAAAAAGCTCAAGTCATCATAAAGTTATCGAGTCCCAAAATATGTATCTATCGCTAAAATAAAAACCAAAGTTCTCATTTTATACTATTCAGTTTGAATTTTTGTTCCAGTGACCCAACTTTGGACACACTTTTCGACCTCTAAATGAACTCTAAAAATTCTAAATTTTTGGCACGTTAAAGATCACGTAGCTAACTAATTTTAGAAAGAAGAATGTTGTAAATTGGTTAATTCGTTACAAAGTTATTCAAATCCAAATCTGCCCCTATCGCTAGAACCAAAAACCATTTTTTCCAGTTTTACTAAATTTGTGTCTCACTCCACCAACTTTGAGAATTTATTTCGATACCCAAATGACTTCTAAAAATTACGAAACTTGGCCAATATTAAGACCACCCAGCTAGTTAACCGTAGGAAAAAGAATTTCATAAAGAGATTGAATGGTTAAAAAGTTATTGAGACCCAAAAACCGCCCTATCGTTAGACTAAAAACCAAACAATCTTAATTCTTTTCAGTTTTTGTTTCACTCGACCAACTTTGGTAATTTATTTCAACCATCAAACGATTACTAAAAATCATGAAACTTGGTTAATAACAAGACCACCTAGCTAGCTTTATGTAGGAAGAAGAACGAAGTAAAAACATGCCCTCGCCTCGCTTTTATTGGTGTCCAAAAACTGTTGATCGCTAACTATTTTATACGCAATATATATATTTTTTACGAAACTAATAAACTAAAAATATAAACCCGTAAGCTAGGTATAAGCTGTTTATTAACTTATTGCAACTTTTATAAAAAGATCATAACAAGTCGTGACTTTCCCGTAATTTTTAAAACGCGTTTTAAATAAATAAGGACGTCGGATGTAACGCACAAAAAGCTTAGAGGGTATTTAATGTCGAGACTCTTACTAGATTTTATACCAAGGACTTAAATTGTTGTCGACTTACATTTCAGGGGTAGAAAGTGTCATTTTTGAAACTATAGGTAGAAACTGTCATTTGACCAAAGTTGAAGGGTAAAAGTTATAGTTTTATAAAAGTTGAAGGGTAAAAATTGTCATTTATGAAAGTTCAGGGACATAAACTGCCAAAATATGAAACTTTATTTTCATAAATAATATTATTGTTATTATTAATATATATTCGATTAATAGAAATAAATAAATGTAATACGTTTATTCCGATAACTAACGAACGAGAGATATATTTAGCGAACAAACAAAACGAAAACATAAAAATAAGAAATAAGTGAAATATTGTAACTTTTGAAGAGACTTCATGTTGTCTAAAAATTTACATTTAATCAACAACCAAAAACGTTATGAAACGAACAATAAACTTCTATATATTCGATTACTGTTGGGTCCATCAGTACCCAAGAATACTTAAAACAAGATTTGGACACAAGTTAACTAAGTGTAAATTAAACCGAGAACAGTTCTGAAAAATACCCGTCAGGACTTGAAGGCGCTCAGGGGGACAAAGACTCAGAGGGATATAAACCACCCGCTGATACGGAACCCATAACCACCTCAGGCGGATCCCTTCACTCAGGAACTGCCCCCAAAAGCCATGCAGAGCAACCCCCCCCAGTTATTATGGCTAGTCAGGCTGAGCAAACCCACTCAGTTATTATGACGGGGCCAGGACCTGGCCACAACAAAGGTGAGCCCTCTTTTGAGGGGGAGCCGGATACCCTGAAGGTTCTTTCTCTGGCTGATCTTGAAATCTTACTAAATGAAGAGTCAGAAGAGGAATTAGTGGATTTTGGTGATGAAGACGAAGTTCTGGGTATTGAGGAGGAAATGGAGACTAAGATAAGCCCTCCTCAGCACCTTGAACTACAAAAATCTTCTCCTCCCCCTGAGGATCAACAACCCAGCTCCCTCACATCATCATCATCATCAGGTGCTTCCTCTCCCGCCACTCCTCAGTGGTTGGCGAGATATGATAACGTTCTTCCATTGATTGAAAGACAACTGGTTAAATTCCTTCGCAAAGCCAACGAGGGTCTTTACACTGAACTTACGGAAGAATAGTGGAATCAGCATACTGAAGTGGCAGCCTCCTATGCCTACTTCAGGGCTTCTGTTGAAGAATCTCAGGAGAAAGTGCTTCAGGTCACCAAACTTACTGACAAACAACTTGGCGACCTGAGAGAAGCCATTAATGAAATAGGTACTGAACAACACAAGGAACTCTCCAACATTCTTAAGGGTATTGAATCTGTTCAGGAACAACTTGGAGATGATCCCATCCTGATCAAAAGACTGCACGAGTACATGGATACTCAGAAGTTCACCTCCAATTCCATCATTGAGCTTCTCAAGCTTGTTCAGGGGGTGGATTTCAAATCTATTAGGTCGCAGCAAGATTCTATTCATCAGGCAGTCACTGATACCAAGGGCCACCTGGAAAGAATATCCTCAGCCTTTGATCAGCTCTCAACAAAACATAATGAGCTGATCGACCACTATACCTCCCATGTCACTGAACTTACCACAACCCAAAAGGTAATGGCGGCTGAAGTTACCACCCTGAAGAATGAGTCATCAGAAACTAAAAAGATGGTCTCCAGTATCCTCACCATTCTTCAGGCCTCTCAAGTAGCTCCTCCTCCTCAGTCAGCAGGTACATCCACTGAAGTTCCAATACCTGCTGAGGGGGAGAAAAATGATGAACCTATCCCTGATCCTTCATCTGCTATCGTGGCTGTCCCTGAAACTTCCACCAGTCAACCCCCTCCCACTTCCAAAGGGAAGGAAATCATGGTGACTGACAGCTCTCCTCCAAAACAATGTGTTCAAGCTTCAACTGAAAGGCAGGCAGATCCTGATGCACCATTCTATTTTGATTTGGATGGAGGAAAAAGGTTCTTTGGGACTCCTGATGAAGTGGCTGAAGTATTACATCAACAAGATCTCAGGAAGGCCCTAGAAAAGGACAAGGAACTCAACAGACCTTTAATTGTTGAGGTTGCCAAGGAGGAAATCAAGGAGTCTGATAAAGACATTCAGGGGGATGAATTCATCAGGCTACAAGCTGAACTTCTTCAAGAACACAACAAACAAGCCAAACTAAAAGAAGAAAGGAGGCAAAGAACCTATGAGAGGTATGTGTGGCACATGACCAAGACTAAAGGAGAGGGCACAATCACTGACATAACCATTCACCCCACCAAGCCCATAAGCATAACGGTTCACAGGTGACCAAGGAAGTCTGAGGTTAACCAACCCATTAAATTCTCAGACTTTGGGCTAAGGGAATGGGATATGATGATGCCCATCCTGGGGAAGAAGACACAAAGCAAGATAGCCCCATCTCTTATCAAGTCCATGAACGTAAAATATGAAGAACTTGAAAGGGTAGTTAAGAGTCTTGGGATTGATCATGAGAAGGTGCTTGCTTCTCAGGGACTGGCAATCCTGAACCTACTCAGACATCCGGAAGGAAGAGAAGAGCAGTGGATCAGAAACCTAAACAATATATAGCTGCTTTGCACTGCAACAGGATTCCCCCTGAGGGAGTCAAGTTCATTCCTAACCGTGTCATCAAGAAGCTTGAGTATGGTATCTTCTTCATTGATGAATTTGCACAGCCAGCCTTCCAAAGAGTAAGTGACATTGATCTGGTGGAAACGACAACTCTCCTCGCCTACAAACTGATGGCACTTAGAGTAAAGAGTCCTGAGAACGAGGAGTTTGTCAAGCTGCTGGACAAGATGATGAATGAAAGACCTGACAATGAGGTGTTAGTGTCTAAGAAGGCGAAACTTGAACTCATGGGTTATGTACAAGAACCCTGAGTATTTTGTACTTAGTTAGTTAGGACTTGTAATGATATTAATAAGATGATGTTTTTATTATTTCAGTGTCCTTATTTACTTTCTAGTACATTCAGTATGAGCAGAAGTCATTAGCTCACTCATTACTGATCAGAACACTTAGAAATAATTTATATCCAAATAGGGGGAGATTGTTGGGTCCATCAGTACCCAAGAATACTTAAAACAAGATTTGGACACAAATTAACTAAGTGTAAATTAAACCGAGAAAATTCAAGTCACTGAGAGAACAGTCTCTCAGTGAGTCATCTTCAGGATGCTTAAGGCGAATTCAAGAAGAAGGATTCACTACTCAGGAAGGCGGTACTCCCTGAGTAGGACTTAAGCCAAAGAAGAAGATGATGGTTCAGTGAGTGTTGGACAAGAACTTACTGAACCCCAATCTCCTCAACAACATTTAGTGATTGAAGACTGAAGAACTCAACGCTTGAAAGAAAGGCGGGAAGATCTGGGAAGAGTTTAAGATAAGATCAAATCTTATCTTGTCAGGAAGAAACTTTCCCTAAGACGGCTAAAAGTCATGGAGTGTCAGACCAACCACTCCTAAAGACTTTATAGTCCATTCCCATTGGTTCTTGGAAATGACAATTATTGTTGTAATTGTCAGACACGCTTGCTTCAACAAGTTGTAGTTTTTTAATCACTTTTACTCTTTTATACTTGTGTATAAATAGGTTCAAAAGGAGAGAAGTTGGGTGTGTTTTGTACATTGAAAGCTTAGACTTTTACAAAGAAACCTCTCTCCTACAAAGAGTAACGTATCCCTGAGATAGCTCAGTGGGTCGAATTGTTACCACTCAAAGCAAAGCTTGAGTTTAGATAGGAGACACCACCATACCTTGTCTGTTCAATCCCAAGTGTTTGTTCCGCAAAACACTTGGGTAATAGATTCTTTGATTCATTTCTAATAAGAATTTAAACGTTGAAAAATACTTGTGTGTTTTTACTTTTACGTTTTCATTAATCTGTTAGAATTAATCATAACATTGTATTAGTCATAAAAACGAATAGATTAACTTTCTAGTTAACTCTAAGCGTGTTAAGGGAACAACAAGTGGTATCAGAGCCTCTGGTTTATAAAATCTTTCAAAACTAACCAAGAGTGCTCATGGTTTTTAAAACCAAGATCTTACTATGGCTGATATTAATGTACCCCAGCTGGTCGATAAAAAGGGTGGCAGCTATTCTGCTGTTGCACCCAGAATAGAAGCTGGAAAATTTAGCAAATGGAAAAAACGTATGATTTGCTATTTAACTGGTATGGAACCTTACTACATCACCTGTATCAGGGATGGCCCATTTGTCCCTAAGACAGCTGCAGGGCTAAACAAGCCTGAGGCACAATGGACGATTGATGAGAGGAGGGTGGTCAATCAAGACCAGCTCCTTAAAAGCATCCTTATATCTTGTCTTCCTGACGATATAATGGAATCAGTCATCAACTGTTTAACAGCCAAGAAAACTTGGGATGACTTGGTTAATAGCTTTGAGGGCCCCACAGATACCAAGGAAAACAGGGTCATGGACCTGAAACTTGAGTATAATACTTTCAGGGCAAAAGACTCTGAAAGTCTCTCTCAGACTTATACCAGATACAAGACGTTGATAAACGAACTATCAAATGATGGTGTAGTATTATCTAAGCATGAGACAAATGTTGGCTTTGTCAACAGTCTCCTTGAGAAGTGGCTAAAATTCTCACAAGGCCTGAGGAATGCTAATCACATTCAGACCCTTGAGCTCCCTGAAATCTATGGGAAATTTGTCTATGAGGACAACTTGATCTCAAGGAGATATCCTGACTCAAAAGCTCTTGAGTCTAAAAAGGCCTTAACCTCCACACCCATATCAACTGCTTTTTATACTAATGGTGTTGTGCAGGACCTTCAAGAGGATTCTGAGGATGAAATTGATGAAAGGACTAGTGATGAGTACCTTAAAGATCTAAACTTGGAATTCCAAGAGAGGGCACTCCTTGCTAGTTCAAAACGTTTCATCAAAAGAAACCAGTCCAACTTTTCAAAAGGAAAAGCAAATGAAACCACTGAATGCTTTAATTGTGGTAAAAAGGGTCATTTTGCTAGGGACTGTTATTCTAAAACCACCTCAGAACCCTCTTACAAATTTTCAGGAAATAGTTCCTCAGGAACTAGCAAGTTTCAACCTAGAATGTTTCAGTCGACCCAACAATTTCAAAACAAGGGTAAAAAAGACTTTGAAGCAAAATATAGGAAAGCCAAGGCTAAACTTGCAATTCTTGAAACTAATCCCTCTATGTCTCAGGCTGCTCAAACATCCAAGCCTGTTCTGGCAAAGAACAAGGTTTTAGTTGCTGAAGCCTATGATTGGGATGAAGAAGAGGTATCCTCAGATGAGGAAATTAGAGTGAGTGCACTGATGGCACTCTCTGAAGGTGATAAGGTGGCTGTTGGGAAAAGCCATGCAAGGAATGGAGAGTGGGTAAACATCACCATGAAGAAGGTAAACACTTTACTTTCTATGGATGATGATTCTGATTGGCAGTCTTACATGAATTATATTTGTGTAGATCTTAAATTTGTTGAGGAACAAAGGCTTAACATGTGTTCAAAATATAACAACAAGGTGTCAGAATTGAATAAATGTAGAGATGAATTGCTTGTACTAAAGCAAGCCAAATTAGAAACAATAACTCTACAAATTCAGAACACTGAAATTTTGAAACAAAACCAAGCCCTACAAACTGAACTTAACAAAGAAAAAGCTGTCATCCAAGGCTGGACCAAAAAGAACCCAAAGGTCTTTGACACTGTGGGATTAAGCTCTCAGAAAACCATTGGAATTGACCCTCTTATGGTTGATCCCAATGTGAGTCACAGTGAATTAACCTTTGTTCCAGCTGGCATATCTTTTGAGTAAGAAATGCTTCCCAAGTCTAATGACTGGATTGTCAGGGACAACCCAGTCAGTAAGTTACCAAACTTTGAAACTGGAAAGATCTTGCTTCCTGAAAGTCAGGCTTTGAAAAATATGCTTGGACTTACTGAACAACTCAGTAAGCTTGAACTCACTGAACAACTCAGTAATACTGAGACTGTGAATGAGTCTGAATCAGAATCATACCCACCACTTCCTCCACTGAATACCCTTCAGGGTGCTGCACCAAACTTAGGCCTCCCACCAATGATCTTCTCACCACACTCTCCAAAGGAGAGATCAGGAATGGGAACAACCATCCTGAAGAGACCAACCCTTGAAGTCTCAGTAAACACTGATGACTCATCAACTTCAGTCCCTTCTGAAGTAACTACTCAAAGCCCAGACTCAAAATTTGATCAGTTGGCTGAAATGGTCAGGAAGCTTGGTGAGAAGATTGCATCTTCAGAGAAATCTTCTCAATCCAAGAAGGAACAAAAACCAACTTCCTCAAAGACCAAACCCAAACCCTCAAAACCCCTTAAAAGATGTGAATTGTGTAACTATACCAATCATGTCACTGACGATTGCTATAGAATCCTTTATTGTATGGTTTGCAAAAAGGATGATCACAGGACCTCTGATCACAAAACACATTCAGTCACATCAAACATGTCAAGTCTTAAAGCTCAGTCTTTAAACTATCCTTCTGATTCTAAACAGAAACAGAAACAAAAGGCAAAGCCTTTTGCACCCTGCCCTTACAGTGGGTTCAATGACCACCATCCTAAGGATTGTCAAATTGACAATTGTTGTGAAAATAGTGGAAGTTCCACTCATAACACCTCAGGACGTGGTAAGGCCATTCAGGCCAATAGAGGTATGACAAAGTCAGCCTCTCAGTCCACTGAGTCCACATCAGCAATCAAATGCATAATATGTGGTAGCTCAGTCCACTCCACCACTGACCATAAATCACTTGAAAATTTTAATAAGACCCTAAAAGCAAAGCCCTCAAAGAAGTGGAGTCCAAGAAAGAACTGACCCAGTTTACTATTTGTGCAGAAACATGCCAGGGATCCTGTTTGGTATCTTGATAGTGGATGTTCAAGGAGCATGACTGGTGTGAAGGAGTATCTACACAAGTATGTGGATGAATCAGGACCTAAAGTGATATTTGCTGATAACTCATCATGTCTCACTGAAGGTTATGATTCAGTAAACTGCAATGGTATAGTCTTTACTAGGATAGCTTATGTAAATGGTCTAAAATACAATTTGATAAGTGTCAGTCAACTATGTGATGCGAAATACACAGTTCAGTTTGATGATAAACAAGGAATCATCTTCAATGCTAATAAGGAAGTTGTCCTTATTGCAACAAGAAGACATGATGTTTATGTGTTAGACATGTCCAGTCTGACTCAGAATGGAACTTGTCTCTTTACCAAGGCCACTGATACTCTCAACTGGCTTTGGCATAAGAGACTCTCCCACCTAAACTTCAAAAACATAAACATCCTTGTAAAACAAAACAAGGTCCTTGGCTTACCATCTCTTGTGTTTTCAAAGGACAAACCATGCTCAGCTTGTGAAAAAGGTAAACATCACAGAGCATCCTTTAAAACCAAAAACAACTTTTCCATCAGGAACTGCCTTCATCTTCTCCATATGGATCTATTTGGACCAATTAGTCCTAGATCCATTAACCATGAGAAGTATACTCTGGTCATTGTGGATGAATACTCAAGATACACTTGGGTATACTTCCTGATCAAAAAGAGTCAGGCAGCTGAAACAATTATGTCCTTTGTCAGGAACACTGAAAATCAGAATGACATCAAAGTCAAACAGATTAGGACTGACAATGGAACAGAGTTCAAAAATTATGAACTTGAATGTTTTTGTGATGAGAAAGGCATTTCACAAAAAATTTCCTCACCCTACACACCTGAACAAAATGGGGTGGCTGAAAGGAAAAATAGAACACTCATTGAAGCAGCTAGGACAATGCTAAATGGATCAGTCCTTTCCAAACACTTTTGGACTGAAGCAGTAAAGACTTCCTGTTACACACAAAACAGATCCATCATTGTCAAGAGACATACCAAAACTCCTTATGAGTTATTCAAGGGAAGAATCCCTGACATCAGCTACTTTCATGTCTTTGGGTGTCATGTGTTTATTCATAATAACAAGGATCACTTAGGAAAATTTGATGCCAAAGTTGATGATGGATACTTCCTAGGATACTCCCTTGTCTCAAAGGCCTTCAGGGTGTTCAACACTAGGAGACAGCATGCTGAGGAAACATTTCATGTTACCTTTGATGAGTGCACTGATGCAATCAGTGTCTCTAACAACTCAGTGGAAGAGATAGGTATTGATGAATCATCAAGATACCCTCCTGATGAACATCATGCTGATAATGGTCCTTCCACTCAGTACCATGCAAATGCTGACATCTCCTATTACATCATTCCCCACAACCTTCCTTACCCAACCATCACTGAGTTTATTGAAGCACAAAATACTGATGAATTCATTCAGTCAGTACAAAGTGCTCAGGTACTAAACAATCTCAGTGATGTGTCAACCCACTCAGACACTCAAGATGCTGAAGAACATCATTTGTCAGAGGCAAGATAGACAACACATTGTTTATCTACAAGACAAATAATGATGTCATACTTGTACAAGTGTATGTTGATGACATCATCTTTGGCTCAACAAATTATAAACTTTGCAAACAGTTTGAAAAACTAATGGCAAAGAAATTTGAAATGAGCATGATGGGAGAACTGACTTACTTCCTTGGTCTACAAATCAAGCAGACTGATAAAGGAACCTCTATCAGTCAAGAGAAGTATGTCAAAAGCCTACTGAAGAAGTATGAGCTCAGTGATTGTGCCTCAGTCAAGACTCCCATGGTACCCCCAAACAACCTTGGTCCTGATCTTACTGGAAAACCAATGAATCAAACTCTTTTTAGAGGAATGATAGGATCACTGATGTATTTACTTGCATCAAGGCCTGATATCCAATTCTCAGTCTGCTTATGTGCCAGATATCAATCTGACCCAAGAGAGACTCATATCACTGCTGTGAAAAGGATATTCAGGTACCTGAAAGGTACTCCAAACCTTGGATTATATTATCCAAAATGTTCAGGCCGTGATCTTAAAGGATACTCAGATTCTGACTATGCTGGATGCAACATGGACAGAAAAAGCACCTCAGGCTCTTGCCAAATTCTTGGTGGAAAACTAGTCTGTTGGAGTGCTAAGAAGCAACAATCAGTTGCTATGTCCTCAGATGAAGCTGAATATGTTGCAGCAACAAGTTGTTGTGCAAATGTACTCTGGATGAAAAGTCAACTCAGTGACTATGGAATTCAGTACAAGATGGTTCCCATCTTTTGTGATAACACAAGTGCAATTGCCATCTCAAATAACCCTGTTCTTCATCAGAGAACAAAACACATTGATATTAGATATCACTTCATCAGGGACCATGTCATGAATGGTGACATTGAATTACACTTCATTCCTACTGAATATCAGCTAGCTGATATATTCACCAAGCCATTGGATGAACCAACTTTCACCAGACTGAAAGATGAACTAGGATTGTTGGATATTGAGAATCAGTCCACTGATTGACTCCATCCAAATATGTGTAAATTCTGAATCGCTGACTCAATGTGTTCTTCAGTGAGAAAGGTCACTGAACTTCAGGAACTAAACCCAAGTTCCTGAACCTTTAATCCTCAGGAATTAAACCCAAGTTCCTGAATTCTTGGTCCTCAGGAACTAAACCCAAGTTCCTGAACCCTGAACCTCAGGAATTAGACCCAAATTCCTGATCACTAGAACCATCAGTGACTAAACCCAAGTCCTGACAATCAGGTTCACTGAATGAAAAGTCATTCAGGGTCCTCAAGAGACATTAAATACTGACTTAAATGCTCTAAGTATCTAGTTAGTAAATGTTCGAGGTTGGTAACTGAACTCATATTTAATTTAAAAATATTTGTTCTTTTTGCCTTTCTGGCTTCCACCTCTGGGCCCCCACATTCCCACTTGGCATTAAATGCCTCTCCAATCACATTACAGATATGTGATGACTCATCTCTGCAAATTACACTTTTGCAGAACTGCTCAACTGTTCACCTTGACTGTTGCGCCAAACCAGGGAAAAGTGGAGTGTTGGCATTAAATGCGGATCCCAAAACATTTTATTCAAAACAGTTTCCAAAAATTCTTTTTGAATAAATAAAATCCGCTTAATGCCTAAAATACCCTCCACTTCACTTCCCTATAAATACCCCAACCAAAATAACATCACACATGTTTATTAGAAATTTTAAGCAAATTCTGCCCATTTTTTTTTCTCAAAACTAATAGTGTGTGTGTTCTTAGCTTTAAGAAATCCCAACCATCTTTGTTACCCAGACTTACCAACAAATATGGCTTCTTCTAAATCTGTGACATATGCCCCTAATGTGGATTTCACATTGGAAGGTGTAGACCTCACCAAGAACAATGTGGTGGGAAACTATTCCTATCCACAAAAGTTCCCTGCCTACAAGAACGTTATGAAATATCTTCAAAACTGTTTTCTTGCAAAGGCATTTACCAAGACCCCCTCAGTCATCTACCATGACTACCTGAGGGAATTCTGGTGTACTGCTGTGGCTACAAGCCCAAAAGACACCAAAGAATCCATCATCACTTTCACAGTGATGAATGGGAGAAGGACCCTCTCCCTGGGTTACAATGACTTCATCAAGGCCACTGGTCTTGATTTTGCTGAGACTTTTGAGCCCAATCCTACTGACCAAGAGGTCAAAGGAGAGTTGATATTCTTAGGACCTCATGACCCAAAACGTCCTAAGGAGTCCGCTGGAGCCTTATTAGAAAAGGCTCCAATTGTCAAAACCTGGTTCCACCCAGTCTGGAGGATCCTGATGACATTCGTCATTCAGGTCCTTGGGGGAAATAAATCCTCCACTGAGCAATTGAACTCATCACAACAATTGATGTTGTTTAGTCTCTTGGAGGGTAGAAAAATTGATATCGGAGGTATTATCTTCCGTGACCTTGTTGCTAAGCTCTCAGAAAAATCTAGGCAAAAACACTTGTCTTATCCTAGGTTTATTTCTTGTGTGCTTCAGGACCTTCTTGGTTCTGACTATGTGAGGCCTGACGTCGTAGGTATGAAACCTGACGTCTTACATAAGACCAATTTCACTAGTGGCATCACTGAGGTACAACCCATTGCCCTGACTAACTACATGCTGGTGGTTATTCAGGGGGAGAACGCTGTTTCTCTAGTACCTTCACCTACAAAGAAGGTGAAGAAGACAAAGAAGGGTCAGTCCAGTAAGGTGGTTAGACCCAAACCACTCGCCACTGAGACTGATGCTGAAAACCAACTCAACCTTAAAAAGGGGTTGAATGTGGCCCAGACCTCTGAGACACCCACTACAGAGACCCCCTAACCACAAAACAAAGGCCAACGGAGGTCACTGAGCAATCATCCTCAGTGTCCTCGGGCGAACCTTCTCCACATGTCCCCACTGACATATACAAGTTAGTAGGGTCAGGAACAACCACCCATTCACATTCCGATGAAGGAACTGACAAATCACAATCAGTTCCTGAGGGAGAAAAGGGTTCTAAATCCTCGGTGGGGCAGCACTACTCCACTGAGAATGGGACCCATCACCAATCACATCCCGTTAACATCCTGAGCAATCACACTCAGGGTCTCAGGGAGTAAAGGTCCCTGAAAACCCAAAAGGGCAGAACAACCCTGATGGGAAGGGGGACCATCAACCATTACAATCAGTGCCTCATGATAGTTCTGAAAAATACCCGTCAGGACTTGAAGGCGCTCAGGGGGATAAAGACTTAGAGGGATATAAACCACCCGCTGATACGGAACCCATAACCACCTCAGGCGGATCCCTTCACTCAGGAACTGCCCCCAAAAGCCAGGCTGGGCAAACCCCCCCAGTTATTATGGCTAGTCAGGCTGAGCAAACCCACTCAGTTATTATGACGGGGTCAGGACCTGGCCACAACAAAGGTGAGCCCTCTTTTGAGGGGGAGCCGGATACCCTGAAGGTTCTTTCTCTGGCTAATGTTGAAATCTTACTGAATGTAGAGTCAGAAGAGGAATTAGTGGATTTTGGTGATGAAGACGAAGTTCTGGGTATTGAGGAGGAAATGGAGACTAAGATAAGCCCTCCTCAGTACCTTGAACTACAGAAATCTTCTCCTCCCCCTGAGGATCAACAACCCAACTCCCCCACATCATCATCATCATCATCAGGTGCTTCCCCTCCCGCCACTCCTCAGTGGTTGGTGAGATATGATAACGTTCTTCCATTGACTGAAAGACAACTGGTTAAATTCCTTCGCAAAGCCAACGAGGGTCTTTACACTGAACTTACGGAAGAACAGTGGAATTAGCACACTGAAGTGGCAGCCTCCTATGCCGACTTCAGGGCTTCTGTTGAAGAATCTCAGGATAAAGTGCTTCAGGTCGCCAAACTTACTGATAAACAACTTGGCGACCTGAGAGAAGCCATTGATGAAATAGGTACTGAACAGCACAAGGAACTCTCCAACATTCTTAAGGGTATTGAATCTGTTCAGGAACAACTTGGAGATGATCCCATCCTGATCAAAAGACTGAACGAGTACATGGATACTCAGAAGTTCACCTCCAATTCCATCATTGAGCTTCTCAAGCTTGTTCAGGGGGTGGATTTCAAATCTATCAGGTCGCAGCAAGATTTTATTCATCAGGCAGTCACTGATACCAAGGGCCACCTGGAAAGGATATCCTCAGCCTTTGATCAGCTCTCAACAAAACATAATGAGCTGATCAACCACTATACCTCCCATGTCACTGAACTTACCACAACCCAAAAGGTAATGGCGGCTGAAGTTACCACCCTGAAGAATGAGTCATCAGAAACTAAAAAGATGGTCTCCAGTATCCTCACCATTCTTCAGGCCTCTCAAGTAGCTCCTCCTCCTCAGTCAGCAGGTACATCCACTGAAGTTCCAATACCTGCTGAGGGGGAGAAAAATGATGAACCTATCCCTGATCCTTCATCTACTATCGTGGCTGTCCCTGAAACTTCCCCCAGTCAACCCCCTCCCACTTCCAAAGGGAAGGAAATCATGGTGACTGACAGCTCTCCTCCAAAACAATTTGTTCAAGCCTCAACTGAAAGGCATGCAGATCCTGATGCACCATTCTATGTTGATTTGGGTGGAGGAAAAATGTTCTTTGGGACTCCTGATGAAGTGGCTGAAGTATTACATCAACAAGATCTCAGGAGGGCCCTAGAAAAGGACAAGAAACTCAACAGACCTTTAATTGTTGAGGTTGCCAAGGAGGAAATCAAGGAGTCTGATAAAGACATTCTGGGGGATGAATTCATCAGGCTACAAGCTGAACTTCTTCAAGAACACAACAAACAAGCCAAACTAAAAGAAGAAAGGAGGCAAAGAACCTATGAGAGGTATGTGTGGCACATGACCAAGACTAAAGGAGAGGGCACAATCACTGACATAACCATTTACCCCACCAAGCTCATAAGCATAACGGTTCATAGGGGACCAAGGAAGTCTTAGGTTAACCAGCCCATTAAATTCTCAGACTTTGGGCTAAGGGAATGGGATATGATGATGCCCATCCTGAGGAAGAAGATACAAAGCAAGATAGCTCCATATCTTATCAAGTCCCAGAACGCAAAATATGAAGAACTTGAAAGGGTAGCTAAGAGTCTTGGGATTGATCATGAGAAGGCGCTTGCTTCTCAGGGACTGGCAATCCTGAACCTACTCAGAAGTCCGGAAGGAAGAGAAAAGCAGTGGATCAGGAACTTGAACAATATATAGCTGTTTTGCACTGCAACAGGATTCCCCCTGAGGGAGTCAAGTTCATTCCTAACCGTGTCATCAAGAAGCCTGAGTATGGTACCTTCTTCATTGATGAATTTGCACAGCCAGCCTTCCAAAGAGTAAGTGACATTGATCTGGTGGAAACGACAACTCTCCTCGCCTACAAACTGATGGCACTTAGAGTAAAGAGTCCTGAGAACGAGGAGTTTGTTAAGCTGCTAGACAAGATGATGAATGAAAGACCTGACAAGGAGGTGTTAGTGTCTAAGAAGGCGAAACTTGAACTCATGAGTTATGTACAAGAACCCTGAGTATTTTGTACTTAGTTAGTTAGGACTTGTAATGATATTAATAAGATGATGTTTTTATTATTTCAGTGTCGTTATTTACTTTCTAGTACATTCAGTATGAGCAGAAGTCATTAGCTCACTCATTACTGATCAGAACACTTAGGAATAATTTATATCCAAATAGGGGAGATTGTTGGGTCCATCAGTACCCAAGAATACTTAAAACAAGATTTGGACACAAATTAACTAAGTGTAAATTAAACCGAGAACAATTCAAGTCACTGAGAGAACAGTCTCTCAGTGAGTCATCTTCAGGATGCTTAAGGCGAATTCAAGAAGAAGGATTCACTACTCAGGAAGGCGGTACTCCCTGAGTAGGACTTAAGCCAAAGAAGAAGATGATGGTTCAGTGAGTGTTGGACAAGAACTCACTGAACCCCAATCTCCTCAACAACATTTAGTGATTGAAGACTGAAGAACTCAACGCCTGAAAGAAAGGCGGGAAGATCTAGGAAGAGTTTAAGATAAGATCAAATCTTATCTTGTCAGGAAGTAACTTTCCCTAAGACGGCTAAAAGTCATGGTGTGTCAGACCAACCACTCCTAAAGACTTTATAGTCCATTCCCATTGGTTCTTGGAAATGACAATTACTGTTGTAATTGTCAGACACGCTTGCTTCAACAAGTTGTAGTTTTTTAATCACTTTTACTGTTTTATACTTGTGTATAAATAGGTTCAAAAGGAGAGAAGTTGGGTGTGTTTTATACATTGAAAGCTTAGACTTTTACAAAGCAACCTCTCTCCTACAAAGAGTAACGTATCCCTGAGATAGCTCAGTGGGTCGAATTGTTACCACTCAAAGCAAAGCTTGAGTTTAGATAGGAGACACCACCATACCTTGTTTGTTCAATCCCAAGTGTTTGTTCCGCAAAACACTTGGGTAATAGATTCTTTGATTCATTTCTAATAAGAATTTAAACGTTGAAAAATACTTGTGTGTTTTTACTTTTACGTTTTCATTAATCTGTTAGAATTAATCATAACATTGTATTAGTCATAAACACGAATAGATTAACTTTCTAGTTAACTCTAAGCGTGTTAAGGGAACAACAATTACGATTACTGAAACTTGACATAACGAACCAGGTTGTATGCCGGAGACGTTTATCAACTCTGTTTAACTTTGTTTTCCATCCAGACTGTCAAGGTGAGTTCGTAGTCCCACTATTTTTATTACGTTTTCCAAACTTGTGGGGAGTGTAGGTCACCTTAATATTGTAACACCACACACGTACACACACTTAACTAATAAGCTACGTATAAATAGAGATGAACTAATAAGCTAGTAAGCTAAAGAGAATAAGATGAGAATAAGAGAGAATGGAAGGTTTTCACTATTCGAATGATTAAGGAACAAAGCTTGCGCAACAATACATGAATAACCAACAAGAATAATGAACACACTAGCTCCCTATTTATAGAAACAATCTAGGGCAACATAAGCTAGTGTGTTTGTGATATGTAAATCGTATGGGCTCACGGCCCATGGACCACTAATGGACCGTGGCCTTTGCACATTTATATGATCCTACTTAAGCAACCTATTAGTGAAATGTACAAGACTTGAAATACTTATAAAACATGTTCCTAACAATCTCCCCCTAAGTCTTGAACATCTTGGTTGCTTGACGTCATCTTTGCTTCTTAGGCTTTCGACGTCTTTATAATCTTTGTTTCTTTGTTCTTGATTAGAGATGATATGATGTTGTCTCGATCTGCCATTCTCCAACGTCTTCTTGTCTTCTCCATCATACTCATGTGTCTTTGACTTGTTTTCTGCAACATGTTCTCATTTTTCAATCTTTAACTTAAGAAAGGTTGAGGTGCTTGAACTTTTGACTTTACTATATTATATGTTGAATTTTTGTTGTCATTGAGTCTTTGAGAGAACATTTCTTCAAGATATGAGCATGATGGAGTCTTGATGGTCGACCTCCAGATCCTCAGCAGCAGCAGCACGAACCAACCGGTACTTACAGGCTCAGACTTTGAGATCGTCAACAGCATAGTGTGAAGACTTTCTCTAATCCTTGCCCAGACCGTTCTGAACCGGATTCCCCCGAGAGGGATTACACGGACACACCGAAGTGCACCCACGATTCAGTGAGTCGCTGGAGATCACCCCACGACTGTAGACCGTTTGGAGCAAACACTAAGCGTAACCCACAAGGAGTTACCGAAGTGACCTGCTGTCAGGGCTGTTTGATGTAGACCCTGGCAGGATTTCCATTCAATCATTGATAATCACATTTGTGACTTTTCTCATGAATGTTCTAGGCAGATTGCTAAGATCTGCGAAGGACACTTTCTTACTTTTACATCTGCTGCCCATGATGTAGAACAGCAGAGTAATACTAAGTGTTCCTAAGAGATCTTTGATGTATCTCATGGCTCTAGACTCGATTAGTGCACATTTGTTTGGTCATCGGAGGCATGGAGCAGATTGCCTCCTTTTCAATATCAACACTCTCGTAATGAAAGGTCGATAGATTATGAAGGGTTCTCCGTGTGAAATGAAACAAATGCCTTTTGAGAGGCATCTGAGTGGCTAAGAAGGTTTGTGTAGTGCGTCACTGGGTCCATGACGTCTTTATTCTTCAATACCGGTGATGCTCATCAACCAGTAGATAATGAGTTGAACCCGGTGTCTGCCCTAAGGTTGAACAAATGGAGGGCTATTTCTTTTCACCCTTTTCTTTGCTTTTCTTTTTAATTTTTCAACCCCTTCTTTCTCCTTTCATTCATTTTCTCCTTTTTAATATCATACCTAGGACTTTCTAGTTCTAAACTATTGGTATTGTCCTTGGGTAGATCCCTCCGGCTCTGGCGGATCATAGGACGGTTTTTCGTAACCTTAGTCACCTTATAACTCCATGACTATCCTAATGATGCCATAAACCAAACCATTGAAAATCTCTCAAAGTGTCGATAATTGTAAAGATATTTTGTTGACACCTTGAGAGTTTGATGATTTTCAGAAATACTCCCCCTTAACATGTGCGCATAAGTAATAAATTTGAAATTTGCACATGCCGGAAAGAGTTGGCACTTTTGAATTGATTGACTTTCAATGAACCTGATCGTTGCGAGACACGCTTACATCACCAGTTAAACTGGCTTGAAATTATTACCCGTCCAGATCAGATTCAAAGATTATCGCTCGAAATCGGTACATTCTACTCAGACACGTCCTTTGCGAGACACGCTTACATCACCAGTTAAACTGGCTTGAAATTATTACCCGTCCGGGACATGTCCTTTCGACTACTGACTTTTCCTATCGTCAATTCGAGGGTCAATTCTGAGTTTGAGCACAAGAGATTCCAGCAAATGAGACTCCATATTTTAATCATCTTTTACTTCTCCCCCTCAAAAATAGCATACTCATGATGTTTTTGGAAAAAACGTTTATGATTAAAATATGCTGTTTTTGAGTTTTAGGGAAGAATTTCAAGAACATTTATAATTCTCTGAACAAAGATTATATTTTCAAATACTCCCCCTTAACAAGGGAATATTTGTCCTTATGAGCAGAATGTTTGAAAAACTTTGGAAAACATTCTGGTTTTAATTCTGCTCATAAGTAAGAAGCTTTCGCTCCTTTTTCAGGATTGAGGCACTGAAGCGTACCTCAGGGTCCTTTCTTTGGGGTCCGGGTTGTACACTGTTATGTGTGCACAAGCCGTCATAACACAGTCATATATAAGTAAGAATTATGAATGAATAATGAATATTGAAATCAAATTCTTACAATTAACCGCCTTTGCCAAAAGTGGTGAATTGTGGATCTGTCCTCTGAAATAATCTGATGGCAAATGGAGGACGACCACCAACATATGTTTCCAACCTCCTCATCTGATCCCTTCGGTAGAGCCTTTCTTCGATCGACCAGATAAAATTCTTGACTTGCCTAAGCTGAGGATGATTCCATTTCTTGTGCTTCTTCAATACTTGGCCGTGAACCCTTGTGGGAATAATTCAGCTTTGGTGATCAATGGAAGTGGTTGTTGTTGTTGTTGTGAAGACATTGTGGATAATCTGAAACAGCATTATGAAACCAATTTGCAGGATATATGTGTGTTAGCATTAGATGAGACTAAGTGTTTGCACATAACATCCTTTAATTTGTATAAGAAACCTTCTCTTTAATTTGACAAGACTTAAGGAAGTTTATAATTTCTTTGGAAATTTGTAATTTCGAAGGCAGTTGTCAAATGCGAGAGAGAGTCCAATTGCGAGAGAAGTTTTTCAATTGCGAGAGCAATGGCAAATGCGAGAGCAAATGACAATTGCGAGAGCAATTGCAAATTCGAGAATATCTTATACAAGAAATTCCGAAACCCGTTTGAAGACGATTTTCACTAGATTTTCTTCGCATTTCATTTTAACTAAGATTTATGCTATCGTGCTAATTGCAATGAATTCACATAGCTATTCTATGCATTTTGTCCAAGTTATAACATGAATTAACCACAAAATCTATTGAATCAACCTGCTTGTGCAACGTGTTCTTCATAAACCCTAAATTTCAATTAACGGCTAATTGATGTTTCTGGGCTTAATCTGAGGCATTCTAAGTACAATTCATATCATAACAACAACATAACAACTCTCTAATCACACCAAAACATTCGTATACGATTTTCCCCAAATTATGAACATAAACCCTAAATTCAAGAATAAACATTCATATGGATTTCTGGTACGATTAAGCATGCATATATGTTATACAATCATGTTCTAAGCATAGAAGTACAATCATAATCATACACAACACATAGGATTAAAAATCCCCAAATTCATCGTGAACCCTAAAATTGCGAATAATTATTACACATTAAATCCACCGTTGGATTTCTAATTCCTTGAAAACCATTTGTTAAAAACACTTAATAATCATAGAAACACTCACGAATTTGCGAAAACTTGAACGGATGAACAGATTCAATGTCAGCCGTTGATTAGGTTGTTGGATGGGAGTAAATGCGAGTGACGTAGTGGCAGTGAAAGTAAATGAGTTACGCAGTTGATGTCAGATGGCATTAAACTCTCAAAAAAATTACTTTTAACCTTTTTACACAATTAGTCCCTTAACCTCTTGTGTGTTTACGCAATTAATCCAAACCTAACAAGTTTCAACTTTTAGCACTTATGGTCCTTTAACAATCCAAATCCTAATCTTTTAGCAATTTGACAGGCTCAAGAATCACCATAATAACCAATTTTGAAGCAACAATGTTATAGAAAACATGCAAGTACAAATTTTAAAAAATTTGTGAAATTTTGTGTCTCCCCCTCAACATTTGTTCAGAAATAAATAAAGACGGTTTAATAAGAACAAAATGTTGAATAAGGGTTTGTACTTGCACACACATTTTTTTTATATATTTACAAAGATGTTTTTGATGTTTGACTTGGTTAATTGTTTTTGAGAAACTTTTCCAAATCATTTGGCGTCAAACATCTCATACCAATCCGGTGAACCAGATCCACAAATCTTGCATGAGGCAAGGCTTTTGTGAACAGATCTGCCAGTTGGTGTTCAGTTCCCACAAAGTATAATTCAACAGTACCCCTTTCCACGTGTTCCTTGATGAAATGGTATCGGAGATCAATATGCTTGGACTTCGAATGCTGTACTGTGTTGCATGAAATGGCAATGGCACTCTTGGAGTCGCAATACATCGGAATCTTGTTGAATATGTAACCGTAGTCCATCAGTTGTGATCTCATCCAGATGACTTGAGCACAACAGGCAGACATGGCTACATACTCAGATTCTGTTGAAGACAGGGAGGTACAATCTTGCTTCTTTGACTGCCAAGAGACTAGCTTGTCACCCAAAAACTGTGTTCCTCCGGATGTACTTTTCCTTGTGTCTAGGCACCCTGCATGGTCAGCATCTGAAAATGCAACAAGTTCAAATCCAGAATCCTTTGGATACCAGATCCCCAAGTGAATGGTTCCCTTTATGTATCTAAGGATTCTTTTAACGGCTGACAAATGCCGCTCAGTTGGTCTGGACTGATATCGGGAGCAAAGATACGTGGCAAATACAACATCCGGTCTGCTAGCTGTGAGATACATGATTGACCCAATGATACTACGGTATTTGGTAGGATCAATGGGTGTCCCATTTATGTCAGCATCTAGCTTCGGGGATGAGGAGGACATTGGTGTATTGTAGGTGTCACAGCTGGTCATACCATGCTTTTTCAGGATTTCCTGAGCATATTTTGACTGACTTAGAAATATACCACGGGGTGATTGATGAACTTGCAATCCTAGAAAGAATTTAAGTTCACCCATCATCGACATCTCAAAGTTTTGTTTCATTAATTTTGAGAAAGCGTTTGAATATTTTTTATTGGTTGATCCAAAAATAATATCATCCACATAAATTTGAACAATGAGAATGTCTGTCCCGTGAGTTTGTATAAAGAAGGTCGGGTCAACAGTTCCTTTGGTAAAGTGATTAGCAAGGAGAAATGCAGATAGTTTATCGTACCATGCCCTCGGGGCTTGTTTAAGGCCGTAGAGGGCTTTCTTAAGCCGATATACATGGTTCGGATGATCTGGGTCCTCAAAGCCTTCTGGTTGTGTTACGTACACCTCTTCTCGGAGTTGTCCATTGAGAAATGCCGTCTTCACATCCATCTGATAGACAGTAATATTCTTGTGTGCTGCATAGGCCAGAAACATTCGAACCGCCTCAATCCGAGCTACTGGAGCAAACGATTCCTCGAAGTCAATTCCCTCTTCTTGGCTAAACCCTTTTGCTACCAGTCGGGACTTGTTACGAATAACTGTTCCATCTGCATCTAGCTTGTTTTTCCAAATCCATTTCAATCCAACAACGTAAACCCCAGTTGGTCTTTCTACCAATTCCCAAACTTCCAAACGTTTGAATTGATCCAGCTCTTCTTGCATGGACTCAATCCAGTTTTCGTATGTGAGGGCTTCTTTGATGTTTTTCGGTTCAGATTGACAGACAGTGAGTGCATAAATGCAGTGTTCACCATCTGAGTGGAGTTTTTGTCGTGTCATTACTGGTTTGTCAGGATTTCCAATCACGTTTACTAGAGGATGATCTCTTGTCCATTTGTGAGTGGACGGGAAATGTTGAATGTTTGTATGGTGATATGACGGGTCCATATTGCTCGAGGATGGTTCTCCAATGTCAGGAATGGTTGGTGGTGGAGCAAATGGATTAAAGAAGGCATTCCCGTCATATCCTGAAGGTGTGGAAACATGGTTAGAAGTGGGGGATGAATCTTCAACTGCAGTTGATGGTGTTGGATCCATAGATGATGAGGGTTCAGGTGGAGGTGCATCGTTAGCAATTTCTGTAGAAGAAGTTGCTGACGTATCAGGTGCTTGATTTTGGACATGTTGAGCAGCGGAACTGGTGGAAGCATCTGATGCACTACTAACACAAACTTCATCAAACATTGGCGCAAAAAAATCTTCCAGATCCTTTCTGTTAAAGGGTAAGGGTGCAGATGAAGATTCACGGAAGTTTAGACGGTTATGAACGGGTTCTAAGCGGTCTTGCTCAGAAGCCATTTCCGTGAGTTCATCAAAATTTGCGTGTATAGTCTCTTGAATTTCCCCGGTCTGACGATTCCAAATTCTATATCCCTTAGAATTCTCACAGTAGCCAACAAATATCCCAATATCTGCTTTAGCCTTAAGTTTACCAAGATAATCTCTATCATTCTTCGGGTAACACAGTGCTCCAAAGACATGAAAGTAGTTGATATTTGGTTTTCTGCCTTGAATAAGCTCATATGGAGTTTTGTTGTGTCGTCTGTTGATCATGCCGCGGTTCTGGGTATAACATGCAGTATTAACAACTTCAACCCAAAGATAGTCTGGTAATTGAGCATTGATCAACATTGTTCTAGCTGCTTCCATAAGCGTACGGTTTTGTCTTTTAACTACACCATTCTGTTCGGGAGTGCGAGCAATTGAATATTGATGAACAATCCCATGCTTCTCAGTGTATTCCCGAAGGGTTTGATTCTTAAATTCAGTACCGTTGTCTGTTCGAATAATCCTGACGGTGTTACGGACTGGAACTTGAATCTTTATGAGAAACGTGATGACCATTGACGGAACTTGATCTTTTGTCCGAAGAAAGTAGACCCATGTCCATCGTGAGTAATCATCCACTATTACCAAAATATACCTTTTCCCGTTAGTAGTTTGAACCCGCATTGGACCACACAAATCCATATGTAGCAGCTGGAGGACATGATCTGTGCTGTGTTCTGTTTTGGGAGGAAAGTGAGCACGGTGACTTTTCCCTTGTTCACATGCAGAACACAAATGATCTTTGGCATATCTAAATTTGGGTAATCCGTCAACCAATTTATTCCTTGCAAGGTCAGTCATGGTTTTGAAATTGAGATGAGACAATCTTTTATGCCATAACCAAGCCTTTGTGGGATTAGCCTTGGAGAGTAAACAAATAGGAGATGATGTTGTCATGCCTTCAAAGGATATGGTGTAAAGACTGGTTCCTCGTTTCCCTTTCATCAAATCATTTCCCTAAAGATCACGAATGAAGCAAGTTTTCTCCCGAAATGCTACTTCTAAGTCTCCGTCACAGAATTGTCCCACTGAGAATAGATTGTGACCAAGGCCTTCAACATAGTATACACGACTGATCTCGATGTTCCCATTAATATAATCTCCATAGCCCATTATTGCTGCGAAGTGATCATTCCCGAATCTGACCGTTCCGATGAACTTTGCGATAAAGTTTGTAAGAAGCTTGAGGTTGCCGGTCATGTGTCGGGAGCACCCGCTATCAACAATCCAGAGGACAATTTGGATCACCTGCATCACAAATATTGGAAACAGGTGGAGAATTGGTAACGGTTGGACCCGTTGGGTTAGAAACACAAGAAATAAGTATTTTTGGTAACCATTTAAATCCTGAAGTGTTTTGTAACCAACGTTGCCATGTCCAACTAGTCTCTGCCTTTTTCCTAATGAATGCACTAGGTGATTTGGTTGTCTTGGGTTTGGCTATGGGTGTTTCAATGGTTTGCTCAGAAACTACTAGTGGTGGAGTCCCTAAAATGGACTTGGCAACAGTTTTGAGCCTAGAGGAAGAACCACTAGTTCATTTCTTTTTTTGTTTCAACAGAGTTTTAGCAATGCAGTTTTGATGATCACCAGATAATATACTAGCACGACAAACAATACAACTAGCATCAACCATAACATCAACATTAACATTCATAGATTCAACATTTGTTACATCATTCCTAGAATTGGACTTAGATAAGGTCAATTCTATTCCTGACATTACATCTGTGTTATTCAAACTACTTGCTTTAACTTCGGAAGACTTAGATGATCCATTCCTACACTTCCTGACTCTACGCTTCTGTTGTTTCTTGGGAGTCTTGGAACTGCTAGCCTTAGAGATAGTATCTAGTCCTGTGGAAGTAGAAGTGTTTGCATTAGTGGTTGGGTCTGATGCTTGGGTAATTGCTTTGTCTACTACATACATCCCTAGGGCAATCTTATGAACGTTTGCTTTGCCTTTGTCTAAAACTCGGAGTTTCTTCTTCAGATCAACAATGATGTGTTGGAATTCTTGATTTTGTGAATCTAATTTTCTGTTGAGGCGGACTGTGTCATTTCTGTTTTGAAGAATTTCATCCAGTTCCTTTTCATTTTTAAACAGTTTAAGTCTTAAGAAAGCCTTTGTTTCCTTATTATTTTCAGGAACATGACTATTTTGAAATGATAAAGATCTTATGATATTTTGAAATTTTAGTTCAAATTCAGCACTTTGATTTTGACACCAATCAAGCCTTTTTTGAAGATTAAAAACTTTGTTTTCCACATCATTGTTGATTTGTCGAAGATCCTCATTCTCTTTGACCAAATTTTCTATTTCCATTTGCAACATCTCAACATTTACTGGATGATCATTCACAAGTAATTCATTTCATGACTCATAAAGCGAATTCATAATCACAGAAACAACGTCATAACACAGAACTTTTTCTAAGAGTCGATCATTTTCGTTTTTCAAAGTTTTCTTTTGATGTTTTTGTTTTTGAAGTTTGTCGTCCTGTTCTTTGAAAATGTCTTTCATAGATGCAACTTCCGTGAATAATTCTTGTTCCCATTGTGTTGCATATTTCTTCAGATGTTTGACATGAGGCAGAATTTTCTTTTGAAGAATATCTCGCTTTTCTTTCGCGACTGGGGAAAGAAAAGTAGAGACTTCGATTTGAGAATTAAACTCAATTTCATTCTCTAAAAGAAATATGTCTTCCATAATTGTATCAAAATATCGAAATAATTTACTTTCTGGTAATTTTGGATCAACATCTTCCTTAGTCAAAGAATCTTTGATTTGTGCAACATTTTTGGAAACAGGAAGTATTGTAGGAGAAGCATGTATGTTTGTGTTAACAAACGTTTATTCTGTTTCGTCCTTTGAGGGGACAAATTTGATTTGACGTCTTGCGTTATAATCATGATGAGTTCTGGAAAAATCTTTGTCAGTTTTTGGTCGACTCTCAAGTTCTTTTTGACGTTCAAGAATTTCAAGTTCTTCATCATTACCAAACACAACAACTCTTTGAAAGGTATCATCAAGTAATAATTCTGCATTGTACAACTTGGGATTTTTGCTGAGTGCTTTAGAAAGAAAACGTGGTTGGTCACTGCCAATAGCAAATCCAACTCCTTTCGGAACTGGTTTTACCGATAGCCTTTGAATTTGAGTTATGGATTCACCATTTTTGTATACAATAGTTTGAAACTTTTTAAGTTTGGATTCCAAAGTGACAATTTCTTCAAGATATGAGTTGACGCGTTTACTTGAAGCTTGCTTTTCTTCAAGAAGATTATTTTGAGATGTTGAAAGCTCAGATTGAGTTTTTAACAGCTCAGAATTTAAAGTATTAATTTGTTTTTTGAATTCAAATTGATCATTTTCTTTTTGAGAGAGAAGCTCAGCCTTAGAAACGGTTAGCTCATGAACTTGACTTTCTAAATTTTGAACTTTGACGTACTCTTTTTGGAAAGCAATCTCAAAACCTTTTTCACGTTTTTCTTGTTTTTGATATCCTGAAAGCTGTAGTTTATAGCACTCATTGTCCTTCGTTAACAATGCAATTTTTTCTTTCAGATTTTGATTTATTTCATTGCATTTTTCAATTTGTGATTAGGTGGTCATTAACAAAGCCTGAAGCTCTGAATCTTGATCAGGCAAAGGATCATTTTGTTCAAGATGATCATAACTGTTGATACAAAAGTTGGGCGTTCCTTGTTTCCGTATCAATTAGATCTTAATGCTTGAGACCTGCGCACTAAGAAAACAAAAAGACACCGTTAGGCTTATCGTGGGATTGTCTCCCACGATTATCCTCCGGCGTGAGAGTAAGTAATCGGTTTTAGGGTTTAGTTGAAGAGTTAGGGTTCTTAGATCGTACCTTAATGAGAGCCGAGATGCCCTCTATATATACACGAAATCCTTGTTGGTTTCGTGTTCCTCACTCTTCGGCGTATCCCGCATAAGTCGGTTGTTTGATACATATCCCATAAATAAGAGATATCCTATATCAAGACCATAAATAACTTCGGGTTTGGGCCATCGTAAGCCCAAACCGTTATCGTGATAGCCCATTCGTGATGGGCTTGAGTGGTAGTAGCGTCCATTGGTCGGGTTCGTGACCCGAATGCGGACTATACGTCATCATGTCCCCCCAGTCTAGTATGCGCAGTGTATCTACTGCGGATGCTAGACTAACAAATGTAGCAAAAAAGTATTCCGGAATGCGTAGCGGAGAAGTTTCAAGTGTTTCCCGCCTAAAAAACAATACGATGAATCTAGTCCAAGTACATCCGTATTTTCTTCGTAAATCGTGAGGGGTGGGTGAAAAAGTGCTTCACCTTTTGGCCTCCCAGCCACACGATTAGAGCAAGTGGGTGACACATGTCAATCATCCATGAGATCTTGTAACCCTATATAAAGTGTCATCTCCATTTCACTGTGCTTATCACAGTAAAATCGTCCATTGCCGCCATTGTTAAAAACTTTAACCAGCGAACAAGAAATCAACAACTCCTAAGGTAACAGCGCGTGCGCTTCAGAATCCTTTAAATTCTAACCATGGTTCTTCAGTTATCCGACTTTACATCCGATATATCTGAGGACGAACTTCGTCAGTTCACCTCGGATTATTACATCCCTATCGCATTGCACCCGGTGGTTCCGGTGGCGACTGCGTCCATAGCGAACTTCCCTGAAGGGAAAGTAGGGGTATACACACGTTTCTTCGAATTCGCTAACCAACGTGTGCCCATTTCCCTATTTTTGTGCGATATTCTAAACCACTATCGTCTCCATATTTCCCAACTGCACTGTATAGGTGCAGCGAAAATAACAAATTTTGAAGTAAATTGTCGCCTGTTGGCGATTGACCCCACAATCCATCTATTCCGCGCGTTTTATCACACGTCGTGGTCAAACGGGTGGGTGTCCTTTTCCAAGCGCGCAGGGCGGCTGCAGTGCTATACGGAAAAGTTAGACGCACTTAGGAATTGGAGGGAGAAGTTCTTTTGGGTTGATGATGCATTTTTTCCATGGATTTTTGAATTCTATACCCAAGAGTCATTACCGAAGGATGAGCGCCCCCTCCCCGGAACGTATAGCGTAGAGGATGCGGAAACGATAAATGCCAATCGCCTCCCTATCAACACTTATCCAAAAGAGTTTTTAGTGCATATGGGGATTAGTCGCAACTACTTCGGAACTCCTGACGAGGTGCCTACTTTTTTGGATGAGAATAACCGGGGTGGGTGCTTGTCCTTTCTTCTCCTTCGCTCAGTAGTGTAAGCGCTCTTCACTATTATAGCTTTTGTAACCATCTTTGTTTGTTTGTTGTTTGTTGCACAGAGATGGATCTATTCAGCGTGGTGCGCTTGGCGAGACCCAAACAGGTGACCGTAGGAGTGCGCCCTTTGAGAGAAGGTGAGGAGCCAGTTTTGGAGGCTACTGTGGGGCGCACTATGGAGATCGTACAGGAGGAACCAGAGGATACACCCCCAGTTGTTTTAGAGGCGACTCCCCTTCGCAGTTTTCCAGCTCCTGGGGCACAAGTCCCTGTGGAAGAGCTGTCGCGCATAGACTCGTCAGAGAGTGAGGGGATTTCCATGTCTGTAAGTGGGACCGAGGAGGCTAACCAAGGGGTGAAGCGCAAGAAAGCTTCAGGTGATGATGGCGCTGGTACATCTAAAAGAAGGCGCCATCTTATCTCTGGCGGGCAATCATCAGAAGAGGATGCGTCGTCAACTAAATCTCCTCCCCCCAAGTAAGTAATGAGACTTGTATCTTTAGATCTTCAGTTCTTTATTCCGCGTTGATAATATAGAGTGACTTTGTTATTTGCGTGTAGTGTTGAAGCTGCTGGTGATGATGCTGCGCGTGTTGGGAATTCGCCACCCAAGGCGAGTCCCTCACATACTGATGATGTTGCGCAGAAGAGCCAAGAGCCTGAGCCGAAGGCATCTGAGGATGTGCCAACGGACCAACTGATAGAGGAGCTAGGTTTGGCTGCTGCGCACCAGGCCTCTTTAGTTGCACAGCTACGATCAAGGTATGCTGGTGAAGGTAGCCGCTATGTGCAGAAAGATGAGGAGATTGCGCTTCTGAAGGCGCAGTTGGCTGATGCTCAGGCCGAGGTAAGGGTAGCAGATGCGTATGCCTGGAAGCTTGCGGAAGAGAAGATGTCATTACTTGCTCAAGCGGGCCAAGAATGTGCTGAGTTCACAAAGTACAAGGCCACTTGTCTTTGGGTCATGAAGTATATGGAGCTTAACAAGGCCGCTCACTTCTCTAGGTTGGATGACTTTCGTAAAGCTGTGGAAGGGTCGTTGGAGAAGCAAGAAAGTAAGTTGCGCAAGCTTAGTATTGAGTATGATGAGGAGTTATACCCACACCTGGTATCTTCGATTGCTGAGCGCAGGTGGCTTATCAGCCATGGTTTGCGCCTTGCTGCTTTGAGTACGCTGGAGTCGCAAGAGGTGAAGGATGCCTTTGGGGATGTTGTTCAGTGTGCGCTGGCACGTGGTAAGGCAGAGGCTGTAGAGGAGCTGTGTGCGAACAAGATCTTGACTGTGCCCGCCGCCCAAGTACCGGGTTACGACGAGAACACTTATGATGATCTTGTTGCTGCTATGGAGAAGTTGAAGCTTTTGGAGCTTCCTTATATTGCTCAACTGGAGCGCGAACAGGATTATCCCATAGGTGTGATTATGGAGGGGTTAACTTTGGCTAGGCACACAGCAGATAACGCTGAGGCACAGTGTAAAACCCAAAAATTTGAAAGCATGGTAAAAGACAAAAATGCCCCTATGAATTTAAAATTTTAATAAAAGGTTATAAAGTACCAAATCAATCCCGAACTTCTGGAAATTGACAAGTTATGCTACCAAATAATTTTGGCTATTACAATTAACATTTTACAAGGTACAAAATGACCAAAATACCCTTTGTATACCGAAATCCTTAAATAAGTAATTAAGTGTTTATAAAATCATTTTAAAAATTATTAAGGATAGGTAAATATGGAAAATGGTATTCAAAATTAATATTTTGATTTTTTCCAAGTATAGGCCAAATTTTTGGCCTCATCCCTCCCCCTAGACACGTTTTCCTCCCCATATTATAGCTAAATCCATTTTATTCTTCAAAAAAACCTAGCCGACAAAACAAAAACACACAAACAATTTCTCTCCTTGTTCATCCGAATTTCTGGAGTTCCAAGATCATTTTTCTGGTGTTTTACACGTTCTAAGGAAGCTAATAAAAATTGGTATGGGTTGTGGGAAGCTTTCGTTTGGTCGCTACATTTAATTCTTGTCGAAAACTCAATCCGTGAGGTATAATTCTAAAAACGATTTCCATAGGTTAAATAATTGATCTAGTATTTTTCTTACACTTATTATATCATATATGATCTGTGAAAAATCTTGGAATTAAATCATGCAAGCTTTAAGTGGTCGAATGGATTTAAAATATGTAAAATGGATTAATTATGGAAAACATTCAAAACGATTTTTTCTGGGTGGCCTTGATAATTTTTATGAATTACTTGATCATGGTATAAGCTGGGAAAAATGATAATTCGAATTATAGATACTTGTGTTAGTTGTTTTGGAATTAAATCATTAAAATGAGTGTAAATTCTAATATAATGAAAACGAATTTTTGAGGCATGGAAATTATTTTTATTAGGCTCTATAGAAAGTATATGATCCAGTAAAAATAAGAGGTTGATTTTTAGAAGCTCAAAATGTCGATTTGGGAATTAATTTAAAATCGGATTTTTGGAACTAAAATAGAGAAAAATGTGGAATTAGGGTTTTCGATGGGATTAGGGTTTGTAAACCTGGATTTGACTTTTAAATGATGTTATTATGATGTGTAAATTATTGAGTGATGATTTGTATTGATTAGAGTTTGAATTTGTGAGATAATATGTTATACGAATTGGTTTTAAAATATTAAGGGGGTGTTTTGTAATTTAATAAACTTGTGGGCCATTTTTAGAATATTGGTTAGACCAGTGCTAAAGGGTAAAAATTATAACATGAGGGTCCTATGTGTAAGATTATCAAGATTTGGATTTAAAATGAAATTAGGGTTTCGATTTGGAAATTATTTAAATGGAGGGGTTAAAAGTGTAAATTCAGGAAACTTATGACTTTTCTGTGAAAATAAGGTTAGTAGGGAGGTAATGTGTAAATTTGGGAATTCATGGAGTTGATTTGTAATTAATATGGAATTATGATTTAATTTATAAGTTTTGTAAACTATAGGGACTAAAAATGTAATTATGTGAAACTTAGGGTTGTAATTCATACAATACTTAATTTGGGATGTATATTCTGTAATTTAGTGGATTTGAGGGTTAGTTGTGAAATTATGGATATTATATGGGTTAAAATGTAATTTATATAATTATAAGGTTTGTTTTGTAATTTTGGCAATTAAAGGGTGTGAAGTGAAAAATATGAAACTTAAAGGACGGGAGATGTGATTTTGAATGAATGATGTACTTGAATTAGTAGTTTACAATATTTTCAGTCAAGACCCTTAACTTTGAGATGTTTGCAATTAAAACCCTAACTTATGAAACTTGTCATATTTAACCTTGAACTTGTATAACTTATTAAAATGAATGTTATTTCCATAATAACCTAATTAATGACTTAACTTAAGTTATATTTTGAATATTGCTAATTATGGAAACTTAGTAAATAAGAAAACTTTCTAATTATGGAAACTTGCTAAATATGGAAACCTGCTAAAAATAGAAAGTTACTAAAATGGAAAGGCAATTAATTAAGAATGAATTGTAATTCCCTTCTACTCCTTTAGGTGTGAAGAAGGAGAGACCTTGAACCGTTTTCCATATTCTGTGCTCGTTTCTGTTTTGCTTTCGTCATAAGGTACGGATACTCTACCCTTTTTAGTAAGGGTGTCTTTTCACCTATGCATTGATGTTGAGCTATGATTTTAAATCTTTGCCATGATCCTTTTGACATGAACCTTTTGATATGACCTTGAGATATACCTTCTGATTATGACCTTGAGATGCACCTTGATATGACATTGAGACCTGACTCTTAGTTTGATACCCGAGCCATTTTATGTTACCTAGCCAGGAAGGTAACCTGGCCATGTCTGTGATGCACCACTGGCATGACTCATGTGTGGGTGAGTGATTTCTCACACCGTCCCTCTTATATTATGATATGGCCATTATGACTTTGAGATTATGATTTTGAGATGACTTTGAGTTTGGGGGCGTATGGATTGCAATCCTAGATTTGTATGTTTAGTGGATTTAACTATGACTTTGAGTTATGACTTTGAGGTGACTGGTACTGTGTGCAATACATGCCTTTCACATTTTCTGGGAGCTGATCACTCCACTATTATGATACATGAGGACACCCCTCATATTATCTGGTTGCCTAAGAGGTATCCCCTCTGATTGTGAGATTATGACTTTGAGATTATGATGTTGAGATTATGACTTTGAGTTTCTGGGCTCGTGGTGGATGACTATCCTATTCTTCTCTTATTATCCATGTATTTCGTTTATACCTTATGACATTCCCATTGCCTATATTATATTTCTGTTGCGTTATTCTTTGCTTTGTATATGTATCTGTTCACTGAGCTTCTTAAGCTCAGCCGCACGTTTTCTTTTCGTGTGCGGCAGGTAATAAGCAAGAAGAAGGGCGTGAAGGGGAAAGCCATCCTTTGTGGTCTTGGTGCGGCCCATATTCCGAGGTCTGATGGAGTGTCCGTTAGCGTGCCAACGGTGTCACCCAAGGATGTTGACCTGTTGAAGAAGTTTGAAGAGGCTGGTAGTGCGGCGCGCTAAGTGGGCAGTTCAGGGCTTAAACGCACACATAGTATATAGGCTGTTTAGATGTAGTGATGTTTTGTAATAGGTTCACTTTTTGTTGCACATGTGCATGTTGAATCTATACTTTATATGAACTCGTAGTCCACAATAAAATGTTGATTTTGAAAAAATACGATTGTACGCATATTGTATCAAATGTGATTGTGGTTATAATGTTTGTACTTAGTTATTTTGTCTTTGCATAAAAGACGTCTATGTTGTGTCTAAGAAGCAAACTGTTGTGTACATACTTAAGAAAATTTATAAGAATCCATAATCGTGTATGAAGTTCATAAAATTTACAAGTTTATAGATTGATATGCAGCGTACTGCAAATATCATATCAAGGAGTTAAGTGTCTTAACTCCTAATTTGTTAAACGCGCACAGTGTGCATTGTTGTGTATCCGTCGTGGGATACACATTGAACTTACTCCAACGTCTTGAGAGTAAGGTGTTTAACAAGGATGCGTGATCCGATGTTGATGGGTTTGCAACCCTCTTACTCAACGAGTTTTTAGTAGGTTTACTCATCCTTTTACCATCGTGGGTTTTAATAAGTGCATGCACGCCATGTAGGCAGAAAGTAAAGTAACAACAATATTGAGACATAAATAACATGTAAACAATAAAGTGAAGTGTGTCGCGGAATTAGCTAGAAACCGCGACATTGAATTAATACTTGCAAGTTTTTGTAAAAAGAAGAACATTTGCCTAAATGAAACAAAATGTAAATACACGGATATTTATTGAGCACTTACTAAAGTGCGGAGGTGTCCGTGGGCGGGGTCGTAACCTTTCCTAAAGATAGCATTTCTTGAGATTGCAAACATTCCATGTGCGTTGTAGCTCACGGCCATCCATGTCACGCAGCTTGTACGCGCCTTTTCCTAGTGCTTCAACGACCTCATAGGGTCCCTCCCACTTTGGTCCAAGTTTACCTGTATCTTCTGCGTGGCTCGCATCATTAGCGCGATATACAAAGTCGCCTGGTCTGAATGAGGTGCTTCGAACTTTAGCATCGTAGTATCCCTTCATTTTTGACTTGGCTTTTGCTTTATGTATAGCTGCGCGTTCACGCCTTTCTTCCAATAGGTCCAAGTCGATACGTCGTTCGTCGTCATTGGTTGCGACATTAACTTCCGCCGTACGAATAGTTGGCATCCCAATTTCAGCTGGTATGACAGCTTCTGTCCCATAGACAAGAGAAAAGGGAGTGTCTCCATTGCTGTAACACCCCAACCCGACAAGGGTAGAAGTGTCACAACAATGGTGACATATCAGAAACATACACAAGCATACATCTTCAATAATACAAAGGAAATACAAAGGTTACAAGAACTTACAAGAACTTACAAGGAAATACAAAATTTACAAAGGAATAAATACTAAGTCTGAAGATATAAATTCTTCTAGTCATCTCTATAACAAAAATAACTATCACAGTGTAGTCTTCTAAGCCCAAGGTACTCTCCACCCATTACCAGCTTCCTACTAAAACCTGCCGCAGGAAAAGAAATGCGGCTGAGGTACGATAGCTCAGTGAACAAATATAACGATAACAAACAATAATAGAGAATAGTACAAAATAACAGAAACAAAGGTCAAACAGATGTAATATGGTTTAAGGGGTAAGTCAATGAATAAGTATAAAGGAAAGAGAAAAAGGATAGTAATCCACCACGAGCCCAGAAACCGATCATATCATATCGAAACCATAAATCTTCAAATCATATAGAGGGGAGACCTCTCAGATAATCAGATAATATGAGGGGTGTCCTCATTCTTCAAATGGAGTAGCTAGCTCCCAGATATATGTGAAAGGCGTGTATTGCACACAAGCACCAGTCACCAGACAAATCATATCAAATCATGTTAAATCCACTAAACAGAACAGATCTAGGATTGCAATCCATACGCCCCCAGAAACATATATAATCTATAGTCAAAGTAATGCGCATATCATAATCAGAATGGGGACGGTGTGAGAAATCACTCACCCACACATGAGTCATGCCAATGGTGCATCAAAGACATGGCCAGGTTACCTTCCTGGCTAGGAAAACAGAAATGGCTCGGGTATCAAACTAAGAGTCAGATATCATATCAAATCAGAGTGTCATATCAAAAGGTTCATATCATATGGTTCATGTCAAATATTTCAGAAGTAATATCAAAGGTCCAAATCAGACTTTATCAGATCAAGGTTCATATTCAATAATCAATTCATGGTTCAGATCAAAAGTCCGTTTCAGAAGTTTCTATCAAAAGTCCATTTTAAACAATCCTTTAATTCGTGATTTTTCATAAAACGATCCTTTAAAGTAGTTTTCATAAAAATAGTCTTTCAAAACGGTTTTTCATAAAGCTAGTCTTCAAAATATAGTGTTCATAAAAATTAGTAACCTTTCATATAAAAGTAGTTTCGCATCATTTATAAGCATCTTTTTAAATTGGTTTTTCTCAAAACATTTCCATGGTATAATTAAAAAAGGTTTTCATCACATAGGTTCATAACAGAGGTCATATCAAATGGGATCAACAGAGAAGGTTCAAACAAAAGGAATCATAGCAATGGCATCAGTTCAGAAACTAACGGATCAGAAAATGAAAGAGATCATGAGAAACCTTATAAGAAAGGTCGGAATATCTGTACCTTAAACCGCAATTGAAACCATATCAGATAACACAAGGAAGTACAGATCACTCCTTCTTCACTGGATCTACACGAATTATCATCATATATTACTTGTATGTTCATTAGATGTCATAAGGGCATTTATTATTGTTTGTTAAACCCATTAGCTTAATTATGGTCTAAATTACATGGAGCCATATCATGGATTAAATGTTTGTGTCAATATGAAATCTTATTCTTTCTAATAGTATAATCTAATTCTCAAGGTTTAAAGTGCACAATTAGACATTTAAAGTTAAATGTCACAACTTATGTATATTCCATGATTTATATATCAGTATACATTGTATATTTATTTCACATGCATGATTCATAAACTGGTCTTATATGCCTCTTCATACGTGATTCATAACTAGTCTTATATGCCTCTTCATACGCTGATAGATTGGCACCCGAAACACACACCAAGCATGACATGCGATAACAGCCCACGCCCTTGACGAGGCACAACCCGATTTAAATCGAGGCCACACATGTGAGACAAATAAGATGACGCGAGTCCAGATTATGCTTCCCATTCTTTTAACTCCTTTTTAAAGTGTATGCTCATAGACAAGTTTATATGTAATCCGACACGTGACACACGCACACCGCGAGACAAAATCAAGCAAGAAAAACTAGGGTGTGAGGGGTTTAGCGAGCAAGAACGAAGTACAACCAAACTCCTCCATTTAACTTTTATTAGCAGCTTGTCATTAACAAGTTTAAACTTAAGTCGACACACAAAACAGCCCACACATCACCTAAGGTTAACGAGCCAAACAACCATACAATCCACATGAGATCATAACCCATTTTAAGTCCCTCTTCGCAACTGCATTCGTCTAAGTCTTTTTCTCAGGTTTTAGATTTACATTTAACGTGTAATAATGATTAGCCCAGGTCTTGTTTTAGGTGTGATATATGTTGTATGCATGTTCCCAATAACCAACTCAAGGATGTGTATCAAAAATGCATTCGAAAATTGGAACAAATCAGAGATCAACCCATGTTACATTACAGCCTCATGATTTTATGTGATGCAACCTTTATGTCATTCGTATTTGCCATGTTCATTCAAATAGTTATGTTTAACTAATCAAGAGGTTTGTTTTTTTTTTTTTTTTTTTTCAAAGACACACAGGACTCATTCATCTCCATTCTTAATGAAACAAAACTAGGTTGAGCTCGCATAAGATATACGTGTACATGTACCAGGTTAAACACATATAAGTCGGATGAGTATAACTTAGGATGGATCAGAAGCAAGTATACCTTTTTGGTGTCGACTCGAAGAGAAGACGAGATAAGGAACAAGGAACAAGGACGACAATAAAACTCTCCACGACTTGCACAAAGCCTTGGTCTCCAACGATCACCACCTACTATCACCTCTCTTGTACCCCGATCTTCTTTAGGAAAAAGGACAGCCGGCTTGTTATTGTATTAGGGTTTTATGAGTGAGTTTTTGGAATGCAAATACTGGTTATGATATGGCAGTAAATGAGGGAAATAAAAGGGGATGGTAGCCGAGTATAAAGGAAATGTGACTATCTATCTTTAAAGATGGCATGTCGTGTGCAATCAATAAAATATAAAGTTGGACCCATAGGGATATACATGGAACGTATGTTAATATTTTTAGGAATGAGAAGTAGTTGTGCCGAGTTATTGGGTATTTTAAATGAGACCAAAATCCCTTCCAAATATTCATATGTATCAAGTTATTTTAAATGAAGCATCATGGTGCACAAACTAAATTAAAACCGGACCCTTTAAATGATCATGAAATCGTGTGATATTATATTAGGGACATAAGTTTGTACAAAATATAAAATGTGATCGGGCCCTTAGTGCACTTGAAAACGTTGTGACATAATTCCTAAATATAGATTTGATCGATTTTATATGACGTAGATTAGGAGTCTCATCTATTGTAGTCTACACTCCTACATATAGTTACTTTTTTATTTTATTTTATTTTAGTAACTTACATTTTGTAGTTCAACTTCATAACATATAGTTTAAGGTCATTAATTAAAATGTGAAATTTAATTATAAGGTAATTTTTTTTTTTTTTTTTTTTTTTAGAGACATAAAGTTACATTCTCATACTTAGGTTAAAATGTAATGTTCTCGTATAAGTATTTGCATGTTCTTATAAATTCAAAATTTAGAGGGGTAAAACGGGAATTTCAATTGAATGGAAATTTTAGGGTTTTACAACTCTTCCCCTCTAGAAAAAAAATTTTCGTCCTCGAAAATTGAAGTCGCAAAGTTAGACTAAGTCGTAGCAAATCGCAAAAGATCGTCACAAACATTCTCACGCCCGGGGAGGTTTTTCCAAAAAGGATCTTCAAACCAAATAGTTTCTCATGACTCAATCAAAACAAGGTAGGTTCAGATTCCTCAGAAGAAGACAAATTGGGTTGATTCGGATCAAAAGGACTATACAATATAAAATGGATGGTGGGTGAATCTTCTGAAAAGCTTATACGAATAGAATTTCAAATCAGATTAACTGTATCATCAGTGGAGAGTTCTACAAGAACTTAAGATATATAACTGAGGTCAACATAATGCAATACGAGAGTTCAAACTCATCCAGATATTTAATGAACGAAAACAGAGTGTATGCATAGGTAGAATGAACCTAATGTCTCACTAATCACAGATCAACCAACGGAGTTCAAATTCTTAACTTCTTAGGTACTCCCCAAGATATCCTATGGCCACAATGAGTGCACGTTATATGGTGTAAGTATTATCACGTTGATCAGGCGTCATAATACTAGCACCACATAAATATGCCTTCATGATGATCATACTTTATCTCGAGTCGTGAGTATAGCAACCTATTCTTAATCCACCTAGTACTTCTATAATCTCAAAGGTCAACGAGATCAAATGTCATAGTTAAACGGGAAAACAAAACTAATCGCAAGAGTATCAAAATCCCAGATTGTCAAGCAGAGTAAGGCACGCCGTCACAAGTATCAGATTTTCCACAGTTTGCCAAAATCTCTCAAACAAGGCCATCACCGAACATACGAAAAATAAACACGAATTGGAATGCTTCTAGGAAACTTAAATCATTAGAGGATCTTATTACTTTATAACGAAATTTAAGAGGGTCAACGGAAATGAGAGTTAGTCGCCCAAATCTTCAGCCTGCATAGAATCAATTCTTCCAAGCATAAAGGGCCTATTTCGAAATCCGTTCATTCAGCACATCCAATTTCCTCAGTTCCGGTTAATCTGTCTTCGTCTGTCCATCAATCGGGAAGTGAAACCAAAATTGGGAACTTGTGTCTAGTTCATCGAGCCTCCTGCATTTCTTATTGGAATGTGATGGAGTAATGTGGATTTCCTTCATCATCCAGTCTGTTTTCGCTCTCAATTCATCTTAGTACAACCAAGATGAATAGGGAAGTTAGACTGCATGTCTTCATCAGCTCCAGGTTCGCCATCTTGACTAGAATTTCTTCTTCTGTATCGCCAACACTTCTGCCTTGTAAGGAATGTCTTCACTCCTCAGGGTAGCCGCCGTTGTTGTCAACTCCAGGTCGTGCAGTGAAGTAATTCTCCCGATATGATTCTAGTTATCTCAACAAAATATCAACCTCCCAGAATGTTCAATGATCGTCAACTTTCTAAGAAGGTGCAAAGAAATGATTTTCATGCTCTTCCTCGTTTCCGAATGTACTATTAAGTCATACAATGACCATTTGTTCAAGTACTCACGAGAAAACATCATTTATCAAGTTCACAAAACCGTCAGAGCTTAAGCTAATACTATTAGCATCACAAACCGTCATATCGGTCGTTACAAATATGGAGAGCGATCTAAAGAATAACCTCCATTCATACTCCATCTGAAGGAAACTTCGCGCTCTGAAATTGAATAGATACATGGTCGTTTCGGGGTGGAGAATTAAGGGTTCCAAATAGCAATACGGTTCAGCATCCAGAAATCAATACATATCTCTTGTCATCATCCTTCTTTATCGCGAACGAGACTGAATTATGCCAAGAAAATATGCTTAAGCAACTTACTTCGCACTCCGGTGGAAAAACTTGGTGGTTCAATCAGAAATCGTGTTCAGAAAATTCAAGGTGCCAAGAAATTCTCAAGGTAAGGTTCATTCACTGGTGTATGAAATGGGTTCAAGGAAAACTTCATAATCGCGAAAGTAACACCCGAGTCTCCAGAGTAGTAGTGATAGCAAAAATTTAATGGTCGGTAATCATGGTAGGAAGTTCAAAAATTGTTTTAAGCGCCAAAGGTGAGACACAGGAGGATAGTTGTCAATCAACCAATCTTTTATCAGAGTAAAATCAGAGTTAACAGTCCAAGGAAAGACAAATCAACAAGACAAATCTTATCGTTCAAAATGAGAGGAACATATTCTTATACTCGTGGTTAAACACTACAAAGCTTCTCGTAGGGATAGAGATTAGTAAGACGAAATCAAATAGTATCAGAGAATTCATAGATGCTTATCAGAAGTAAGGGATAAGTCATAGAATATATCAAGTACGTCATTGTCAAGGAGATTTTCAGAATGCCCAAAGAGGCATCAAATTGATTAATGAAAGGATCAAAGATCAAAGTCAAAATCTGAAGATGAGGATCAAATAGTGTCAGGCAATTATTAAGAAATTCTTAATGCCTTCAAGATTTAATCAGGTTCAAATCTTAGGTGGTGCAAAACATAAGCTTTCGCTGTCCGAAAGTGATATCAACGGGATCTAATCAAAAGCAAGGCACGAATCAGAGTGATACGGAAGCAAAGATACTTAAACGAATGCCTTATAGTCTACCCATTCCTCATTAGTCAAAACTTAGGTTCCTATGGGGAAGTCCTAACTAAATTTCCAAAGGTTAACTTACGAGCGCCTACAGGGAAAACTTAGTGGTCCTAACTTACACAGGTCAAGGGTAATTGTATTACGAATCGCAGCCTGTCTCTGATACCATAAATTGTAACACCCCGACCCGACAAGGGTAGAGATGTCACAAAAATGGTGACATATCAGAAACATACACAAGCATACATCTTCAATAATACAAAGGAAATACAAAGGTTACAAGAAATTACAAGGGAATACAAAATTTACAAAGGAATAAATACTAAGTCCGAAAATCTAAATTCTTCTAATCATCTCTATAACAAAAATAACTATCACAGTGTAGTCTTCTAAGTCCAAGGTACTCTCCACCCATTACCAGCTTCCTACTAAAACCTGCCGCAGGAAAAGAAATGCGGCTGAGCTACGAGAGCTCAGTGAACAGATATAACGATAACAAACAGTAATAGAGAATAGTACAGAATAACAGAAACAAAGGTCAAACAGATGTAATATGGTTTAAGGGGTAAGTCAATGAATAAGTATAAAGGAAAGAGAAAAAGGATAGTAATCCACCACGAGCCCAGAAACCGATCATATCATATCGTAACCATAAATCTTCAAATCATATAGAGGGGAGACCTCTCAGATAATTAGATAATATGAGGGGTGTCCTCATTCTTCAAATGGAGTAGCTAGCTCCCAGATATATGTGAAAGGCGTGTATTGCACACAAGCACCAGTCACCAGACAAATCATATCAAATCATGTTAAATCCACTAAAAAGAACAGATCTAGGATTGCAATCCATACGCCCCCAGAAACATATATAATCTATAGTCAAAGTAATGCGCATATCATAATCAGAATGGGGACGGTGTGAGAAATCACTCACCCACACATGAGTCATGCCAATGGTGCATCAAAGACATGGCCAGGTTACCTTCCTGGCTAGGAAAACAGAAATGGCTCGGGTATCAAACTAAGAGTCAGATATCATATTAGATCAGAGTGTCATATCAAAAGGTTCATATCATATGGTTCATGTCAAATATTTCAAAAGTAATATCAAAGGTCCAAATCAGACTTTATCTGATCAAGGTTCATATTCAATAATCAATTCATGGTTCAGATCAAAAGTCCGTTTCAGAAGTTTCTATCAAAAGTCCATTTTAAACAATCCTTTAATTCGTGATTTTTCATAAAACGATCCTTTAAAGTAGTTTTCATAAAAATAGTCTTTCAAAACGGTTTTTCATAAAGCTAGTCTTCAAAATATAGTGTTCATAAAAATTAGTAACCTTTCATATAAAAGTAGTTTCGCATCATTTATAAGCATCTTTTTAAATTGGTTTTTCTCAAAACATTTCCATGGTATAATTAAAAAGGTTTTCATCACATAGGTTCATAACAGAGGTCATATCAAATGGGATCAACAAAGAAGGTTCAAACAAAAGGAATCATAGCAATGACATCAGTTCATAAACTAACGGATCAGAAAATGAAAGAGATCATGAGAAACCTTATAAGAAAGGTCAGAATATCTGTACCTTAAACCGCAATTGAAACCATATCAGATAATACAAGGAAGTACGGATCACTCCTTCTTCACTGGATCTACACGAATTATCATCATATATTACTTGTATGTTCATTAGATGTCATAAGGGCATTTATTATTGTTTGTTAAACCCATTAGCTTAATTATGGTCTAAATTACATGTAGCCATATCATGGATTAAATGTTTGTGTCAATATGAAATCTTATTCTTTCTAATAGTATAATCTAATTCTCAAGGTTTAAAGTGCACAATTAGACATTTAAAGTTAAATGTCACAAATTATGTATATTCCATGATTTATATATCAGTATACATTGTATATTTATTTCACATGCATGATTCATAAACTGGTCTTATATGCCTCTTCATACGTGATTCATAACTAGTCTTATATGCCTCTTCATACGCTGATAGATTGGCACCCGAAACACACACCAAGCATGACATGCGATAACAGCCCACGCCCTTGACGAGGCACAACCCGATTTAAATCGAGGCCACACATGTAAGACAAATAAGATGACGCGAGTCCAGATTATGCTTCCCATTCTTTTAACTCCTTTTTAAAGTGTATGCTCATAGACAAGTTTATATGTAATCCGACACGTGACACACGCACACCGCGAGACAAAATCAAGCAAGACAAACTAGGGTGTGAGGGGTTTAGCGAGCAATAACGAAGTACAACCAAACTCCTCCATTTAACTTTTATTAGCAGCTTGTCATTAACAAGTTTAAACTTAAGTCGACACACAAAACAGCCCACACATCACCTAAGGTTAACGAGCCAAGCAACCATACAATCCACATGAGATCATAACCCATTTTAAGTCCCTCTTCGCAACTGCATTCGTCTAAGTCTTTTTCTCAGGTTTTAGATTTACATTTAACGTGTAATAATGATTAGCCCAGGTCTTGTTTTAGGTGTGATATATGTTGTATGCATGTTCCCAATAACCAACTCAAGGATGTGTATCAAAAATTCATTCGAAAATTGTAACAAATCAGAGATCAACCCATGTTACATTACAGCCTCATGATTTTATGTGATGCAACCTTTATGTCATTCGTATTTGCCATGTTCATTCAAATAGTTATGTTTAACTAATCAAGAGGTTTGTTTTGTTTTGTTTTTTTTTTTTCAAAGACACACAGGACTCATTCATCTCCATTCTTAATGAAACAAAACTAGGTTGAGCTCGCATAAGATATACGTGTACATGTACCAGGTTAAACACATATAAGTCGGATGAGTATGACTTAGGATGGATCAGAAGCAAGTATACCTTTTTGGTGTCGACTCGAAGAGAAGACGAGATAAGGAACAAGGACGACAATAAAACTCTCTACGACTTGCACAAAGCTTTGGTCTCCAACGATCACCACCTACTATCACCTCTCTTGTACCCCGATCTTTTTTAGGAAAAAGGACATCCGGCTTGTTATTGTATTAGGGTTTTATGAGTGAGTTTTTGGAATGCAAATACTGGTTATGATATGGCAGTAAATGAGGGAAATAAAAGGGGATGGTAGCCGAGTATAAAGGAAATGTGACTATCTATCTTTAAAGATGGCATGTCGTGTGCAATCAATAAAATATAAAGTTGGACCCATAGGGATATACATGGAACGTATGTTAATATTTTTAGGAATGAGAAGTAGTTGTGCCGAGTTATTGGGTATTTTAAAAGAGACCAAATCCCTTCCAAATATTCATATGTATCAAGTTATTTTAAATGAAGCATCATGGTGCACAAACTAAATTAAAACCGGACCCTTTAAATGATCATGAAATCGTGTGATATTATATTAGGGACATAAGTTTGTACAAAATATAAAATGTGATCGGGCCCTTAGTGCACTTGAAAACGTTGTGACATAATTCCTAAATATAGATTTGATCGATTTTATATGACGTAGATTAGGAGTCTCATCTATTGTAGTCTACACTCCTACATATAGTTACTTTTTTTTTTTTTTTTTTTTAGTAACTTACCTTTTGTAGTTCAACTTCATAACATATAGTTTAAGGTCATTAATTAAAATGTGAAATTTAATTATAAGGTAATTTTTTTTTTAAAGACATAAAGTTACATTCTCATACTTAGGTTAAAATGTAATGTTCTCGTATAAGTATTTGCATGTTCTTATAAATTCAAAATTTAGAGGGGTAAAACGGGAATTTCAATTGAATGGAAATTTTAGGGTTTTACAATTGCTAACTTTGATTGTCGTGCGGTGCGCCCATAAGACATGCGACAATTCATCCACCCATCTTCCTTTGTGTTTGTCCAGGCGCGCTTTAATTCCTTCGCCTAGACTACGATTTGCGCGCTCAACTAAACCATTGGTTTGTGGGTGTTTAACTGACGCGAAGTGTTGTGTGATATTTAGTTCTGCGCACCAGTATTTGAACGGGTTATCACGGAATTGTTTTCCATTGTCCGAAACGATTTCCCCAGGTAATCAAAAGCGGCATACAATATTTTCCCAAACGAATCGTTTAACTTGATTACCTGTGATTGTCGCCACTGCTTTTGCCTCAATCCACTTAGTGAAGTAGTCTATTGCCACAATAAGAAATTTTAGTCCCCCCGCTGCAACAGGGAAGGGACCCGCAATGTCGATACCCCACTTATAGAATGGCCATGGAGAAGTGATAGGCGTTAGCTCTTGTTGTGGTCTGCGCGGGATGGGTCTATGAACTTGGCAGTCGCTACATTTTTTTATCACATCACGCGCATCTCGATGCATAGTGGGCCAGTAGTATCCTGACCGCAAGGCTTGTGCTACGACGGACCGTGGTCCTGAATGCATACTGCATGAACCGGCGTGGATCTCTCAGAGTACGTAATCTACCTGAAGAGGTCCAACGCACCGAAGCCATGGTTGTAGAAATGAGCACCGATATAGGATACCATCTCGAAGTTCGAACCTCTGCGCTGTGCGCCGTATCCGTCGAGCGTCCTTCTGCTCATGGGGCAATATGCCTTTGCTTATAAATTCGAAAATAGGGGTCATCCACGTAGGATTCTCCTCTTCTATTACCGTGGATATCTCCATCTCCGAGATGGATTTATTTTTTAGGATCTCCACCAACACTTGTTTTGACAGGTGCGCGAAGCTTGTAGATGCGATCTTGCTTAGCGCATCTGCTTTTTTGTTTTCACCTCTAGGAACTTGTTTAATGGTAAACCTGTCAAAACCTTGGATTAGTGACTTGGTCTTGTCGAGGTATTGAACCATGTTATCCTCTTTAGCCACATATTCGCCCAACACATGGTTGGCTACTAATCGGGAGTCCACATTTGCTTCTAGGTTACGTACACCCATTCGAGTTGCAATGCGTAATCCAGCGATTAGGGCTTCATACTCTGCCTCGTTATTCGTAGCTGTGAATTCAAAGCGCAGTGCGTAAGTGAATTTCATTCTTTCTGGATTGGTGAGGATAAGGCCTGCGCCCGACCCATCCACGCATGAAGATCCATCCGTGAACAGGACCCATGGCTCTTGTAGTACTACCTCGCTCAGTGGAGGTGCATCATCGGTGTCTGGTTTTTCGATGATGAAGTCTGCTAGTATTTGCCCCTTAATCGCAGTGCGTGGTCTGTAAGAGATGTTGTACTCGCCTAGCAATACACTCCACTTTTGTAATCGCCCCGATGCGTCGGGTTTGGAGATAACTTGCTTGATTGGTTGGTCCGTGATCACCGCTATTGGGTGTGCTTGAAAGTATCTGCGCAATCTTTTGGCGGCGAATACTAATGCCAAGATTAACTTTTCCATTGTGCTATTGTTAATCTCTGTCTTCTTGAGCGCTTTACTTACAAAGTATACCGGTGTTTGTACGGAATTCCTATCTGTCAGTAGCACTGTGCTGACTGCTCCATGAGTCGCAGACAAGTAAACAATTAACTCCTCCCCTGGTCGGGGTGCGACTAGCTTGGGAAGCGCTGCTATATGTTGCTTAAGCTGTGTGAAAGCTTTTTCCGCTTCTGTAGTCCAACGAAAGTCTCCCTTTTTTGTACACTTCTTGAGTGTTTTAAAGAGGGGGAGTGACTTATATGCTGATTTAGACAGGAATCTGTTTAACCCGGCTAGTTTTCCATTCAGAGACTGGACTTCTTTCAACATGCGTGGTGAAGGGAGTTGGATGACAGCCTCTGTTTTTTCTGGGCATGGTTTAATGCCATCAGGTTCGATCAAGTATCCTAGGAACATGCCTTCTGTAGCGCCAAAAGTGCATTTCTTAGGATTTAGCTTCATGTTAATCTTTCGTAGTGTTCTAAATGTTTCTTCAATGTCGCGGACCAACTCGCCTTCGGTATGGCTTTTTATGACGAGGTCATCAACATAGACCTCTAGATTGCGGCCCACTTGCTTTTCAAATGCGTTATCTACCAATCGCTGGTAGGTGGCGCCCGCATTCTTTAGGCCAAAAGGCATCTTTGTATAACAATAGACACCTTGGCTTGTGTGGAAGGCTGTTTTTTCCTCGTCCTCTTTAGCCATTTGGATTTGGTGGTACCCTTTATATGCGTCTAAAAAACATTTAAAGGGGTATCCGCATAAAGATTCTACCTTCCAGTCTATCTCTGGTAGTGGGTAGCAGTCTTGTGGACATGCTTTGTTGAGATCGGTGAAATCCACGCACATCCGCCAACTACCATCACTCTTCTTGACCATCACTGGATTGGAGAGCCAGTCATGGTAATAGACCTCTCGCATGATACCTGCGTCAACAAGTTTGTGTACTTCCTCTAGAATGGCTTTTGCGCGCTCTGGGGCCTGGCCGCGCTTTTTCTGCCGTACTGGGGAGTATCCTTGTCGGATTTTCAACTTGTGTTCTGCAATCGAGCGTGGCACACCAGTCATGTGCTTTGGTTCCCATGCGAAGATATCCAGATTCTTTTGCAAGAGTGCGCACACGGCAGCTCTACCTTTATCAGACAGCGATCCCCCGATCGATACTTCTTGTTCCGGGTAATCAGGATGAATTGCGACCTTCAGATTTGGTACTTTAGCTGCGCTCTGTTCTGGGGTGTGCGTCGCCTCACATGTAATCGTGTTACACTCTCTTGGTGGCGCAGTGTTATTGTAGATGGTGACAATGCCACCTTCTACCGGGAATTTGAGCATCCCATGTGCCGTGGACGGTACTGCGCGTATTTCCGAAATTCCTGGTCTTCCGATAACGCCATTGTATGGCGAAGGAGATCTGATCACCATAAAATTCATCCAGGCTGTCGTGGAGTGTTCCTTATTACCAACAACAACTAGTAGTCGTAGTTGCCCCATGGGCCATATCTTTTCTCCTGTGAAGCCAGTCAACGAAGTCGTGGCTGGGCTTAACTGTCTTTGTATCTCAGGTTGCAATCTCTTGAAACAATGCTCATACATTATGTCTGCTGATGCCCCTCCATCAACATACATGCGGTGGATATCGTGACCCCCCGCATTTATCTCGATGGTGAGCGGTTCCGCCACTGTGTTGTCCGCAACCAATGTGGGAAAAGAGATTTCGCTTCCATGAGAAAATTTCTGGCTGACCTTTTGCCTAGTCTTCCGCTGCCATGATTGTATTATGTAGATTGTGTCAGCCTTGTCCTTAGGCGCTTCTTTCTTGCCCCCGGTTTTCTGTTTGTCTTTCCCATCTTTAATGTTCTTAACTAGATGGTCCAATCTGCCTTCTTTTACTAGCTTCTCAATTAATTGGTGCAATTGAACACACTCATTGGTTGTGTGGCCCTTCTGTCCATGATACTCGCAGTATCCGTTGCCTACGCGCCGATCTTCTGGAGTGCGCATCGGTGGGGGTCTCGGAAAGTTCGCGCCTTCCGTCGCAAATATCTCCCTTGGAGTCTTCGTTAGTGGGGTATACTTGTCATTCTCTCGTCCGCCCCCTGACTGCGGTAGCTTTTGTTACGATTGCTACTATGGTCATTGGATTGTCTCCTTGGCTGTTCTTGTGACCTATAGTTTGAGTAGCCTTTCTTGCTATCCGCAGCGGCGGCTTCTCCTTGGATGAAGGACCTCGTGCGCTTCATGAGTTCGTCAAAGGTTTGGGGAACCCTATCATTTAACTTTTTGATAAGTTCTGGGTTATTGATTCCGTTCATAAACCCTGAGATCTTTAGTATTTCGGGGCATGCCTTGACATGTATGCATTCGTCTTTATAGCGCTCCATAAAAGCGCTTGTGGATTCCCCTTGGCGCTGTTTTACCCTAGCGAGTTCGACAGGGTTCTTGGCGCACTTCTTCCTCTGAGTAAAGTTCAAACGAAACGCCTTCCGCAACTCTTCAAACCCATCGATGCTTCTACGTGGAAGCTTACTGAACCAGTTTCGCGCATTCCCTACTAAAGTAGAATTAAACATGTGGCACCACACAGGTTGTGGCCAATTTTCGATGGTTGCTGCTGATTCGAAAATTTTTAGGTGGTCGTCAGGATCACCTGTCCCATCATAAGTTTTAACATTAGCGGGCATGCGCCTTCTCTTATCTTCTGAAAAATCACTGATGCGCCGAGTGAATGCGTCAACCTTTTGGCGGCGCCAGGGACGAGACATATCTTCGTCCTCCTGGTCGCGGTATCTTCTCCTGGACTTCCAGTGTCCTGTTTCTTTGTCCTCGTTGTCCGAGGAGTCACTTGAGGATGAGCTTACTCTTTTGCGGCACTTGCGCCGACTATCCTCGGAATCCGAGCTTGAAGGGCTTTCACTTGGGGAGACCCGTCGCCCAAGTCTATCATGAATCCTGCGACTACCAAGCCTAGCGTGGACATTGGTGCGTCGTCCATCGTCTTCATGCTCCTCCAAATACTGTAAGTCGGCTGCTTCATCACCCACAACTTTCCTTCCTATCCTAGTAAACACTGGGTGTCGGCGGTTATCCTTCTCGCGCCTTTCCTTTCGGTAATGCGGTGGGGATGCTTCATGCTCAGGGTCAAAGTTGAGTCGGGCTTGCATACTCTGGCTTGACCTCTTTTTCGCTTCCTCTCGCATAAGCGCAGCCAAGGTTTCATAGTTTTGAGATACGAAATCACTTGGCGCTAGTTCAGGTGTGACTCCTTCCAGCGCGAGGATGTCTGTTTCCAAATCAGGACCCTTGCTTCGGATAGGCGCATTTGGCGGCTTAGTGAGGTCTAATTCTGGCACGGTGAAAGGAGTGCGCTGTAGATCTTCCGTGCTAGTGGTTGTTGTAGTAGCATGGGTAGTTCTTGCGACCGGTTCTACTGTAGTAAAGACCAGATCTGAGTATGATCCTCGGTTTTTGGGCGCGCTGGTTGTTCCAGAGGCCTGCTTAGTGGCTGAATCAGTTTGCTGCTTTTCCCCCTGTAGGTCACCATGCGTTTTCTTCGCCTGCGGAGTCCGCAGGTTTGGGTTTCCGTGCTTTGTCATTCTAGTTCTTAGTAAAGTTCTTAGTGTATGGTCCCACGGATGGCGCCACTTGTTGATACAAAAGTTGGGCGTTCCTTGTTTCCGTATCAATTAGATCTTAATGCTTGAGACCTGCGCACTAAGAGAACAAAAAGACACCGTTAGGCTTATCGTGGGATTGTCTCCCACGATTATCCTCTGGCGTGAGAGTAAGTAATCGGTTTTAGGGTTTAGTTGAAGAGTTAGGGTTATTAGATCGTACCTTAATGAGAGCCGAGATGCCCTCTATATATACACGAAATCCTTGTTGGTTTCGTGTTCCTCACTCTTCGGCGTATCCCGCCTAAGTCGGTTGTTTGATACATATCCCATAAATAAGAGATATCCTATATCAAGACCGTAAATAACTTCGGGTTTGGGCCATCGTAAGCCCAAACCGTTATCGTGATAGCCCATTCGTGATGGGCTTGAGCCCATTCGTGATGGGCTTGAGTGGTAGTAGCGTCCATTGGTCTGGTTCGTGACCCAAATGCGGACTATACGTCATCAATAACTTTCATCGTCAATAGAATCATCAAATGAAACGACGGTTTTATCATCATCAAATGATACAACAGTGTTTATTTGATCATCTAATGGAGATGAGAATGATGAATCATGTTGAACAGAATTGTCATTTGTAGATGAAGATGCAGATGGTGAAGCAATTTCATGTATAAGACATTGTGGATCAGGTACCTGAGATAGACCATCGGTGTCATAGACCGGGCCTGTCTCGGACATGTTCATCTCTTGCATGTTTGCCATGAGCATTACTGCAGCATTTGCTTCAAGATCTTCCATCTCATCATCAGATGCAGCATTGGCCATGAAGCTTTGTTCATTCTGAGTTATCATTCCTGCTGCTTTTTCATCTTTGAGAGCCATCAGAAGAGCTTCCTTGTGATATGCACTGCCCATAGTACGAGGCTTAGAGCAAGCATTTGCCATGTGACCAGTCCCACCACAGTTGTAGCATGTGATTGAAGTATTTGCAATGCCTTTCTGTGCATTCCCAGCCATCGGATTTCTACTCTGAGTCATTCCCATACTGTTCCTGTTACCCCCTGCAGAATTGAACCTGTTCCCTCCTGACTGAAACCTCTGAGACCCATAGTTTCCACTGTTTCCTGAACCATATCTGCCCGAAGACCGATTCTGAATTTCCACTCTGCCATCGTTAATAACAGCTTGATTCCTGGTATTGGAAGATGAACGAAGACGATTGTTGGATTTTGTGAACTTGCCAAATGCCTTAGCAATTAATCCAAATGCTTCATTAAGAGAGTTGAAGGCATCCTCTTCTTCATCATAATCAGCGTTTGAGTACAACATGGAATCTGAGTTGTTATATGGAACCATTTGGTTGTCAGAGTATTGTGATGGTGCTTCATATGGGATGATTTGGTTAGAAGGTTGTGGTTGAAAACTCGGTTGGAAAGATGATTGACCAAATTCCTGGTTTGGTAGTGGAAAGTTGGATTGAGCAACGAGAGCAAGTGAGTTAGGTGTTGGTGCTGGTATGAAACCGCCTCGTGTTGCAACTTCCTTATCTACCTCAGATTGATGTTGTTTCAGAAAGTCATACATTAGTCCATACTTGACTTCACCAATCTTCTTAGTTTGCCTGACAAATGTTGCATATTTCTGCCATTCTGGTCCAAGGCAACCCAGAAATTTTGAATTGATAGCAATCTTAGGTAACTTGATGTCATGACGATCGAGGTCATTTACAACATTTGTGAAACGGTGGTAGTATGATTCAATTGTCTCCCTTGGTTCCATGATAAAATTATTGTATTCCATGTAAAGCTTTGACTCAAGATCTTCTTGATTTAACTCAGTCCCTTCCATTAGAAGATGCACATGTTCCCACATGTCTTTGGCAGTCTTTTGAGCATCAATACTTCGGTAAATAGGATTAGGAATCCCCTGAAGTATGTAAGACATTGCCAACTGATTTGACTCTTGTTGCAGTGTTTGTTCAGTTGTGTAGTTAGCAACAACAATGGGAGTTGATGTTTCTTCTCTTTCTGTAGTTCCTGGAACAACATTTACTGGAAGTGGAAAGGGTCCTTCTTCAATGGCTTGCTTAAGATATTTCCCATGGGGTTTACGGAGTTCAATGAATCTGAGAAATCTACTAGCCCACTGCACATAGTTACCAGGTGTCAGCATAGGTGGAGTATCCTGATTTCCAGCCTCATGATGTGATTGCTGACTGCTGATTGCCTCACACATCTTGTTAAACCAATGAGGTACTCTGGAGTAAGATGGATAATTCTGCAGTTGTTGATTCTGTTGCATGATTTGTTGTGGGGATACTTGTGGTGGAGAGAGAAATTGATGTTGTTGCACGAATGCTTGTTGTTGTTGATACTGAGGATGAAATTGCTGTTGTTGTGGATATTGCTGTAGCTGATAGTAGTAATTGAAGTGAGGTGGTTGAGACATTTTTGTTGGATCTTTAGATAATTAAGATGTGTTTTAAGAGTTATGATGTTTGATTTTTAAGTTTACTTAAGGTTCTTAGTCCAATTGCGAGAAACACTGTTTGAATTGCGAGAGATTCTGAATTGCGAAAGAGGTTGTCCAATTGCGAAAGAGCTGAGTAATTCCGAGAGATTCACCAAATGCGAAAGAGAATTGTAATTGCGAGAAACAATCTTAATTGCGAGAGAACTTAGCAATTGCGAGAGATAACTCTGAATTGCGAAAGATCAAGCAATTTCGAAAGATTTTCAAAATTACAATTTCGATCACGTTCTCAAACTTTTATACAAAAGATGAGAATAATACCAAGTCGAGGTAGTTTCACAAACTTATACAAGTAAGGAAACACCGAGTACCAAATCCGAAGAAGCTGATGAATTGCAAGAAACCCTTGTTCAATCCAATTGCGAGAAACCCTTAAACCAGCAATTCCGAGAAACCCTTTTTACCAAATGCGAGAAACCCTTGTATTTTTGCAGACCAATTGCGAGAAACCCTTTTCCTTCGAATTTCAAACCAAAATGTTGTAGGGTGATGAAAATCGTAAAACTAATGAATATTAGCGATTAACACACCGAATTTGCACCAAAGTTTACAACTTTATCCTTAAAACACGAAGATTTGATGAAAAGGAGTAAGCAACGATTTGCCAAACTTGCGTTTTTCACACTTTTTAAAGCAACGAACCACAAAAAACTTACGTAAACTAGGTAAACCAAATAAAATAACAATTAGTTCTACTCTAAAACACTAAACTTAACTACCTTTGGCGTATGATACCACTTGTAGGTCACCTTAATATTGTAACACCACACACGTACACACACTTAACTAATAAGCTACGTATAAATAGAGATGAACTAATAAGCTAATAAGCTAAAGAGAATAAGATGAGAATAAGAGAGAATGGAAGGTTTTCACTATTCGAATGATTAAGGAACAAAGCTTGCGCAACAATACATGAATAACCAACAAGAATAATGAACACACTAGCTCCCTATTTATAGAAACAATCTAGGGCAACATAAGCTAGTGTGTTTGTGATATGTAAATCGTATGGGCTCACGGCCCATGGACCACTAATGGATCGTGGCCTTTGCACATTTATATGATCCTACTTAAGCAACCTATTAGTGAAATGTACAAGACTTGAAATACTTATAAAACATGTTCCTAACAGGGAGATACATGCTACTAAATCGTACACAAGTATTTTCCTGATTGTTATTGCACTAAGTTAACGTTTGCCTATTTGTATCATTATTTATTTAAAAAGTCCCTCGTATCATGCACCATTAGTCCCCTGCTGGGGGAGCGCGAATATAATGAATAGATCTATTGGCCTGACGACCCATTTGTACTAATTGGATGGATATCTTTGTGGTAGCCGGTTAGACAGATGTATTATATTTGATATCTAAGAGGAGTTTTTGGCAAGCTCTCACTTGGAGGCAAACCACTATCATTTTTAATATGTTAGTGAGACTGGAATTTGTCAACGTATTGCGTGTCAAGAGTTTTAGTGCAATATTCCGAACTGTGATATAACTGATTTCTTCTTATTTAGCTTGTGTTCAACTGATTATAACTTTAAACGCTATGGATTCACTCAACCTTTGTGTTGACGTTTTAGCATGTTTATCTCAGGTAATTAAAAGGCTGAACTTGGCATGGAGTGGCGGTGGACTTTCTTAAAGAGTGTCCATTTTGTTATCATTCAAACGAATATTGTAACTTCTATAACGTATTTCGAAACCTCCCGCTGGGACCTCTATATGTAAACTCTGATTTAAATAATGAATGATAACAATTATATTTAAAACGTCTCTTTTCGAGTCGTTTTCTATTCTCATGACTGTGAACCTTGAAGTAGCACCCAAAACTTATATTTCCGCTGCAAATATCGAAAATGGGGGTGTTACATGGGGTTAGAATAAATCGACCCTTTTTAGATCTAAAAAAGATGTGGTAAAAAGTTGGTGGTTTATGTGAGACGCGGTTTCTTGGTACTTTTTTTTGGTTAGATCTTTTTAGATCTTAAACTGATGATACTTTTTTTTTGGTTAGATCTTTTTAGATCTAAACAAATTGGTGGTTTCTTGGTTAGATCTTTTTATAACTTGACCCTTTATAGATCTAAAACCGATGATGCTTGGTTCTGATGGTGGTTAGATCTAAAAAAAGGGTCGAGTTATTCTAACCCCCCCTAAAAAAAAGTTGGTGGTTTCACATAAGCAGTTTCACATAATTGATGGTTTTGATTGGGGTTTAAGCATCTTTTTAAGCATTTTTTGCTGCTTATGTTGGTGGTTCTTGGTTCTGATGGTGGTGGTTCTTGGTTCTGATGTTGGTGGTTCTTGGTTCTGATGATGGTGGTTTAAGCATTTTTATGTGAAACTGCTTATGTGAAAGTGCTTATGTTGGTTCTGATGGTGGTTTAAGCATTTTTATGTTAGTGGTTCTTGGTTCTGATTGATGGTTCTGATGGTGGTTTCTTGGTTCTGATGGTGGTTTCTTTTATGTGAAACTGCTTATGTGAAAGTGCTTATGTGAAACTGCTTATGGGAAAACTTGTGAATGTAACTTTGCTAAGATCCATATTTTTATGTGAAATTGCTTATGTTTAACTGCTTATGTGGTGGTTTAAGCATTTTTTGATCTTTTATGTGAAACTGCTTATGTGGTGGTATGTGAAACTGCTTATGTGGTGGTTTAAGCAGTTTTTGATCTTTTATGTGAAACTTTAAGCAGTTTTTGATCTTTTTGAAACTTTAAGCAGTTTATGATCTAATAGCAGTTTGATGGCGATGATGATTAAAAAAAAAAAAAAAAAAACTTGTCGATTGGCATGGCATAACCGAATGGACGGCAAACATTTTGCAACCTTCAAATTTGCAGCCATATGTGTAAAAAAAAATAATCTGAGCCATCTCGATTTATCATTTTTTTATAAACGTTACTCATTTTATTTTTGAAAGTAATAGCGTAAAATTATACCTCGTTCGTGTAAAACGGTGATGTATTCATCATAAAACTGCTTATGTTTGAAACTGCTTATGTGAAAAAGCTGCTTCTGTGAAACTGCTTCTGTGAAACGTTTTCTGTGAAACTGTTTCTGTGTAACTGTTGCTTATGTGAAACTGCTTTTATGTGAAACTGCTTATGGAAAACCTGTGAAAACATGTGAATGTAACTATGCTAAGAAACATTTTTTTATAACTCATAAAAGATTCTAAAACAGTAAAATAAACTTTTCCGTGACTTAAAAAAAAGGACAAATGACAAAAAAAAAAAAAAAAAAAAAAAAAAAAAAAGGACACAAAAAAAGGGACAAAAAAAAAGAAGGAAAAAAAAACTTGTTATAATTTTAGACACAAAAAAAATAAATAATAAACTTTGACACAAAAAAAACTGGGTGTTTCGGGTATGCTATTAGTAGAAGAGAAAAAAGGAAAAAAAAAAATAAATATATATATATATATATATATATATATATATATATATATATATATATATATATATATATATATATATATATAGGGGCACTTTCTTGCGAGAACCATATTATCTGCGAGAACTGACAGAACCCCAAAAAACATACATGCACGCCTTCAATAATTATATTTTTGCACATATGTTCTAAAAACAACATATATGTTTTAAAAAAAACATGGTTGTTCTAAAGAATTTGATAAGAAATTTGAAATACAAAATTTTTCTTTGAAGGTGTGCATGTATTTTCTTATAAAGCGTGCAATGACAATATTGCGGCTGTGTGTAAGGTTTTTGTGAAAAAAGAGGATGAGTTCATGATAATATTGAAGAACATAGGTGGATACTTACGGTTATTGATGATTTGCATGTATTTTTATTATATTTTAAAAGCCGTGCATGTATGTTTTTGGTGGTTCTGTCAGTTCTCGCAGATAAGATGGTTCTGAAATGAAAGTCCCACTATATATATATATATATATATATATATATATATATATATATATATATAATATATATAGTACAGACATAATAAGACAAAAAATACAGACATGTAGGGGTGTTTGTAGGGGGAGGTGATAGAGGTATGTATAGTAGAGCCCTTTTGGGCATCCATGTGTACTTGTGTTGTGTCGTTTGCTAGAATGCGTTTATCGATGGTTAAATACTTAAATGTCATTCATTAAATCAATGGAAATTTTATTCATCAAAAAAAAAAAAAAAAAAAAAAAAAAAAAAAAAAAAAGTTTTACTAGTACTACTGTGAAACACTTTGGGTGGGTTGGTACGTACGTGTTAGGGGTGTTAAAAAGGATGACCCAATCTAGATCCAACCCGAAAGAGACATAAATTTGTATCCCTTTAATTTAATTTGAGTATTGTGTGTCATTTCTTGAGAATAATTTAGATTTTAAATTTCTTATCACAAATTTTATCGCTACAAAAAGCTAGTTAAATTGTCTACATTTTAAAAGTCAAAATGTCTATGGTTAAAATTGTGTAAAATTATAGAGTTCACATTTGCTCATGTAGTCATGTGTGGTAATAATAAGTGTGACAAATTTTTCCTACACGTATAAGTGTGGAGATATTATCCAAATGTCTATGGTTAAAATTGTGAAAACATTCTTTGAATGTCCACACTTAGAAGTGTGGCAAAATCGCAAAACACTATTTTTTGTTATTTATTTTCCTACGCTTATAAGTGTGGCTTTTTAAGAATTTTTTTTGCTTCGCTTATAAGTGTAGCTTTGTAGTAATTGTTCACACTTAGTAAATTATTTTTTTAAATATTTGTGAAACCTATAAATATAGTAAAATTATGATCCATATGAAAAAAGAAATCCACGATTGACTATACCGTAAAGAAATATAAGGGTGGAGAATTCAACTGTAGTTGATGATAAAATGCTGAAAATTACAAGATCTCAGCCTCAAATAACAATGTCTATTAACGTGCATGGGCTTTAGAAACTCGTTGGTTTATGAAACTATATATAAACTTGTGATGATAATTAACGTTTTTTTTTTGGAATAAAATTCATAGAACATAACAATTTGTTTTACTTTTGTAAATTGGTATTGATGCAACTGATTGACCAAACAAGCTAGTGATATGTGAAGGAAATCAGTCTCTTTATCACTCGAATACGAACTCACACACACTCCAATCAAAACAACAAACTGTGTTTAAATGTTCGTGTATTGAAATATGGAAACTGATTACACCTTTAATATAGAGTACAAGTAACCTATTTATAATGCTAAAGCAACAGAAATAAAACAACAAACACTAACTAAAATGTGGAATAACTAACTACTCCCACAACTCCTAATAATATGCCAGCTATCTATTTATTTCCTCTAGACTCGTTCTTTTACTCCATGGAATCCTGATTTCACGTATGCATGTGAACACTGCATGACCAGTTCTTTAGTAAAACCCGCTGACCCGCTCCATGTTCCGTATCGGTAACCCGTGAACAAACCCGATTAACCCAACAATCACCCCCTTAATCGGTTGTTCACAGCATTCACACCGCCTTTTCATCACGACCTTTCCCAGACACCCGACTTCCACCTTAGTCACGTCCAAGGTCTTCATATAACCCAAATCAAAATCAACACTCTTGTAACATCTCACATGGCATCCCGTTGGAACCGTTCATTAACATCTTGACTCTTCACGGATCGACGACCTCTTCCCTGGTCACATCCAAAGCCACCCGATTTGAATTCCAACCGCCATAATGTTCACACCGTATTGTTTCTTCGTTCCTGAATTTTCCCGGACTCACGACCTCTACCTTGGTCTTTTCCAAAGTCTCCAACCACCCGAATATTGTTGTCACGGTGTCACGACACAGAACCTGTTTGCTCATAACACTTCTGTGACACGAGAGTATTATTCCACCGATCAAGAAAACAAAGCCACCCGCTTCTACCGTTTTCTTTCACCCGCCAAACGAACCGAATCAAAGCTACCTGCTTTTCCCGACTCTTCCCGTCCGTTTATCCCGCGAACCGGTTAATCTCTCCATTTTCCGGTGACCTACAACCTACCGCCGGATTTGATCACTACCCTTTGATCACAACTAATAGCTACGGACCGCCTATGTTCATCACCGGTCACCCCGTCGTCTTGAACGGTACTCCCTGTCTCCCCCACGACAACAGTAGTCTCGAAACACCTTATCGGTCTCTGTCTTCTGCTATAAAACAGTCTCGATGACAGCCCATGCTGTCCACGCTTCCACTGTGATGGCAACCCCGCACCCGAAGGCTCCTCTCCTTCGAAAGTCGACTCTTAAACCAGCCCTTTAATTAAACGCGGCTCTGATGCCAAATGAAGGCAATCAGTCCCTTTATCACTCGAATACGATCTCACACACACTCTAATCAAAACAACAAACTGTGTTTAAATGTTCCTATAGAGTACAACTAACCTATTTATAATGCTAAAGCAACAGAAATAAAACAACCAACACTAACTAAAATGTGGAATAACTAACTACTCCCACAACTCCAAATAATATGCCAGCTAGCTATTTATTTCCTCTAGACTCGTTCTTTTACTCCATGCAATCCTGATTTCACGTTTGCATGTGAACACTGCATGACCGGTTCTTTAGTAAAAACCCGTTGACCCGCTCTTTGTTCCGTATCGGTGACCCGTGAACAAACCCGATTAACCCAACAATATGTTCTTCAAAGCGTAGGTATAATGATCGCTAGTCACATTTTGTAGATACTTAAGCATAAAAGATTTTTAAAAGTTCAATGATACCATAACATAGTTCTTGTTTAAACATTAATTGGAACCATTAAGCTATATCAATCAAATTCAATCCCTTTTCGAGCCTTGTATTGGACGAGTTGTTCGTCTAATGACGATGCATCAAACCAGCCAGTTAACATTTTCTCTTCACACATAAATGATATAAAGTTATGGATGTAAAAACAAGTGATGTTCAAGTGTCAAACGTTATTGCTCATGTGTGCAATATTCGAACTTACGGACTTATGGTAACATATGAACTGCCTGGATATATATGACGATTGAGCTACTCCTGTGGCACAAGAAAAAAAAGAAAAGTCACAATATATATATATATATATATATATATATATATATATATATATATATATATATATATATATATATATATATATATATATGAAGGTTAACTGTAGCATATTCATAACACTTAAACACATATATGTTGACATCTTGGCCGAATCTTTTAGTGAGAGAAGGAGGTTGGGAACTTTAGAGAGAGAAAGTGAAGTAATATTAGATTAGAGAGAAGGAGAGAAGGAGGTTGGGAACTTTAGAGAGAGAAAGTGAAGTAATATTAGATTAGAATAATGAGGAGTTTTAACCCTCTCCCTAGGTGGAGAGGGGTATTTATAGTTACTATCATAGGTGCCCCGAGTGGGCTGTGGAGTGAGCTGACAGAGGGTAAAGACCCGACCCACTCCACATATTCTATATTAACTAAACTATATTAACTTACTACTAATAATCCTATGAGCTATTCAATGATAATGAGTACACGGGGTGACCGAGTCTTCATTTGAATATTTATATTCCTAACAATCTCCCCCTAAGGGAGGTCACCCCGAAAATTACATTTTGAATTCTAGCATTCCATCCTCTGAACTTGACTTCATAGCTCGTAGTCTTTGATTCTTCAATCGTCATTGATCTTTGTGCCTTCAGCAGTGAACCATTGATGACTGATCTTTTGTCTTGGATGATCTTTGAGTATTCCTTGAAGTTATCTCAAAGATCATCCAACGCATGTCTTCAAGTCATTTTGCAGCATCGTCTTCATGCGAAGTTGTGATCTTTGAGCCTTCTTTGAGATCATCAATCACCGTAAATCTCTGAGCTTCTCCACTGCAGTGATATTGCCTTCATGTGATTTGTTGTGATCGTCAGACTCGCATGCTCACACTTTTCTGGATCATGATAAATGTCATCAGAGTTGCGAAAGTTGTGTTATAGGTCTTTCTTCTATCATGATTTCTTTGATAATGATTTGTAAGTATGAGCATGGAGTGTGGATTGACACATCTCTACTGGAATCAGGAACCACCATCGCCATCTTTATATGAATCTGAAATAAAACAGTTAGCAATAAAGTTGGAGAACGAATATGACTTTGTCATTCGTTCGATGTGGTTGGATTAACCTTCGGTTCTGTGAAGACCGACCTGTGATCGGGTAGAATCCCCTTTAAAGAAGATTCTCCTTGACAGAAAATTTCAGCTTGTAGTAATGAGTCTTCCAACAAGTTATTGTCAGAGTCATCATACTAAGCATGTTCTCATACTGGAACGTCTCAAAGCAGACAACACGGTAGAGTGAATCAGTGAATTAAATACCCACTGATTGACGAGAAATTGATTAGAAAAATCACTCGCGTGTCACTAGATAAACATTTTATGCAACACGACGAGGGTTTTATACCTTGGATCACATTTCTGTCAAAAACACTTCTGTTAGAAAATTTTCACAATCAATGTGCTCGAAAACTCGGTTGGTTAGCACATTGAAAGGTTTTCCAAAGGCATCCGTCAATCCATTTCCTGGAACAAGTTTGATTCAAATGTGAATCGCCCCATCGTTTCTTTCTAGTTGTCACAAATTTGATCCATGAAGGATCTCACATGTCACCTACCAAGAGCTTGTTTGATGTTGGCTCTAGAAGGATTTCCATCTTCATTGTGAATACTTTCGTATCACTCGGATGTTCTGGCAATACCATAAGGATAATGCGTAGGACTCTTTAACATATATTTTCTTACTTTTCACGGTGTATGAAACAGCAAGCATATTGGAAGTATGTCCTAATGAGATTTATGGATGATCTCTTGGCTCTATACTTAATAGTGCGTTTTGATTTAGTGATCGGAGGCTGGAGAGGACTGCCACCTTTTCAATATCATCCAACTCGGAGTGAGAGAGACGATAGACATGTATTGATCTCCGTGACAAATAAAACAAGAGTCCTTTGAGGGACCTTGAGTGGCTAGGGAGGGTTGTGCAGCGTATCACTGGGTCCATGATACTTTGTCTTCAATGTCAGCAATCAACTAAGTTATTCTGACAGCATATGTATTGACCCGGTTTCTGCCTAGAGTGTAAGGAGGGCTCCTTTCTTTTCACCCTTTATCTTTACATTTCTTTTTCATTCTTCAACCCCTTCAGCGCTTACCGAGACTTCACCACTAGTACCTTGTTGGGTTTGTTCCAGTACTAGCTCCATCTCAGTCGGCACTCTTCCCTTATTCACTTTTCTCCTTTTTAATCATTCCTAAGGACTTCTATTCTAACTAGAGGATTGTCCCTGGGAAGATCCCTCCGGTTCTGGCTGGATCATGGGAACTAATACCTAACCTCACCATCCTTATAACTCCAGTACATTAAAATAAGATTGGTCGGTCTTTGGTATTCTTCCACAATTGCCATCATAAACCATTTTCTCCCCCTCAATATGTGCATCGATATACGAAAGAGTTTAGCACATATGGGAGAGCCTACACTTGAGTCCAAAAGATCACATTTTATCAGTTTTCATATTTAAATCACATTCTCTCCCATGATAAAAAAATTCAAACCTTTTGAGATTTGTGATCCCAATTGATTTAAATAAGTTTAGAAATTATGGGAGAAAATGTGGTCTGATTTAATATATACTGATAATGGAACATTACGATGCTCCCCCTCAATCTATGAGGGAGAATGTTAGTGTCAGGTATGATAGGTTTGAAAGATTTTGAATTAAAACAATCATACACTGACACATAACAATACATGTTTATTCACTGCTTATTATGTACAAAGATAATCGTTATGACACAAATGATGTTGACCTTTTTGCGCAGACGATGTGATCATCCGCTTCTCTGAGGGAGTCAGTAGTCAACATCAATTATCCATCCACCAACAAAACTTCCCAAGTATTGTAGATCCCCACTTGGCGAGACCAAAATTAGTAATACTTTGTTGAAATGAAGGTGATAGCGGTGATGACAGTGTTGTTGTTGTAGTTGTTGATGTTGTTGCTGTGGTGAATTCAGAGCCAGTCAATAGAGTTTGAACATCTGATCAAATGGTTAGAGCGGGAACTAGCACATTCATATTGGCCATGGAATCTGCATAAGAATATCAACACAGATATACATACATACAGATTCACTATTCATTAATAGCTACCACATAGCAGCTTGCTAACTCATAATACCAAATTCATCTCATAATCAAACCACAGTCAGGAAATACATCAAACTGCTATCTAGCATGAAGAGCAATCAGCAATCACGAACAAGGCAATTCACTCATATTTCAACATTCAACTCAGGATCTTTGGGACATGATTCTAACATGATAGCTACATACCTAAGCATATACTGAGTGCACAAGCAATATGTCAACAACAATTAAACAGTTATCGACTAACAAAAGTCAATCAACATTCGAAACTCATTCAGTTAGATCATACAAATGCCTATGGAGTATTCAAGAGCATCAATCACAATGGGTTTTCTAACTTCTTTTAGATTCTAAGTTTTAAAGTATTTAGGGGATTAAAGGAGGATTCCATAGTGACACAAATGGGCCTTCTAGTTACATAAAGCTAGGAAACTATACGCAAATTGCACATAATGCCCTAATCTTTCTAACAACTAACACATTTGGCCATTAGATATAAAGCTTAGTGAGTTCCTCTTCAACTAATACCCCATTAACTACAAAACCTTTTCTAACAATTATGAGTTAACCAAGAAACCCATTTGATGATGTAAAATTTGAAACCACTCTCCCCCTCAATCAATTACCCGTATTCTAGTTAAAGAGCTGTAGTCATTGATTGAGTGACAAATTTTATGCACAATCCAAGTCTGAAAGAATTTTCAACAAACACTTTATCACCATGTGTCTCACAAATAATTTTCAAAAGAATCATAGAATGAAAACTATTTGTATTCAAAGAAGACTTCGCTTCTTAATCAGGAAATAACGCACTGAACCGTACGTTAAATCAGGAAAACATGGATATAAAGTAATCCATGCCCGGGTGAACTTCACCCAGTGGGAGGAACAACCGTCTTTTTGGCGACGTGCGACGTGCTTTCCCCATTTTGAAACGTGGGTTGCTATATGAAGTAATAGCAAGCCATAATGACATGTTTTGATAAACCTTTCAAACTTCTGCTCGAGCTTCATTTAAAGACCCGTGTCATTATTGAATGACATTTCTAGGTCCGTAAATGTTATCGATAAACAGAAGACATGCCTAGAACAAATATTTTTGGTATTTTCTATTTTTCTGATTTTTATGATTTTTCTTGGTTTTAATATTTTTCTAGTTACATTTTTCTGGTTTTATAATTTTCTATTTACAATTTGGTTTAAGATATGTACAAACTATATTATTCAGTTTAAGAAGATGATGACATGAATACCAAAATAAGGATAACGTTCTTGTACGTTGTGGAAGTCTGTAGTCAACATCTCTTAAACTTTCACCACCAAAGCTTTCAAGGCTCCTGAATAATTGCCTGAACTTGAGCCTTCTCAATGTGAAGCTTTGATAGCTTCCCCCTAAACCGACAATCTTCCTTTTGAGCAGTTTCAAAGCTCTCTTTCAAGCTTACGAAAGGTAAGTGTACAGCGAAAACCGTAGCAAACCACATCAAATATTGCTGCTCCTTTTAAGAATAATCATCGTGATTCTCCGTTCGGGGGATCATCAAATAGATCAGCAGTGAATCATCTCACACTTGAATAATTCTTCTCACATTACTTCCTGCTGAAGACTGAAGGAATGCATACCCAAAGTATCCAGAGACCACTTCCCCCAAGTAGTTGAAGTGATGCAATCAGTCTCATTGTATGAAGCCCAAAGACCCGAAGTACACACTCAATCCCATTAATGAAGTTGAAAAAGTAACATCAAGATCAATTAAGACCCGAATATCCCCTTTTCTCCCTTCAGGAAATTACAGATGAGAATTGTTACACCAAAGTCACCTAAGTCTCGAGTGTAAGCAACTTATCCCGTATGTAGTCTAAATTGTGGAAAACTAGAAGGGGGGGTTGCATAGTTTTACCGTTTTAAAATTAATTCACTTTGTTACTTTATGTTATTTCAAAGGAAACAAGCACAAACAAATATTCACACAAATATATATATGAGAAGTAAAGAGAGGAAAGATCAAACCACAAAACACGGATGTTGATAGTGGTTCGGCTACAAGGACACTCTTCCTTGCCCTACTCCATTCATCGAGCCTCTAACTCGAGAGTTATCCTGTTAGGAACATGTTTTAATTAAATACAAGTCTTGTTCATTTAGATTTAATGTTGCACGATTAGGACTATATTGTTTGTATTTATGGACCGGTTCATTAGTAGTCCTTGGACCGGTCACATTAGCTAGTTTATCCTTATCACATGTAAGGGAATATTCCTAGAATTATTCCCCTCCCATTGCCTATAAATAGAAGGCATGGGATACATTCTTATTGTTGGTTTTTATGTGTATGTGCGAAAGCTCTGTCCAAGTAAAGTTTGATTAATAGAAAGCCGACCATTCTTCTTCTCATCTTATTCTCTTCTCTTCTCTCGTAATCTTATTAGCTTATTTCTATTCATACGTAGCTTATTCTAGAGTAGTGGTACGTGTGGTTATTTGTATTAACGAGTGTGTGTTTGAGATTTAAACGTGACCTACAAGTGGTATCATACGCCAAGGGATAATTAGGATTGTGTGTTTGAATCATTAGTAGTGTTAATTACGTTGGTTTTATTGTTATCGAAAAGTTTTGTTCACATCTTAACGTGAAAACTCTCGTTTTTGTTGAAAATAGCTTTGATTTCGTCAAAACTTTCACTAATCTTCATATTTTCTACGTTAAAAAGTTTAATCTTCCTTAAATCTTTTGATTACTAATCGTTTAAGGTCAAAAACAATCGGGTTTATTGGTTATTTAGACGATTTGGTGTAATCCGTATTATTAGCGTATTGGAAAGTTGATGAAAAGTGATATTTTGGTTTCTGAGTGAACTTCGACAAATAAGGGTTTCATCGCATTTGGCAATCAAGATAAATAAGGGTTTCATCGCAGTTGCAAGATATCAAGGGTTTTATCGCAGTTCGAATCAAGATAAATTAGGGTTTCATCGCATTTGGGAGATCTTCAATTATCGCATTTGGGACTCAGTATTGTACTTTCTTGTATTAGAAAGTAGTAATACTTCGACTTAGTTGCTTCTCTTCTCTTGTACAAGAGTTGAGAATTTATCAAACTTGGATTTGTGATAAATCTATCGCATTTGCCATAAATCATCGCAGTTTGATATATTATCTTATCGCTGTTGGATATTTTATCGTAGTTTGCAATAAATTATCGCACTTTAAGATAACATATTTCACTTGTCATTATTTATCGCTCTTGATAGTTTTTATCGCATTTTCTACTTTCGTTATCGCTATTGAAGGTTATCGCACTTGGTGTATTATCCTTATCGCATTTGGTGAACTGATCTTATCGCATTTGGTGAACTGTCATTATCGCACTTGATTATCGCACTTGGTGAACTATTTTATCGCATTTGGTGAACAGTACTCTATCGCATTTGGACAAAATCTTTTGATTTCTAAACCAACTTAACCTATATCATCAACACATATCTTAATTATCTTAAAAGATCCAGATATGTCTCAACCACCTCATTTCAATTACTACTACCAGCTACAGCAACATCCACAACAACAACAGCAATTTCATCCTCAGTATCAACAACAACAAGCATTCGTACAACAACATCAATTTCTCTCTCCACCACAAGTGTCCCCACAACAGATCATGCAACAGAATCAACAACTGCAGAATTATTCATCATACTCCAGGGAACCTCATTGGTTTAATAAGATGTGTGAGGCAATTAGTAGTCAGCAATCACGTCATGAAGCTGGAAGTCAAGAAACTCCACCAATGCTAACTCCGGGTAACTACGTGCAATGGGCGAGTAGATTCCTAAGATTCGTTGAACTCAAAAAACCTCATGGTCAATACCTCAAGAAAGTCATTGAAGAAGGACCCTATCCTATTCCAGCTACTGCTGTTCCAGCAACTTCAGAGAGAGAAGAAACAACCACTCCCACTCCTGTTGCCAACTACACAACTGAGCAAACATTACAACAAGAAGCAAATCAATTGGCCATGTCTTTCATACTTCAAGGGATTCCCAATCCTATCTATCGAAGTATTGATGCTCAAAAGACAGCCAAAGATATGTGGGAACACGTTCATCTTCTCATGGAAGGAACAGAGTTAAACCAGGAAGATCTTGAGTCTAAATTGTATATGGAGTACACTCACTTCATAATGGAACCAGGGGAAACCATTGAATCTTACTACCACCGTTTCACCAACATTATCAATGACCTTGATCGTCATGATATAAAGTTACCAAAGATTGCTGTCAACTCAAAATTCCTTGGATGTCTTGGTCCTGAATGGCAGAAGTATGCAACTTTTGTAAGGCAGACAAAGAAAATTGGTGATGTCAAATATGGACTCATGTATGATTACCTCAGACAACATCAATCAGAAGTGGATAAAGAGATTGCAGCACGAGGAGGATTCACACCCGCACCAACATCAAACTCACTTGCTCTCGTTGCTCAATCCAACTTTTCTTTACCACATCAGGAATTTGGCCACTCATCGTTTCAACCAAGTCCTCCACCCCAACCTCATAATCAAATCATTCCTTATGAAGCACCACAACAATACTCTGATAACCAGCTGGTTCCATACAACAACACCGATTCAATGCTGTACTCAAATGCAGATTATGATGAAGAAGAGGATGCGTTTAACTCTCTTAATGAAGCATTTGGATTGATTGCTAACGCGTTTGGCAGATTCACCAAATCCAACAATCGTCTTCGTTCATCTTCAAATACCAGGAATCAGGCAGTTGTTAATGATGGCAGAGTAGAAATTCAAAACAGGTCTTCAGGCAGATATGGTTCGGGAAATCGTGGATATGGTACTCAAAGGGTTCAGTCAGGAGGAAATAGGTTCAATACTGCAGGGGCAAACAGAAACAATATAGGGAATAATCAGAGAGGAAATTCGACTGTTGAGAATGTTCAGAGAGGCATTGCAAATACGTCTATCACATGTTATAACTGTGGGGGGAACGGTCACATGGCAAATGCTTGTCCGAAGCCAAGAACAATGGGCAGTGCTTATCACAAAGAGGCTCTTTTGATGGCACTCAAAGATGAAAAAGCTGCTGGAAGGTTGACTCAGAATGATCAAAGTTTTATGGCTAATGTGGAATCAGATGATGAAATGGAAGATCTAGAGGCAAATGCTGCGGTCATGCTTATGGCTAATATGCAAGAAATGAATATGTCCGAGTCAGGCCCGATATATGATACCAATGGTCTTTCTCAGGTACCTGATCCTACATGTCTCATCCATGAAATTACTTTACCAGCTGCATCTTCATCTACAAATGAAACGTTTGATCAACATGATTCATTCTCATCACCATCTGATGATCAAATCAACACGGTTGTATCATTTGATGATGATAATACCGTTGTTTCATTTGATGATCTCATTGATGATGACAATTGTGATCATCTTGATCAACCTGATCCTTTGACTGATCAAGATTCAGAATTACAGGCCTTGTTATTGACCACCCAGTCACAAATAGAAAAATGCAATGACATCAATAAAAAGCTCAAAGAAAAGATTGCATTGTTAACAAAGGATAATGAGTGCTACCAACAACAACTTTCAGGATATCTTAAACAAGATAAACGTGAAAAAGGATTTGAAATAGCTTTCCAACAAGAATATGTAAAGGTTCAAAATTTAGAAAGTCAAGTTCGTGAGCTAACCGTAGCCAAAGCTGAACTTTTCTCTCAAAAAGAAAAGGATCAATTTGAATTCAAAAAACAAATTGATACTTTAAATTCTGAGTTGTTAAAAACTCAATCTGAGCTTTCTACATCTCAGAAGGATCTTCTTGAAGAAAAGCAAGCCACTAGGAAACGTGTTGACTCATATCTTGATCAAATTCTGGATTTGGAAACCAAACTCAAAGAATTTCAAAATGTTGTGTATAAAACGGGTAATTCGGTAACACAAATTCAAAAACTGACTGTAAAACCAAGTCCTAAAGGAGTAAGTTTTGCACTTGGAAGTGACACACCCCGTAATTCACACAAAGCACTCAAAGATAATCCCAAGTTATACGATGCAACATTTTTGTTAGATGATACCTTTCAACGTGTTGTTATGTACTCTGTTGATGAAGAAACTGATTTTCTGGCACAAAAGATTGAGGGTCGATCAAATTCACAAAAAGAATTTTCAAAAGTACCTTATGATTATAATGCACTACCTCATTTGAGCAAATCATTTGTTCCTCCTAAGGACCATCCAGAACAAACGTTAACATACACAAACATAAGTGCTCCTTCGTCTATAACTCCTGATCCCACGACTGCTGTACATTTCAAAGATTGTCTGACAGAGGATCTTGCTGATCCACAAATGCCTCCAAAATGTCGGGTGCTTCGATATTTTAAGACATTTATGGATGACATTTCTCTTTTGGAGAATGAAATTGAGTTTAGTTCTCAAATTCTTGTCTCTTCTTTTCTTTCTCCTGTTCAAAAAGAAAAGAAAGAGATTCTTCAAAAGAAAATTCTTCCTCATGTCAGAAATCTGAAGAGATGCGCAACAAAATGGGAAGAGGAATTACAAACGGAGGTAGCATCTATGCAAACCATTTTCAAAGCTAAAGATGACAAAGTTCAACGTCAAAAACTTCAAAGGAAATTTTTAGCAAAAGAAAATGATCGACTCTTGGAAAAGGTTTTGTGTTATGACGTAGTGTCTGTGATTATGAATTCGCTCTATGAATCTGGAAATTCTATACTTGTGAATGATCATGCTGTGGATAGTAAGATGTTGCGTATGGAGATTGATAATCTGATACATGAGAATGAGATTCTTCGACAGATCAATAATGATGTGGAAAACAAAGTTTTTCATCTTCAAAAAAGGCTTGACTGGTGTCAAAAACAGAGTGTTGAATTTGAACTTAAATTTCAAAATCTTTTAGCGTCTTTATCATTTCAAAACAGTCATGTTCCGGAAAAGTTTAAAGAAACAAAAGCTTTCTTATGAATTAAATTGTTTGAAAATGAAAAGGAACTAGATGAAATTCTTCAAAACAGAAATGACACAGTCCGCCTCAACAGAAAATTGGACTCACAAAATCAAGAGTTTCAACACGCCATTATTGATCTGAAGAAGAAAATCAGAGTTTTAGACAAAGGCAAAGCAAATGTTCATAAGATTGCCCCAGGGATGTATGTAATAGACAAAGAACATACCCAAGCATCTGAAATAACCACTAATTCAGCTACTTGTACTTCCACAGGACTAGAAACCACATCTAAGGTCAAGACTCACAAGAAACAGAGGAAGAATAGAGTCAAGAAACCTAGGAAGGAGTTGTCTAAGTCTGAAGAAGTTTCAGTTAGTAGTTTGAATAAGACGAATGTAACATCAGGAATAGACTTGCACTTATCTGAGTCTAGCTCTAGGATTGATGTAACAAATGATGAATCTTTAAATATTAATGAAGATGTTTTGGTTGATGCTACTTGTGTTTTTTGTCATAATAGCATATTATCTGGTGATCATACAAAATGTGTTGCTAAAACTTTGATGACTAAGAGAAAGAAACGAACTAGTGGCGCTTCCTCTAGGCGTAAAACCAGTGCAAAGTCCATTCTAGGAATGCCCCCACTAGATGTTTCTGAGAAGTCCATGGACAAGCCCAAATCCAAAACAACTCCCTCACCTAGTGCATACATTAGGAAAAAGGCAGAGACTAGTTGGACCTGGCAACGTTGGTTACATCACACTTTTGGTTTTAAATGGTTACCTAAAGTACTAACCTCTTGTGTTACTAACCCAGCGGATCCAACCGTTATCAATTCTCCACCTGTTCCCAATGTTTGTGATGCAGGTGATTCAAATCATCCTTTGGATTGTTGATAGCGGGTGCTCCCGACACATGACCGGCAATCTCAAACTTCTTCAAAACTTTATTGCAAAGTTTATCGGAACGGTCAGATTCGGGAATGATCACTTCGCTGCAATTATGGGCTATGGGGATTACATTAATGGGAACATCGAAATCAGCCGTGTGTATTATGTTGAAGGCCTTGGTCATAATTTATTCTCCGTGGGACAATTCTGCGATGGAGACTTGAAAGTAGCATTCAGGGAGAAAACTTGCTTTATTCGTGATCTTCAAGGGAACGATCTCATGAAAGGGAAACGCGGCACCAGTCTGTATACTATCTCACTTGAAGGCATGACAGCTTCTACTCCTATTTGTTTACTCTCCAAGGCTCATCCCACAAAGGCTTGGTTATGGCACAAAAGATTGTCTCATCTCAATTTTAAAACCATCACTGACCTTGCCAAGAAGAAATTAGTTGACGGTCTACCTAAATTCAGATATGCCAAGGATCACTTGTGTTCTGCATGTGAACAAGGGAAAAGTCACCGTGCTCATTTTCCTCCCAAAACAGAACACAGCACAGATCATATCCTATAACTGCTTCATATGGATTTGTGTGGTCCGATGCGAGTTCAGAGTATTAACGGGAAGAAGTATATTCTGGTAATAGTGGATGACTACTCAAGATGGACTTGGGTCTATTTTCTTCGGACTAAAGATCAAGTTCCTTCTATCCTCATCACGTTTCTCACAAAGATTCAAGTTCAAGTCCGTAACACCGTCCGAATCATCAGAACAGATAACGGGACTGAATTTAAAAATCAAATCATTAGGGAATTCACTGAGAAACAGGGTATTGTTCATCAGACATCAATAGCTCGCACTCCAGAACAAAATGGTGTAGTTGAAAGACGAAACCGTACGCTCGTGGAAGCAGCTCGAACTATGTTGATCAATGCTCAATTACCAGATTATCTTTGGGCTGAAGCTGTCAACACTGCTTGTTATACTTAGAATCGTGCCATGATCAACAAACGACACAGCAAAACACCATATGAGCTTATACAAGGAAGAAAACCAAACATCAACTATTTTCACGTCTTTGGAGCATTGTGTTATCCAAAGAATGATAAGGATGATCTTGGTAAACTTAAGGCTAAAGCAGATATTGGGATATTTGTAGGATACTGTGAGAACTCCAAGGGATACCGAATTTGGAATCGTCGGACCGGGGAAATTCAAGAGACTATACACGCTAATTTTGATGAACTCACTGAAATGGCTTCTGAGCAAGACCGCTTGGAACCCGTAAACAACCGTCTTAACTTCCCTGAATCTTCGGCTGCACCCCTACCTTTCAATAGGAAGGATTTGGAAGATTTTTTTGCACCAATGTTTGATGACGTTCGTGTTACTACTGCATTAGATGCTTCCACCAGTTCCGCTGCTCAACATGTCATACAACAAGCACCTGATCCATCAGCATCTACCTCTACCGTAGTTGCTGCCGATGCACCACAACCTGAACAATCATCATCAATGGTTACAACACGTCAACCAGAAGTTGAAGATTCATCCCCCATTTCTAACAATGTTCCAACACCATCAGGATATGACGGGAACGCCTTCTTTAATCCATTTGCTCCACCACCAATTGTTCCAGATACCGTAGAATCGTCCTCGAGTAATATGGACCCGTCATATCATCATCACAACATTCAACACTACCCATCAACTCATAAATGGACAAGGGATCATCCGTTAATGAAACAAATGTCTTTTGAGAGACACTTGAGTGGCTAAGAAGGTTTATTAGTGCGTCACTGGGTCCATGACGTCTTTAGTCTTCAATACCGGTGATGCTCATCAACCAGTAGATTATGAATTGAACCCGGTGTCTGCCCTAAGGTTGAACAAATGGAGGGCTATTTCTTTTCACCCTTTTCTTTGCTTTTCTTTTTAATTCTTCAACCCCTTCTTTCTCTTGTTCATTCATTTTTTCTCCTTTTTATATCATACCTAGGACTTTCTAGTTCTAAACTATTGGTATTGTCCTTGGGTAGATCCCTCCGGCTCTGGCGGATCATAGGACGGTTTTCCCTAACCTTAGTCACCTTGTAACTCCATGACTATCCTAATTATGCCATAAACCAAACCATTGAAAATCTCTCAAAGTGTCGATAATTGTAAAGACATTTTGTTGACACCTTGAGAGTTTGATGATTTTCAGAAATACTCCCCCTTAACATGTGCGCATAAGTATTAAATTTTGAAATTTGCACATGTCGGAAAGAGTTGGCACTTTTGAATTGATTGACTTTCAATGAACCTGATCGTTGCGAGACACGCTTACATCACCAGTTAGACTGGCTTGAAATTATTACCCGTCCAGATCAGATTCAAAGATTATCGCTCGAAATCGGTACATTCTACTCAGACACATCCTTTGCGAGACACGCTTACATCACCAGTTAAACTGGCTTGAAATTATTACCCGTCCAGAACATGTCCTTTCGACTACTGACTTTCCTATTCGTCAATTCGAGAGTCAATTCTGAGTTTGAGCACACGAGATTCCAGCAAATGAGACATCATATTTTAATCATCTTTTTCTTCTCCCCCTAAAAAATAGCATACTCATGATGTTTTTGGAAAACGTTTATGATTAAAATATGCTGTTTTTGAGTTTTAGGGAAGAATTTCAAGAACATTTATAACTCTTTGAACAAAGATTATATTTTCAAATACTCCCCCTTAACAAGGGAATATTTGTCCTTATGAGCAGAATGTTTGAAAAACGTTGGAAAACATTCTGATTTTAATTCTGCTCATAAGTAAGAAGCTTTCGCTCCTTTTTCAGGATTGAGGCACTGAAGCGTACCTCAGGGTCCTTTCTTTGAGGTCCGGGTTGTACACTGTTATGTGTGCACAAACCGTAATGTACAGGCCAATTATGGAAAGAAGAATGATATGATGAAATTTGAGAATTAATTCTTACATCATCCACCTTTACCAAAAGTTGTGAACACTGGGTCAGTTCGCTGAAATAGTCTGATGGCGAATGGTGGACGACCCCAACATAGCTCTCTAGCCTCCTCATCTGATCCCGATGGTATAACCGTTCTTCCATCTTCCGAATAAATTCCTTGACTTGTCGCAGCTCCTTCGAATTCCATCGTTTTGATTTACCCAACGCCGAATCTCGAACTCTATTAGCTAACCCGTCACGTACACTCTTTAGGGTATCATCACAGAACTTGTGAATTTCATTGAATGCCATGAAGCGGTGAAAATCAGTTGTGCTTCTGTAGACGAACCCAAAGTTTGGACGATGTAGCATGGTGTACTGAGGATCCTTTTTGCTGTTTAGAAGGAACTGTGGTTCAACAAGGTTAAGCTGAGTCTGATAACTTTCAGCACCAAGCTGGAGATCTTCTACACGTTCTTTGATGATGGTTCTCCTGATGTAATGACAGAGGGAAGTACTAAGTGCATATCGAAGCTCATTGGTCAGATGCTGCAGTTTGCCTTGGACCTTCATTAGATACATGTCTTCGATATCATTCAGATTTAAATCAGGAAAATCTGCCTCTGAGAATGTGTAGAGATTGTTGTCGATTCGTTTTACTGTGATCTCTTCTAGAAATATATAATCGCATCTTCTGGATCCACTCACATTGATGACGGCCAGTATTCTGAGATCACTATAAACTGGTTCTTTTGATTTCTAGAGGGCAAGTTTGTACTTGTACCAGCTTTGTCTTTTAGAGTACCAGTGATGAATCCCCAATTCTGCATCACGATCATATTTGACGAGCCTTTTAACAAACAGATTGCTGTTAATAGCTGCCTCTTCAATAGCTGATTGTGTGTAATGAGCAGCTGGTGTGAAAGTGATAGATGTAGCGTACTTTGTCGTCCCTTGAGCTCCATTCTTTAGAAGTTCCAGATCTCTAAAGTTCAAAATATGATTCAAAACAAGACAAAGACATATGAGCATGATGGAGAAGACGAAAAGACGTTGGAGATTGGCAGAAAGAGACAACATCATACCATCATTATTTAAGAACAAAGAGACAAAGGTTATAAAGACGTCAGAAGCCCAAGAAGCAAAGAAGACGTCGAGCAACATTGATGATCAAGACTTAGGGGGAGATTGTTAGGAACATGTTTTAATTAAATACAAGTCTTGTTCATTTAGATTTAATGTTGCACGATTAGGACTATGTTGTTTGTATTTATGGACCGGTTCATTAGTAGTCCTTGGACCGGTCACATTAGCTAGTTTATCCTTATCACATGTAAGGGAATATTCCTAGAATTATTCCCCTCCCATTGCCTATAAATAGAAGGCATGGGATACATTCTTATTGTTGGTTTTTATGTGTATGTGCGAAAGCTCTGTTCAAGTAAAGGTTGATTAATAGAAAGCCGACCATTCTTCTTCTCATCTTATTCTCTTCTCTTCTCTCGTAATCTTATTAGCTTATTTCTATTCATACGTAGCTTATTCTAGAGTAGTGGTACGTGTGGTTATTTGTATTAACGAGTGTGTGTTTGAGATTTAAACGTGACCTACATATCCTTCACTAAGAAACAAACTCTCTTCTAGGTGGAGAAAACCTTTACACGTCGCTTACTTCCTTTTCCGGTACTAAGCTAAACACCGGGTTCTATTTCAAGGTAGAACCAACCTAACGTCGCCTACATAATTACCGACACTAAGCTAGATGTCGAGTTCTTTACAAGGGTACAACCACTCCCGTTTGGTTCTTTCACAAGGGTATAACCACTCCCTACACTCTTTATGTTTTGAGGACTAAAACACTAACCACACTCACTGAGATAAATGATACAAGTAATGATGTGTGAACTACAACTATATCACACAGTAACTATGTTAAAGGTTTTACACTTCTGTGTTGAACCTTGATGCTTAATCTCCTTTGCTACAAAAGGAAAGATCAATGAAATGAATGAATGATAAATGTTAGATGATATGTAAATGAATGAGTATGAATGTTAGGCTCTATGAGTGATGGTGTGCCCAAATGATCAGCTTGCTATTTATAGGTAAGCTGATGAACAGCCGGCGAATCCGACGGATCCCATAAAAGGGATCCGTCCTTTATGTCGATTGGATCCGCCAACTTGACAGCAACATGACAGCTAATAGTTTTGGAAATCTTTCCAAATCCAGCTGTATCCTCCACACCTTTGTCATGTCATATCAAAATCTTCCAAAGTCAACTATCTTGCTTGAAGATTGGTATGTGCTTATTCATAAAACCCGGTCAAAACACACAACCCTCGGTCAAACACTAACAAAGATAAAATAAACAAAAAAAACCCGCCCCCTTTCTATCATATTAACCCAGAAAAAATACTGTTACCCGAACCCTAATTACCCCGTACGAGATTTTACTGCAATTAAGGGAAAAGTTGTCCTTGCACGCGTATCTAGGAGGTCCTAACACCAAGAATGACACGTGGGAGCTATTGATTGGACAAGCCACCTCACACATATTGATCCAAGGGTCGCGGTTGCAAGAGTGATGATCAAGGGATAATCTGAGGGTCGAGATTGTTTTGAAGAAACACAAATGACGCGGATCAATGACATGGCATCTCACGGGTTGGCTATAAATAGAGCCCTTCATTCACGATTTTAGGGTGTTAGGTTATTAGGTTTAGGAGTAGGGTAGTATAGCTTATTGTAGTTTGGTAATACTGCTTATTGTATTTTTATATTCAGTTTCAGAAATTTTGTACTCAATCTAGCATTTTAATGAAAGTCAAAGTTTGGTCAACATTGCTTATTACTGCTTCTGGTACTGCTTATTCACCTTATTTCTCCTACTTATTGTTTTCTAAAGTTATTAGTTGGTTGGGATTAGTTACATTTCCATTTGCTTTTGAAAATCCCATAATAGTCAATAATTAGTCAAAACTGTTTTAAAGCTTTTCATAGTGATTATTCTCTGTTGGTCTTCACTTTTAATTGCTCAAAATGGCTCGTTAAAGTTCCTTTATCAAGAGGTCAGTAATGTTTTTGGTAAAATCATTTTAATGTTCAAACCAGTTTTGTAATGGAGTGTTTGGTTTAAGCTTATGTGAGGTCATAAAGCCATTGGAACTGTTAATTTGCAAGTAGATTAGCTTTGATCTTGCTTTATTTAGGTTAGATAAGTTGTTTAGGGTAGGATTTAAGCTATTTTGATAGTATTTGAGGTTTTGTGTTTGTAAGTTCCCTTTTAGATATCATAACTGCCTCAACAAGCTTTGTATAAGCTCTAGCTTATTTGGTACTCATTCTTGGCATAAATAGGTTCATTTCAGTTTATTAAGTTAGATTGTAAGAGTTGGTTTTGTTTACTGTAGTGCTGGAAGTTTTAATGTTCATTTCACTCATTCTGCTGCAACAGAACATATGTGCAGACCTGCTCAAGGTTTGCTCTACCTAGCTTTTTGTTGCCCCTTTATCTGCTTATCTGTTTTAGCTTTTCATCTGATTTTTGGTTTATAGATAGATAGTAGTAGTGGCTTAAGGATTTTAAGCTTAGATTCCAGTTCATAGCTTATTAGATAGCTTAATAAGGCCTGCAATCTTGCCCCATAGGACTGCTCTACTCTGCACAACAGCTTAAGGGATTCTAATTACATCTGATCTGTGGCTTATTCTACCTAGTAATTGGAGTTAATTTTTGGGCATCTTAGGTTTTTAAGTAGTCTGTCATATGAGTTTCTAGTTTCTGCATCTGGATTTCCAATATCAGCTTATTTTATAGCTTTTAGAATAGCTGCAATAGGGCTGTCAAGCCATTTGAATCTGCCGTGTTCTTAGAATCTGTTCAGCTTAATTTCTGCTTATTGCTTATGCTTATTTCATTATTTTCAGTTGTTTTAAGTTTCCAGTAGTTTGATTAATCAGTCTGGAGCTTTTGATAATTTTTGGATAGCTTTAGCTTATTTTTAGCTTATTCCCTAAATGCTTATTTGGTTGTTCAGCTTATTCAGGCTGAATGAGGTTCTGATTTTATTTTTCCTAGATTAGAAATTGAATTTTAGATTTACTCAAATTTTTCCAGAATTTTCCAAAGTGTTTTAATATTTTTTAAATCATTTAAATAGTTTAAATCAGTTTTTAATTCATAAAAAATAATTAAAAAGTCAAAAAAATATTTTTCTTTTTCTCAAAAATTTTCTTTTATCATTTAGAATATAGGAAAATTATTTTCATAATTGTAGGACTTAAAATTTTAGCATTTCACTTTTATTCGCGTTTTTAAATTCGTAGCGTAACGTTTTTAATTCCGGTTTTCGTTTTTAAATTCACATGCTTAGTTTATTTGTTCCCGTAGCTTAATTAGTTGTTTTCACTTATTTTTTTATTATTCGTGGTATAAAATCACCAACCATCACTCTTATTCACTCACATTCACGACACTAATTCGACACCGATACGAAAACTCGAATTCAACCTTCGTTGGGACACGACCCGGGGAAAATACATCCGTTGTGTTTTCCTTCGGAAAAATAAACCGTACTAAAACGACTAATCAAAAATGGCGCCGCTGCTGGGGATAAAACTAAAAACGCAATAAAATAAAATAAAATAAAAGTATGTGTTTAAGGATGAAATCATTACCTAGGTTTAGTTTCGATAAAGATTGGTGAGAAATGATTTATTTTTTAAGCATATGAAATGATAACGTAAAGGACAATTAAGCTAAATAGCAATAAAAACTAAAAACGTGCGAAATAATCAAAAACTACGTACTAGCGCAACTATAAAAGTGAAATTAGAGCAATACTAATCCTACGGGCATCAAAACAATTTTCCTACATTCTATATGACAAAAGAAAATTTTGGGAAAAAGAAATATATATATATTTTTTACTTTTATTTTATTTAATATGAATTTAAACACACGTATAAAGTTTATTTTTCCAAATATAAATCTCACCAAAATAAATGGTTTTGGGAAAACAAAAAATAAAATAAAATTAAATAAGATACACAAAATAAAATAAAACAAAATCATACCAAAATAACCAAAATAAAATAAAATAAACCATTTATTATATATATATATGAATTATATATTTTGGTTAGTTTTTGGTTAGTTTTTAATTAGAGATTCATACCAAAATAAAATAAAATAAAAGTATGTGTTTCGATAAGTTTTAGTACTAGTATGTGTCTCCTCATTCTCCCGAGGATGATTTCTTTTTCTCCATTGAGTACCCTGCTGAGTTTTCTTGTGAAGACAAAGTGTTTAAGCCAGGCATACTCGATGATGGTGAAATTCATCCTTTGATGAAATTGACTCTTGATACGAATTTAAAGTTTCCTGCCTCATCTAATGAACTTTTAATTCTGGAGAAAAGTGATTCCTCTCTGCTTCTTTCTGTTCAAAAACTCCCGTTCTGCCTGGAGTCATCTCTGATTGAAACTTTACTATCGTTTCCAGCCGGAAACGAAGACAAAGTTTTTGACCCCGGCATCACCGCTTTTATCTTCTAAAGCCGTGGGTATCTCATCGGAGTGGAACTTTCGTGTGCTTCAATGTTTATCCAAACATCTTGAACGAAAGTCCGATTGAGATTATTTCTTCCACATGCTCCCCCAAGGACAATTAAATTCGGGGTCGAGTCAAGCTCATGTGACTCGGTTACAAAAAACAAGCGCTTCGTGGGAGGCACCCCATGCTTATCCTCTATCTTCTTTCTATTTTCTTAATAAGAGTGAGGAGGGCTACCTCTTCCATTTCTTGTGTCTCGTTGTTTTCTGTGGTATGTCCAGGAATGCCCGATGATGAAGACTCTCGTGCTCGTAGTTTCCTTCACGCTACTCGAGTTTCATCATTCGCTGCTTATCAATATCCTAAAATCTTATCGTTTACATCTATCTTTTGGCATAATTAATAAACGGCCTTAGATTTATGTAGGAGAACCCTTACCTTTAAGACATTGAGGACAATGTCTCGTTTTAGTCTGGGGGGTAATCTTTCGATTTGATTTTTGCCTTGCATTTTTTTCCATTTACTCATGCAATCCTGTTTTTCCTCCAAAAATTGAAAAAATTCAAAAAAATGAGAAAAATTTTAAATTTTTTGCAAAAATATAATAAATTTTGACATTTTTGTTGACTTTCCGCTGGTGAGAGTAGGAATAAAATTCTGACTTGACCGGGCGTGTCGAGCCCTAGATTGTCCCCTTAACCTTTTATAATCTATAAGCTCGTGCTAGTCTTTTACACAAGGAGCTATAAAATGCGAATTCTTTTTAAGAGTTTGCAAGTTCCCGTATCAACTTTATATATGCGTGGCTTGATTATAAGGCTAAGCATTCGCGGATCTTATTATTTAAGATTTTAAATTTGCGAAGAACGAGAAATGATAGAGTTGTTTATAAGTTAGATTGCTAAACGTGGAGTAGTTGGATCTCTTTAGAGCTCATCAAAGTTACTTGTGGCTTTTTGTTCCCATAAGCTTGTTTCACCCAATAATAGTAATCTAGGAATAATTAAAGGTATTTTGGTTTTGGCGATAATTAGTTTTTATTTCTTCCTTAGAGAATTCTTGCTTATGAAAGTTGGGTACACATCAAGGTACTGTCAGTGTTACGGTGTAATAGACTATTCCATCTTGCCGGCTCGCAACCGATGTTGGGATTGTTATAAAAGCCGTAGGACTTGGGGTTTGGCAACACAAATAATTAATGAATATGATAATGAATAATAATAATCCAAAGCCATAAAAAGTTTTCTACATCTTGCCGGTTCGCAGCCGATGTTGTAGACTTCTAATAAAGGCAGAGGAAAAATTCCAAGGTCATAATAGACTATCACATCTTGCCGGCTCGCAACCAATGTTGTGATTGTTATAAAGGGCCAAGGATTAAATACGTTAATGTGCTTGAATATGTAGATAAAGTGTTATAATGCCAAACTTCGACTCTGGGGGTATCCTAATAAAAACTTCTATCTCCGGACTCGTAGATGAGTTGTTTCGGTCGTATATAAAAGGGATATCCTCAAAATCGTGTTAAATCAGAGACCTTGATGTGGACCTCATTTTTGTATGCAACGGTTTTCGAGGGAAGGTTTGGAAACTACTTAGCGTCTAAACTAGGTATCTTTATCGGACTAAAACTTATCGAAACGAGAATTTGAAGAAATTCATTTCTCACCAAAAATAAATAAATAGAGAAAAATAGGAATTTGGGAACGAGAATTAATACACAATTAGCTCCCATGGGTAGTGTCGGCAATCTAACTTGTAAATAGCAATGATTTCGTTTTTAAGCTTAGTTTGGGGACTCTTGAAAAATCAGGAACGACGAATTTTATCCGTATGGTCACTTCTTTATGAGTCGTGTGTCCTACTCGAAGACCCTAAAAGTTATCATCAGATAATGATTGTCAACAAAGCCGTCACATGAATAATGAGAAAAATACAAAAATAGAATAAAAAGGGAAATCGGGGAGTTTTTAGAACTTAAGATTTCTTAATCTCTTTTGAAAATTTTGCTACTTCTCAAAGTTAGTAAAAAAAAGATTGGAAATTTTCGGTTTAAAAAACGTGTTTTTATAACATTGCATGAGGATATTGCAATAGCTTAGTCTGGGGGATTTTGGTATGTGCTTAAACACATACTTTTATTTGACCAAAACCGGACCCAAAACAACCAAAAACTAACCAATTATGCCAAATATCTCGTGTTTTTGTGTTTATGATTGTGCAGGGACGGATATCGAGAAAAAAGGACAAAAATCGAGAAAAAACCGAGAAAACGAGCACGAGATATGGAATGGATATTTACAGCCGATGCCGGGAAGTTAAATGTCAATCAGTCCTCAAAGTTTCATCAAATGACAAAACAAGCCCTTGGATTTATTTTGGAGAAGTGGCAAAATCAGTCCCTAAAGTTTCAGGATTTACATATTTAGTCCTTGACTTTAAACCATACTTATCCGGATTTTATAATAAATGCACCAATCCATTGTTAAATCCAAATCCATTAAACACAAATCCAAATACCTTAGCCCAAACCATTTAACCAACCCATTTCCCTATTTACTTAAACCCACGACCCAGATCAATGCTCTTTACCCGACAAACAAAACCCAAGACCCGGTCAATATCCATTATTACCGGTCAAAAGAATAATAAAAAATCCAACCTGCGCCCATTGTGTTCTTCCCCAAAAATCACCCAGGATAAAATCCTAAATTACCCATTCCATTAAATTACCACAAGTAAGAGTATAATCGTACTTGCACGCGTATCTAGGGGGATTCCTGACACAAGGGAATGAGGATGTGGCAGAATGGAGCTCTCTGATTGGTGGGTGAGACGTGTTCAATTTAATCCAAGGGCTAAGGTTGCAAGTTTGTTGATCAAGGATAATCAGAGGGTTGAGATTGACTCAAAGAAGCACACTAGCACGCGGATTGATGACTTGGTAGAGATTAGAACCTTCACAAGCCGACTATAAATAGCCCTCTTCTCTCACGGATTTAAGGTGTTAGTTAATTAGGATTAGGAGTAGGGTTAAGTAGTTTTTTTATGTAGTGTTACTCTGTCAATTTAGATTAAGCTTTGTAGTTTTTAAATTTCTCTTGTAACTTTGGAGATTTTATTAATGAAAATTTTATTTTAGTCCTACTTTGATTCTGTTTAATTTCAATTGTTCTTCTGAATTTAGCTTATTAAAATTGCCAGTAGTTGTTTCAAATCATTTCTAGGTTATTTCCATTTTCCATCTCCAACTTTGTTAATCTCTTTTTAAAATCCAAAAATATTAAAAAAATAAAAAAAATAATTAAGTCACAGCTTCAATAAGCTGTTTTTCTGATTGTATAAGCTTATATAAGCTCCGTAGCTTAATGTAAGATTTTGTTAAGTTCTATTCTGTCTTTGTTACACAAAATACCAAAAGTCGAACAAAAAGCCAACATAAGGGGCAAAATAAGCTGTGGATAAGCTGTGGTGTTATAATCTGTTCTGGAGTTTTGTTATTTGGCTTATTATAAGCCTGGGTTATGATCTGGGAGAATAAATCATTCTGAATCAGCAGATCAGCTTGTAAGTCTCAAATTCTTTTATAGCTTATTGTATGCTTAATTGTTTCAGCTTATTGTTTTTTCTATTTGCCTTTTAATTTTAATTTTATAGTTTTTAAGTATCATAGGTAGTAATAGTGTATAGTATTTCATAGCTTAAATTAACTTGGTCTAGTGTAAAATTGCAAAGTCAGGATTCACAAAGGGTGTTTGGTTTATAAGCTGATTAGGACTTTACTGTTTATATGCATTGAAATGAGAATTGATACAGCTGAGAATTGGTGATATTAGCATAAATCAGTAGCAAGTTTGGGGTGTATAGCCCATTTAGAAGATTTTTGCCTATTGCTTGTTTGTAAGCTCAAATCTGCTTAGATTAAGCTCAGCTCAACAAATGCTAAGCCAATTTAGAACCCCACTATTGCATTTCTGAGCTACTTTTAGTTGTTGAAGTAAGATTACAAGAACTGTTTTGATTTGGTATAGGTTTGCTAGAGTTTTGCGCCAAAATACTATTTCTGCTGCACCAGAATCTTTAGTGCAGACCAGGTTAGTGACTGCTGATCTAGCTTAGTTTGTAGCTTATTGAATTAAGCTGGAGCCCCCATTTTTGGTTTGTAGATATTTAATATAGTAAGCTTGAAGTACAGTATCTGGGATTGGAGTTTCAAGCTTATTTAGTAGCTTATTGATCAGCTGCAAATAGGCCTAGGAGTACAATTGAATCTGTCTTAATAATAAGCTGTGCAGCAGCTTTGACTGCTTATTTCTTTGACTTATTTGAGTTTTCTGAGTTGAATTAAGCTTGAATTAGACCCTAGCATCATCCCTGAGCTTTTGAGAATATTTGGTCAGGTTTTGCTTATTTTTAGCTTATTTGCAATTTGCTTATTTGGCTGTTCAGCTTATTTAAGCTGAATCAAGTTCTGATTTTGTTTTTCTTAGATAAACCATTTAATTTTAGATTTACTCTCGTACTAAAACACATACCTTATGAAATAAAATTTCGTAGACATCAAAATCCGTTTTATTTTATTTAATAAACCATTTATAAATATACTTTAAATATATATATTTATTTTATTTATATACTTTAAATATATATTTTAGATTTATTGTATTTGGCATAATCCGTTGTTGTTTACAAGTTAGAAAAATGACGTGAGGAGGGCTTCCTCTTCCATTTTTTGTGTTTCATGGTTGTTTATGTCCAGGATTTGCCCGATGATTGAAGACTCTCGTGCTCGTGGTCTGCTTCTCTCCACTCGAGTTTCATCATTCGTTGCTTATCAATATCCTAAAACCTTATCGTTTTACATTTATCTTTTGGCATAATTAATAAACGGCTTTAGATTTATGTAGGAGAACCCTTACCTTTAAGACATTGAGGACAATGTCTCATTTTAGACTAGGGGGGTAATCTTTCGATTCGATTTTTTGCCTTGCATTTTTTCCGTTTACTCATGCAACCCCGTTTTTCCTCCAAAATTGAAAAAATCCAAAAAAATGAGAAAAATTTAAAAATTTCAAAAAAATATAATAAATTTTGACATTTTTGTTGACTTTCCGCTGGTGAGAGCTGGAATAAAATTTTGACTTGATCGGGCGTGTTGAGCCCTAGCTTGTTCCCTTAACCTTTTATAATCTATAAGCTTGTGCTAGTCTTTTACACAAGGAGCTAGAAAACGCGAATTCTTTTTAAGAATTTGCAAGTTCCCATAATTGACTTTATATATGCATGGCTTGATTATAAGGCTAAGCATTCGCGGATCTTATTATTTAAGATTTTAAATTTGCGAAGAACGAGAAATGATAGAGTTGTTTATAAGTTAGATTGCTAAACGTGGAGTAGTTGGATCTCTTTAGAGCTAATCGAAGTTATTTGTGGCTTTTTGTTCCCATAAGCTTGTTTCACCCAATAATAGTAATCTAGGAATAATTAAAGGTATTTTGGTTTTGGCGATAATTAGTTTTTATTTCTTCCTTAGAGAATTCTTGCTTATGAAAGTTGGGTACACATCAAGGTACTGTCAGTGTTACGGTGTAATAGACTATTCCATTTTGCCGGCTCGCAACCGATGTTGGGATTGTTATAAAAGCCGTAGGACTTGGGGTTTGGCAACACAAATAATTAATGAATATGATAATGTATAATAATAATCCAAAGCCATAAAAAGTTTTCTACATCTTGCCGGTTCGCAGCCGATGTTGTAGACTTCTAATAAAGGCAGAGGAAAAATTCCAAGGTCATGATAGACTATCACATCTTGCCGGCTCGCAACCGATGTTGTGATTGTTATAAAGGGCCAAGGATTAAATACGTTAATATGCTTGAATATGTAGATAAAGTGTTATAATGCCAAACTTCGACTCCGGGGATATCCTAATAAAAGCTTCTGTCTCTGGACTCGTAGATGAGTTGTTTCGGTCGTATATAAAAGGGATATCCTCAAAATCGTGTTAAACCAGAGACCTTGATGTGGACCTCATTTTCGTATGCAACGGTTTTTGAGGGAAGGTTTGGAAACTACTTAGCGTCTAAACTAAGTATTTTTATCGGACTAAAAATTATCGAAACGAGAATTTGAAGAAATTCATTTCTCACCAAAAATAAAATAAATAGAGGCAAAATAGGAATTTGGGAACAAGAGGTAATACACAATTAGCTTTTCTGGGTAGTGTTGGCAATCTAACTTGTAAATAACAATGATTTCGTTTTTAAGCTTAGTTTGGGGACTCGTGAAAAATCAAGAACGACGAATTTTATCCGTATGGTCACTTCCTCTGAGTCGTGTTTCCTACTCGAAGACCCTAAAAGTTATTGATAGATAATGATTGTCAACAAAAGCCGTCACATGAATAATAAGAAAAATACAAAAATAAAATAAAAAGAAAAATCGGGTAGTTTTTTAGAACTTAAGATTTCTTAATCTCTTTTGAAAATTTTGCTACTTCTCAAAGTTAGTAAAAAGAGATTGGAAATTTTTGGTTTTAAAAACGTGTTTTTATAACATTGCATGAGGACATTGCAATAGCTTAGTCTGGGGGATTTTGGTATGTGCTTATTCACATACCTTTTCTTGACCAAAATCGGACCCAAAAAGACCAAAAACTAACCAATTACGCCAAATATATTGTGTTTTTGTGTTTTTACATATGCTGGCACGAATATCGAAGAAAAGGGACAAAATCAAGCAAAAATCAGGAAAACGAGCACGAGATATGGAAGAGATTTATAGCCGAAGCCGGGAAAGATATTTATGCTCAAAACGTCAAAATCAAGTCCTCAGAGTCTCACCAAATGACAAGAATAACCCTTGGATTCATTTTGGAAATGTGGCAAGATCGGTCCCTGAGATTTCAAGAAATACATATTTGGTCCGTATCAATTTTCACTTTATACAAATTCTAAATCCATAAATCTATCCGGATTCCAATAAACTTGAATCCAATCCAAAATACAAACACAACTAGCCCATGTTTTAAACCAAAAGCCAAACCATTTTAAAAATAACCCATGACCCACCAGATCACCAAAATCCGGATACCAAAATTATCCCAACCCGTTTCATAAAACCTGGTCAAAACACATAACCCTCGGTCAAACACTAACAAAGATAAAATAAACAAAAAACCCGCCCCCTTTCTATCATATTAACCCAGAAAAAATACTGTTACCCGAACCCTAATTACCCCGTACGAGATTTTCACCGCAATTAAGGGCACAATTGTCCTTGCACGCGTATCTAGGAGGTCCTGACACCAAGAATGACACGTGGGAGCTATTGATTGGACAAGCAACCTCACACATATTGATCTAAGGGTCGCGGTTGCAAGAGTGATGATCAAGGGATAATCTGAGTGTCGAGATTGTTTTGAAGAAACACAAATGACGCGGATCAATGACATGGCATCTCACGGGTTGGCTATAAATAGAGCCCTTCATTCACGATTTTAGGGTGTTAGGTTATTAGGATTAGGAGTAGGGTAGTATAGCTTATTGTAGTTTGGTAATACTACTTATTGTATTTTTATATTCAGTTTCAGAAATTTTGTACTCAATCTAGCATTTTAATGAAAGTCAAAGTTTGGTCAACATTGCTTATTACTGCTTCTGGTACTGCTTATTCACCTTATTTCTCCTACTTATTGTTTTCTAAAGTTATTAGTTGGTTGGGATTAGTTACATTTCCATTTGCTTTTGAAAATCCCATAATAGTCAATAATTAGTCAAAACTATTTTAAAGCTTTTCATAGTGCTTATTCTCTGTTGGTCTTCACTTTTAATTGCTCAAAATGGCTCGTTAAAGTTCCTTTATCAAGAGGTCAGTAATGTTTTTGGTAAAATCATTTTAATGTTCAAACCAGTTTTGTAATGGAGTGTTTGGTTTAAGCTTATGTGAGGTCATAAAGCCATTAGAACTGTTAATTTGCAAGTAGATTAGCTTTGATCTTGCTTTATTTAGGTTAGATAAGTTGTTTAGGGTAGGATTTAAGCTATTTTGATAGTATTTGAGGTTTTGTGTTTGTAAGTTCCCTTTTAGATAGCATAACTGCCTCAACAAGCTTTGTATAAGCTCTAGCTTATTTGGTACTCATTCTTGGCATAAATAGGTTCATTTCAGTTTATTAAGTTAGATTGTAAGAGTTGGTGTTGGATCGATATACTCTGACCAAACTAACTTGTAGCTTGTCTACGGTTTAACAACTTTGAATGAATTCAAAACTATTAATAATGAAACACTGATATACTTTGCTAAGTATGCGGAATCTACTTCAACAAAGCTAAGAAGAATTAATAATCAACTTCGAATATTATTAAAACCTTGAACCTGCTTTCTTACACAGATTCACTAACAAACTCTAATCACTAATACTTCTAACAAGCTTCTTCGTGTAAACTTGTCTCTCTAAAATCTTATCTAATCGTATATCTCTAATGCCAACCTAGGGATCCTTTTATAGGCACAAGGAAAACCCTAGTCGGTTTACAATACTTGAACGACAAGTAATTCTAATTATAACTCTAATCTAATACGAACATTCTAGAATTACACATTAGTCCTTAAACAATTTGCATAGCAGTCCTTCAACGAGCAGCAGTACTTTGACTTTCAGCAGTACTTTGATATTTCATAGCCCAACAATCCTCCCCTAACTTGAATTCTACTTGCTTGATTTCAAGTTCCTTTGTATTTCTTTAACTTCAACACTTTATCTTCAAGGAAAGGTTGTATCTTTGAAATCTGTCTCGTTGTTGTTTTGTCATCATCAATGCAATCAGTATCTTCAATCTTCATCAGCAACAATTCTTTTCAGCATCATATCTTTTCAGCAACTCAGCATCATATTGGCAATAGGTACATCAGATCTTAAAAGTTTCATACTATTCTCATCACTTCCAGGTGTGTTAACTCCTGTGAGAGGTGAATCATTGAAAACTTAATGGATTTTGATGTCTCTTTACCAAAGCCATTAACTCTGGAGTAGCCAATGTTTAGGTTTAGGAAAAACCATGGTACATTGATAACCATATGATTTTTAGCAAATCATCAGCTATCAACGGATTTGAGTAGTCTTTACCAAATAGCCGTTTGCTTTTGGACTAGCTAGTTCTTTTAGTACAATCACTACCATGGTGAACTAATTACCATACAATGGTTTTCCACAGCCTTTACCACAAAGCCATTATCTTGTGGGCTAGCCAACTCTTCACTAACATAGATATGGTGAGTTGAAAACCATACAATTTTTAGTAAATTGTCAACTAAAAACGGATTTGATAATCACATCAGAGCCGTACCCTCATGATGAGTCAAACTCTTTCTTGTTTATTAAACATGGTGAGTTGATTACCATTTGTTGTGTAGTACAAGTACTAACACCATGATGTTGCTTTCAAAACCATTTGTTGTTGTTTAATCTTTGTGCTTCAAAATGTTTTTGCACTTATAAAAAATTACTAATTTTATCAAAAAGACTTTACTGGTTTCATGCTGCAAGCAGTACTTTTGAGAAAGTACTGTTTGACTAGCAGTACTTTGAAGAAAGTACTTATTTTTCAAAAGATTTATATAATAATTAAACCATACCAGTATTTATGCATTAATCTTCAGATTCAGTTGTCCACTTGATAAACAATTTTATGACCATCAATGCTACTTCATTCTCTTGTTCCACTTCCATGCCATGCTCTAGCATCCTGATCATCAGATCTCTTGTGAGTGGATATCTCTGTTCTGCTAGCATATGAATCATAGTGCCATCTTCTAACTCCAAAACATGTATTCCAACTGATTCAAAAAATCTCCATCTGTTAATCTCCCAGTTGTCTTGATTTTCCCACAAAGTACTGTCCTTTGTTTCCTCTGTCTCCCAGATTGTTGTGAGATCTCCTAACAATATCAAACCTACTCCTTGTGGTGGAATATGCTCAAAATAAGTTTGCACTTGGAGATATAACTGAAGCATATCATCTCTGTCAATCAGATGTAGTATATCCCATAATGAATTGAATACTCTAAAACTTCCATCTTGTCTATGAAAGATCAGATAATCTCCTTCTTGTGATTCTACAACTGAAAAAGTAGATATCTTGGACTTCTTATCAGCATCTTCTTTCAATTTTGGATGTTCAAAGTCAACAAATCTAAGATAATTCCTTAGCTCATCAACTGTGTCTGTTCTCAATTCAAATGCTTCCTTGAACTTCTTTGATGGCTGTTCATCAGTTGTTCTTTTCCTCTTTGAGCTTCTTGTAACAGCTCTTTCCTTTCTTTTATCTTCAAGCTCCTTATCTTCAAGAGAAATAATGCTTGCAAGATCCTTTTCTATAGCTTCTCTAACAGCATCATACAGATCCTTCATCTTTGTATATGTCAATCTGACTAAACCTATATATCCTTGACCTTTCAGATAAGCCATCATATCATTCCTTTCTCTAGCTTTACTAATTGGCCTTTGTGATTGAACAATCTTCCTTGATTCTTCAGCATCTATCTCTGCTTGCAATAGTCTAGTTGCTTCCTCATTTTTGGCAATCTGAATTTGTCTTAACTGTGCCAATGTCATCTTCTTCTTCTTCTTTTCTACCAAGATCCCTTTACCTTTATCTTTTGGATCTATCTCCTGAGTAGGTTGAGAAGAAGTATGATGTTGTTGTTCAACCTCATGAATACTGATGCCTCTTTGACTTGACATATTAAGCATAATGTCAGCAATTGTTTCATCATCACTGTTAGTATGAGCTATAACATCTTCTTCCTGAGCTGGTTTAGAAGGGCCAACTTCCTCTTGAACTTGACTTGAAGGACCAATATCTTCTTCAAAATCCAAAGTTCTAGGTGTAATAGTAAATTGCCTCTCAGTACCTTGTTGAGCAGTACTTTCAGCTTCAGCTCCTTCCAAATTTATTTCCTCAGTATCACCACTTCTTACTTCAACAGCAGCTTCTTCCAAATTGATTTGCTCTGTTTCATCACTCTTCCTCTCAGCAGTATCTTGAGGAATATTTTCAGGTGGTGTCCTCTGAGTATCATCCATAAATCCAGCATCTTGTTCAAAACCAGCATCTTCATTCAAATTCTCTAAATTCCTCCCCAATTGGAATGAAGATTGCTTCTTTGACTTTTTCTTCTTTGACTGAGAAGACTTCTTAGGTTTCTGACCACTCTGCTTCTGAGACTTTACCCATAATCGATGGTGTTGAACTAGTGGCCAAACAAACTTCTTCAATCTTTGAAACTTAGTCTTTAATTTGACTATCTTAGCAGCTTGAGCCTCACTCTCCTTTTTCAGCCTCCTTAACTCCCTTGTTAAAGCATAATTATCCAACTCTGCCTCTTCTTCTTCAAATTGCTTAGACATATTTGTGGAAGAATAATCATTAGGAGATGGTGGTTGATTCATACCTTGGTCTGACTCCTCATGAGTAGGAATGTCCATAGGAGCAGTATCTTCCCGAGTAGCAGAATGTGGAGAAGCAGTATGTTGAGAAGCAGTAGGTTGAGGAACACTAACTTCTCTTGAAACTGGAGACTCTTGGCTTGCTGATTCAGAGTTTGCTTCTTGCTCTTGCTCTGCATCTCTAACAACTTGTGCAACTCCCAATATATGAGCAGTCAAAGGTGTGTTTGTTCCAGAAAACTTGACACTCTTTTTAGATAGAAAAGTAAACACCTTTGGTGGAAGTTTGACAGTGGGTAAAAAACTTTGAGGTTTAGGGACATCCTCAAGTTGATTGTTCAAGAATAACTGAACAAACCTTGGATACATTAAGAATGGTGAACCATTAGCAATATGTGAAAGCATACCATCAAGAATTAGTCTTGAAAAGTTGAATCGTAGATCGGTAGCCAAACCCACTAAAGCAGATGCAATATTTTGACCAAATTGATCAAAAGAAGTACTCTTGGGACTTAAACAATGAAGTAAGACGTGAATTAGGTACTTCCAATGAGAACAAAACAAAGGCTTCTGAAAAGTAAGTTTCGTAAAATCTCCTTCATAACCTATATCACTTAAAGTGTCCCAAAGCACTTGTTTGTCAAAACGAACAACCCCTCCTTCATCATTAAACATCAAAACATCTCTAACTGTGGCTTCAGAAATCCGAATAGTTCGTCCAGCAACCGTAGCCCTAATCAACGAGTCATCTTCAATCGTTGCAGTAGCCCAAAATTCTTGTATCCATGGACCAATAACATCAGGGTCAACTAAAATAGAGTAGTTGATGGAAGACCCAGTTAAGAAATCAATGATCGCATGAAAATCAACATTATCCCCTGTCTTGTCCAAATTAGCGATCATGTTGTGTTTGCTAATTGTGACTCGAGTAGCCATGATGAGTCTTAGAGAAGGATTCGCTTTGAATGTGTGTTTTGTTAAAAAGATTGTGGTGGAAAAGTGAATGAGGGATCTCAAATAAGGTAAAAGGCATGGAATTGGGGAGAGTTTCTTTAAATAGGATGGAAACAAATCAAACTCAAAATAATAAAGTTACCGTTTTGATTAACTTATTATCTCCGCCGTAAGGAATTAATTAACCGTAGCCCCACAATTTTTGACCGTTGGAACAGTTAATCCACGTAAGCAGTACGTTGAAGCAGTACGTTGCTAAGTCAGTACGTAAAGCAACAAAGTAGTACGTTCCATCTTCTTATCCACAATCAACACTTCAAACTTAAACCAAGAACTTGTAAATGGCTCATGCTTAAGTTCTAACTAATAGCTATGTTGCCTCCCCTCAAATACAACATATAGTCTAAACTAAATTACTAATAACCAATACTTTCATTAAGAACTAAAGGAAAGTATACTAACTAATACTAAAGCCTCCCCTCAAATGTAGCCTAGTAGTTAATCATCCCAATGCTCACAACTAAGTGGTTGAATCTTGAAACATAAAATCCCTTTGTGAGTAGATCAGCTACATTATCATCTGTGTGAACCTTGACCACATTTATAAGCCTGTGCTCATAACAATCCCGAATGAAGTGATGCCTAATCTGTATATGCTTGGTCTTGGAGTGATAAACAGGATTCTTCACTATACAGATGGTACTCTCATTATCAATGTTGATAGGAGTATTTTTGAAGTTGAATCCATAATCCAAGAGTTGATTTTGCATCCACAAAACTTGTCCACAACAGCTTGCAGCAGCAACATATTCTGCTTCAGTAGAGGAGGTTGCAGCAATTGTTTGCTTTTTACATTGCCAGGAGACTAATCTTCTTCCAAGATATTGACATCCTCCTGAGGTTGATCTTCTATCATAGTTATCTCCTGCATAGTCACTATCAGAAAAAGCTTCCAAGTGAAAAGGTGACTCCTTAGGATACCATAATCCTAACTTTGGTTGATGCTTGAGATATCGAAAAATCCTCTTGACTGCATACATATGTGAAACCTTGGGTGTAACCTGATATATTGCACACAAACATACAGCAAACATGATGTCAGGTCTTGATGCAGTTAAGTACATAAGACAATCAATCATAGATCTATAAATCTTGACATCCACAGCTTGTCCATCTTCATCCTTGCCTAAGGGTTTATTGTTATCAATGGGTGTGGTGGGCAGGCCTGAGATTTGGAAGGTCAAATCTTTTAAGTATGTCTGCAACATACTTTTCTTGGTTAATGAAGATTCCATCTCTTGTTTGTCTAACTTGAAGCCCCAAAAAGAAAGTTAATTCTCCTATAGAACTCATTTGAAACTCCTTCTGCATAAGATCTTCAAATTATTTCACCATAGACTTCTTTATGGCTCCAAATATAATATCATCCACATAGACTTGGACTAACATAATGTCTTTCTTATCCCTTTTGATAAACAAAGTCTTATCAATTGCTCCCACTACAACAAAAGTGGCTTTTTAGGACCCTTTGTGTGGGACGCTATGATAATGGAGTCCTAAAAAACTGTTTAATAGGACATATGAGCATTTAGGGTCCTTTTTAAATATTTGCTACTTAGGCAATGTCCTAAAAAGTTATATAATAGGATGGTCGATGATTTGGGGTCCTATTATCATATACCTTAATAGGACGCTTAAAATATGGATCCTAATAAATTACTTTATAAGACATTTAGTTGTTGGTGTCCCATATATGTGATAGTGTAATACGACACTTGATCACTAGATGTCCTATTATCATATACCTTAATAGGACGCTTAAAATATGGATCCTAATAAATTACTTTATAAGACATTTAGTTGTTGGTGTCTCATTATGTGATAGTGTAATACGACACTTGATCACTAGATGTCCTATTATGACATAACCTTAATAGGACGCTTAAAATATGGATCCTAATAAATTACTTTATAAGACATTTAGTTGTTGGTGTCCCATTATGTGATAGTGTAATACGACACTTGATCACTAGATGTCCTATTATGACATAACCTTAATAGGACGCTTAAAATATGGATCCTAATAAATTACTTTATAAGACATTTAGTTGTTGGTGTCCCATTATGTGATAGTGTAATACGACACTTGATCACTAGATGTCCTATTATGACATAACTGATCGATTAAAATCAAGTCATATTTATTTCCAAGGAAACACAAGTGAAGTATGTGTGACCCGGTTCGTTATCCCCGATGAGAGTTGAATGGAATTTGTGAGATCGAGTTTGTGAATCGTGTTTGAGATATAAAATTTTGAGAGATTTTGATTTTTATACTACGAATGATCGAATATCAAATAAAAACAACTAATAAAGCTACGAGTACAAATAATCTAAGCATACGAAATCTAAAACGAATATTTAAATTAAAAACGTACGTTACGAATTTTAAAAAAAAACGTAAATAAAAGTGATTTTCTAAATTTTAAAACCTAAAAATATAAGAATAATTTTCCTATTATAAAACTGATAAAAGAAAAATTTTGGAAAAAAGAAAAATATTTTTTTGACTTTTTAATAATTTTTTATAAATTAAAAACTATTTAAACTATTTTAAATTTCTAAAAATACTAAAACTAATTTTAAAAATCTGAAATTTTTTTCTAAAATACTTAATACTATTGGAAAGTTGAGAAAAATGTAAAAACGAAAAAGCTTTTAGAAATAAGCTGAAAAATAAGCTAAACGATTGAAATAAGCTTATAAAGAAAAAGAGAACAAAAGGGTTTTAACTTAAAATTTTGTAAAGTTTGACTAAAAAAATGAGTGCAGTGGTAAGAACTAAGATTGCTTGTGTTTGTGCTAAATGTCCTGGGTTCGAACCCCAGGACTGCCAAATTTTTTACACTCTATATATTTTTTTTCTTGATTTTCTTTTGCAAAAACTCAAACTGAAGTTCAAAATAAACAGATAAACAGATAAGCTAAAACAGATAAGCTAAAAACAGATGAAAACTAAAATTCCAAATCCAAATCTTAAACTATACTAAAGCAACACTTAAACTATATACTAAAGCAACACTTAAATCAATTTTTTTTTTCGCTTACTGAAACACAAACACAGACAAGAACTAAAACTACCAAACCATATCCAGTTATACTAATCTAAGCATAATCTTTTATATAACCATAATCTTTAATATAACCATAATCTAAGCAGCAACAACAAGAACAACTCATACTAAGAACAACTTAAACCCAGTAACAAGAATGAAATAAGCAGATACGAGGCACTAAATAAGCTAACAATAAAATTCGACTTATATTAAAAATAAAAAGTAAAGTTACAACTGAAATAAAAAATTACAAATTACCTTCTAAGAGCTAAACTAAACCTACTGCTTAACGAAAAATAAAAACATACCTAATTTTTAAAGCTAAAATAATCCTGGTTACCGCAATAACCTCACTACTCTATTTATACTACTAAAAAAAAGAAAAAATAAAGAACTCAGGTCCTCCTTTTGTGTTTCTCTTGTGAGATAAATCTTCACAAAAAGTTACTTGTGCTTCTTTGCTGACTTTCCCCGCCGTTGGATGAATCTTGAACTTGATCTTGGCCCTTTATTTTGGTCTTAGCGCCCACTACATCCCACGGATTGATGACCTGGCTTGGAGAAGGTTTAATGGGGAAAGGGTAGTGAAATGGGGAGTGGAGAAGGGTAGTGAAATGGTGAAAGATTTGGGGAAGAGGAGTGGATAGTGATGGTTGTGTTGGCTGCTTGTGTTTTGGCGGGATAGAGGTTTGGGGAAGAAGACAAAGCTAAGAAGCGAATTAGGGTTGTGTTATCGACCGATTGGGATATTGACCAAGCATTTGGGGATTTGACCCTTTTTATTTCATCCGATCATTAGCTTATATTGAGATTGGGTCGGTCGGGTTTTGTTTGATGTGGGCTGGGTATTGTTGGTGGGCTTGGGTATTTATTTTTGGGTTTAAATAGGTTGGGTTAGGATTGTTGTTGGATCCGGTAGTGGGTATTTGTAGAATAAATGTTGGGGTAAATGAGAATTAATCCAAGGACCAAATGTGTAAAGTTGTCAAAATCAAGGACCAAATCTGCCGAATCTTCAAAGCTAATCCAGGGACCAAAATTGCCAAGCTTATTATTCCAAGGACCAAAAATTTATTTTTTTTATTATTTTTTTATTTTTTTAAGCTTGAGGGACTAGACTTGCCATTTATGCAAATTTTGTTTGTTTTTCAATCGTTTTCAATCATTTTGCATATGGAATACACAAAAACACATCTCAAAGATATTTTTAACATTATTTGATCGTTTTAAAGTGTTTTTGGTTGTTTTGACTCGAAAATTGGACGAAAAGATATGTGTAAAACGACACATATCAAATCCCCCACACTGAGCAATTGCTAGTCCCTAGCAATTTTTTATGAAAAGTTGATGGATGTATCTCTTTACCAGAAGCCATCACCTCTGGAGTAGCCAAATGTTTCAGTTCAAGTAAGAACTATGGTACACTGATAACCATATGATTTTGAGCAAATCATCAGCTGCCAACGGATTTGATTTGTCTTTACCAGAAGCCGTTTGCTTCTGGACTAGCCAACTCTTAGATAAAACAACTTATTATCTTTGGTGAGCTGATGACCAATTATGGTTTTCCAACTGCCTTTACCACAAGCCATAATCTTGCGGGCTAGCCAACTCTTCATCTTTTTAGGATATGGTGAGTCGAATACCATACAATTTTTGGCAAATTGTAAGCCGTAAACGGATTTGATATATCTTTACCAAGAACCGTTTGCTCTTGGATTAGCCAATCCTTTTGTGTGTTAGACATGGTGGACTGATAACCATTTGTTGTGTAAGTGCAAAACACTTACACCAAAAAAAAATTTTTGGCCAAAAATGGGGGAATTAGATGGTATATATACGTGATTAAATTCGTGAGAATTCCCCCCACACTAGAAATGAATATTGTCCTCAATATTCAAAGTACCGGCTGTTATGCCGAAACTGAGAACGTAAAAGGGAAATATTACGGGCCATTTATTTTATTTTTGTGTTTGCAAATTTTTTTTTTTTTTTTTTTTTTTTTTTTTTTTTTTTTTTTTTGAAATTTATGTACAACAGCGGGGGGCATCTCCCCCACACTAGGGTGGTAGAAAGTAGAAAGAAGTCAGAAATATGGGTGAAAACCCATATGGTGTGCTACTGTTTTTGTTAACCGAGTCGCTAGCTTGACTCGACCCCGAATTCATTTGTCCATGGGGAAGCAAGTGGAAACCAATCTCAATCGGACTTTCATTCAAATTGTTTGGATAAACACTTGAACATGAGAAAGTTCCACACCGATGAGATAAAACCCGTGGTATTTCAATAGAAGAAACTATTAAGGGCGATACCGGGGTCAAATATGGTGTCCTCATTCCCGTAGGAGAAAAGGGAAAGAGCAATCACACCATATGTGATGAAGAGAAGCAAGATTTTTATTATTATCATGTAAAACTCTTCATCATCAGAAGCATCATTGGCTTCACCGGGAGGGAGGGTGGGGATAAATTCTTCAAGAAGTAAATCTTTGAACACACCTCCCCCCACACTAGAATCATCCTCCAGATCGAAGTAGAAATGATCATATTCAGGAGGAGATATCATATAAGGGAGTTCAATCGAGAACTCCTCATAATATCGATCATTTTTATCAAAATGAAATACATCATATTCGGGAAGAGACATATAAGAATGGGAAGTGGTATTTACACTTCCCGTCTCTTCCAAATGATCGATATCAAAACGAAAGGCTTCATAAACCGAGAGTGAATAATCTGGATGAGGAGTGGGATTGCCACTTCTCTCCTCTTGATCATTAAACACAAAACTCTCTAATTCGGGAAAAGCATCCTCGAGCTCGAGCTCGGAAGGATAAGACGGCTTTTCCACAACAACATCATCCTTTGGGGGGAGAGCAAACAATGGTTCATCAAAAATCATTTTTTCTAAAATCGGGCCATCTCCCCCCGGATCAACATCGGGCTCAACAATTTGAGCATCAAACAAGAAGACCTCGAACTCTTCTTTAGAAATATCACTTTCCTCAAACGGAGGAGAAGTATAGGAAGAGTCGGAAATGAGTGATGCGGAAGTAAGAGTAGGATTTTTGGCAATATCAATACGACAAACCGATTCTGAAGGTGGGGCAAGTGGTGTGCTCTTAGAGCTAGCAGTTTTTACCACTTCCGTTGTATCTTCCGATTCGTGTTCATCGTAATCAAAAATACTCTTAATTTCCGCATTACAACTTTTGAACCATTCACTTGAACCAGGGGCTATGTTCATTGCTTTGAGCTCAGAACGTTTTTGTGCAACACTTTTGACCGTGAATCTTGAAAGTTTTGAATCAATTTTTTCAGATTTTTTATCAATAGTAGCAACGTTGCAATTTGACCCCTGATTAATGTTGAACGTGATCTCTTCATTTTCAACACGAATGGTTAATTCTTCGGCGTACACATCAATAAGAGCACGACTCGTTCTTAGAAAAGCTCTACCCAAAATGAGTGGAACTCGTGGATCGGCATCAAAGTCTACAACAACAAAATCTGTGGGAAATTGGAACTTTCCCACTTTCACGACAACATCCTCGGCTATTCCAAGCGGATAAGTAGTGGTACGATCCGCTAGCTCGAGTGTCATGCACGTGGATGTAAGCTTTGGAAGAGATAGTTTTTTCCATATCGAGAGTGGCATGAGGTTAATACTTGCGCCAAGATTGGCCAAGGCGGAGCATTTCACCATCCCCGAGAAATCACACGGGATTAAGAACTTGCCGGGGTCTCCAAGCTTTTCGGGAAGCTTCTTGAGGATGACCGCCGAGCATTGCTCGTTTAATGGGGTTTTTGCCATATCGACTAACTTATCCTTGTTGCTTAGCAACCCTTTGAGTGTAGTTGCAAACTTTGGCATGAGAACGAGAGCATCAGCAAAGCTTATGTCGAAGTGCATCTCATTGAAGATTTGGAAGAACTTTTCCATTTGTGCATTGTTTTTCTCTTTAAGCTTTTGATCATTAAGCCTTGAAGGATATGGTATTGAAGGCTTTGGATTTGTCTTCGGAACATCGGGTTCCGGAATTGGGGTTGGGATTACCGAAGGTTGGACGTGTGCGGTACTTCGTGAGCTTGTGGAATGCACCTTGTCCGTTGTCTCCTCGGTCTCAATTTCAACTACCTTTGGAGGAAGAGAAGAAGAGGTAGTTGGAATTTTGGGTCCATTATATTGGACACCACTCCTTGTTATGATCGCCTTCACATCGCCCCTCGGGTTAGCGATCGTGGTGCTAGGAAGAGTTCCTGAGCCCGAGGGTCGATCATTTAAAGACTTTCTGATTTCATTTATTTGAGTGGCCATCAACCGATTGGTTTCATTTTGGGATATCATGAATTGTTTTAATAATTCCTCCGTGGACGTTTGATTTTGGTTTAAAACTTGGTCTTGATTAAAATTTTGTCCACGGTTTTGAACATTTCCCAAATTTTGATTGAAATTTTGACCACGGTTTTGATTTCCTTGAAAACCTTGGTGATTACCTTGGTTTTGAAAACCTTGATTTTGGAAACCTTGGTTTTGGAAATTTTGGTTCACCCGACCTTGGTTTTGGTTAAATTGGGCATTTCGGTTTTGCCCATTTGGATTTTGGGGGTTGAAACCGGGTGGTCCAAGAAAATTGTTGGAGCGATAGCTTAGAAGATTACGGTCTCCTTGGGGTTGGTAAGAATTACCTCCCGAATTGTAGGATCCCGAAGCAGCATAAACGCTCTCTTGAGTGTTGCCAATGGTGGCTGGACACTCGAAGTATGGGTGTGGACCACCACATGTTACACAACTTTGATTTATCACATTTGCTTGTTGATTATTGTTTTGAAGGTTATTTTGATGTAGCCTCAAAACAGCAGTGGATAAATCATCCATTCTTTTTGTAAGTGAAGCTATCTCGGATGAAGAGTCCGTAGTGATAGATTTAGATGACTCACTCCTCTCGGCGGAGGAGTCCCAATAATTGTGGTGGGCGGTCATGTTTTCAATTAAATCATAGCACTCTTCGGGTCGCCTTTTCATAAAGGTACCTCCGGCCGCAGCATTGATCGTTTCACGATGTCGTAATGTTAAACCATTATAGAATGTGTCTATTATGGTAACAAGCAACATATTATGATTAGGACATCGATCAATAGATAGCTTATAACGTTCCCAAGCTTCGAATAAAGATTCATCGGGAAGCTGGCGAAAGTTGCTTATATCATTCCTTAATTTCGTCACCATCGATGGTGGGAAATATTTTGCCAAGAATTTTGAAGTCATTTCATCGAAACTATGAATTGAATTCTTGGGAAGACGATCAAACCAAGCGGTGGCATGATGCGTCAATGAATAAGGAAAAAGGTATAAGCGAAGGGCGTCATCGGTGACCCCTTGTTGTTTCATACTTTGGGTTACCGTGATGAATTTATCGAGATGCTTGTTTGCATCTTCACCCGGCAAACCATGAAATTGGCACGAAGTTTGGACTTGTTGGATCATATGATGTTTAAGTCCAAAATCCGCGGCTTGGATGTTGACGGGAGCAATAGGTCCGCCCCGTCCTTGCATGGTTGGTTGGCACAACTCCTCCATCGTTCGGAGATCGGGAGCTGGCACATTAACATGATTCCCACCCGTGTTATTATTGTCAGCCATATCTTCAACGTTTTGAAAATCAAGACGTCGACCTTGACGAATAATTCTTTCGGGATCGGAAACTGGTGAACGAAGATTGGGTGTGGAAGAACGGGTGTTCATACACCAAAAAGAAACAAAAGTTTAAAAAGAAAACCAAATTTGAAGATGAAAATATATTTTTTGGAAAAAATTATTTTTATTATTTTTTTATTTTATTTATTTATTTTTTTTTTTTTTTTTTTTTTTTTTGATCGATTTGTCAATCGAAATTCGTTTCTCACAAAATTACTCGCAGAGTGGCGGAGAAGCAAAGGTGGGCAATAAATGCTCCTTAAAAACCCGCCTCTTTCGGTTTGTCAATTTAATGTCAAACCATCCTTAAACCACTTGATTAGGTTGTAATTCCAAGATAATCCGAAAAACAATTAACTCACGATTCGTTTTGTTGGAAATTCGGAATGGTTTACAACACTTCAAAGAAGTGAGGATATTTATTTTATTTTCTTTTGTTTTTGTAAACACCTTAGACAAAGTGTTTGTTTGGAGTTGGTTTTTTTTTTTTTTTTTTTTTTTTTTTTTTTTTTTTTTTTTTTTTTTAGAAAATATACACAAATATACTATAAACCTTCACAAAGAAAGTTTATAAAACACGATTTGACAAACGAGATTTTTAAAAATTCGCTACAGCCCTCCCCGGCAACGGCGCCAAAATTTGATCGATTAAAATCAAGTCATATTTATTTCCAAGGAAACACAAGTGAAGTATGTGTGACCCGGTTCGTTATCCCCGATGAGAGTTGAATGGAATTTGTGAGATCGAGTTTGTGAATCGTGTTTGAGATATAAAATTTTGAGAGATTTTGATTTTTATACTACGAATGATCGAATATCAAATAAAAACAACTAATAAAGCTACGAGTACAAATAATCTAAGCATACGAAATCTAAAACGAATATTTAAATTAAAAACGTACGTTACGAATTTAAAAAAAAAACGTAAATAAAAGTGATTTTCTAAATTTTAAAACCTAAAAATATAAGAATAATTTTCCTATTATAAAACTGATAAAAGAAAAATTTTGGAAAAAAGAAAAATATTTTTTTGACTTTTTAATAATTTTTTATAAATTAAAAACTATTTAAACTATTTTAAATTTCTAAAAATACTAAAACTAATTTTAAAAATCTGAAATTTTTTTCTAAAATACTTAATACTATTGGAAAGTTGAGAAAAATGTAAAAAACGAAAAAGCTTTTAGAAATAAGCTGAAAAATAAGCTAAACGATTGAAATAAGCTTATAAAGAAAAAGAGAACAAAAGGGTTTTAACTTAAAATTTTGTAAAGTTTGACTAAAAAAATGAGTGCAGTGGTAAGAACTAAGATTGCTTGTGTTTGTGCTAAATGTCCTGGGTTCGAACCCCAGGACTGCCAAATTTTTTACACTCTATATATTTTTTTTCTTGATTTTCTTTTGCAAAAACTCAAATTGAAGTTCAAAATAAACAGATAAACAAATAAGCTAAAACAGATAAGCTAAAAACAGATGAAAACTAAAATTCCAAATCCAAATCTTAAACTATACTAAAGCAACACTTAAACTATATACTAAAGCAACACTTAAATCAATTTTTTTTTTCGCTTACTGAAACACAAACACAGACAAGAACTAAAACTACCAAACCATATCCAGTTATACTAATCTAAGCATAATCTTTTATATAACCATAATCTTTAATATAACCATAATCTAAGCAGCAACAACAAGAACAACTCATACTAAGAACAACTTAAACCCAGTAACAAGAATGAAATAAGCAGATACGAGGCACTAAATAAGCTAACAATAAAATTCGACTTATATTAAAAATAAAAAGTAAAGTTACAACTGAAATAAAAAATTACAAATTACCTTCTAAGAGCTAAACTAAACCTACTGCTTAACGAAAAATAAAAACATACCTAATTTTTAAAGCTAAAATAATCCTGGTTACCGCAATAACCTCACTACTCTATTTATACTACTAAAAAAAAGAAAAAATAAAGAACTCAGGTCCTCCTTTTGTGTTTCTCTTGTGAGATAAATCTTCACAAAAAGTTACTTGTGCTTCTTTGCTGACTTTCCCCGCCGTTGGATGAATCTTGAACTTGATCTTGGCCCTTTATTTTGGTCTTAGCGCCCACTACATCCCACGGATTGATGACCTGGCTTGGAGAAGGTTTAATGGGGAAAGGGTAGTGAAATGGGGAGTGGAGAAGGGTAGTGAAATGGTGAAAGATTTGGGGAAGAGGAGTGGATAGTGATGGTTGTGTTGGCTGCTTGTGTTTTGGCGGGATAGAGGTTTGGGGAAGAAGACAAAGCTAAGAAGCGAATTAGGGTTGTGTTATCGACCGATTGGGATATTGACCAAGCATTTGGGGATTTGACCCTTTTTATTTCATCCGATCATTAGCTTATATTGAGATTGGGTCGGTCGGGTTTTGTTTGATGTGGGCTGGGTATTGTTGGTGGGCTTGGGTATTTATTTTTGGGTTTAAATAGGTTGGGTTAGGATTGTTGTTGGATCCGGTAGTGGGTATTTGTAGAATAAATGTTGGGGTAAATGAGAATTAATCCAAGGACCAAATGTGTAAAGTTGTCAAAATCAAGGACCAAATCTGCCGAATCTTCAAAGCTAATCCAGGGACCAAAATTGCCAAGCTTATTATTCCAAGGACCAAAAATTTATTTTTTTTATTATTTTTTTATTTTTTTAAGCTTGAGGGACTAGACTTGCCATTTATGCAAATTTTGTTTGTTTTTCAATCGTTTTCAATCATTTTGCATATGGAATACACAAAAACACATCTCAAAGATATTTTTAACATTATTTGATCGTTTTAAAGTGTTTTTGGTTGTTTTGACTCGAAAATTGGACGAAAAGATATGTGTAAAACGACACATATCACTAGATGTCCTATTATGACATAACCTAATAAGACATAATAGGACACTTGAGTTTTGAGTCATAAGACATCAGTTAGTTAAAACGCTTATTCACAAAAAGTTTTATTATAGCAAAATTTAATAGGACCTTTGACACGTGGGTATTATAACGTTAACCTTTATAGGACGCTTATGTACAATGGTTTTATTATTGTACACCATAATAGGACATTTCATTTTTGAGTCATATAACATCATTTTTTTAAAACGATTATTTGCAAAAGTTTTATTATAACAAAACTTAATAGGACCCTTAAAGGATGCATATTCATTATGGTTTTATTACAATACACCATAATAGGACACTTGATACATAAGTCATAAAACATTAATTATTTAGAACGCTTATTCGCAAATGTATTATTAAAACATAAGTTAATATGACAGTTGATACTTGGGTACCATAGATTGATACTTGGGTACCATGGATTGATACACCTGTGTCTTTTAACATTAACCTTTATAGTACGCTTATTTGTTGTGGTTTTATTATCATACGCCATAATAGAACACTCCTTATTATGTGATAGTGTAATACGACATTGCATCTGGTGCTAGAACGTATGATGTGCAATACATATGACTTACTTAGGTGTGTACTATAAACTCATACACTTAAAAATGCATATCAGGTGACTAATGCTTTTCATAACATGATGCTCAAGTTCAAGATTAAAAATAAAAAATAGATCCGACTCAGGCTAATGACACACACAAGCCCTACTGGTATAAGTAAAATCTCAGAATAATAATATCATTCAGCTTTTAAATCGGCCAAGCTGGTACATTCAAGGATTTGATAAGTGAGAACATAAGCTTTCAACCAACAATTTGAGCAGAAATCTCTTGATAGAAAAAACACTTAAACTTGCTAAAGTAAAAAGAAACATACGAACTACTATCAAACTACACCATACTTTTCAGACTCCTGAGAATACAAGTTCAAAACTGCATACTGAATCAAAACAAGTAAAAGAGAGACGAGCTTATCGCCTCTTCGACACACCAACAGTCTTTCCCCTGTGACCAGTGGTCTTTGTATGCTGTCCACGAACTCGGAGACCCCAATAGTGACGAAGCCCACGGTGACTCCTGTTAATAGACCAATACAAAGAAACCTTAATGCCAACATAAATATATCAAGATGAAATTAAGCAATAAAATAAGCAGTTAAATTAAGCTATAAAAAATAAATAAAAATACAAGTAACAAGATTAGCAACAATCATACAAAGCCTTAAAAGCACTAAACCAGAAATTGAATAATAAAGCCACAGGAAAATTCACAAATTAAATCAAAGTACTTATCAGCTTAAGCATATGCTGACCAGACAATAAACCTTTTTCAAAAGCTCCTAGAGAGCTTAATACTTAACCAAATTCAAATCCAAAAGCTGCTATGGAAAGCTTATCACCTCAGGAATGTTTTACCTCCAAGAAATCACTAGCTTATGTGTCTACTCTCTATTGTGCAAGCTTGTGAAATAGGCTTAACAACTGTGATACAGGGGAACTATTCAGCAAACACTCAATTTCAAAAGCACTTTCAAAGGCTTAAATCAATTCCAAATTTCAAAATTCTTTTTGCAACTTGAAAACAACCTGGAATAATTTTCAAAACAACTTTCCAATTGTATTTTGAATAAAAAATGAGGCCTGTGCACCTCTTTGAAATCCTGACCAAAACAGAAAATAAATAATAACGGTTCTTTGGTGCACATGCAATTTTTTATACGTTTTCGTCTTTTTTTTACGATTTTCTAACGTAAAAAATCGGACGAAAACGTAAAAAATCGGACGAAAATATAAAAAATTGGACGAAAACGTAAAAAATCGGACGAAAACGTAAAAAAACGGACGAAAACGTAAAAAAACAGACGAAAACGTAAAAAATCGGACGAAAACGTAACAAAGGACTAACGGTGCAAATAGACTTAACCATAGGACTAACGGTGCAAACATTTTCTATCTCGTTAGGAGATAACGGAGAAACGCTTTGCACCATTCGTCCTCGCGGATGTATGGTGTTTAACTTTTACTAACGGAGGGATGTATAAGTTAGAAAAAAATGATTTAGATGTATGGTGCGAAATTGGGCAAACCACAGGGATGTATTTTGCAGTTTACTCTTTTTAAAAGCTAACTATCCCCAAGTATGATCCATTTCAATTCCAAAATCTCATTCTTATATTAGTTACTCTCGTTTGGTATCAACGGGTGTGCAGTGGAGACACAACATGACTCAAGTGTACTCACGCCAAACAAATGACCAAAACAAACATGAATCCCGAAACAATATCTCAGACTGACTCTACTACTAAAACTCATAACCACCTAACAAGAACCAAGATCCAGTAATTTATTTAAAGTTCTAATGAGTTATAAGGACAAATTGACAGATGCTTATCGAATTCGACATTCCACATAATCCTTAATCCCAATATTAGAATAATAAAGTAATGTGTCTCGATAAGCGTGTCCTCAAAACATTTAATAACTCTTATTTACTTCAACTTTCTATTTATAACATATCGTTTTTAAATAAAAACTTCCATTAAATATTAAGTAACTAACGAGTTTTTGTTAATTAATATTTCTCGTTTTTAGCCGTTATTATTTATTTTCCATTTCTAGTTATATATACATTTTCAAACAAATATTTTTCGAGTTATTATCCGTTTCAAGTCACGGGTCCGAGTTTCATTATTCTCGGGTCAAATAACCAACCATAATAGTCCAATATCAATCATTAGTTTCAAATATCTCTTTTGGCTTGTCTAGGCCACAACGAGACTAATAAGTCTCGGCGACTCTTGACTTGGCTCAAACAACATGATATTCAATATATAATTGTATCACCATTGCCGCAATATCAACCAACCACCAACGATTTTTAACGCCAATTAACCTACGGGGCGTTATCTACAACTCCTCCCATTCAATGCAAACAACAACAACATCCACAAGAATTATATCCAGGCCGAGACCCTAATGGTCTCGGCTCCATCTCTCGGCTCCAAAATAAACCAAATCCAAATTCCCACCAATATTGTGCATCCTTAATTAAACAGACGACACAACTCAACCTCAAATAAAATGATATACGTGACCCACAAGATTCGACCCAACCACAAATATAATCAATAGAACTCGGTGCAAATCTGAGTGCTTTACCGAACCCTAATCCGAAAATAAACAATCACAATACAACAATAAACATGACACACAAGACCACAAGACTCGACTCGACCTCACAATGAACCTCGGCCTGACAACAGTCAATTCAAACACAAAAATGAAGTGATACCAAACGTTTATTAATCATTTTTAGTTATTAAAAATGAGAAACCCATTTGTTTTTATCACCCATCGAACCAAAAAAAATGTAAAAATAACTCGACATACTCGAGTTGTTGCACACCGAGTCACAACCAAGGGTGACTCGGTGTTACCCACCTTTAACACTCTCAGATGTGAACGGATCTTGGTCGAAAAATTATGTGGTGGCGCGTGGTGATGTTGGAGGGAAGGTTTTGAGTACGTACAGTAGGGAAAAGTAATAAGGAGCTTAAAAGACAAGGTTTGGTGGTGGTGTTGTAAGAAAAAGATTGGCGGTGAGGGCTTGTGGTGGTCGCCGGATTTTTTGCCAGAGAAGAGAGTATGGAGAGAGAAAGGGGTTGGGGTGTCGGCTGCTTATGTATGGAATGAAGAGGATAACCCTAAATGGGTTATAATATGTGTATATATAGTACTAGGACTAAGAATGAATACATAATGTCCCTTAGGGACTGATTGTGTAACTTGGACGCGGGGGTGGGAAGTGGCATTTGGCCAAACTTTATATGACACGAATCCGGGATAGATTTAAGTACCGATACAACTTCCCGAGTAATTTTAATGTGTTCCACTGATTTTAGAATAGTTTTTCCACTGAAAACGACTATAAATATGCCTATATTCATTTAGCGCGTCCAAAAGTCAATATTTCTCGTTTTTATTAGATCTAACTATGCCGACTCACGGAGTGCCTCACTGGGTACATAAGGAAATACTCATCACATTAAGAAAGTCCACAATATATAAACCAAAATCCGGATAAAATATCCAACGCATTCAAAAGTGGTTACAAGTGATAAAGTATTTATTTTAAAACGTAATGCGAAAATTTGAAAAGTCTCCCGAAATTTACCAGTTGTCACAGCCTCCCAGCCTCAGAAGAAACCCGTCCCGGGTTTCAGTTCTAGTTACCCGATACGTTTGAAAATAGATGAGGGTACTTTCGCTTTATCTCGTCCTCACGCTCCCATGTAAACTCGGGTCCACGCTTTGAGTCCCAACGAACTTTAACTATTGGTATCTTGCTACGCTTCAACTTCTTGATCTCACGTTCCAAAATTTCAACCGGTTTCTCTACGAAGTGTAACTTAGGATCTACCTGAATCTCTTCCAAGGGTATATGTAAGGTCTGATCAGCAATACACTTCTTAAGGTTCGACACGTGAAACGTATCATGAACACCACTCAGCTCTTGTGGTAGTTTTAGTCGATAAGCTACTGGACCGAATACCTTGAGCCTATCCTTAATTTGAATGATCTTCTCAGTGGTTTCTAACACTATCTCAGGCCCTACCATTTGACTCTCTCCAGCTTCCGCCCAACCAATATGCTGGTATGGTAGCTGTTGTTATATGAGAACTCGGCTAATGGAAGATGGGTATCCCAATTACCACCGAAATCTATGGCACTCTTCACATCCATTTGATATATTGTGAATCCCATAAATGAAGCATAGGCTAAGAACAACCTTATAGCCTCAATCCTTGCCACAGGTGCAAACACTTCATCATAATCTATACCCTCTTCTTGAGTATATCCCTGTGCAACTAGCCTTGTTTTGTTCCTGATGACAATGCCTCTCTCATCTTTCTTGTTTCTGAACACCCATTTAGTACCAATTGCCCATTTACCCTTAGGCAAATCCACCAAAACCCACACCTATTGTAGCTTGAACTGTAACAGCTCCTCTTGCATTGCTTCTACCCAGGATGGATCACTTAGTGCTTTGGCAATCTTCTTGGGTTCATCTTGAGAAAGAAAACAGGTAAATAAGCAAGCATTAAGGTCTTCATGTGTCTTAACTTCATAGATAGCACTGAGAAAACCTTGTTCACCTGCCTCCATTTGCATCCTTTTTGTCTTCACACCAGATTGTATATCTCCAATCACAAGATCAAGGGAATGATCCTTGTGAATTCTTGTATGGGGAGTTATAGGAACCTCATAAGTGTTAGGAACATTACCCATATCCACTTTATCATCAGAAGATCCAGCATGTGGAGCAGAATTAACTGTTGGATAAACAGTTTCAACATTTAGCCCACCAGTACAATCACTTGGCCCAGCAGTACTATCATCTGGCACAGCTGTACTAACTTCCTGCTCAACAGTACCATCATTATTAGTACTGTTATCATTTCCCTGTTGTGCTTGAGCACCAACTCCACCTTCTTTATTAACTCCAGCATCATCCTCCTTATCAGCATCACTGGATTATGGTGGATCATCATGCTTTGAAGCTGGTTAGAACAGAGAATCATCCTTCCAAAGTGGCATTGCATAATAGTCTTTGCTATATCCAATCTCCATACTTGTTTGACCTGCAGTAGAACTATCTTTGGTACCTGCAAAATCATTAGTATTTGTACCTGCAACAACTGGTACATAATACATGTTGCCCTTTCTAGGAACTTTAAGTAGTACTTGACTTCATCAGGTAACTTAAAGTCTGGAGATAAGACAAGACATTCAGTGTCAGTAAAAAGAACTTTGTTCTTTTTGTCACACATCTGTGAGACACTAAAAAGATTAAACTTAAGTTACTATACAAAATACACATCTTCAAAATCAAGTTTTCCAGTATTTATTGTACCTTTACCAGTAATCTTTTCACCTCTTGATCATCCCCCAAAGGCAACATATCCTCCATCAAAAGGTTTAAAATCTTAGAGGTAGGACATGTTCCCAATCATGTGCCTAGAGTATCCACTATCAGCATATCCTTGATCTTTTTCAGCATCTTGTTGTGGATGTCCCTGCACATAAAATAAAGGAAATTAGTTTCCTTTGGGGACCCAAGCCATTACTGACATGGATCTGCCTCGTGCATCAATGTAATCATATTTTTTCATTGTGATTGATGCATGTAATAACCGACAATTTTCCAAAACTTGTTTTATGAGCCAAAATAATTATTTTAATTTCCCTTAGATTTTAAATCTCTTTGAACTTGTTGGGTATGAAAAACAGTGGATATTTTGTTAAAACGTGAGCGTTATTCAATTATCGAGCCGACACAACCTAAAACACACGAAACGAATCGAAATTGCCAAATAAATTAATTTCGAGAAAGTTATGCATATTTATACTCGTTTTTATCAGAAAAATTATTTCGAGAACAATGGCGCAAGTTTCATAATTTTTCGAGTCCGTTTAGTACGTCGAATGGGGCCCACAAGGTTTTACTAAAAGAATTGCAAAATTACAAAATATACCCCTCGTCTAAATTTTCTCCGCCACCCCAGTTTATTTTGTCCAGATTTGGCCCCTCATGGGTATAAATAGAACAATTTTAGGGTTTTCTCATTTTTACTATAACACCATCGCCGGATTTACCTATTCCGGCGCCGTCATCTGAGCTCCGGCCAAAATTCCGGCCACCCCAATAATTCTACCAAGGCATAGATCAATACGAGAAGACTGTTTCTAGAACATTTGAAGCCGAGAGACGCATGACTAATCCAGTTTTGGAGCTCCACCGCCGCGACCACCATACCACCATCACACGTTGCCACCTCTTCTCACCCCTCTCCTCCTTCCTCTCTAGATAAGTAAGTTCACGCGCCCTCATTTATTTTATTTCATTCGATTTATGCAAACCCTAATCGGTTGTAATTCATGTAAACGTTGTTAATAAGAAAACTAAAAAAAACCATATGTTTTCTCAACAAGAAAAGTCAAATGGTTCAATGCAATTGCTGATGCAACAGAGTGTTTGGTCTTGAAGAAGAAGAGAAGACATGTTTATATCAGGAAATGATGTTAGATAATGAAAGATACGATATTTCATATGTTTTTCTTGTTTAATCAATTTTTGCAAAATGCCTTGCTCTATAAATTTTCTTGCTCTAAAACAATTTGTGATACAGGTATAGGAGTTTGGGGTGGAGCTGGGACTTTTTAAGTTATGCTGTCATATATAAGCTTCTGAATTATGATGTTTGTGTGTTGTCTCTTTGAATTATTGTTGTATGTAACTATGTATTTAACAATAAATTTACTTTGGTCACAGTGTGATTGCGTATAATGCTGTTGAGCTTAATGAAAATCAGTAATTTTTTTTTTTTTTTTTTTTTGATGGTTATAAAACCATTGCAGATACAGATGTGAAAACTATATAATCAACTGACAACTATAATAAGTTGTATCCCTTTGCTTTTGGTAAAATATATGCTTCTCATTTCTATCAATTTTAAGTTGCAGTAGAAATAAATATGTGAAACTTGTTTTATGAGCCCCAAGGCGCGCGCTTTTTGTGGGATTCATGCATGTCGTGAGCCTCGATCCAAAAAAAGCCCCAAGGCTAGAGCCTCGTGCGCCTTAGCGCCTAGGCGCGATTTTCACAACTTTGATTACTAATAACATGTGTTATAGTATATATACTTTGACCATCCATTGCGTTCTTGCGTTCTGCATATTAGTAAAGCAGCAAATCAGATGTTTCTGATGTGATCACTTAGAACTTGAGGTTGAGTTACATTGTATAACAGATGTAGATATGAAGCCTCTTTCAGGTATTTCTTAACACTTTCTATCGATCCTATAAGAACTTAATATCATACCTCATGCTCTAATGATTCATTCTTTGTTATCTTCCAGACCTAACAAACTTGAAAGAATTGCAAATTTCCTGCAGCAAAGTCACAGATCACGGCGTCACATTCTTGAAAGGTCGCCTGAGCTATATTTACATAGTCTATTTTCTATCATATAAATGTGCAAGGTTTTCTGAATCAAAAGGCATTTTCTCTTCAGGTTTACACAAGCTTGCATTGCTGAATATGGAACGCTGTCCTATATCTTCAGCATGCTTAGATTCACTTTCAGGTATATCAAGTTATTATCTCTCATAACTTCGTTACACCAGGGTATTTGAGTTTCTGCTTAAGTTAATTATTTTATTTAGATCTTGTTGGTCTACATTATCTTAACGTAAGCAGATCTAATTTTACCGACGAAGGGTGTGACAAGTTATCAAGTAAGCATTTTTGTTGTTGTACATTGCTCTGTTAAAGCATTTCATAATGTAGGAAAATTGAAATATGACGTTTATTATGCAGAGCTCAAGTCTTTAAAAGTACTAATACTTGAACCATTTGACTTTTAACATCATTTCACTCGTGTGGATATGTGATTTTAATACTTGAATCATTCGAACTCGTCACCGAGTCGCGTGACTCGTCCGAGTCAACTCACGAGTTGAGTTGACTCGGAGTGTATTCAATTTGCTTTTGTGTTCATATGCATTCAGTTAAGTTTATTAATTGTTCTAGCATTTTTATCTTGAAGATTGATTACGTTTGGTTTGTATTTGGGGTTAGCCGAATGGTATAGGTCTCGACAAGGGTTGAGCCGTGACTCATGAGAGTCACGGCCTAGTGATTTATTGTCTGATTGAGGCGTTGCATTCTTATTTTGATTCGTTTTGTTGTTCATGGGTGTCTCCTGTAGGAAATATGGTTGCCACAATTGAAGACTGTGTTGGTGCAACCATATCATGGCCTTGTCCCTTTATCTCGGTATGTCTTTGTTAAACTTGTGAAACCAATAATTTTAATAACATGGAACTTAATGCTTATACATGGGTGTTTATTTGTAGGTGGTCAGTGAGGATTGAGAAAGGATGCATGATGACCCCGGACTAAGCTTCTTGTTGCTTTAATTTATTGTTTAATGTTACAAGACTTTATGTTGGATAGTGTCTACCTTATTTATGTTTAGTGCTTTTGTTATGACAATTGCTTATTTGAAATACAATTTTGTTTTATTCATTTAATAATTAGTTGATCTTTTATTCATATCGTAATAATAGAGTGCATGCTGAAAATAGCGTCCTATCATATGACTTGTCATGACTTTGAAATTGTCCTATTAAACTTATTAACCGTCCTAACAATAAACTTTTAAGGACGCTTAACATTGTAAAAGTGTCCTAATATGTTGTTATTAGGACGTTATTTAGGTTGTTAATAGACATTTTATAGGACCAAAAAATTGGTTTCATAATCTTCTTTGAGATATTAGAACCATTTTTTGGGTGCTAAAGTAGCTATAATGTTACATGATAAGCATCCTAACAATTATCTTTTAAGTACGCTTGTATGTGTATCAAAAGATTAAAATTAGGTAACCACATGTTAGAACATTGTAAAAGTGTCCTAATATGTTGTTATTAGGACGTTATTTGCTTGTTCATATACATATTATGCGACCATAAATTTGGTTTCATAATCGTATTTGGGATATTAGGACCCTTTTCTTGGTGTTAAAGTAACTATAATGGTATATGATAACCGTCCTAAGAATTAACATTAAAGGACGCTTGTATGTGTATCAAAAGATTAAAAGTAGGTTACCACATGTTAGAACATTGGAAAAGTGTCCTAATATGTTTTTATTAGGACGTTATTTGTGTTGTTTATAGACGTAAAATGCGACCATAAAATTGGTATCATAATCTTATTTGAGTTATTAGGACCCTTTTCTTGGTTGCTAAAATAGCTATGATGTTACATCGTAAGCATCCTAACAATACTTTTAGGACGTTTTTATGTGTTTCAAAAGATTAAAAGTAGGTAATCACATGTTAAAACAATGTAAAAGTGTCCTAATATGGTTTTATTAGGACGCTATTTGTGTTGTTCATAGACATATATTACGACCATAAAATTGGTTTCATAAGGGTTAGGACGCTTTGGACCTATTACAACCGCTCGAGATGAAACGCTTTCATCCTTGGTCCTATTAAATGAAAGGTCCTAAAAAGTACCATTTTATGACGCTTATGGGGGTCCTAAAAAGCCATTTTTCTTGTAGTGTCCTCTCCTATAACCATGTTGTAATAGAAAATTTGAGAGTCTCTCATACCAAGCTCTGGGAGCTTGATGAAGGCCATACAGTGCCTTGATCACCTTGTAGACTTTGTTTGGATGTGCAGGATCTTCAAATCCAGGAGGTTGTTTAACATAAACTTCCTCAGAAATTGTGCCATAAAGAAAAGCACTTTTCACATCCATTTGGTAGACAGGAAATCCCATATATGATGCAAAGGCAAGAAAAAACCTTATTGCCTCTATCCTTGCAACAGGAGCAAACACTTCATCATAATCTACTCCTTCTTCTTGGCGATATCCTTGTGCAACCAATCTAGCTTTATTTTTGATAACATTCCCTCTTTCATCTCTTTTGATTCTGAAAACCCATCTTGTACCAATGACTCTTTTGCCATCTGGTAAATCACATAATACCCAGACTTCTTGAAGCTTGAATTGTAGAAGCTCCTCTTGCATGGCTTCAACCCAACTTTCATCAGCTAAAGCTTGAGCTACCTTCTTGGGTTCTTCTTGAGATAGAAAGCAAGCAAACAGGCATGTTTGTTGATCCTTGTGATTCATCCTGTTTTGTTTGTAAACAAAGCTAAGTAAAGCAGTATGTTGCTTAGAAAGACCTTTAACTTTGTTTCTTGTAACCACTCCTGAAGAGGGTGATCCAATAATGTTACTTTGAGGATGAGCTTTATGAACTCTCAATGTAGGAGTTGGTGGTACTGGAAGATCAGACTCCAAGTTAGTAAAATCAATCCCTTCATTGGAGAAAATACCTTCTTGATTAAGCTCATCATCAATTTCTTCTAATCCAGGAATGTTAGCATTATCCAAATCATCATCATCAACATTGGAATCATCAGTATTGTTCCAATTTGATTGTTCTAACACACCAGAAGTACTGTCAAAAGGATCATCAGTACTTTGATCAAAAGTACTGTGGACAGTATCTTAAAATTTACTCTTTTTCTTTGCAGCTTCATAAGCCCTCCTTTGTTCATCTTCATAGGATTGTGCTATAGTTTCTTGAAAAAGCATCCTATTAAGTTCATCTTGTACGGCTTGATCTTCATCAGATATTGTATTGGTTGGTTGAGCAGTACTTTGTTCCTCATCAGTAACTTCAGGTTCTTTGTCAGGAACATCTTCTAGTCTAACATTGACTCCATGAACAATGTACTGTGAATCATCTTCTTTGTGATTAGCCTGATTCTCTTCTCTAACAGGCACATAATTCATTGATGGAGTGAACTTGAGATCAAGATCAAACATCCAATCAAGACCTTTACCTTTCTGAGTTTCCTTATCTTCCAAAAATTCAACATGAAGACAATCTTGTACCTTTTTGGTACTCCTGTTATAAACTCTAAAACCTTTGCTATTTGTACAATAACCCAATAGATATCCTTCATCTGACTTACCATCAAATTTTCCAAGAGAATCAATGGTATTTAGAATAGTCAGAGAGCAGCCAAAAGGTTTTAGAAAACGAATGTTTAGTTTCTTTCCCATTAGTAACTCATAAGGTGTCTTCATTTGAGGTTTAGTTACTGAAACTCTATTTAACACATAGCAAGCAATAATTATGGCTTCAGCCCAAAAGAGAATAGGTAATTGGGAATCTGCAAGCATTGTTCTAGCTGCTTCTATCAAAGTCCTGTTCTTTCTTTCTGCAACACCATTCTGCTGGGGTGTTCTAGCAATGCTAAACTCTCTCTTGATCCCTTTCTTGGCACAGAATTCATCCATACGCTTGTTCTTGAATTCTGTTCCATTATCACATCTAATACCTCTTACTTTGAGTCTTAATTGATTTTCAAGGGCGACTATTAGGTCATGGATAGCATCCAAGGTTTCATCTTTGAATCCCAAGAAAAAGATCCAACTAAATCTACTACAATCATCTGTCACAACCAAGCAGTACTTCTTCTTGTTTAAACTCTCTACTGAAATTGGTCCAAACAGATCCATATGTAGCAACTCCAAAGGTTCTCTAATATCTCTTTCCCCAAGCTTCTTACATGAAGCTTTATGTTGTTTACCCTTCTTGCAAGCCAAACATGAATGATCAGTCTTGAATGTTTTGGAAGGTAAACCTCTAACTAAATTTCCTTTGACCAGCTTGTTGATGTTCTTAAAATTAACATGACCTAGTCTTCTGTGCCACAAATGTGCTTCTTCCAATGATGCCTTTGCTACTAAACATGTTGCTCTTCCAGCAGAATTGAGACTCTTTAAGTCTAAACTGTACACATCATTGGTTCTTGGTACTCTCATGTGGAGTTTGTTAAAACTCCTTGGACCGTTTAGAGCACTAGGGTTAAACAATAACAAAGACAACAATCATGCACAGCGGAATAAGTAAAACATCTTTATTATTGAACAAGGTTTTTACTTTGTGATCTCTAATACTAACACTAATAATCATCTACAGCCCCAATTCTACTTGATCAAGGTAGAACATGTTACACGCCTTGTAACAGGGATCAAGGACTCGACCTTGAGGCTGAACTAACTAACTAACTAACTAACTACTAACCCTAGACGTTTATAACTTACATCTAGGTTACACACACACACCTCTAATCGACTACATCTTGTAGTTTGTGCACGCTAAAACTAATGACCCATGTCCTCTTTATATACTAGAGGGATTAGGGTTTACAATAAAGACAATCATAATACAATAAGGAAACTAAATCTTTTAAGTAAATCTTCTAGAATCTTCAAAATTCTCCATCTTTTTGTAGTTTCCCTTCTTGTCACATTAAGTCCTTCAAGTTTCATTCTTCTTGTTTTGTATCATCAAATCAATAAACCCAACAATCTTCCCCTATTTGATGATGACAAAACAAAGACATTCTTGTACGAACTCCCCTAGACGAAGTAGAGAAGTTGAGATAATTAAATCTCGCCATGAATGAAACAAGTCTTGTCTTCCCCTTAAGTCATGCCATACCACTCTAAATCTCTTCTAACATCTCTTCTAACATCTCTTCCCCTTTTTGTTATCAACAAATAGGGAACGTATGCAAAACTTCCCCTTGAGTGGTGCATGTAGATGATTAAACATTCAATCAATAAGCTTCCCCTGAAACCAATATGTTTACATCATCATGATTCTTCAAATCTGTAAGCTCCTTGTAATGATCACTTGTGAAGAAAACCAAATATAACAAACTTGATGAAGAAGTAGAACAACCCAAACTTGTGTCTTATATCTTGTACTAACCACGCGACTCCAAACTCATACCAACCACAAAAATATGAGTAGACCGCAACCTCTTGACAAAATCCTCAACTAATATGAGACACTGAGCACTACAATGTAACTCCTTTAAGTGATAGCCAATGTGTGCATAGAGCATCATAAGAAAAATCACACATTGCTAGATTCGTCAAGGTATCTTCAAAGTGTAACACCCACTTTGAGATATGATAAGAACACGTATCCAAGAAACTCCACTTCAACTTCAAATAAGTGATAAACAATCTTCTTCGTAATCAATTCTTCCAATACGAACAAATACGAGCCTTTTTAAAACCTTTAAGAACATAAACCAAAAACTCCTTGTGTGTGTGAAACTAATAACCTGTGTGTGTAATCTAACAAACTGCTCATAATTAACCGAGAGCCAAAGTAGAACCAATCTCATAAAAACCCATCTCGGCTTCCCCTTACTGCTTGTAAATCATGCATTGTCTCCATAAATCATCCAAACACAGCAGTACTTTGAATATAACAGTACCTTGGAGCAGTACGTTGGACGAGCAGCAGTACTTTAGACTAACAGTACTTTGGGAAGCAGTACTTTGAAGTAGCAGCAGTACTTTCAATCCGAGAACAGTACCTTGGAGCATAGCAGTACTTTTAAATAATAGACCCACTGTGAAGAATTAAATGCGATCATACCTTGCACCGATTGTCAGACCTTCTTTAATATCCAACTCAATCCCATATACCGAGAATAAAAAAGTCAACAACAGCTAATTAAATCCTTCATATATCTAACATTCTCAAAATCAATACATCCAGCCTTGATTGTTCCTTTGCCAGTGATTCTCCCTCCATCAGGATCATTACCAAATGCAACTCTTCCTCCATAATATGCCTTAAAATCTGACAGGATCTCCTTGTCCCCTGTCATGCTGCCAGAGCAACCACTATCAACAATAATATGATCTTTAAGCTCCTCCTCTGGGTTGCCCTGCACAGTAAAGAAAAGGGTTAGTTTCTTTTAGGAACCCAAGCCATTACTGACTTGTGTTCCCCTTGTGGAGTGACATACTTGAATTCCTTCAGTATGTAATCTCCACTGGTTTTAAAGGCATGGTTAATGATTATGTGAGTTGGTCCCATGTCCTGTGTTGTATTATCAACAACACTCCCTGTTTCACCCTTATCTGATGAAAGTACTGCTTGTTCCCCATCAGTACTTTCTTTCTTAACCCAATTTTGTTTGACCTTAGGTTTCTCTAATTTAGGTATTCTGCTTGAGGTGTAAGACCTTTTATATGAATTGAATCTCTTAGGTCTTCTATGTGAAAAAGTGTTAGCAGTACCATGATTGGGTGAAAACTTATCAGTCCTTTGAGAAGGTACTTCTGGAGACTTATCAGTATGTGAAGGTACTGGTGGTTTGGAAAACATTCTTTTCTGGTGAGGGTACCTATAGTCTTTAGAGAAATTACTATGGTTGACCCTATTTGAGTGATTCCAAACTGGTCTAGTCTCTCTTGGCTTATGGGTGGCAGGTCTATTCTTTGGGAACTGACTTAAATATTCTGAGTGTAAGTCACAATGCTTAATCAAATGATCAGGACTATAGCATACATAACATAATTTTCTCTCCATATTCCCAAATCCTCTTCTATGATTAAAAGGTTTCCTATAGTGAGCAGTATTTTGAAAAGTTTCTCTTGGAGGTACTGCTGAATATCCAGCTGTTTGTGAAAGACTGTAGGAAACTTTTGATCATTACCCCTTTGAAAATCATCCTTGGGTTTCTCAGAACTAAATTGACCAGTAAGCTTCTTCCTAAACTCTAGGTTGTCTACACCATAACGAGAAACATCTGTCCTAAGTGGTTGAAACTTACCAGTGGGTGGAGGAACTGAGTGGTACTCCTTATCTTTCTTAAACTCAGGAGGTGTTTCACTAATTGGTTCCTCATTCCTAGATGTGTTTTCTTCTGAGCTTGTAAGGTCATCATCACTAGGTGGAATCTCTTCCTTATCACTAGGTGGGGTCTCTTCCTTATCACTAGGTGAGGTCTCATCTGAACTACTATCTTCACCATAACCTAGTCCAGCTCTACTGTTTATGACTCTTTGTTTTTGAACAAATTGAACATGTGATAGACCAGCCTGTTTAATACTACCAAGTTTTTCTAACAAAGCATCTCTTTCCTTAGTAATCTTTTCTAATTCAGACACCTTACATCCTAACTTCCATTCACTTAATTTCAATTGGTAATCTTGTTGCTCATATTTTTCTGCCCAAGCCATTTCATTATTTTCATGTGTTAATAGTTTGGCTTCCATTGACTCTAAAGTTAATTGATAACCAGCTACCTCAGACCTAACTGTTCTACAATTATCTCTTTCAGTCACATATTCTTTAAGCAACTTTTGATAAACATCATTACACTTAGAGCATACCTCAGAGACATTGGATGAACTTGGTGAAGTAGCTACCATAGCAATCTGAACAGGTTCATCTTCATCCTCCATGCTCCAGTAAAAGCTTCCAAGACCATCTCTTGATTCCAAAGCAGCATATCCTGGTTCCTCATCAAAAGCTGTGCTCCAATCAAACTCTTCCATTGCAACCATAGAATAGGTTACTGGTTCATCATCAAATTCAGCACTCCAATCAATCTCTGCTAGATTTTCTTGAGCCACCAAAGCTTTTGGTTGTGATTCAGTAATAGGAACCTCCTTTCTTTCAACCTTGGGTTATTCAACCATCCTGTTTGCCTGATATTTTGCAAACTTGCATTCCCTTGCAAAGTGTCCAAGCTTTTGACAATTGAAACATTCAATCTTGGATTTGTCAAAAGTTATACCTTGTTTGGCTTTGAAATCAATTCCCCTTCCTGTTTTGTTCATGAACTTCTTGATCCTTGCAGTGATCATGGCTACTTGCCATCTTATGTCAATCTCCTCTAAAGCATCTTCTTCAATCTGCAACAAGTCTTCTTGATAGGTAACAGGTAAAGTGGCTTGTTGTGCAAAGAAGGAACATACAACATCATCAGAATTGGTGTTGTTTGTTGGTGATGGGTTGGGAGTAGTTGTGGTTGTGCAAACATGCTGTGTATCACCAACAGTACTTTGAGAAGGATAAGCAGTACTTTTAGTGGAAGTACTGCTTCTGTTTTCAGAAGACACAAAAGCTATGTTGTGAGTTTTCTGAGAACTGTGACCATTCATCTCTTGCTCGTACACTTTTAAATTGTTGTAGAGATCATCAAAGTCCATAGACTCCAATCCAGGTTGTCCTCTAATCATAGTAGCAACCACATGCCAGACAGATGGCAAACTCCTTAAGAACTTCAAATTTGCATCTTCAACAGATACCTCTGCTCCATATAGTTCTAGCATACTAAGTAGATTTTGGAATCTGTCATAGGCAGCATCAAGACCTTCTCTTTCACCAACAGTGAAAGTTTCAAACTTCTGCTTCAATAAGTTTCTATGCATCTTCTTTGAAGCATCATTACCTCCAAATCTTGTCTTGATCGCAGCCCACAATTGCTTTGCATCCTTAGCATCATGAAACTTTAGTAGGTGACCATCAGGAATAGCAGACAACAGTATGTTGAGAGCCTTATCTTGATTTCTCTTTGTAGCTGCTGGCAAGGTAGGTTGAGGTGGTTTGGGTTGTCCTTCAACTTGTAAAGGTTCGTCAAGAACAACATTACCATTGACAATCACATCCCATAGAGCATGGTCAGTAATAGCAAGGTACTGCCTCATCTTCATGTTCCAGAGATCATATTCTCCCTTCTTGATGATAGGAATTCTGAGTGAGGTGATGGATGGGATAGGTGTAGCTTCAGTCGACATCGTTTAGGGTTTGTTGATAAATCGGTTTTAAGGGTTTCTTCTTAATCAGAGTCTCCACACAAGCTCTGATACCACTTGTTGGATCGATATACTCTGACCAAACTAACTTGTAGCTTGTCTACAGTTTAACAACTTTGAATGAATTCAAAACTATTAATAATGAAACACTGATATACTTTGCTAAGTATGCGGAATCTACTTCAACAAAGCTAAGAAGAATTAATAATCAACTTCGAATATTATTAAAACCTTGAACCTGCTTTCTTACACAGATTCACTAACAAACTCTAATCACTAATACTTCTAACAAGCTTCTTCGTGTAAACTTGTCTCTCTAAAATCTTATCTAATCGTATATCTCTAATGCCAACCTAGGGATCCTTTTATAGGCACAAGGAAAACCCTAGTCGGTTTACAATACTTGAACGACAAGTAATTCTAATTATAACTCTAATCTAATACGAACATTCTAGAATTACACATTAGTCCTTAAATAATTTGCATAGCAGTCCTTCAACGAGCAGCAGTACTTTGACTTCCAGCAGTACTTTGATATTTCATAGCCCAACAGTTGGTTTTGTTTTCTGTAGTGTTGGAAGTTTTAATGTTCATTTCACTCATTCTGCTGCAACAGAACATATGTGCGGACCTGCTCAAGGTTTGCTCTACCTAGCTTTTTGTTGCCCCTTTATCTACTTATCTGTTTTAGCTTTTCATCTGATTTTTGGTTTATAGATAAATAGTAGTAGTGGCTTAAGGATTTTAAGCTTAGATTCCAGTTCATAGCTTATTAGATAGCTTAATAAGGCCTGCAATCTTGCCCCATAGGACTGCTCTACTCTGCACAACAGCTTAAGGGATTCTAATTACATCTGATCTGTGGCTTATTCTACCTAGTAATTGGAGTTAATTTTTGGGCATCTTAGGTTTTTAAGTAGTCTGTCATGTGAGTTTCTAGTTTCTGCATCTGGATTTCCAATATCAGCTTATTTCATAGCTTTTAGAATAGTTGCAATAGGGCTGTCAAGCCATTTGAATCTGCCGTGTTCTTAGAATCTGTTCAGCTTAATTTCTGCTTATTGCTTATGCTTATTTCATTATTTTCAGTTGTTTTAAGTTTCCAGTAGTTTGATTAATCAGTCTGGAGCTTTTGATAATTTTTGGATAGCTTTAGCTTATTTTTAGCTTATTCCCTAAATGCTTATTTGGTTGTTCAGCTTATTCAGGCTGAATGAGGTTCTGATTTTATTTTTCCTAGATTAGAAATTGAATTTTAGAATTACTCAAATTTTTCCAGAATTTTCCAAAGTGTTTTAATATTTTTTAAATCATTTAAATAGTTTAAATCAGTTTTTAATTCATAAAAAATAATTAAAAAGTCAAAAAAATATTTTTCTTTTTCTCAAAAATTTTCTTTTATCATTTAGAATATAGGAAAATTATTTTCATAATTGTAGGACTTAAAATTTTAGCATTTCACTTTTATTCGCGTTTTTAAATTCGTAGCGTAACGTTTTTAATTCCGGTTTTCGTTTTTAAATTCACATGCTTAGTTTATTTGTTCCCGTAGCTTAATTAGTTGTTTTCACTTATTATTTTATTATTCGTAGTATAAAATCACCAACCATCACTCTTATTCACTCACATTCACGACACTAATTCGACACCGATACGAAAACTCGAATTCAACCTTCGTTGGGACACGGCCCGGGGAAAATACATCCGTTGTGTTTTCCTTCGGAAAAATAAACCGTACTAAAATGACTAATCAAAGATCTAGCCAATATATTATGTATGATGCATGCCATGATGTCATTGTATCATTTTAAAAATAAAGTTTCCTTTTAAGGAAATAAACTAGTAGATGTGTAAAATGTAATTCTAAGTAAACTTGTGAAATGTAAAATGTGTTTTAAAGAGACTTTAGCTAGCATTTATAATTTGCTAAAGGATATACTTTGTAATTGTCATTAACAAAACTAAGTAAAGATCGTAAAATATAAATAACGTTTTTAGGACGATATTTGTATTAACAATCTCCCCCTTTTTGTTGATGACAAAACATAAAGTATATTTTTTAGCAAAGGAATAAATATAGCATGAGTTCTTTAAAATATAGATTAAGTTTGTTTTATTTGAGTTTGAAAACTCTTTTTATGCAAAAGTGTATGTACTGTGATGATTCACAGTTATGCAAACTTAATCCTTTCTCCCCCTTTTTGTCGAAACAAAAAGAAGAGTTGCGTAGCGGAATGCGATTTTGAGAACTTTAAGAGCTCCCCCTTGTTTGATACTCCCCCTAAATGGAGTAACAAGGTAATGATGCATGATCCTACAAAAAAATGATTAGAAAAATGAAATGCTCCCCCTCGATGTATACTCCCCATTACAAGAGTCCCAACGTATACATAAAAGGGTATGAGATGCTGCAAAAGAAATGTTAGTTGTGAATAGCCTCAAATGGAGAAGCATAATGCATATGATATGTTCATTCAAATAAGAATGATAATCTAGTTGACTTTAAAAAGTCAAAATGTAGTGTCTGATCAAAATTTTGTACCTAAAGTACAAGTGATCAAACTAGAATATAGATTCCAAATAGCTAGATAATGATGTTAGTTACCTAACTAATGATAATATGCTTTATGTTGATCACTCATAAGCATAAAAACATCACATTCATTCATTGAAAATTATGTGACAAAAGTCACAAACATAATATGATGTTTACATAAAAATGAAAAATACATCCTAAAAAATAAAAAGTCTCACAACAACATCTAGAAGGTCCTATATAATGAGACTAAAATTCTCCTATTGAGGAGGATGAGAGATGGCGTTTAGACGCTCAAGAATGTGGTTCAAAATGAACCTCATTTCATTTTGGAGCTCGTGCACCAAAATGTTTGTCCTTTGAGCTATGTGAGCGGTTCTTTCACACATGTTGCAATCATGGCGAGCAAAACCGGGCGGAAGAGTAAACTCATTTGGTTGTGGTGGTGGTGGTTGTGATTGGTTGTTGGGTGGTGGTGATTGTGCTTGTTCATTGGTTGGTGGTGGTGTTTGGAAAGAGTTCATGAGGATGTTTTGGAGGTCCATGGCTTCATTGAGGCGGTGATCTACCATACCCGAGAGAGTGTAGAGACGATTGAGCTCTTCGCTAATCTCCTCTTGGGTTTGAGGCAAATTGATCCACATTGCCTCATCTATGGCAATGAGAGTTGATGTGGGTGAGAGAGGTAGTATTTGTTGGGAATTAAATGTTCTGAAGATTAAGTATCAAGAACTACAAGTATTAACAGTTCCAACTGCTGAGAAGAATACTCTAACAGTTCCAACTGCTGGTATATATCTTAGGACTGCTCAAGTTATAACTAACCGTTCTAACTGGTAGTACAAAGAAGGGACTGCTAGTTGATACTGTTGAGTTGAGACTGCTAGATGGATAAGTATTGAAAAGATATTTGTGTACTAAAGTCAAGAATATACGGTAGATAATATCTTTCTCCATGTGCTTAGTTAACAAGTTGTGTACACAGATACATGTTGTATCTTATGTACTGACACACTCAAGATAAGTTAGCAAGTAGTTCGACTAGACATTAAACAATATTGTAAAGATCTTCTTGGACTATAAAAGAAGATCTTAGACTAGTGCTGTAACACCCCAACCCGACAAGGGCAAAGGTATCACAAATACGGATTCTTATCAGAACAAACACAAGCATAAGACATAAATAATACAATAGGATTCCAAGGTTTACAATGAAAATTCTGAAATTACAAGGCTATAAAAGAAGATACAAAATTTCTAAGTCTGAAATAAGAATCTCTTCTATTTATCTCTACTCCAGAATAGCTAACAGGGTCTTCTAAATCCAAGGTTCTCTCTATTAATAACCCAGCTTCCAACTAAACCTGCCGCGGGAAAAGAAACGCGGCTGAGCTTAAAAAGCCCAGTGAACAGATATATAATAAACAGAAACGAAAACAAACGGAAATGAAAGCAAACGGAAATGAATAGATATAGCATACTGAATAAGATATAAGTAAAGGTTTAGGACAGTAATCCACCATGAGCCCAGAAACATATCAAATCATATCAAATCACATATCAGGGTGTATGGAGGGGTGACCTCAGCATACCAGGACAGGGTTGAGGGGATACCTCCAGGGGTTGGAGTCATGAGCTCCCAGGGTTGTGAAAGACGTGGATTGCACCCATCATCAGTCACCACATATCAGATATATCAGAAACAGAACAGGTCTAGGATGCATCCATTCGCCCCCCAGAACAAATCATATTGGCCATATCAGAAATCACATAAGCGCGCATAACAGAATCAGAATGGGGACGGTGTAACCAAATCACTAGGGCTACACACTAGTCATGCCAGTGGTGCATCACAGACACGGCCATGTTACCTTCATGGCTAGGGAACAAATTTTGGCTCGGGTATCAAACTGGGAGTCAAAGGTCAAAGGTCAAAGGTTCATATCATAATCAGGGTGTCATATCAGAAGGTTCAATATCAGAAGGTCAATATCAGCAGGTCAATATCAGCAGGTCAATATCAGGAGGTCAATAATCCAAGTTCCATAGTAACAGTTCATTTAAAAAGGTTTCTAATTAAGAGTCCATTTAAAATAATCTTTTAATAATGATCTTCATAAAGATGGTCCTTCAGAGTAGATTTCATAAAATGATCTTTCAAAATGGTTTTTCATAAGGATGGTCTTTTAAAATAGTTTTCTTACAAGTTAGTAAAATCCCATTTAAAAGAGTATTGTATCATATTTGTAAGCATCATTTTAAAATAGCTTTTTCTCAAATCATTTCCAGGTCAGAATTAAAAAGGCTTCACAGTCTAGGTTCATATAATAGGTCAAAGGTTCAAGGCAAAGGAATCATAGCAAGGTATCAAATGTCAGGTATCATATTAGGGTTCATGTTAGGGTTCAGATCAGGATTCAAGACAGGAGATAAATGCAGGGGTTCATTATCAGGAGGTCAAGTCTCAGGTATCAAATCAGAGGCTAAACATATCAAAACATGAAAGAGGTCATAGGAAACCTTACAGAGAAGGTCAGAATATCTGTACCTTATTACGAATGCAAATACGAATCACAGAAATAGAAGCACAGAACAGATCAAGGTCTCTCCTCCTTCACACCTAAGGAATAGAAGACGGAATTACAAAGGATTCTAACTCAGATTACTATTTAGTCCATCAGATTTTAGAATTTACACAATTAGTCCCTTAAGTTATCAAAGTTACAATTTAAGTCCTTTAATTTACAATTTCAACCTTTAATTATTATTAATTACATATTAAGCCATTAAATCACCAAAATTACACATTACCCCCTGAATATAATTTATTATTCAAACCAACCTTAAATTTCCAGAAATTACATTTTTAGTCCCTATATTTTATTAAATTGCAAATCGAATTAATAATTCTTAATTTATCAAATAAACCCTTTTAAACACAAATTTTACACATGAGACCCTCAACTTATATTTTATACGAATTTCCCATGATCCAAATAATATTCTAAAAATAACCCCCAAGTTTCATAATTTACAAAACACCCCCTTTATATTTTAAAAACAAATCGTATATCACTTTTATTTACAAAACCCTAACCCTAAAAATACAAATCCTTACCCAATCATTATATCATCATTTAATTCTCATTAAATAACCAAAAACAAGCCCTAATGCCCAAACCCTAAATCGATCTCCATTATTTTATTTTCTTCCTTATTTTTCTTTAAATCCGCATAAACAAATAATTCAAAAATAAATATTTTTGGCCTTAACAATTCAAAGTAACATTTTTCTCAGGTTAATATGATCATATAGAGTCCAAATAAAATAGATTTCAAGCCTCCAAAATCCGGATATAATTATTTAGGGTTTTATGTATGTTTTTAGGGTTTAATTCACAAATAATATATAGAGCATGCATGGATCGAATTGAGAATTTTATATGATGTCTATAGGATGTAAAGAGCACGAGAAAAATACCAAACCAAGATCTTAACATGCGGATTGGGCTATACGAATTTGGTTCCACGCGTATAGAAAATTCGAACAATAAATCCTCACGACTCCAAAAGCTATTCCACGACCTTTCCATTATTTTTCACAGAGTATATTCGACATAAGGATCATAAGAAAAATGATGAACGAATTTTATAAGGCTCGTACGAATTATTTGGAATAATACCTCACGAATTGACAATAATTTCTCGACAAGCGAATCGAGCAAGACACGACCCCAAAACTATTTTTCACAAATCATATATGATGTGAGGGACATGATAAAAATAACAAAATAATTTTAGAATGATCGAATAGATCAAATCAAATTATGGCTTACTTTTCATGCGCGATATGAAAAATTGAGTCACGATCGAATTAGGCGACACCCAGCTCCAAATGTATTTTTCTAGGCTTCTAATGATGCTAAAGAACACAGGAAAAATAGCCTTGATGCTCCAAAAATTTGTATGGGATGTGGATGAATTTTGTGTGTGTTTTAGGGTTATGCGATTTCTTTTGGAGGAAGAAAATGATAAGATTGACTAAATAAATGATTTGGCCGATTTTGGAGGGGGGATATGGAATAAAACTCGGAAATCACAAGACCAAATCAATCTTGAGTGATTTGATTTTCATTTTCCATATTTATCATGACTTTTAATTAATTAAAAGATTTAATTTGTATTTATAAACTAAAATTCGGCCTAATGAATTTTAAGGTGCCAAGGTAACATTTTTAATGTGCCATAATATTATTTAGATGCCTTAGTATTATTTTGTTTCATAGGTTATTTGTTTACAAAGATTTGGGATCAATTCGGTGCTTCAAGGACTTGTTAAATCAAAATTTTAGATTGTAAGGGCATTTTGGTCTTTTTACATGTTTTAGAATTTTCGGGTTTTACAACTCTTCCCCTCTAAAAGAAAAATTTCGTCCTCGAAATTTGCAGGAAGCAGAGAGAAAAGAAAACGGAATACTCATACGGGATGCGAACAAGATTTCAAACCGAATTAATTGTATCCACAGCAGAGAGCTCTTCAAGGAGTTTAAGATTCATAACTGAGGTCAACAGAATGCAGCACGAGAGTCCAAATTCACCCAGATATTTAACGAACGAAGGTAGAGTATACGCATAGGTAGAATGAACCTAAGACTCACTAGTCACGGATAATCCGGCGGGGTCAAATTCTAAACTTTTAGGTACTTCCCAAGATATCCTATGGCCACAATGAGGGCACGTTATATGGTGTAAGTATTATCACGTTAATAATACCAGCACCACATAATTATGCCTTCATGATGATCATACTTTATCTCAAGTCGTGAACAAAACAACCTATCTTAATCCACCTAGTACTTCTATAGTCTCAGAGGTCAACAAAATCGATGTCATAGCCAAGAGGGAAAAACAAACTACTTGCAAGAGTATCGGAATCCCAGATTGCTTAGCAGAACAAGTACGCCGTCCACAAACGTCAGATCTTCCACAATTCGCCAAAATCTTCCCAGAACAAGCCATGAACGTACGAATAATCACGGAACTGAAATGTTTCTAGGGAACTTAAAACATCAGAGGATCGTATTACTATATAACGAAGTTTAAGTGAATCCATCAATCTGGAAGTGAAACAAAATCGTGAACTTGTATCTGGTTCGTCGAGCCTCCTGCAGTTCTCCTTGGAATGTGAATTTCTTGACACGGACTTCAAATCCCTTCATCATCCAGTCTGCTTCCGCTCTCAATTCATCTTAGTACAACCAAGGCGAATAGGGAAGTTAGACTGCATGTCTTCAACAGCTCCAGGTTCGCCGTCTTGACTAGATTTTCTTCTTCTGCATCGCCCACACTTCTGCTTTGTAAGGAATGTCTTCACTCTTCAGGGTACGAATGCGAGGGGAAACATTCTTATACTCATGGTTAAGCACCACAGACTTTTCATAGGGATAGAGAGGGGTAAGACGAAATCAAATAGCGTCAGAAGATTCATAGATGCTTATCAAAAGCAAGAGACAAACACATAATGTATCGAGTACGTCATCGCTATGGAGATTCCCAGAATTGCCCGAAGAGGCATCAAATGATTAACAAAAGGATCAGAGGTCAGAGTCAGAATCTGGAGATAAGGATCAATTAGTGTCAGGTAATTTCTATGCAAGTTTCAATGTTTCAAAACTTAATTAGGTTTCAAATCTTAGGTGTAAGGCATAAGCTTTCAATCTCCAAGAGGGATTCAACAGGCTTAAACCAAAAGTAAGGCACGAATCAGAGTGCTGCGGAAGCAAAGATACTTAAACAAATGCCTTATAGTCTACCCATTCCTCACTGGTCAAAACTTAGGTTCATATCCAGAAATCCTAAAGCAACATCTTACAGGTTATCTTATGAGCGCCTACAGTGGAAACTTAGTGGTCCAAACTTCACAGGTCAAGGGTAAATGTATTACAAGTCGCAGCCTGGGCTCTGATACCATAATTGTAACACCCCAACCCGACAAGGGCAAAGGTATCACAAATACGGATTCTTATCAGAACAAACACAAGCATAAGACATAAATAATACAATAGGATTCCAAGGTTTACAATGAAAATTCTGAAATTACAAGGCTATAAAAGAAGATACAAAATTTCTAAGTCTGAAATAAGAATCTCTTCTATTTATCTCTACTCCAGAATAGCTAACAGGGTCTTCTAAATCCAAGGTTCTCTCTATTAATAACCCAGCTTCCAACTAAACCTGCCGCGGGAAAAGAAACGCGGCTGAGCTTAAAAAGCCCAGTGAACAGATATATAATAAACAGAAACGAAAACAAACGGAAATGAAAGCAAACGGAAATGAATAGATATAGCATACTGAATAAGATATAAGTAAAGGTACAGAGAGTAAAGGTTTAGGACAGTAATCCACCATGAGCCCAGAAACATATCAAATCATATCAAATCACATATCAGGGTGTATGGAGGGGTGACCTCAGCATACCAGGACAGGGTTGAGGGGATACCTCCAGGGGTTGGAGTCATGAGCTCCCAGGGTTGTGAAAGACGTGGATTGCACCCATCATCAGTCACCACATATCAGATAAATCAGAAACAGAACAGGTCTAGGATGCATCCATTCGCCCCCCAGAACAAATCATATTGGCCATATCAGAAATCACATAAGCGCGCATAACAGAATCAGAATGGGGACGGTGTAACCAAATCACTAGGGCTACATACTAGTCATGCCAGTGGTGCATCACAGACACGGCCATGTTACCTTCATGGCTAGGGAACAAATTTTGGCTCGGGTATCAAACTGGGAGTCAAAGGTCAAAGGTCAAAGGTTCATATCACAATCAGAGTGTCATATCAGAAGGTTCAATATCAGAAGGTCAATATCAGCAGGTCAATATCAGCAGGTCAATATCAGGAGGTCAATAATCCAAGTTCCATAGTAACAGTTCATTTAAAAAGGTTTCTAATTAAGAGTCCATTTAAAATAATCTTTTAATAATGATCTTCATAAAGATGGTCCTTCAGAGTAGATTTCATAAAATGATCTTTCAAAATGGTTTTTCATAAGGATGGTCTTTTAAAATAGTTTTCTTACAAGTTAGTAAAATCCCATTTAAAAGAGTATTGTATCATATTTGTAAACATCATTTTAAAATAGCTTTTTCTCAAATCATTTCCAGGTCAGAATTAAAAAGGCTTCACAGTCTAGGTTCATATAATAGGTCAAAGGTTCAAGGCAAAGGAATCATAGCAAGGTATCAAATGTCAGGTATCATATTAGGGTTCATGTCAGGGTTCAGATCAGGATTCAAGACAGGAGATAAATGCAGGGGTTCATTATCAGGAGGTCAAGTCTCAGGTATCAAATCAGAGGCTAAACATATCAGAACATGAAAGAGGTCATAGGAAACCTTACAGAGAAGGTCAGAATATCTGTACCTTATTACGAATGCAAATACGAATCACAGAAATAGAAGCACAGAACAGATCAAGGTCTCTCCTCCTTCACACCTAAGGAATAGAAGACGGAATTACAAAGGATTCTAACTCAGATTACTATTTAGTCCATCAGATTTCAGAATTTACACAATTAGTCCCTTAAGTTATCAAAGTTACAATTTAAGTCCTTTAATTTACAATTTCAACCTTTAATTATTATTAATTACATATTAAGCCATTAAATCACCAAAATTACAAATTACCCCCTGAATATAATTTATTATTCAAACCAACCTTAAATTTCCAGAAATTACATTTTTAGTCCCTATATTTTATTAAATTGCAAATCGAATTAATAATTCTTAATTTATCAAATAAACCCTTTTAAACACAAAATTTACACATGAGACCCTCAACTTATATTTTATACGAATTTCCCATGATCCAAATAATATTCTAAAAATAACCCCCAAGTTTCATAATTTACAAAACACCCCCTTTATATTTTAAAAACAAATCGTATGTCACTTTTATTTACAAAACCCTAACCCTAAAAATACAAGTCCTTACCCAATCATTATATCATCATTTAATTCTCATTAAATAACCAAAAACAAGCCCTAATGCCCAAACCCTAAATCGATCTCCATTATTTTATTTTCTTCCTTATTTTTCTTTAAATCCGCATAAACAAATAATTCAAAAATAAATCTTTTTGGCCTTAACAATTCGAAGTAACATTTTTCTCAGGTTAATATGATCATATAGAGTCCAAATAAAATAGATTTCAAGCCTCCAAAATCCGGATATAATTATTTAGGGTTTTATGTATGTTTTTAGGGTTTAATTCACAAATAATATATAGAGCATGCATGGATCGAATTGAGAATTTTATATGATGTCTATAGGATGTAAAGAGCACGAGAAAAATACCAAACCAAGATCTTAACGTGCGGATTGGGCTATACGAATTTGGTTCCACGCGTATAGAAAATTCGAACAATAAATCCTCACGACTCCAAAAGCTATTCCACGACCTTGCCATTATTTTTCACAGAGTATATTCGACATAAGGATCATAATAAAAATGATGAACGAATTTTATAAGGCTCGTACGAATTATTTGGAATAATACCTCACGAATTGACAATAATTTCTCCACAAGCGAATCGAGCAAGACACGACCCCAAAACTATTTTTCACAGATCATATATGATGTGAGGGACATGAGAAAAATAACAAAATAATTTTAGAATGATCGAATAGATCAAATCGAATTATGGCTTACTTTTCATGCGCGATATGAAAAATTGAGTCACGATCGAATCAGGCAACACCCAGCTCCAAACGTATTTTTCTAGGCTTCTAATGATGCTAAATAACACAGGAAAAATAGCCTTGATGCTCCAAAAATTCGTATGGGATGTGGATGAATTTTGTGTGTGTTTTAGGGTTATGCGATTTCTTTTGGAGGAAGAAAATGATAAGATTGACTAAATAAATGATTTGGCCAATTTAGGAGGGGGGAGATGGCATAAAACTCAGCAATCACAAGACCAAATCAATCTTGAGTGATTTGATTTCCATTTTCCATATTTATCATGACTTTTAAATAATTAAAAGATTTAATTTGTATTTATAAACTAAAATTCGGCCTAATTAATTTTAAGGTGCCAAGGTAACATTTTTAATGTGCCATAATATTATTTAGATGACTTAGTATTATTTTGTTTTATAGGTTATTTGTTTACAAAGATTTGGGATCAATTCGGTGCTTCAAGGACTTGTTAAATCAAAATTTTAGATTGTAAGGGCATTTTGGCCTTTTTACATGTTTTAGAATTTTCGGGTTTTACAAGTGCATATGAAGATGATGAAAATGTGTTATTATTAGAACTCACATATAACAGTTAAGACTAAGAACAAACACAAGAATATCACAAGTTAGAAAAACTTAAGATTCAAGGTTGTAACCCTAGTGATATTTAAAGATCACTCGTATTATTATCATTAATAATATCGAATCGTTTTGGTGAAAATCTTTCATTGTTCATTGTCATAGAACTAACACAACTATTCCATTTCCATAATACAAATCACCTTCTAATTGTGGTTAAGTAAATTCCGCGTACTTAATCATATTCACTCAATATATCATACACACAAAGAACGTAAGGTTTAACCACCTCAACCGTGTGCAACAATCCTAACAGTATTTGCGGTTGGGATGATGGTGCATCATGGTATAAAGGACCATGGATATCTGGGAAAATCAGATGAAAAAGCCTAGGCTCTTGACCTTCAAAGGTCATGGGTGGAGGATTGTTTGATCTTGGTGGGAGATCCTCCAAGTCATCAAGAAATGGATGAGGTGATGTAGGTGGAGTCCTAAATAGCTCCATGGGTTGGAGTTTGGGTGAGTTTGGTTGTGATTGAGATTTGACAGTCTGTGATGGAGCGGGTGGTGGTGTGCTTGCTATTGGAGTTATGGATAGAGGTGGAGTTTGTATGACAACATTGGATGGTGTAGGTATGGATAAAGTAAGGAAATTCTCACTTGCTATAGGAGATGAGATATTAAGAGGAGATGATTCCTCTGATGATGAGTTAGCAAGATTTATGAAGCAACAGGGCTTAACACTTATGCGGGCAGTGCGTTTTGGTGGTCTAGAGGTGGAGGAGTTGGTTGATTTGGTCATGGTGAGCTAAGAGAACTAAGATGTACATGTTGTATGTTGTGAAGAAGGTGAATGAGTGAGTTTTGTTCTAAGATATGATCCTAATATATAGGCAGATGGTTTATAGAAACTAGTGTTTGGATTTGATGTAAATCCAATAGAGAATGTTGGTTCCTAATGATTTGGAACAAAAATTTGTGCAAATCACATCACATAAGTCAATCCATAGAACTTATGTTGAGTAATATGAATAAGATATGCAGTAAATGCAAAGAGATAGTGGAAAAGCTTCTGATGTGATGTTCCCGTGGATTTGAAGGATCCCTAAAAAGGGTTCCTTGCTTGTATAGGAAAGGTAACTCACTCCTTAAATTTAAAAATTTAAATTTTGGTGGGAAATGTTGTTCTTAAGTTTCTAAGAGTTTCTAAAGAATTCTAAGATGTATAATGATCAGTGAACCTATTCTAAAGAATACTAGAAACTAAAATCTAAGAATCGGGATGAGTCGAAAAGTTTTAAGAAGTTTACTGTTATACCTGCGGATCCAATCGACAAGGCGTGCGGATCCAAATTTTAGGATCCGCCGGATCCGCAGGTTAAAGAATGGCGGATCCAACGCTAACACATGGCGGATCCAAAATGAGGGATCCGCCAGATCCGTGGATTAAAACTACTAAAATGACACAGAGAGATGTGCATATTTGTCGTTTTTCGACGAAAACCCGAAAATTCTCCTGGAGCATATCTATCATCTAATATGTAATGCAAAACAATCAAATATGATAATACTAACACATGTTTAATCATAGATTAATCCGTTCATCGGAACTTACCTTATGAGGAGTTAAGCCAAACATAGACTTAAACTCAGAAATTTGATAACATCAAGTGTTATCGACCTGCAATTTTTAGTTAGTTCAGATACACATCAAATATCATCATAACAAGTTAAGAAACAACCATTATTAATACTACATTGTCTAATAATATTTCGAGCCAAACACTCCTTTAACTCAACTTCTTCTTCAATTTCTTCATGCCCTTATGAAGCTTCATCATCCAACGTCCTAAATTCTTCACCATTCCTATGATGTTGCGATATTCGGCTGATTCATTTGGGATTGGTGAAAGTTGGGTCAAGTACTCCGGAGGGGGAATCCTAGAGTTTCGCATTCCATCATCGTCACTCATAGATGATGATGATGATGATGTTTGACCACGAGGACGTTTGCCCTTGTCAACCGATACCCTAAAGTCGCTCAAAGGAACGAATGTGCGTTCTAGCTCATCATATTCAGGAACAAATCCTAAGGCATTTCTAGGAATGGGTGCAAAAGCTCTAAAGAGACGGGTCAAAAGCGTTCCATAAGGCAATGCCATGTTTCCTTGAATTGGAATATCAGCCATTCTCTTGGCGATGTAGTAAGCAAGGTTGAAGGGTTGATGGGTTGACACATTGTACATCATGTGGCAAAGACAAGCATTGATGTGATCGCGGTTTCCTACCGTGCACATGACATTGGCCCTTAAGACTTCTTCAATTTTCTTAAATTCGGGTTTTAGTTCATTTAGCTCCATAGCAAATGGATCTCTAGGAACATGTTTCCCTCGATACAACCTTGTTGGGTTGTTCCTAGGTATGAAGAGATGCTGACGAATGATTTCTTTTGAAGTCAAGGGAGTGGCATATGGTGCCGTTCGTTCAAGATTTGACTCAAGAATGGTCAATGACCATTTATCAGAATAGACACTTGTTCCATGACTTGGAACTCCTATGACTTCTCCAAATTGATTTAATGGGATATTGTATTGATGTCCATTGACGCTAAAGCGAATGTTTATGTAACCTTGATCGTTTGACTTTAGTTTGACACTAGCATAGAATTCTAAAATGAATCGAGGAATTAATGGTTCATCGATATCTAGGAGGGAATCGAAGTGAATAGCCGCTAGTTGTTCCCTAAGATAAGTTCCTTCATAGAATGAGGGATCTACAAACCTACCCTCATGTACGTAGTGTTTTTCTAGAGCTTTGACAATTTTAACTTGTTGTTCAGTGAGTCCTTTGGTTTTATGGTGTTTAGGTAGGTATTTTATGGTATGTTTGTGATCATAGTTGGTCGCGGGAGGCATGATTTTCCTAAACACAAAAGAATTATATAGTTTTAGTTGAAATTATCAAAAATGCGTGTATAGGTCTAGTGTGTGTCTACATGGGGACTATGTGGAGGTGCGGTTATCTCGACTCATTTAGATGCATGAAGATTTTGTTTATGCAAATTTTTTGATAAAACGAGAGATAACACAAACGCTCCTACTTCAATGTAGCTACATTTGAATGTACCCGAAAATACATATTAGTTATGTATTCCCTTTAGCATTCAAGAGACATTATGCAAGTGATGTTAAACAAAAGAAAACTAACGTTTTTATATTTGTATGAACAATGTTCAAAAACCGTTTTTCCTAGTCGTGAGAAGATTTTATCAAAAATTTCTCATGGGGTTTTTGATGAATGATGATAATGTACTACAAGATGCAATTCCTAACTAAGAAAAACATGATTTGAAGTGTAATTCAGTAACTATGTTTCATGATTTTTCAAGAATTATGCATATTCCCCAAGTTTTGATTTTGTGCATGAAATAGAAATCCTAGACGCAGATCAGGAGTATAAACATGATAAGGATACTTACAGTGATGTTTGGAGCACAAATTTGTGGAAGAAAATAGCCTAAATTATGATTGTGGTGAAGTATGAAACGAATTCAGTAGGTGATAAGTTTTAGGAGAGTGATGAATAGTACTTGGTGTTGTTTATTATATAATAAAACAACCTGTGCATGTGACGGATCCGGCGGATCCAAAACAAAGGATCCGCCTTTGTTATCGTTTGGATCCGCGGGATCAGAACATGATTTTTGGTTTAGTGTCGAGTTTGGTTAAACTAAGATTTACGCTACTGTTTTATCTAATCACTATGTTCCATTAATCCTAATCCAAGTCTAAGGTAGTTGAAAGGTTCTCTTTTGAGAGGTTTTGTGAGGATTTCGGCAATGTTGTCCTCTGAGGAAACTTTCTCAATTGAGATGTTTCCCTTCTGAACATTGTCGCGTAGGAAATGATGACGTATTTCAATGTGTTTGGTTCTTGCGTGTTGGACCGTATTTTTGCTGAGGTCGATTGCTCCTTTGTTGTCACAAAGAATGGGGATGTCGTTGAGTTCAATTCCATAGTCAACGAGAGCTTGTTTCATCCACAGTGCTTGTTGACACGCCTTTCCTGCAGACACATACTCTGCCTCTGTTGTTGAGATTGCGAGGGCTGTTTGTTTCTTAGCGAACCATGAGGTGAGACAATGTTCTACAAAAGTACAAATACCGCTAGTACTTTTTCTATCAAGATAGTCACCGGCATGGTCTGAGTCGGCATACACTATGGTTTCTATACCTGTTCCATTGGGATACCATAATCCTAAATGTGTAGTGCCTTTAATGTACCTAAATATCCTTTTAACGGCTTCAAGATGGGATATTTTGTGATCTTCTTGAAACCGTGCACATAGACAAACACTAAACATGATGTCCGGCCTACTAGCCGTAAGATAGAGTAAACTACCAATCATTCCCCTATATTTAGTGCTATCTACGGATTCATTTTCTTCATCCTTTGTGAGTTTGGTTTCGGAGGACATGGGTGTTTTCATTGGTTTTGAGTCATCAAGACCAAACTTCTTAAGCATATCTTTGATATACTTTGATTGGTTGAAGAATATCCCATCTTCTAATTGTTTAATTTGGAGACCTAAGAAAAAGTTTAGTTCCCCCATCATACTCATTTCAAACTCATCATGCATGATTTTTGAAAAATCGTTTCATAACTCTTGACAAGTTGAGCCGAATATAATGTCATCCACATATATCTGGACGATGATGATATGTGATCCCTTTTTCTTGGTGAGGAGAGTATTGTCTACTAGGCCCATAGTATACTTATGGTCAACTAGGAAGGTCTTAAGTCGATCATACCAAGCTTTTGGTGCTTGCTTAAGTCCGTATAATGCTTTCTTAAGTTTGTAGACATGATTTGGTTTTTCAAAATCGGCAAAGCCGGGAGGTTGTACAACATATACTTCTTCATTTATAAAACCGTTTAAAAAGGCACTTTTGACATCCATTTGAAATAATTTAAAATCATGTGCACATGCATATGCAAGTAGTATCCTAATAGACTCAAAGTCTAGCTACGGGTGCAAATGTCTCATCGTAATATATACCTTCTTGTTGATTGTAGCCTTGAGCTACTAGCCTAGCTTTGTTTCTAGATACTATGCCATTTTCATCCATTTTATTTCTAAATACCCATTTTGTACCAATTATGGTTTGATTTTTAGGTTGTGGAACTAATGTCCAAACATCATTTCTAATAAATTGGTTTAATTCCTCTTGCATAGCAATAACCCATGATTCATCCTTTATAGCCTCATTTATATTTTTAGGCTCAACTTTTGAAACAAAACAAAAGTAATTACTTTCATTTTGAGCTTGAGATCTTAATGTTCTTTCATTAAGTTTTCCGATGACGTTTTCTAATGGATGACTTTTAGATTCTTTAATGTTGATAATTTCTTTATTTTCTGGTTCATCCTCTAAATTTTCAACCATTTGGTCTTCAACTAAGTCATCATCTACCAAAGGTGATGTCTTAGAGGGAGGTGGACTTTCATCGAATGTTACGTTCAATGATTCCTCGACTCTTGAGGTTTCTTTGTTCAACACTATGTATGCTTTACTATTTTGTGAATACCCGAGAAACACACCTTCATACGACTTTGGGTCGAACTTGGTGAGATAATCTTTTGTGTTAAGAATGAAGCACTTGCTTCCAAAAACTCTAAAATATCCTAATGTAGGCTTTTTGCCTCGATAAAACTCGATTTAGAATATATGTAGATGTATCTACAGCGTGACACCAAAACTTTTGAGGTATGTTTTGTTCATTTAACATAGTTCTACTCATTTCTTGAATTGTCCTATTTTTCCGTTCTACTACACCATTAGATTGTGGAGTTCGGGGAGCCGAGAAATTATGTGTTATTCCATTATTATCACAAAAAGTTCCAAATTGGATTTCGTTGTCAAATTCTCGACCATGGTCGGTTCTAATAGATACTATGATGCGTGCGATGTGTCGTTGCGGTTTAGCAGTATTAATGCCTATTCAAGTTTTAAATTTATATTTAGCCGACTTATCAATAACACACACACTTAACGAGCAGTGTACCCGGTCAGTATGAATATAATGGTAAGTAGAGTGTCGATCACTAAGAGTGGAACGTATTATCTCGTTATTCTAATCAGTATTTTAATATATTAAGTTAGCTATACAACCTAATCTAACGCAAGGGGGTTCAGCCTGAGAGACTGGCACGATTTGGTTGCAATTAAATAATAAAATAAACCAATAGGCACGAATCAGCGAATAGCACACACGTACACAGATAAATACTTGAGACAATAAGAAGATCTGTCCTTATAATTAAGTAGTTTGTCACTTGTTTTATTGATAGTTTTATATGAAGTGTATGTAGTTAATCCTTTCTCATTGGTCCTATTCTTATCGGCGAGTAAACCCTTAATGATTACTTATGTCTAAAAGTTATTCCTAAGTGATCAATTTAGTAACAACCATGGGAGCCACATTATTTTCCGCAGTCAAATGCGCAGGCCACTAATAAACACAGAGGTTATCAATGCACTAATAAGTAGTAACCAAAGACATCAACATATAAACTTTAATTGATGGGAAAGCAGTTTTAAGGGAGTGCAATCTTTCCGTTGTCACATTACACAAGCCATCAATCCTGATGAATTAAAGTTTACTAACACAATAAAACAAAACTACTTAATGAATTAAACACATGCAGCACCTTCTTACAGCTCTTGTATCTTCGTTCGGGTGTGTCTTGTGCTGCCTATTCGACTGAATTCGTCCTAGGTTTCTGTACTTCGTATATATGTGCGGACTCTTAATTCGTCTGGTCTTTGGGGTATTTATAGTTTCCGTCTGAGGGTAAGATGCGGCGCATCTAGTAAGTAGATGCGGCGCATTGACTTAACTTCGCGTGGGGTCCAAGATTAATATATTCAGGAATATTCATACACCGCCAGAAGACGCGGCGTATCTTCATTCTTGGATGCGGCGCATGTCCTTTGCCGTCTTGGATAATATCTTGTGAAATCTTGATAGCGATGCGCCGTATGTAATAAGCAAGATGCGGCGCATCTGGAGCAGAATAGTCTTGATCTTGTGCATTTTGGTAGACTCTTAACTTCTTGCTTGTTTTGCTCCATAATTAGTCCAAAATCGCCAAGTTTCACCAAATGCTTGTTTTTACCTGAGAATTACAAAAGTAAACGATTAAGTATCAATCCTCATACATAATAAAATAAAACAAGTCAAATTAATAGGATAAATGATAGTAATAAAATGTACTTATTTGAGTTCATCAAATATCCCCCCACTTGAACTTTACTTGTCCCCAAGTAAACCTTAGAATTAATCTTATGAAAATGTATCCTAAAAGATATTAGGATTTATTTTTATATTTAAGCATGTATTCATTTTTGTCATAATCACACAACCAAACACTTAACGAATTAGAAGTAAAATAAAATAATTTGATAAAAGCAAATCTAATCGTTTAACTGTCCAGTCGTGACGAATATTCTATCATAAGCTTGGCAAGTATACACATCTCCCCCACTAAAGCCATGGAATAACAAGTCTAAAGCGGTAAAAAGGGTTTTAAGGTTTAAGGGTTAATTATTCTCCTTAATCTCTATCGATCTCAAATTCCAGAAAAGGCGACAAAATCACAAATACATGATCGAATCCATGAACACGATACTTGCAATTGCTCAAATCCTTAACTCGAACAGGCTAAAGATAGGTCCAAACTTCACCAATAATAATATATCAAAATGGGCGACAAAATCATAAATACATAGCCGAATCCACGACCACGATACTTAAGATTGCTCAAATCCCTAATCTCAATAAATCAAAGGTTTGGTTGGATAAAGAATAATACAGGGTATGGATAATATTTGGGATATAAATTGGTGTAAAAATGAAAAATAAACAAAACAAATAAATTAAAATCCTAAGTGTGGTTAATCACTATCCCAACCATCCCATGAATAAGACTCATATCATTGAATAACTCACGCTTTAACACTTGAAACACACACTTTAGGTAGACACGAATTATACTCAACAAGATCTTAATCAAAGAATAAACCTTAGTTGGCGTTCCCATAACTGCCAACTCCCATTCAATCCATAGATATAGTATACAACAGTTAGTGGTGATATCGACCACTTAATACAAAACTTTATATAAGTTGGTTAAAACAAACATCCAACTTTTCCTTTTTCTTTTTCTTTTCGATTTTTTTTTTTTTTTTTTTTTTTTTTTTTACTTAAACTTGAAACATAAACATAGATGTGTAAAATTTCACCACATCACTATAATGATAATTCTGGATAATTTTTCCATATTTTTCATAACTTCAGAAATAACGGTAATAGTGAAAGTAGTAAACACACGAAAAATAAACTCAAAGATATACAATATTTACTTTCACTCCTATTGCATTGTGCAATTTCCCGACCTAACCATAGATAATGAATTACGCACGCGAACACAGGTAATGTAAGGAAACACACTTTGCCTAAAGCAATTAACCAACCACGGATTTTAATCTACAGGGTAGGCTAAGGTGTAAGGGTGTAACGAAACATTTTAACAAAGGTGTAAGAAACGAAAGGAATGGCTCTGAGTGTTTTTCTAGGGGTATCTTACTCTAAAAGTGAGAGTAACAAAAGGGTTTATACGGGGGTTAACTAACCGGTGTAGTTAGCTAATAACACATAACATATAAAGGCTATTTGGGTGTAATCCTAGAAATTTACCAAATTAGACAAGTCATTCCAATTATATAAATAATACTTATTATGGTGGTCTCGAATAGTATACAAGCCAAGTTCTAAAGTTTACAAGTCACCGGCACACTCATAGATTTGTGAATTTTGAAAAATCACAATTTTTGAAAATAACGTCATGTGTGCAGCTATGCAACTTAGACTTTAAACAAAAACATGCTAAAATTTTTTTAATTTTTATATATTAAGCACATTTTAAGCATATTTTGAAAAGTTTAGGACAAGTAAGTGTTAAGTGTTCTAATTCTCCAATCCCCCCACTTAAGTTAAACAACGTCCTCGTTGTTTGTATCAAAGGTTAAAAACTGGAAAATAAAAGAATTAGAACAGAAAAAAGTCCCCTGAGATTTGCTCGGTATGATCCTCCATTTCTATAAGAGCAAAAATCATCTTTCTTGTGGATGAGAACGTTTAAGCTTCATAATAGATGTATCCACAGGAAATGCAGGATTCTATAATACCACCAAGGCTTTAAAACACACCTAAGTTAAGAAAGGTTCAAACTTGCATAATACATTAGTAGTTAGGAAAAATAAAACTTAAAAATTAAAAATGAAAATCGTCAGGTCAGTCGATGCGCCGTATCTTATGGAAGAAGATACGCCGTATCGAGCCTGGAATAAATACGGATCAGAATAGAAGATGCGCCGCATCCTTAACCAGGGATGCGCCACATTAAATAAACTGACAGAAAGTTTTAAAGTCAAAAATAAAAATGAAGAAAATAAAATAAGATATGACCGGTGCAGGTGATGCGTCGCATCTTAATGATAGAGATGCGCCGCATCGTCTGCAGGTCTGACAGACTCGACACAGAACAGAAAATTAAAAGATAAATCCGGGTTGTCTCCCGGTCAGCACTTGTCTTTATTCCAGAGTCTTCAAGTTAGACTCACATTCAGCTCCTTAATACCGATCACATTTGAAAGGTTGACTTTCCGCCTCTAGTTGTAATCCCTTTCAAATCGTGTTTTACCAAAAGAAATTTGTTAAGCACCGTTGACAATTGGTGCACTCAATTGCCAATCCATTAATCATGTTGTTTTGTTCCTTTAGCAAGATATCCGTTCATTGACATATCTTCCATAGCAAAACATGTTATCATAGGTAAAATCATCAGTAGCATCTGTTCGCTAGAAGATAAATTAATGAATTTAGAAACGGATATAAAGAATAAAAATGAATGATATCTGCGGACGATGCGTCGTATCCAGAAAGTTGGATACGCCGTATCTTATTACGTTAAAATGTAATCAGACTTTTATTCAGAAAACAGATACACCGCTTATGAATTAGAATGCGCCGTATCAAGTTTAAATTATCAAAAATCATAACGAATTCAAATTTTAATAAATATAATCGATTTTTGATTTAGTAGATGCGCCGTATCGATAAAGATCGATGCGTCGTATCCGTTTAATAATTTGAAAAAACTGTTTTTAATTAAAATAATAAATACGCCGTATCTGTTAAAACAGATGCGTCGTATGGCGTTATCGCGTAAAAAAATTTCTTATTAAAAATAGGATACGCCGTATCTTGGGGAAAAGATGCGTCGTATCGAATTAATTAAACGCGTTGTATTTTATAAAAATTAAACGCAATACGCCGTATCTATGAAAATAGATGCGCCGTATCGTTCGATTTAGCTCAGTACAACGATAGCAGAACACAAAAAATACGAAAAATAAAAACAAATAAAAACACAAACGAAAATAAACACAAAGAAAACACACAAAACAAGAAAATATGCAAAATAATACAATGAATGCAAATTAATATAATTATACCACAGTTAGCAGTTAGATAAAAAAATTAAAAACCTAATTAAAATACTAATCAAATTAACAGATAATAACAATTCACTCCCCGGCAACGGTGCCAAAAACTTGATGCGTGCGATGTGTCGTTGCGGTTTAGCAGTATTAATGCCTATTCAAGTTTTAAATTTATATTTAGCCGACTTATCAATAACACACACACTTAACGAGCAGTGTACCCGGTCAGTATGAATATAATGGTAAGTAGAGTGTCGATCACTAAGAGTGGAACGTATTATCTCGTTATTCTAATCAGTATTTTAATATATTAAGTTAGCTATACAACCTAATCTAACGCAAGGGGGTTCAGCCTGAGAGACTGGCACGATTTGGTTGCAATTAAATAATAAAATAAACCAATAGGCACGAATCAGCGAATAGCACACACGTACACAGATAAATACTTGAGACAATAAGAAGATCTGTTCTTATAATTAAGTAGTTTGTCACTTGTTTTATTGATAGTTTTATATGAAGTGTATGTAGTTAATCCTTTCTCGTTGGTCCTATTCTTATCGGCGAGTAAACCCTTAATGATTACTTATGTCTAAAAGTTATTCCTAAGTGATCAATTTAGTAACAACCGTGGGAGCCACATTATTTTCCGCAGTCAAATGCGCAGGCCACTAATAAACACAGAGGTTATCAATGCACTAATAAGTAGTAACCAAAGACATCAACATATAAACTTTAATTGATGGGAAAGCAGTTTTAAGGGAGTGCAATCTTTCCGTTGTCACATTACACAAGCCATCAATCCTGATGAATTAAAGTTTACTAACACAATAAAACAAAACTACTTAATGAATTAAACACATGCAGCACCTTCTTACAGCTCTTGTATCTTCGTTCGGGTGTGTCTTGTGCTGCCTATTCGACTGAATTCGTCCTAGGTTTCTGTACTTCGTATATATGTGCGGAACTCGGAACTCTTAATTCGTCTGGTCTTTGGGGTATTTATAGTTTCCGTCTGAGGGTAAGATGCGGCGCATCTAGTAAGTAGATGCGGCGCATTGACTTAACTTCGCGTGGGGTCCAAGATTAATATATTCAGGAATATTCGTACACCGCCAGAAGATGCGGCGTATCTTCATTCTTGGATGCGGCGCATGTCCTTTGCCGTCTTAGATAATATCTTGTGAAATCTTGATAGCGATGCGCCGTATGTAATAAGCAAGATGCGGCGCATCTGGAGCAGATTAGTCTTGATCTTGTGCATTTCGGTAGACTCTTAACTTCTTGCTTGTTTTGCTCCATAATTAGTCCAAAATCGCCAAGTTTCACCAAATGCTTGTTTTTACCAGAGAATTACAAAAGTAAACGATTAAGTATCAATCCTCATACATAATATAATAAAACAAGTCAAATTAATAGGATAAATGATAGTAATAAAATGTACTTATTTGAGTTCATCAGATACTATGTTACTTCCTATTTGATTTTGAATTTTCTTGCTTAGAATTTCAAATTTATCAAAGGCCTCATTTTTGGTTTTCAAAAATTTAGTCCACGTATATCTAGAGTAATCATCTACTATAACTAATGTGTAAAAATTACCTCCATAACTTTGTATAGCCGACGGGCCAAACAAATCTATATGCAATAATTTTAGACACCTAGATGTAGATACCATGTTTTTAGCCTTATGGCTATTATGCACTTGTTTCCCAATTTTGCAAGCATCACAAAAGTGTTGGTCATATTTCAACTTGGGTAGGTTCCTAACGAGTTCCTTAGATGATAAGGATTGAATTAGCCTCATATTGGCATGACCTAAACGTCGATGCCATAGAGTTGAGTTTTCGTCCAGAGAGGTAAGACAAACCTTGTCTTTAGGTGTTTTATCTAATTTCATAACATATACGTTATTCTTTAAAACACCTCTTCCTACGGTTATGCCATCTTTAAGTATTTTACTTCCATTTTCACTGAAAAGGACGTTATACTTTTTGCGACATAATTGACTTATACTAAGCAAGTTAAATCCTAAATTATCTACATGAGCAACATCATCAATAGAGAGAGAGAGTCATGAGAGATCGTACCTTTTCCAATGATTTTACTTTTAAGTTTGCTACCGAATGTGACATTACCTCCGTCGTACACTTGGTAAGTTGAGAAAAGGCTTTTGTTTCCCGTCATATGTCTTGAACATCCACTATCTTTGATCCATTCATCAGGTTCTAGATCAACCTTTAAGCATACCTAAGTTCAAGAAAGACTCAAGCGTTTGGTCCCCAATATCTCATGGGTCCTGATGCGCGTGTGCGTATGCTCTAATTTATACCCACGGTATGTCGTTGTGGTTTTAGCAGTATTCAAGTTTTAAATTTATATTTAGCCGACTTATCAATAACACACACACTATAACGAGCAGTGTACCCGGTCAGTATGAATATAATGGTAAGTAGAGTGTCGATCACTAAGAGTGGAACGTATTATTTAGTTATTCTAATCAGTATTTTAATATCTTAAGTTAGCTATACAACCTAATCTAACGCAAGGGGGTTTCAGCCTGAGAGACTGGCACGGTTTGGTTGCAATTAAATAATAAACTAAACTAATAAGCACGAATCAGCGAGTAGCACACACGTACACAGATAAATACTTGAGACAATAAGAAGACCTGTCCTGATAGTTAAGTAGCTTGTCACTTGTTTTATTGCTAGTTTTATATGAAGTGTATAGTTCGATGCAACGCACCGAGATTAAGTCCTTTCTCGTTGGTTCTAATCTTATCGGCGAGTAAACCCTTAATGATTACTTATGACTATCCTATTTATCTTTCTTCCTACTTTTCTACAGACGATAGAATGCATAGGCGATCTAATAAATAGGCGAGGAAGGGGCATGGCGACCCAAGCAATGCTCAGCTAGACACAGAGGTTATCAATGCACTAATAAAAGTCACCAAAGACATCAACATATAAACTTTAATTAATGGGAAAGCAATTTTAAGGGGAGTTGAAGTGCATGGTTAAATCCATGATCACAAGCCCACCAATCCTGACCAATTAAAGTGTACTAATACAATAAAACAAAACTACTTAATGAATTAAATACATGCAGGACCTTCTTACAGCTCTTGTATCTTCGTTCAAGGTGTGTCTTGTGCTGCTACTTCGACTGAATTCGGCCTAGGGTTTCTGTCCTTCGTATATCGTACGTACCAAAAGTCGAACCCCCGAAATTCGTCTGACTTTGGGGTATTTATAGTTTCTGTCTGAGGGCAAGATGCGGCGCATCTAATAAGTAGATGCGGCGCATTGACTTAACTTTGCGTGGGGTCCAAGATTAATATATTCAGGAATATTCGTACACCGCCAGAAGATGCGGCGTAACTCCATTCTTAGATGCGGCGCATGTCCTTGCTGTCTTGGATCGTATCTTGTGAAATCTTGATAGTGATGCGCCGTATGTAATAAGTAAGATGCGGCGTATCTGGAGTAGAATGTCTTGATCTTGTACATTTCAGTAGACTCTTAACTTCTTGCTTGTTTTGCTCCATAATTAGTCCAAACTCGCCAAGTTTCACATAATACTTGTTTTTACCTGAGAATTACAAAAGTAAACATTAACGTATCAATTCTCACAGATAATATAATAAAACAAGTCAAATAAATAGGATAAATGAGGGTAATAAAATGTACTTATTTGAGTTCATCAAATATCCCCCCACTTGAACTTTACTTGTCCCCAAGTAAACCTTAGAATTAATCTTATGAAAATGTATCCTAAAAGATATTAGGATTTATTTTTATATTTAAGCATGTATTCATTTTTGTCATAATCACACAACCAAACACTTAACGAATTAGAAGTAAAATAAAATATTCTGATAAAAGAAAATCTAATCGTTTAACTGTCCAGTCGTGACAAATATTCTATCATAGGCTTGGCAAGTATACGCATCTCCTCCACTAAAGCCAAGGAATAACAAGTCTAAGGCGGTAAAAAGGGTTTGTAGTTTTGAGGGTTAATCATTCTTCTTAATCTCTATCAATCTCAAATTCCAGAAAAGGCGACAAAATCACAAATACATGATTGAATCCACGAACACGATACTTGCAATTGCTCAAATCCTTAACTCGAATAGGCTAAAGATAGGACCAAGTAATCTTCACCAATAATATTATATCAAAAAGGGCGACAAAATCATAAATACATAGCCGAATCCACGACTACGATACTTAAGATTGCTCAAATCCCTAATCTCAATAAATCAAAGGTTTGGATAAAGAATAATATAGGGTATGGATAATATTTGGGATACAAATTGGTGTAAAATGAAAAATAAACAAAACAGATAAATTAAAATCCAAAGTGTGGTTAATTACTATCCCAACCATCCCATGAATAAGACTCATATCATTGAATAACTCACACTTTAACACTTGAAACACACGCTTTAGGTAGACACGAATTATACTCAACAAAATCTCAATCAAAGAATAACCTTTAGTTGGCGTTCCCATAACGTTCAACTCCCATTCAATCCATAAATATAATATACAACAACTAGTGGTGATATCGACCACTTAATACAAAACTTTACATAAGTTGGTTAAACAAACTTCCAACTTTTCCTTTTTCTTTTTCTTTTCTCATTATTTTTTCGATTTTTTTTTTTTTTTTTTCAAACTTTAAACATAAACATAGATGTGTAAAATTTCACCACATCACTATAACGATAACTCAGGATAATTTTTCCATACTTTTCATGACTTCAGAAATAACGGTAATAGTGAAAGTAGTAAACACACGAAAAATAAACTCAAAGATATACAATATTTACTTTCACTCCAATTGCATTGTGCAATTTCCCGACCTAACCATAGATAATGAATTACGCACGCGAACACAGGTAATGTAAGGAAACACACTTTGCCTAAAGCAATTAACCAACCACGGATTTTAATCTACAGGGTAGGCTAAGGTGTAAGGGTGTAACGAAACATTATAACAAAGGTGTAAGAAACGAAAGGAATGGCTCTGAGTGTTTTTCTAGGGGTATCTTACTCTAAAAGTGAGAGTAACAAAAGGTTTATATGGGGGTTAACTAACCAGTGTAGTTAGCTAATAACACATAACATATAAAGGCTATTTGGGTGTAATCCTAGAAATTTACCAATTTAGACAAGTCATTCCAATTATATAAAATAATACTTATTATGGTGGTCTCGAATAGTATACAAGCCAAGTTCTAAAGTTTACAAGTCACCGGCACACTCATAGATTTGTGAATTTTTAAAAGTCACAATTTTTGAAAATAACGTCATGTGTGCAGCTATGCAACTTAGACTTTAAACAAAAACATGCTAAAAATTTTAAATTTTGATATATTAAGCACATTTTAAGCATATTTTGAAAAGTTTAGGACAAGTAAGTGTTCTAATTCTCCAATCCCCCCACTTAAGTTAAAAAACGTCCTCGTTGTTTGTATCGAAGGTTAAAAACTGGAAAATAAAAGAATTAGAACAGAAAAACTCCCCTGAGATTTGCTCGGTATGATCCTCCATTATTCGTATAAGAGCAAAAAATCAACTTCCTTGTGGATGAGAACGTTTAAGCTTCATAATTGATGTATCCACAGGAAATGCAGGAATCTATAATACCACCAAGACTTTAAGCACACCTAAATTAAGAAGGTTCAAACTTGCATAATACATTAGTAGTTAGTAAAAAATAAAATGTAAAAATTAAAACTGAAAATCATCAGGTCAGTCGATGCGCCGTATCTTATGGAAGAAGATACGCCGTATCGAGCCTGGAATAATTACGAATCAGAATAGAAGATGCGTCGCATCCTTAACCAGGGATGCGCCGCATTAAAATAAACTGATAAAAAGTTTTTAAAGTCAAAAGTAAAAATGCAGAAAAATAAAGTAAGAGATGACCAGTGCAGGAGATGCGTCGCATCTCAGGATTGAGATGCGCCGTATCCTCTGCGGCCTGACTGACTCGACACAGAATAGAATAGTAAAAATTTCTCCGGGTTGTCTCCCGGTCAGCACTTGTCTTTATTCCAGAGTCTTCAAGTTAGACTCACGTTCAGCTCTTTAATATCGATCATTGAAGGAGTCAAAAGCATCGCGCTCCTTCATCGCCAATTCATTAATATTGAACACTCCTTGCTCGTCCTTAATTTCCACGCCATTCTTCTTTAATATCTGTATAAACAAAGTTCTGTCCCTTTCGGGCAGAGATGACAAAATGATAGACGGGAAATTCTTATTATCATATAGGCACAAATAAGCAAGGTGGGGTGGTAGTTCAATAAACACATCATTATTCAAATTTGTATCCTCAACTATCCTCCTACGTTTGTTAATCACTACGCAATCATACCATTCATCATCAGAATTATTAACAATATCGCGTCTAAGTTCGGTAGGTACATTAAGGTCAATAAATTCCTCATAGTTCTCATGATTAGGATTAGTTGAGTTGTTTTGAATCAATGTTTCTCCCATAAGCCTAGCTTCAAGATCGAGGTCCATACGCTCTCTTAATCCTAGCACATAGACGCCTCTAATTATGCTTTTAACAGGATCTTGGCACTTATAGACTAGTTTATTATTCCCTACCCTTAATGAAAATTTTCTTTTAAACACATCAATCTTAGCATGGGCGGTAGACAAGAAAGGTCTTCCAAGGATTAAAGGAATCTTAGCATCCTCGGGCATATCTAATATAACAAAGTCTACAGGGAAAACAAACTTCTCAATCTTAACTAGCACATTATTAGCAATCCCTTCAGGTCGTTTTACCGTTTTATCAGCCAATTCAATAAGCAACTTAGTTGGTGTTAGTTTTCCTAGTCCTAGGGTAGTGAATGTCTTAAGGGGCATTACACTAACGCTAGCTCCTAAGTCAGCTAACACATTATTGAAAGATATATCATTAATTGAACAAGGTAAAGTAAAACTTCCTGGGTCCTTTTCTTTATGAGGCAAGGCATGTAAGTCGGTTGCAAAGCTCTCTTCTTTGATTGTAGCCTTGATCTCCTCTTCAATCTTCGTTTTCTCTTTGAGTAGTCTCCTCAAACTGATTGAAGAATTAAAGAAAAATTCGGGTCTTGCACCATCATTACCATTCATCAGTCTTCTAGGAAAAGGAATGTTAGGAGTGACTTCTTCAGTGGTACTTATGGCCTTGACATGATCTCTTGGGTTGGTTTCAGTTGAGCTAGGTAAACTTCCATATCCCCTTTCTTGAAGAACTTTGCTCATTTGACCAATTTGTTGTTCCAATGCTTTGATCGAAGCTCCTTGATTTCTTGTAATAGTGTCCGTTGAAGCTCGGATTTCTTTGATCATAGCAGTATTCTCTTCATGTCTTTTAGCAGCATCGGCCATAATCTGCTTTAGAGTGTCATCTAAAGTCTGCCTCCTTTCTTGATAAGCGGGATTAAAGTTGTTCTTTTGATAGTATCCCGGAGTAGCTTCCCTAAATCTTCCAGAAGGTCGGAATGGTTGTCCAAATTGTGTGTAGTATGCTTCTTCAAATGTCTCACTTTCATTCTTATTAGGGCAATCCTTAGTGCAGTGAGGTCCTTCGCACTTTTCACATCCAACTTGGGCAGCATACACTTTTTCATCTTGCTTCTTCATTTTTCTACTAATTTTATCCAATTGAGCTTGAATAGCAGCAAACCCGTCAAAATTAGTGCTGCTCTTAGATCTAGTAGAGGTTCCATCGTGCCATTTTTGAGAATGATCAGCAGCTTCTTGGATAGCTTTCCTAGCATTGGCTTCACTCATTTGAGGCACAGCTCCCTTAGCATCCAAAATTTGTCTAGTAGGCACGTCCAATCCTTGATAAAACAATATTATCTCCTGCATTGGGGTTAGATAGTGTTGAGGACATTTCACCAGTAAATCTTTAAATCGTTCCCAAGCTTGATAAAGAGTTTCATCAGGCTCTTGCTTGAAACTGTTGATAGCCTCCATCTTTTTAGCGATTTTAGCAGGTGGACAATATCTTTTCAGGAATTTGCTCTTCAAATCTTCCCACGTAGTGATTGAACTAGCAGGTTCATGCCTTAGCCACTTGTTAGCAGCTCCTTTAAGCGAGATAGGAAAGATTCTTAGCATGAGTTGATCGTCAGTGACTCCTTCCGTAGTAAACAAATCTGCAATCTCGAGGACCTTTTCAACATGCTCATTAGCATCTTCATGTTCTGTCCCACTAAAAGCATTTTCTCTTAGCTCCTTGAGAAACTGACCCTTCAACTCAAATTTTGACTTTTCATCAAACTTTGGTCTAGCAACTCCTGAATTGTAATCAGCACGGGTACTGTTCATGTATTCCTCCATAGTAGTGTTTTCGCCCATTGCTTCTGTTTCTTCTTCCTCTTTCTCTTCAGAAAAATAATCAAGCTCGAATGAACTTGAAATATCAAAGCTTTTTGTGTTGAAAAGCCTTTTGAGCGAATGGAAGGCTCGTTCAGGATCGTCGAAAGGTGTAATCAAGTTCTTCGTAGAACTCCTGGTCATGCACTTCCTGAAACTATCACAAAAGCATCAGTAGGGTATGCTCAAGAAAGTAATATATCAGAAAATTAACAACGAAAATGGAATACGAAAAATCAAAGTTACTGATATCTGCAGACGATGCGCCGTATCCAAAAAGTTGGATACGCCGTATCTTATAATCGTTAAAATTTAATCTGACTTTATTCAGAAAATAGATACGCCGCTTATAATTTTATAATACGCCGTATCAGTTTAATTATCAAAAATTGATATTTATTTAAAACTAAATGCGTCGTATTAACAAAAGTTAATGCGCCGTATTTTCGTTACGTTTCAAAATACAAGATTTTTGATCCAGAAAGATGCTCAGTATCGATAAAAATCGATGCGTCGTATCTGTTTAATAATTCGAAAACTGTTTTTAATTAAAATAATAGATACGCCGTATCTGTAAAACAGATGCGCCGTATGGCATTATCGTTTAGAAAAATTACTTATTAAAAACGGAATACGCCGTATCTTGGGGAAAGATGCGTCGTATCGAATTAATTAAACGCGTTGTATTTTATAAAAATTAAACGCAATACGCCGTATCTATGAAAATAGATGCGCCGTATCGTTTGAATAAGCTCAGTACAACGATAGCAGAATACAGAAAAACAGTAAAATAAAAACAAAAATAAACACAAACGAAAACAAACAAAAATAAAAGAAAACAAATAACACACAAAACAGAAAATATGCAAATAATACAATGAATGCAATTAATCTAATACACAACACGGTTAGTGGTTAGATAAAAAATTAAAAAGAAAAACCTAATTAAAATACTAATCAAATTAACAGATAATAACAATTCACTCCCCGGCAACGGCGCCAAAAACTTGATGCGCGTGTGCGTATGCTCTAATTTATACCCACTGTAAAACCCAAAAATTTGAAAGCATGGTAAAAGACAAAAATGCCCCTATGAATTTAAAATTTTAATAAAAGGTTTATAAAGTACCGAATCAATCCCGAACTTCTGAAAATGGACAAGTTATGCTACCAAATAATTTTGGCAACTACGATTAATATTTTTACAAGTTATGAAATGACCAAAATACCCCTTAAGAACCGAAAATTATAATATATATATTAGTTATGTAAATTAAAGTTTATAATTAAGTTTAAAAGTTTAAAATGCATACTAAAATTAAGGAAACTATGTCAAATTGATTTGGTCATAAAATTTTGATTTGACAGCCCATAACCCTCCCCCTACTCGGCCTTATCCTCCCTTTATGAATAACAAACCACTTCAAACCCTAATTTCTTAGCCGACAAGATTAAAACACACAAATAATTTCTCCCATTGTTCATCTGATTTTTTTGGAGTACCAAGCATAATTTTTTGGTGTTGTACACGTCCTAAGGAAGCTAAGAAAAATTGGTACAGGTCGTGGGAAGCCCTTGTTTGATCGCTAGCCATTTATTTGTCTCTAAAATCAAATCGCAAGGTAATTACCAAAACAATTCATTCGATCTCTATAAAATTCGTTTTATATTTTTCTCATGACCCTCACATCAAGTACACTCTGTGAAAAATGATTACAAGGTGGTTTGGTCGCATCTTTGGTCGTGGTGATTCATTTGGTTCGAAAGTTTCTAGCCGAGTGACACAAATTCGTTCAGCCTTTACCACTCATTCTAAATTCGATCTGGTATTTTTCTAAGCTTCTAATGATCACATATAACGTGAGAAAAATGATTAAAACAGTCCATGCATCACATATAAATCGTATGGAAATTGTTGTGTTTAAAACCCTAAAATCGAATTAAATATCAAATGCATGCATACGATTTTTTCTGGACTAGATCTATATTTTTCGTGGCATCTATTATCATCATATAACATCAGAAAAATGTTCATTTGAATTGTGGAGACCTAAACTATTATTTTTGAATTTAGTTTGTATCGGCTATAATTGAAATAAAAGGAAAATTATGGGAAAACCCTAAGAACAAATTGACCTAGGGTTTATGTGATTGAATCTGGAAAATTAATGTGATTTAATGATGTGTTAATGATAAGATGATGATTGGAAATAGTTAGGGTTTTGATTTGAATGAGAAAATGTATACCGATTGGATTAATTAAAGTTAAGGGTGTGTTTTGTAACTTTTAATACTCAATGGATAATTTTGTAAATTATGTTAGACCTGCTGGAATTCATATAAAATATAAAAGGAGGGCCTCATGTGTTAATTTCGTATTTAAAGGGTTTATTTTGATTTAATAAATAAAGTGTTATGCGATTTGTAAAATAATTAAAATGGAGGGACCAAATATGTAATTTCTGGAAAGTTAAGGCTGAGTTGAGTAATAAATTATATTCAGGGGTTAACGTGTAAATTTGGAGATTTATTGGGCTAAGGTGTAATTATTATTAATTAAAGATTGAAATTGTAAACTAAAGGGTTTAAATTGTAAACTTTGTAACTTGAAGGACTTGTGGTGTAATTCTTATAAACTTGATGGTGTGATTCGTACAGCATATAAATTTAAGGGTACCTTGCGTAATATTGGCAAACTAAAGGTTAATGTGAAATAATAAATGTTATGAGGTTTAAAATGTAAATTATGTAACTAAAAGGGTATAAAGTGTAAATTGTATAAACTAAAGGGCTAATTATGTAATTTTGGATGACCTAAGGATTTGAATAAACTACTTATGATATTTTCACTTTAAATCTCCATCTTTGGTATAATTACATTTTGAACCATAAGTTATGAAAACTTGTCATATTTAACCTTAAACTTATATAACTTATTTAAAATGAATGCGATTTCCATAATAACCGAATTAATGACTTAACCTAATATATATTTTAAATATTACTAACTATGGAAACTTACTAAATAAGGAAACTTTCTAATTAAGGAAACTTGCTAAAAATGGAAACCTGCTAAAAATAGAAAGTTACTTAAAAATGGAAAGGCAATAAATTAAGAATGAATTGTAATTCCCTTCTACTCCTTTAGGTGTGAAGAAGGAGAGACCTTGAGACGTTTTCCATATTCTGTGCTCGTTTCTGTTTTGCTTTCGTCATAAGGTACGGATACTCTACCTTTTTTAGTAAGGGTGTCTTTTCACCTATGCATTGATGTTGAGCTATGATTTAAACCTTTGCCATGATCCTTTTGACATGAACCTTTTGACATGAACCTGTTGATATGACTTTGAGATATACCTTCTGATTATGACCTTGAGATGCACTTTGATATGACATTGAGACCTGACTCTTAGTTTGATACCCGAGCCATTTTATGTTACCTAGCCAGGAAGGTAACCTGGCCATATCTGTGATGCACCACTGGCATGACTCATGTGTGGGTGAGTGATTTCTCACACCGTCCCTCTTATATTATGATATGGCCATTATGACTTTGAGATTATGATTTTGAGTATGACTTTGAGTTTGGGGGCGTATGGATTGCAATCCTAGATTTGTATGTTTGGTGGATTTAACTATGACTTTGAGTTATGACTTTGAGGTGACTGGTACTGTGTGCAATACATGCCTTTCACATTTCTGGGAGCTGATCACTCCACCCTTTTGATACATGAGGACACCCCTCATATTATCTGGTTGCCTAAGAGGTATCCCCTCTGATTGTGAGATTATGACTTTGAGATTATGATGTTGAGATTATGACTTTGAGTTTCTGGGCTCGTGGTAGATGACTATCCTATTCTTCTCTTATTATCCATTTATTTCTTTTATACCTTATGACATTCCCATTGCCCATATTATATTTCTGTTTCGTTATTCTTTGCTTTGTATATGTATCTGTTCACTGAGCTTTTTAAGCTCAGCCGCACGTTTTCTTTTCGTGTGCGGCAGGTAATAAGCAGGACGACGGGTTTGGGTATGAGTGAAGAGAATTTTGGACTTAGAAGACTTTGATAGTTATTTTGGCTTAGAGATGATTAGAAGTTTTTATATTGTTAGAATTTGTAGTCGCATTGTAACCTTGTAATTTCAGTATTTCACTTGTAACCTTTGTACTTCCTTTGTATTATTGAAGATGTATGCTTGTGTATGTTTCTGATATGTCACCATTGTTGTGACATCTTTACCCTTGCCGGGTTGGGGTGTTACAATTATGGTATCAGAGACAGGTTGCGATTTCGTAATACATTTACCCTTGACCTGTGTAAGTTAGGACCACTAAGCTTTCCCTGTAGGCACTCGTAAGACAACCTTTGAAAATTTTCCTTTAAGATTTCCCTATAGGAACCTAAGTTTTGACCAGTGAGGAATGGGTAGACTATAAGGAATTCGTTTAAGTATCTTTACTTCCGCATCACTCTGATTCGTGCCTTGCTTTTGGTTAGATCATGTTGATACCACTTCTGGAAAGTGAAAGCTTATGCTTTGCACCACCTAAGTTTTGAACCTGATTAAACCTTGAAGACGTTGAGAATTTCATAATAATGGCCTGACACTATTTGATCCTTATTTTTCAAATCCCTTTTGTTAATCATTTTGATAAAGACCCGCGTTTCACTCTGATTCTTCTGTTAATCACTTTGACGCCTCCTCGGGCATTCTGAGGATCTCCATGGCGATAACGTACTGGATATGTTTTGATTGACTTTTGCTTCTGATAAGTATCTATGAATCTTCCGACATTATTCAATTTCGTTTCACCCATCTCTGTCCTTATAAGAAGCCTTGTGGTGTGTAACCACGAGTATAAGAATGTTTCCCTCTCACTTTTGAATGATAAAGCTATGATTTACGAACCGTCTTTCTTTGAATAGTTAACTTCGATTTTATTCTGACAAGGAAATTGTGGAATGATCAGTCAAATATTGACAACTACCTTTCTATGTCTCACCTTTGGCGTTTACAACAATTTTGAACTTCCGACTACGATTACCAATTGTCAAACACTTTGCTACCTCTATTACTCTGGAGACGCGTGTGTTACTTTCACGGTTATGAAGTTTTTCCAAGAAACCATTTCGTACACCAATGAATGAACCTAATCGTAGAAGCCTTTTGGCACCTTGAGTTTTTCTGAACATGAACCTTGTATTGAGCCTTATTTGGCACCTTGAACTTCTTGAATATAATCCCTGTTGGACCACCAAGTTTTCCACCGGTGTTTGAAGTAAGATTTGACATGATACCGAGAGATTCTAGTCACTAAACGAAGATGTCTTTCGGATCATACCAATTAACTGGAGCAACCGGGAAGAGCAGCAACCGAAGACCAGGAAGTGAATTTACTTAAGTATATCTTCTGGGCATGTTTTAGTTTTGTTCGCGATAAAGATGAATGATGACGGAGATATGTATGGAAGCTGAACCGTATTGCTGTAGGAACCAATTTTCCTCCACCCTGAAACGACTATGTGTTTTGTTTAAATTCAGAGCGCGAAGTTCTCTTTCTAATGAATTTTACACCTGGAATCGACCCCCCCATATTCGTAAACGACTTCTATGACGGTTAATGACGCTAATAGTATTAGCTAAAGCTCTGACGATCTTGGTGAATTTGATAGATGATATTTTCTCATGAGTACTGGGCATATGGTCATTGTATGACTTAATGGTACATTCGGAGACGAGGAAGAACATGAAAATCATTTTATACCTTGTTAGAAATTTGACGATCATTTGTACATTCTGGGAGATTGATATTTGTTGATAACTGCGGAGGCTACCCCGAAGAGTGAAGACATTCCTTTCAAGACAAAAGTGTTGGCGATGCACAAGAAGAAATTCTAGTCAAGATCGCGAACCTGGAGCTGATGAAGACATGCAGTCTCACTTCCCTATTCATCTTGGTTATACTAAGATGAATTGAGAGCGGAAGCAGACTGGATAATGAAGAAGATTTAAAGATCGTGCCGGAAATCCACAATACTCCATCACATTCCAAGAGGAACTGCAGGAGGCTCGACGAACCAGACACAAGTTCCCGAATTTGGTTTCACTTCCCAATTGATGGACAGCCGAAGACAGACCAACCGGACTTGGAGAGATTAGATGTGTTGAATAAGCAGATATTTCAAACAGACCCTCTATACTTGGAATGATTGATCCTATGAAGGCAGAAGTTTGGCGACTAACTTTCATTTCCGTTGACCCTCTTAAGTTTCGTTATCTAGTACCAAGTTCCTCTTATGATTTAAGTTCCCTAGAAGCACTTCTGTTCGTGTTTACCTTTCGTATGATTCGGTGATGACCTTGTTTTGAGAGATTTTGACGACTTGTGGAAGATATGATGCTTGTGACGGCGTACCCCACTTCTGCTAGACAATCTGGGATTTTGATACTCTTGCGAATAGTTTTGTTTTCTCTCTTGACTATGGAATTCGTTTTTGTTGACCTCTGAGACTGTAGAAGTACTAGGTGGATTAAGATAGGTGGTTTTGATTACGATTTGAGATAAAGTATGACCATCATGAGGGCATATTTATATGATGCCAGTATTATGACGTCTGGCCAACGTGATAATACTTACATCATATAACGTGTACTTGTTGTGGGCATAGGATATCTTGGGGAGTACCAAAGAAGTTAGAATTTGATCTCTGTTGGATTATCCGTGATTAATGAGACTTTAGGTTCATTCTACCTATGCGTTTAATCTGCTTTCATCGTTATACGACTGGATACGTTTGGATACTCGACACGCGTTTGTTGACCTCTGTACTTCCGATAAGAATCTTAGGTTCTGTGTAGAACTTTCTACCGTCGATTTTCTATCAGTATGGATCCGATATGTTACTATTATAAAGCACCTACATTCTACTATAAGTACGTTTCGCATCCGTTGATTATGTTTCATTATGACCTGCTATGAGTGGTTGAGGCTTTGGATTTTGAGGAGCAAAACATGTTTGTTTGTGAGAACACCTATGAAAGGTTATACTGAAGTCGAGATTATTTGAGAATCCGAAGAGTTCAAACTCATATACTACTCCCATGCTCGCTGAAATTCGATACGTTTTCATCTGATTTGACTATTTCTATTCCACAGACGAAAGTCCGTCAATCCTACGCTTTCCCTGAACCCCTTCTGATGAGATACGTTTATCATCTATTACGTTTGGTATATCATCCTTTGATGTGAATCCTGAGCGTTATGTCTTTTTGAGAAAACCGAAATTATTTGATCGGCAAGATTGAGTCATGAGAAAATACTTGGTTTGGAAGAACCTGCTCGAGCGTGAGAATGTTTTGTTGATCGTTTGCAACTTGCTACGACTTCGTTTAACTTTGCGACTACAAATTTCGAGGACGAAATTTTTCTGTTAGAGGGGAAGAGTTGTAAAACCCAAAAATTTGAAAGCTTGGTAAAAGACAAAAATGCCCTATGAATTTAAAATTTTAATAAAAGGTTTATAAAGTACCGAATCAATCCCGAACTTCTGAAAATGGACAAGTTATGCTACCAAATAATTTTGGCAACTACGATTAATATTTTTACAAGTTATGAAATGACCAAAATACCCCTTAAGAACCGAAAATTATAATATATATATTAGTTATGTAAATTAAAGTTTATAATTAAGTTTAAAAGTTTAAAATGCATACTAAAATTAAGGAAACTATGTCAAATTGATTTGGTCATAAAATTTCTGATTTGACAGCCCATAACCCTCCCCCTACTCGGCCTTATCCTCCCTTTATGAATAACAAACCACTTCAAACCCTAATTTCTTAGCCGACAAGATTAAAACACACAAATAATTTCTCCCATTGTTCATCCGATTTTTTTGGAGTACCAAGCATAATTTTCTGGTGTTGTACACGTCCTAAGGAAGCTAAGAAAAATTGGTACAGGTCGTGGGAAGCCCTTGTTTGATCGCTAGCCATTTATTTGTCTCTAAAATCAAATCGCAAGGTAATTACCAAAACAATTCATTCGACATCTATAAAATTCATTTTATATTTTTCTCATGATCCTCACATCAAGTACACTCTGTGAAAAATGATTACAAGGTGGTTTGGTCGCATCTTTGGTCGTGGTGATTCATTTGGTTCGAAAGTTTCTAGCCGAGTGACACAAATTCGTTCAGCCTTTACCACTCATTCTAAATTCGATCTGGTATTTTTCTAAGCTTCTAATGATCACATATAACGTGAGAAAAATGATTAAAACAGTCCATGCATCACATATAAATCGTATGGAAATTGTTGTGTTTAAAACCCTAAAATCGAATTAAATATCAAATGCATGCATACGATTTTTCTGGACTAGATCTATATTTTTCGTGGCATCTATGATCATCATATAACATCAGAAAAATGTTCATTTGAATTGTGGAGACCTAAAACTATTATTGTTGAATTTAGTTTGTATCGGCTATAATTGAAATAAAAGGAAAATTGTGGGAAAACCCTAAGAACAAATTGACCTAGGGTTTATGTGATTGAATCTGGAAAATTAATGTGATTTAATGATGTGTTAATGATAAGATGATGATTGGAAATAGTTAGGGTTTTGATTTGAATGAGAAAATGTATACCGATTGGATTAATTAAAGTTAAGGGTGTGTTTTGTAACTTTTAAAACTCAAGGGATAATTTTGTAAATTATGTTAGACCTGCTGGAATTCATATAAAATATAAAAGGAGGGCCTGATGTGTTAATTTCGTATTTAAAGGGTTTATTTTGATTAATTAATTAAAGTATTATTCAATTTGTAAAATAATTAAAATGGAGGGACCAAATATGTAATTTTTGGAAAGTTAAGGCTGAGTTGAGTAATAAATTATATTCAGGGGTTAACGTGTAAATTTGGAGATTTATTGGGCTAAGGTGTAATTATTATTAATTAAAGATTGAAATTGTAAACTAAAGGGTTTAAATTGTAAACTTTGTAACTTGAAGGACTTGTGGTGTAATTCTTATAAACTTGATGGTGTGATTCGTACAACATATAAATTTAAGGGTACCTTGTGTAATATTGGCAAACTAAAGGTTAATGTGAAATAATAAATGTTATGAGGTTTAAAATGTAAATTATGTAACTAAAAGGGTATAAAGTGTAAATTGTATAAACTAAAGGGCTAATTATGTAAATCTGGATAACCTAAGGATTTGAATAAACTACTTATGATATTTTCACTTTAAATCTCCATCTTTGGTATAATTACATTTTGAACCATAAGTTATGAAAACTTGTCTTATTTAACCTTAAACTTATATAACTTATTTAAAATGAATGCGATTTCCATAATAACCGAATTAATGACTTAACCTAATTTATATTTTGAATATTGCTAACTATGGAAACTTACTAAATAAGGAAACTTTCTAATTAAGGAAACTTGCTAAAAATGGAAACCTGCTAAAAATAGAAAGTTACTTAAAAATGGAAAGACAATAAATTAAGAATGAATTGTAATTCCCTTCTACTCCTTTAGGTGTGAAGAAGGAGAGACCTTGAGCCGTTTTCCATATTTTGTGCTCGTTTCTGTTTTGCTTTCGTCATAAGGTACGGATACTCTACCTTTTTTAGTAAGGGTGTCTTTTCACCTATGCATTGATGTTGAGCTATGATTTAAACCTTTGCCATGAACCTTTTGACATGAACCTTTTGACATGAACCTGTTGATATGACTTTGAGATATACCTTCTGATTATGACCTTGAGATGCACTTTGATATGACATTGAGACCTGACTCTTAGTTTGATACCCGAGCCATTTTATGTTACCTAGCCAGGAAGGTAACCTGGCCATGTCTGTGATGCACCACTGGCATGACTCATGTGTGGGTGAGTGATTTCTCACACCGTCCCTCTTATATTATGATATGGCCATTATGACTTTGAGATTATGATTTTGAGTATGACTTTGAGTTTGGGGGCGTATGGATTGCAATCCTAGATTTGTATGTTTAGTGGATTTAACTATGACTTTGAGTTATGACTTTGAGGTGACTGATACTGTGTGCAATACATGCCTTTCACATTTCTGGGAGCTGATCACTCCACCCTTTTGATACATGAGGACACCCCTCATATTATCTGGTTGCCTAAGAGGTATCCCCTCTGATTGTGAGATTATGACTTTGAGATTATGATGTTGAGATTATGACTTTGAGTTTTTGGGCTCGTGGTAGATGACTATCCTATTCTTCTCTTATTATCCATTTATTTCTTTTATACCTTATGACATTCCCATTACCCATATTATATTTCTGTTTCGTTATTCTTTGCTTTGTATATGTATCTGTTCACTGAGCTTTTTAAGCTCAGCCGCACGTTTTCTTTTCGTGTGCGGCAGGTAATAAGCAGGACGACGGGTTTGGGTATGAGTGAAGAGACTTTTGGACTTAGAAGACTTTGATAGTTATTTTGGCTTAGAGATGATTAGAAGTTTTTATATTGTTAGAATTTGTAGTCGCATTGTAACCTTGTAATTTCAGTATTTCACTTGTAACCTTTGTACTTCCTTTGTATTATTGAAGATGTATGCTTGTGTATGTTTCTGATATGTCACCATTGTTGTGACATCTTTACCCTTGTCGGGTTGGGGTGTTACACCCACGGTATGTCGTTGTGGTTTTTGCAATATTCATGTTTTAAATTTATATTTAGCCGACTTATCAATAACACACACACTTTAACGAGCAGTGTACCCGGTCAGTATGAATATAATGGTAAGTAGAGTGTCGATCACTAAGAGTGGAACATATTATCTAGTTATTCTAATCAGTATTTTAATATCTTAAGTTAGCTATACAACCTAATCTAACGCAAGGGGGTTTCAGCCTGAGAGACTTGCACGGTTTGGTTGCAATTAAATAATAAACTAAACTAATGAGCACGAATCAGCGAGTAGCACACACGTACACAGATAAATACTTGAGACAATAAGAAGACCTGTCCTGATAGTTAAGTAGCTTGTCACTTGTTTTATTGCTAGTTTTACATGAAGTGTATAGTTCGATGCAACGCACCGAGATTAAGTCCTTTCTCGTTGGTTCTAATCTTATCGGCGAGTAAACCCTTAATGATTACTTATGACTATCCTATTTATCTTTCTTCCTACTTTTCTACAGACGATAGAATCCATAGGCGATCTAATAAATAGGCGAGGAAGGGGCATGGCGACCCAAGCAATGCTCAGCTAGACACAGAGGTTATCAATGCACTAATAAAAGTCACCAAAGACATCAACATATAAACTTTAATTAATGGGAAAGCAATTTTAAGGGGAGTTGAAGTGCATGGTTAAATCCATGATCACAAGCCCATCAATCCTGACCAATTAAAGTGTACTAATACAATAAAACAAAACTACTTAATGAATTAAATACATGCAGGACCTTCTTACAGCTCTTGTATCTTCGTTCAAGGTGTGTCTTGTGTTGCTACTTTGACTGAATTTGGCCTAGGGTTTCTGTCCTTCGTATATCGTACGTACCAAAAGTCGAACCCCGAAATTCGTCTGACTTTGGGGTATTTATAGTTTCTGTCTGAGGGCAAGATGCGGCGCATCTAATAAGTAGATGCGGCGCATTGACTTAACTTCGCGTGGGGTCCAAGATTAATATATTCAGGAATATTCGTACACCGCCAGAAGATGCGGCGTAACTCCATTCTTAGATGCGGCGCATGTCCTTGCTGTCTTGGATCGTATCTTGTGAAATCTTGATAGTGATGCGCCGTATGTAATAAGTAAGATGCGGCGTATCTGGAGCAGAATGTCTTGATCTTGTACATTTCAGTAGACTCTTAACTTCTTGCTTGTTTTGCTCCATAATTAGTCCAAAATCACCAAGTTTCATATAATACTTGTTTTTACCTGAGAATTACAAAAGTAAACATTAACGTATCAATTCTCACAGATAATATAATAAAACAAGTCAAATAAATAGGATAAATGACGGTAATAAAATGTACTTATTTGAGTTCATCAGGTCCGTTTGGGTTAAACATAACATTGTCATGGTTTATGTAAGCAAATGGAGGATAGTTGTTCCATGGCATGTAATTGGGACCTTGGAAGTTTCTAGGCATATTTTGGTTCCAATTATTTTGATAATGATGTTGTGAGTTAATATTACTCTTAGGAAAGGGGTGTTTGGGAAACCTAGTTTGAGGTCTCTGTTGATTTGTTTTAACTCTATACTCATTCCTAGCTTGACCTCTTCCTACAGAAACAGCCGGTTTTAGCTTGTTGTTAGTTATACTAGTGCTAGGTTTTCTAGTGACCTTAACGAATTCAGTACGGTTCATTTTAAGATCCTTCTGTTCAACTTTTGTACCCGCGGATCCCTTGGGTACAACTGGCGGATCCAAAACTTTGGATCCGTCGGATCCGTGGGCTTCTGACATGGTTGAAACAGTTTCTTTTTCATTCACAGTTTGTTTCTTAAAGTCACCTAAGGTTCTTTGTTTCATAAAACCTAGTCCGGTTTTATCATGAGGAAGTTTTTGCATCTTCATTATCTCAGCTGCACAACTTATGTTTTTATCAAACTTTTTAAACTTAGAGTTTTGCTTAATGAGATCTTCCTGTGTGGTTTTTAGTGCATCTAATTCTAATTTTAGTTCTTGATAAGAGACATATGTATCTTTACTATTTTTGCCTTTTTCCATTCGTATCTCTTTTTCTTTAAGCCAATACACTTCATTTTCTAAAAGTGTTGTTTTAGTTTTCAAGAATTTGTTTTTGTTGATGATTTTTAATGTTATATCACACAGTTTGTTATATTCTACTTCTAAGGCTTCATCATCAATAGAGGAGTATGAGTCAGAATGTACCTCTTCTGTGTCATGAGCCATAAGGGAAAATTCGTTGTTCTTATGCTCATCATCATTTCCTTCACTATCACTCCAAGCTCCACTAACAAATGCTTTTTGAGACTTGTTCTTTGGAGGCTTTGGACAATCACCTATAAAGTGACCAGAATCTCCACACCTATAGCACTTCCTCTCTAACTTGCCTTTTCTATCATCACGGTCTTTACGAAGGGATTTCTTTTCTTCACGAGGTGGTCTTACGAACTTTCCTCGTCTCCTGAAGAATTTCTTGAAATCTCTTACGGCCATGGCATATTCTTCGTCTTCACTACTAGAACAAGACTCTTCATCATCACTTGACTCAGCTCTAGCTTTCAAAGCAAGGGACTTCATTTTCTCCTTCTTGCCTTTAACTATTTCTGAATCCTTTTCCATCACCATTTCATGAACTTTGAGATTTCCTATGAGCTCATCTAGTGTCATGCTTGAAAGATCTTTGGATTCTTCAATAGCTATCACTTTTGCTCTCCACTTTGGGTGGAGTGCTCTTAGAAATTTCCTGACAAAATTCTTACTAGAAAAAGATTCGTCAAGTGCTTTAAGTGATGTAATAATAGTATTAAACCTAGCAAACGCACTATCAATGATCTCATCTTCAGAGATAACAAATTGTTCATATTGTTGAACAAGAAGATCAATTTTGTTATCTTTGACTTGTGAGTTTCCTTGATGAGTGACAATTAGAGATTGCCAAATATCTTTAGCCGTTTTACACATAAAAACTCTTTCATATTCTTTCTTAGGTAAAGCATTGTAAAGCATCATTTTGGCTTCATTATTTTTGGCAATCAATTTCTTTTGCTCATCACTGTGACGAGTAAGAGAAGTTTCTATATCCCGACCACCCGAAATATCATTACTTATGGCCTTGTAATCACCCTCAACAATTATAAACCATAGATCTATATCCTTTGACTTCACATAAGTCTCAAAGCGATTTTTCCAATAAATAAAACAATTAGGTTCGAATAGAGGTGGTCTTTGCATAGATTGCCCTTCTTTAAAGTTTTCAAAATCCATGGATCGTTTTAAGTTTTAAAATACAATATATTTTAAAAATCTTAAGTAACGTAGCTCTTGATGCCAATTGTGGAAAACTAGAAGGGGGGGTTGAATAGTTTTACCGTTTTAAAATTAATTCACTTTGTTACTTTATGTTATTTCAAAGGAAACAAGCACAAACAAATATTCACACAATATATATATGAGAAGTAAAGAGAGGAAAGATCAAACCACACAACACGGATGTTTATAGTGGTTTGGCTACAAGGACTCTCTTCCTTGCCCTACTCCACTCCTCGAGCCTCTAACTCGAGAGTTATCCTTCACTAAGAAACAAACTCTCTTCTAGGTGGAGAAAACCTTTACACGTCGCTTACTTCCTTTTTCGGTACTAAGCTAAACACCGGGTTCTATTTCAAGGTAGAACCAACCTAACGTCGCCTATATAATTACCGACACTAAGCTAGATGTCGAGTTCTTTACAAGGGTACAACCACTCTCGTTTGGTTCTTTCACAAGGGTACAACCACTCCCTACACTCTTTGTGTTTTGAGGACTAAAACACTAACCACACTCACTGAGATAAATGATACAAGTAATGATGTGTGAACTGCAACTATATCACACAGTAACTATGCTAAAGGTTTTACACTTCTGTGTTGAACCTTGATGCTTAATCTCCTTTGCTACAAAAGGAAAGATCAATGAAATGAATGAATGATAAATGTTAGATGATATGTAAATGAATGAGTATGAATGTTAGGCTCTATGAGTGATGGTGTGTCCAAATGATCAGCTTGCTATTTATAGGCAAGCTGATGAACAGCCGGCGGATCCGGCGGATCCCATAAAAGGGATCCGTCCTTTATGTCGATTGGATCCGCCAACTTGACAGCAACATGACAGCTAATAGTTTTGGAAATCTTTCCAAATCCATCTGTATCCTCCACACCTTTGTCATGTCATATCAAAATCTTCCAAAGTCAACTATATTGCTTGAAGATCTAGCCAATATATTATGTATGATGCATGCCATGATGTCATTGTATCATTTTAAAAATAAAGTTTCCTTTTAAGGAAATAAACTAGTAGATGTGTAAAATGTAATTCTAAGTAAACTTATGAAATGTAAAATGTGTTTTAAAGAGACTTTAGCTAGCATTTATAATTTGCTAAAGGATATACTTTGTAATTGTCATTAACAAAACTAAGTAAAGATCGTAAAATATAAATAACGTTTTAGGACGATATTTGTATTAACATAAATGATAACACCAAGACAGTACCACAGAAGCACCGAAATCAAGTAAGTCCCGGATGAACACATTTCCTTTTGTTGGATACCGACTAACCATAGGAATCATCATACAATTGTGTACCTCTTTTATCATCAGAAACTTACTTTCTCTTCCCCCACGTAGTTGGAATGATACACCAAAAGGCACGAGTTAAAACACTGATTCTCTCTGCGGTTATGACATTTGTCTTCCCGAAATAATCTTCAAATGAGAAAAAGTATAAAGTTCATCACGTGTACTCGTTGTGCATTTAGATGTATATCTCCTTCCCCCTTGCTGGTTTTGATACCTCAGAATCAGCAACACATTTTACGCACATATTCTTGAGATCTTGTGAGAAGAACAAAATTGGCTCAAGTGGATCAAGTGAGAATCAACCGCTACCGAAACTGTCTCTGACTATCTTTACCAACCCTTAAGTAGGCTATTTGACGAGATGACTGATGGAACAAACCCGATATACCAAACTTGACACTGAAGTAGAATTCCCCGTTCTCGTGACTTGAACTTGCACTAATGTTGGAAGAACGGTGTAGAGAATTAGTGCTCCAAGCAAATCTCTAAGTACTCAATACTCAACCAAAGTATGAGACATTAACACCTTTTGCGATTATCCACAACGTCATCGGCGTGTGACACTGAGTACTACAACATAACTCCTTTAAGTGATAGTTAACCAGGTCGTCAAACATTTACCCCGACTGCTGGTAACTAGATAACCTAAGTCTTCAACTTAAATCTTAAGCACGAGCAAGTTATCATTGAAAGTCATGCATCCAACGAACCCCGACTTCAAGATAGAATAAGATCACGCCTTTGAGAAAGTCAACTTCAACCTCAAATAAGTGATACCCGATAAACTCCATAGTCACAATTAAATGCCTAAAAAGTGAGTGAACAAACAATCAAATGTACGTCGATCCACTTGTTCACACTTCTCCCCCTCAAAAATTGCATATGAGGATGCCATTTTTGATTGAACAAGTGCATATGAGGTTGATCCACTGTTCACACTTCTCCCCCTCAAAAATTGCATTTGAAGTTGCCATTTTTGATCGAGTGAATAAACGTCCAATCTGATGGAAGTAGATCCACTTGATGTCTGAACGAGCATGGAGCAAGTATGAAGCTTTTTGATGAGAATAGTCAGAAACAAGAAGATTTCTCTTCTTCCGAAGATAAAGCGCACTCAAGCGTACTCCTTTCTTTTCTTTGATGAACGGGGCCTGATGAGTTGTCAGCAGACACCATTATGTTGACATTGAGGCCCGAGGCTTGAACTGCAGTGTTTAAACGTCATTGTCGATGAAGAACGAGGCCTGAACTAATGTGAACAGAAGTCATTGTCGTTGAAGATCGAGGCCTGAACTGATGAGAACAGACGTCATTAGCGTTGAAGAACGAGGCATGAACTGATGTGTTCAAACGTCATTGTTGTTGAAGAACGAGGCCTGAACTGATGTTCCCCTCATATGTTGTGAGCAGCCTGAGTCCAAATGTCAAAGGACGATCCGTACGACCTGCATTTGAAAACAGACGAAAGAAGAGAGTTTGGATTGCCGAATTCCCAAGTTAAGTTAGGTTCCAGTTGGTTAGTGCAAACAATCTTTGGAGCTACTGAAACCATAGGTGCCTTGGTTTTAACAATAGGGGCAACACTAGTAGAAGCAATGGACCTAGTTAAAGGGCATTGTGTATCTAAAGGGATAACTCTACCAGTTGGCTTCCATTCCTTAACAGGCACTACTCTAGGCATGGTAATCCTCGTTAAAGGGTAATGTTATATGGACACTTTGAAGGCTCGGCAAATGGTCATCTCGGAATGTCGGAGGCTAGAAGAATCCCAAAGAGTTCCTGCGGAACTAGACGATGAACCAGCAGAGGAGATAACTCAGACCGGAACCCCCGAAAAAGTTATGGTAAATCCGGCCTACCCGGAACAACTAGTGACCATAGGAGGTAGCTTATCTCCGGAATGCAAGAAGAAGCTCAAAACGCTACTCAAGAAAAATGTGGACGTCTTCGCCTGGATGCCAGCAGACATGATAGGGGTTCCGAGACGCATCATTGAGCATACGTTGAATGCTAACCCTTCGGTAGAACCGGTATGTCAAAAACGCAGAGTGTTAGCCCTGGATCGGAGCCTGGCCGTGACAAAAGAAGTAGAGGAATGGGTAAAGGAAGGTATTGTCCGCCCGGTCAAATATCCGACATGGATATCCAACCCGGTCCTGGTTAAAAAATGCGATGGAAGCTGGCGCATGTGTATTGACTTCAAGAACATCAACTCAGCATGTCCGAAGGATTACTATCCCTTACCGGAAATCGACTTAAAGATAGAGTCAGTTATGGGGTTCAAATACAAATGCTTCCTGGATGCGTACAAGGGGTATCATCAGGTCCAGATGTCGAAGGAAGACGAAGAAAAAACAGCTTTTTACACGGATGAGGGGACGTACTGCTATACAAAAATGCCCTTCGGGCTAAAAAATGCCGGAGCAACGTACCAACGCCTGGTGGATATGGCCTTCCGATCATAGATCGGATGGAATTTGGAGGCGTATGTGGATGACATGGTCATCAAGAGCAAAGAGGAGAATGAGATGTTGGGTGATATTGCCGAAATGTTTGACAACCTGAGGAGGATTAACATGAAACTGAATCCCAAAAAATGCTCATTCGGAATGGAAGAGGGGAAATTCTTGGGATATATGGTGACCTCCGAGGGAATCAGAGCCAACCCAAAGAAGACAAAGGCTCTGATGGATATGCAATCCCCTCTGTGGAAAACTAGAAGGGGGTTGAATAGTTTTACGTCTTTTTAATTTATTATAAAAGCTTTGTTTACTTTTGAAGACTTAGATTCAAGTTTGTTAAAACTTAAATCTTATTATTAGTTATATATGGATTCTTTTAAATTAATTGTAAACGTTTTGGTTTCTTGAATGGATTTTCAAATTGATCTTTATGTGAAGTCGACCTTTAATAAATACTAGCAATTAGATAAACCTATGTGTATGAAAGTAATGACGATGCAAGTAAAGAAATAAATAAGGTATGGAAAGATCTAACCAAGGCACGAGAGATTTATAGTGGTTCGGCTACAAGGACACCTTCCTTGCCCTACTCCACTCCCCGAGCACCAAGCTCGAGAGTTTTCTTCACAACTTCAATAAGCTCCCTTATGGCGGAGAAAACCTTACACGACTTTGGCTTACACCGGCTTAACGACACAAAGCTAAATGTCGAGTTCTAATCGTAGCTAGAACCAATCTCACAACTTCACAACACAACTTCTTCACGACTTATTCACGACTACTTCACAACGGCTTCACGACTGCTTCACGACTTCTTCACGACTTCAACACGACCGCTACACAACCTCTATGCTACGGCTTCACGACTTCAACACTATGTCTTCACGACTAAGACTTCACGACTTCAACACGACCGCTACACAACCTCTATGCTACGGCTTCACGACTTCAACACTAGGACTTCACGACTAGGACTTCAAGGCTTCAACACGACCGCTACACAACCTCTATGCTACGGCTTCACGACTTCAACACTAGGACTTCACGACTTCAAAGCTACGGCTTCACAACTTCTACACTATGTCTTCACAACTTCTATACCACAACTACTTATACAACTTCTTCACTACTTACATACAACACTAATCTACTATACACACCTTACACACAAATGAATGAATGATTTACAAACTTTGTTAAACTAACAACTTAAGTAACAAGATGATACTAAGTTGTAATACTTCTAATCTTGATTGATAGAAGTATTCTTCTTTTGCACTTGAAAGAAGGAAGCTTGGATCACTTGGAAACCAAAGCTTAAGATTATATGATCAAAGGATTTTAGAAAGTACTTACAAGATTTAAAACAAAAAGTTTTGGGGTGCAAAAGGTGAGTAAAAATCCAGGAGAAGGCTGGTATTTATAAGAGAAAAACTGGACAGCTGGAGGCCTACTGGAGCGGGGGCGGTCCCCTTAATTATTAAGCGGGCCGCCTAGCAAAATTAAGGGGGCCGCCCCTACTGAACGTTGGCTAATTTTGTCCTTTTGTGGGGAAGGTTTTTCTGGAACATTTTAACTGATTTTGGTTAAAAATTTGAATTCATATTTTTATAAAAGATTAAACATTTTTATTTAATACCAAAAATATTTTTCAAAAATATATAAAATGTTTTTGATGTTTTATAAAAAATCTTGTTATTAAGAAAATGTTCCTTTGATCATATAATGCATTAAGCATTAGTTCATTCATACCTTAAGTGATTTGAGTTGTAGAAATAGATATTTACAACTAAATACTTGTTTACGTCATAATTTTCCGATTAATGATTTTACATTTTGTGATTATCAAAACGTAGAGATATCGAAAAATATTAATAACGTGTTTAGGCATTATTTATATCAACAATCTCCCCCTTTTTGATGATTACAAAATCTAAACTCATTAAATCTAAAAATTAGTTTTTAGACAAGTATTTAGTGAGTTTACATCTATTTCTCCCCCTTTTTGTAGAATCAAAAAGGTTATGCCGACAAGTTTAAGAAATGAAATTTGTCGGGACGATAACTCCCCCTCGTTTGGGAGCACCAAGGAAACGAGCTATGGAACGCTTGCGAGAAAAATGTTAGAAGCACAAGCATATATATAGCACAAATAATGAGCATGCATGGAAAATAAAGACATTCATAAAAATAAATGTTGTGTATAATTACACAACCATACATGAGTACAAGCATTCCTACACTAGCTAATAATTCCAACTACATAATCATCCTAGACAACATAATCTTCCATGGAGCTTGCTTACAAAATGGGTGGAAAATTTATTATTGAGTAAGCATTGCATGTGCTTACTTGGGTGACAATGGAGGTGGTGGTTGTGTAGTGGGTGAGGATGGTGGTGGTGGTGGTGGAGGTTGGTTGGTAAGTATGTTTTCAAGTGATGAAAACCTATAGAATATCTCATCTCTAAGACCAAAGATTATGGTCCGGTTATGGATGCAACAAAGACAAGTGTCACCATGGGTTTCAAGTAATGGCCAAGGTATGGGAAAAAATGGTTGTGGGTTTGGTGGAGGTGAAAAATGAGAATCAAGTGGTGTAATGGGTGATAAGGAAATGGCAAGTTGAGTGGATGGAGGTTCTTGAGTGGATGGTGGTGATGATGTTAGGTGAGTGTGGATGTAGTCATTGATGGATGAAGTGGATGGAATGGAGGAAGATGAAGCTCCATGGGTAGAGGGTGTTTTTGATGGTGCATTAGGTGCACTTGGGGATGAATTTTGAGGTGGTGGTGATGGAGTTTTGATGTCATCTTGGGTGAGGTCAATGAAGAGTTGTTTTGGTGGTATGATGACAAGTCTTTGCTTTCTTGGAGTCTTAGAGATGGATGATTTTGGTGACAACATGGTGGATGAAAATGGGTGTTTGATGAAGGTGATGGTTGATGAAGTGAAAGGTAATTGTAAGGAGGGTATTTATATTGTGAAAATGTGGTTGATTTAGGCAAATTGTGGAGGTTTTGTGGTAATATTCCAAGTTCAGTTCGTGCATTAAGGGTAAAGGTAGCTGGGGCTAGGTAAAAGTGGTCACAAGATGCAAAAGGAAACAGTAAAATTTACTGTCCAGATGGCCGGTCCCCTTAATTGCTGCGCGGCCCCCTTAAAATTAAGGGGACCGCCTAAGGAATTAAGGGGGCCGCCCATCTGGTGATTTCCCAGGCGACCAAATTTGAAAATTTTCCAGAAAAAGGTCATTTTTAGGGTGTTTTTGCAGCAAGTTCCATTTGGATCATGTATATTAAGAATGATTAAATAATCACAAGAACATATTAAAAAGAATAATGGTTATATGTAAACTACTAAGATCATATTGTAAGCATGTCATAAGCATATATCTTAATTAAACAAGAAAAGAAACAACACATTCATAACAAACATATATAAGAAAGAAAGAAACAAACATTCATTAATTTAAAATGATTATGTGACAAACATAATCATTGATACAACATACATAGTGCTTAAAGCATATATTTGTTAGAGAATTCTAATTTGCCTAAGAAATCCATTTGACTTGCTTGATGATGGAGGTGGTTTTTGAAATGAAAACAAGTGAGAGGATGAGTAAATGGGATTAGTGAAGGTATATGTTTGGGTGTGTGGAGGTTGGAGATGGTGATGGTGGAGACATTTGAGGTGTAGAGTTTGGAGGTGGTGAGTTTGGAGCGGACCATGATGGGTGAAGGCTTTGATGTTGCTCAAGAGTGGATGTTGGATGAGATCTTGTGAGAAGATACTAAATCCATGTGAAGTGCTCATTTAGAGCAATGGTTTGTTGTTGGAGAAAGATGCAACGAGGACAATTGTTGACATGTTTCTCAATGTGACACTTGTTGTGTGGTGATGGTGGAGAACTCGATGAAGGTTGGTCAAGATTGCTTTGAGCAAGATGTAGGGCAAGAAGAGCATTTAGCTCATGGGCTTCTTTGAGTTCGTCAACGAACTTTAAGTGTTCGTTGGTGGGTGATGATGGTGGAGTATGGTTGATGGTAGGGAGTGGTGGTGACACTCTTGGTGGTGGAGACACTTGTGAGCTTGGGTAGTTATGAGTGGGTGATGATGGTACATTGATGGATTGAGGGAGATGTGGGGTGATGTGAATGAGATTTGGGTTATTGTTTTGGGATTGTTCTTGTTCTTCACATGGGTGTGATAAGGGTGTATTTGTGGGAGTGAGAGTATGAGGTTTAGGCTTAGGTTGACTTTGAGCAACATCACATGTGGAGTTAGAGTTATGGCATGTGTCAAATTTTCGTCTCCAAATTGGTCTCACCGAGATTTTGGCAACTCTTGAGGGTTTTGATTTTGGGTAGTTGGAGGATGACATGTTTGAGTGGATGATGTGAATGGGCATTTATGATGAGGAGGTGCATTTATAGTGAAGGAATGATGTGGTTTAGGAAGGTAAATTTTGGTGGGTGGTTTATGACAAAATGTGTTTGTGAATTTTGGGAAGTATGGAATAAAATGGGTTGGAAATTAAAAAAGGAAACAGTAAGCCAGATCTCCAGATGGCCGGTCCCCTTAAATAGGGGCCGGTCCCCTTAATAATTAAGGGGGCCGCCTAGGTATTTAAGGGGGCCGCCCATCTGCTGACTTCCAGATTTTTGAAAATGGGTTTTTGGCAGAAATTTGTAGAAAAGGTTGTGTTTTTGAGTTTAGCTTCAAGCAAGTCCAACTTCTTTTTGAGGCAATTAAAAGTTTAATAACTTATGTATGCTAAGCACATTCAATTAAGCAATTTTTAATTATCATGCAACCTACTCATTTACCAAGAAGCATATATGTATATATGAACAAGAAAACAACATATAATTACCAAGTAATTCATACTACCATTATTATGACGATTAATTAGCTAATTAATTAATCCTAATAAGTGTCTATGTGATGGGAAATTTGTTATAGCATGGATTTCTAGACTTGGATCAAGCATGATTTGAGTAAGTGTTTTTGGGCATTATTCAACAATGTTTGAAAGTAGGTCTTATTTGAGTATGAAAATTATTTCACCAAGGTAGATTTGAATTTGTTTCAAAGTGTTTTTATAAGGAAATAAAAAGAAGTTGTTACTCTTTTTAGTTTTGATAAAAACATGTTTAATAGAGAAGTGACATAATCTTTTTGAAAAATCATTTTCCAAAATATGAAGATTTTCATTTTTAAAAGGAGTTGTTGAGAAGAAAAAAAATCTCATGCTTGATCGATTAAGGCTATTGTCTCATGCTATCTCTTTCAACAAATTATGCGATTTAAATGATAGTGATGACTAAATTTTATATGTTCAATAGAGAACACTTTATTTAATGCTTAGGAGGGTTAACTAAAGGTTTTCTAGTTTACTACCAAGTAATCTAACTAGTAGTGTGAGAGCAAAGCAACCTATCAAACTAAGCATATCTTAAGGCAGTGATTATCATAACTATATGTAAGAAGTAACTACTCAGGAAAGTTTAAAAAGAAGACTTATCTCAGGTCCAGTATTTATTCATGATATGAGGTAGTAAATATTAGATGAGTACCACTTCGTTCCATCCTCATTTTTGTAGATAAATAAGTCTTCATGCGCGTGTTTTGAATATGAGTAGGTTAACGCAAGATTTGAGTTTCATTCCATTTTGCGTTCATTACCTAATCAAATAAAACAGCTTGGTACCCAGATTCTCATGGGTCCGAGATGGTTAGTTGGGGACATCCATTGCATTTATATGCACGTGGAGAAGATGTCACCAAGAAGTACAAGAATTCCTTGACAGTTTGTTTTGAAGAACAAACAATGGATTTCTTGACTTATAAATTATAATCACAGTAAATAGCCTTATATCTAAATTTCTCTACTAGGTTTTTTTAATTATAATTTGTTTTGATTTACTTGTTGAAGAGTTATCCGAATTAAATCCTAAACTGGTTTTATCATTGAATGGCTTTTGACAACTTAGTAAGAGTTTAAGAGATTTGGAGCTTTCTTCAAATTTAGCTAATATTTTTGCTCTTTCATTTAATCTTTTAATTTCAAGTTTATAATCTTGACATATTTTGCATTCTAGATCAATTTCAATATTACTTTCAAGTCTAGACATTTTATCTTCTAAAATTATTTCTTTTTCAAAATTACTTTCAAAAGTTTTTGATAATTTATGTTTAGAAATAGTTTTTAGATCTATGTTGCAAAAATGTTTAAAATCATTTTCTAGTTTTGAAAATTCTAAAATGAATGGATCATAACAAAAATGTTCGGTTTCGTATTGTACCTTATTTGGAGTTTTATCTAGTTTGCATTCGTCACATACCGGATGGTGATCTTCTCCTTCGTCTGTGTCACTCCATGATGTTGGGTTGAGTTCACTTTGGAGTTGATTCATGTAGTCTTCGTCGTTAATACCTTCATTAACAAAATTTGAACTAGTAGCACATGTATCTATTTTATCTAAATGTTTATCTATTAAATTTTCTAAAATGACTAATTCATGTACAAGATCAAAATCCTCATCTTTGGCTTGACATTTTTCTTGATGAAAGTTTAAGAGATTTTTCCAAATATCATTTGCCGTTTTACGGAAAGATATTCTTTCATATTCAACATTCGGCAAGGTTTTGTAAATAATTATTTTAGCTTCATTATTTTTGTTATTCTTTATTTTTAAATAATCATTTTGAGTTTCAAAATCCGTTTTTGTTTGACTTTCAAAATTTGTTTTTGTTGGTTGAAAATCACCAATCGAAATGACATGCCAAAGATCCAGATCAATTGACTTCACATAATTTTCAAATTTATTTTTCCATTCAAGAAAAATATAGTTTTCAAATAGCGGTGGTGTTTGCAAAAATTCCCCTTCTAAATATTTTTCGGATTCCATAGATCGTTTCAAGTTTTAAAATACAGTATATTTTAAAGATCTTGATTGACGTGGCTCCAGATACCAATTGTGGAAAACTAGAAGGGGGGTTGAATAGTTTTACGTCTTTTTAATTTATTATAAAAGCTTTGTTTACTTTTGAAAACTTAGATTCAAGTTTGTTAAAACTTAAATCTTATTATTAGTTATATATGGATTCTTTTAAATTAATTGTAAACGTTTTGGTTTCTTAAATGGATTTTCAAATTGATCTTTATGTAAAGTTGACCTTTAATTAATACTAGCAATTATATAAACATATGTGTATGAAAGTAATGACGATGCAAGTAAAGAAATAAATAAGGTATGGAAAGATCTAACCGAGACACGAGAGATTTATAGTGGTTCGGCTACAAGGACACCTTCCTTGCCCTACTCCACTCCCCGAGCACCGAGCTCGAGAGTTTTCTTCACAACTTCAATAAGCTCCCTTATGGCGGAGAAAACCTTACACGACTTTGGCTTACACCGACTTAACGACACAAAGCTAAATGTCGAGTTCTAATCATAGCTAGAACCAATCTCACAACTTCACAACACAACTTCTTCACGACTTATTCACAACTACTTCACAACGGCTTCACGACTGCTTCACGACTTCTTCACGACTTCAACACGACCGCTACACAACCTCTATGCTACGGCTTCACGACTTCAACACTATGTCTTCACGACTAAGACTTCACGACTTCAACACGATCGCTACACAACCTCTATGCTACGGATTCACGACTTCAACACTAGGACTTCACGACTAGGACTTCAAGGCTTCAACACGACCGCTACACAACCTCTATGCTACGGCTTCACAACTTCAACACTAGGACTTCACGACTTCAAAGCTACGGCTTCACAACTTCTACACAACGGGTTCACGACTTCTACTCCGCGGCTTCACAACTTCTACACTATGTCTTCACAACTTCTATACCACAAATACTTATACAACTTCTTCACTACTTACATACAACACTAATCTACTATACACACCTTACACACAAATGAATGAATGATTTACAAACTTTGTTAAACTAACAACTTAAGTAACAAGATGATACTAAGTTGTAATACTTCTAATCTTGATTGATAGAAGTATTCTTCTTTTGCACTTGAATGAAGGAAGCTTGGATCACTTGGAAACCAAAGCTTAAGATTATATGATCAAAGGATTTTAGAAAGTATTTACAAGATTTAAAACAGAAAGTTTTGGGGTGCAAAAGGTGAGTAAAAATCCAGGAGAAGGCTGGTATTTATAGGATAAAAACTGGACAGCTGGAGGCCTACTGGAGCGGGGGCGGTCCCCTTAATTATTAAGGGGGCCGCCTAGCAAAATTAAGGGGGCCGCCCCTACTGAACGTTGGCCAATTTTGTCCTTTTGTGGGGAAGGTTTTTCTGGAACATTTTAACTGATTTTGGTTAAAAATTTGAATTTATATTTTTATAAAAGATTAAACATTTTTATTTAATACCAAAATGTTTTTCAAAAATATATAAAATATTTTTGATGTTTTATAAAAAATCTAGTTATTAAGAAAATGTTCCTTTGATCATATAATGCATTAAGCATTAGTTCATTCATACCTTAAGTGATTTGAGTTGTAGAAATAGATATTTACAACTAAATACTTGTTTACGTCATAATTTTCCGATTAATGATTTTACATTTTGTGATTATCAAAACGTAGAGATATCGAAAAATATTAATAACGTGTTTAGGCATTATTTATATCAACACCCTCGGACGTTGAAAGAAATGCAGTCTCTCAGTGGCAAGTTGGCAGCCTTGAACCGGTTTTTGGCTCGGTCAGCCGAGAGATCGTTACCATTTTTCGAAACTTTGAAAAACATAACCAAGGAGAATAAGGAACAATATCGGTGGACGGAAGACGCGGAGAGCGCGTTCCAGGAGATGAAGAAGCTGATTACAGACCTGCCATCCTTGACAACCCCAATGCCTAAGGAAACGCTCTATGTATATTTGGCCGCTTCTCAAGAGGCCGTGAGTGCGGTCCTTCTGACGGAAAGGAAAGGTAAACAACATCCTGTGCATTATGTAAGCCGGACGCTTAACGAGGCCGAAAGAAACTACGCACCAATGGAAAAACTGGCACTATCATTACTACACATGTCAAGAAGATTGCGAAGGTACTTTGAAGCGCATCCAATCAAGGTCATCAGCGACCAACCAATCAAACAGATACTCAACAAGGCCGAAGCTTCCGGCAAACTGGCTAAATATTCTGTTGAACTGGGCTCGTACAACATCACATATGAGCCACGGAACGCGATAAAGGGCCAAATGTTGGCAGATTTCCTCTCGGAAACCCCCATAGGGGAAAGCTCAGATCGATACTTCAGCCAGCCAGCCGTAGTGGTTGAAAAGGACAAAGTAGGTAAGTGGTTAGTATTCACTGATGGAGCATCGAATAGCAAAGGCTCGGGAGCAGGACTTGTGCTAGTAAGTCCGGACGGTGCGGAATACACTTATGCCCTTCGGTTAGATTTCGATAGTACCAATAACGAAGCGGAATACGAATCTCTCCTAGCAGGACTCCGGATGGCCGAGAGGATGCATGTACAATGTATCGACGTACGAGTGGACTCTAAGCTGGTGTCAAATCAGATAAACAGGGATTACGTGGCAAGCAATGAAAGCATGATCAGGTATTTGGCTAAGGCGAAGGAATGCATTGCTAAGTTCCAACATTTCTCCATTCGGAACATCCCCATAAGTCAAAACCAGAAGGCCGATATACTGAGTAAATTGGCCACGGTGGCCTTTGATCATCTAACAAAAGAGGTACTGGTGGAGGTGTTGAGGGAAAGGTCTACCGAAGGGAAGGAAATCAATGATATAGTTGCGGAAGAAGGGGAGAACTGGATGACGCCCATCGTCCGATGTCTGGAGGAAGGGATATGACCAGAGGACCAGAACGAAGCTCGTACTTTGAGAATGAAGATAAGTCAATATGTGATAGAAGACGGAGTGCTCTATAAGAAGGCTTACTTGGTCCCCATGCTACGGTGTGTCGGACCGTTGCAAGCAAATTACGTCATCCGGGAAATACACATGGGAGCCTGCGGCATGCACTCGGGACCAAGGTCGGTGGTGGCAAAGGCCATGCGGCAAGGATATTATTGGCCCACCATGCACCGGGATGCCCGCAACGAGATTCAGAAGTGTGATTCATGCCAGATACACGCACCAGTTCCGAAGCTTCCAAAGACAACCCTGACACCAATTATGGCCCCTTGGCCGTTCTATCAATGGGGGATGGATATTTTGGGTCCGCTACCACAAGCTGCTGGGAAAATAAAATTTGTAATAGTGGTCATCGACTACTTCACGAAGTGGATGGAGGCAAACCCATTAGCTGGAGTCACGGGGAAGGATGTAATCAAGTTTGTCTGGGATAATATAGTCTGCCGGTTCGGTTTGCCAAGCGTCATTGTCACGGAAAACGGGAAGCAGCTCGTCGACAATCCCTTCAAAAGCTGGTGTGAAAAGTTAAAAATCAAACAGATCAACACAGTCGTGGCTCACCCACAAGCAAACGGCTTGGTAGAAAGAGCCAATAAAAGCCTACTAGCAGGAATCAAGGCAAGATTGGGCCGAACCAGAGAAGGCTGGGTGGATGAACTGTCGAACGTTTTGTGGGCCCATCGGACATCCCTCAAGCAGAGTAACGGAGAAACCCCTTTCAGTTTAACTTATGGAAGTGAAGCGGCCATACCAGCAGAGATTAGCATGCCAACACATCGGACGATGGTGATTCGAGAAGGGATTGACGAAGAGGATACTCGTCGAATAGAAGAGCTGAACGAATGGGAAATGCGCCTAAACCTGGATTTGCTACAGGAAAGAAGGGAAGAGGCAGCAGTAAGAGAGGCTCGGCATAAAACCCAGATGGAAAAGTATTATAATCAAAGGGTTCGACCGGTATCATTCAAACCAGGAGACTTTGTGTATCGAAAGAACAAAGCAAGTTGGGTAGAAGATCAAGGCAAGTCGGGTCCGAAGTGGGAAGGCCCATATCGGATAGCTGAAGCATATCAGTGTGGATCATACAAGCTAGAGACTATGGATGAGGAAGAAGTGCCACGAAAATGGCACGCTATTAACTTAAGGAAGTGTTTTCTGTAGAAACAAGCATGTAAGGCTATAAGCCATTATGAACAAGTTACAATTATTAAATATTATATATTCTCCTCCGGATTGGCGAGGAGAAATTTTTCCCACATGTTGTTGCAAAGACATGGCCTTCGCGTGGCTCCGACAGAGGTTAGCTACCTCTGTTCGGCCCACGTAGCCAAAGTATAGCCATAACGGCAGGATATTCCGAAAAGTGCCATGTCACTGGGGAATTAAGTCTAAAAAGAAAAGCCGAGGCGTATTCGCCCTTAACGGCAACAACTAATCCTAAAAATATTAAGGAAAAAGCCGAGGCGTATTCGCCCCTAACGGTAACATCTAATCCTTAAAAGGTTAGGGACAATGCCGAGGCATATTTGCCACTAACGGCAACAATTAACCCCAAAAATATTAAAGAAAAAAAGCCAAGGCGTTTCTGCCCTAAGGAAAATGTAAAGAAGAAGCCAAAGCGAATCCGCCATAGCGGTAAGATAAGTAACGAAGAGGTTACGCAACATAATATACAAGATACATATAAACTAAAAAAAAAAAAAAAAAAAAAAAAAAAAAAAAAAAAAAAAAAAAAACAAGAAAGATATAACAAGAGCCGAGCAAATCATCATTAACAAAAGGACCGGAACTAAACTAATCCGATTGGGGTGAATCATAGTCATTCGGTAAAGTACATCAAACATCTGTTACAATAATCCGAAACGGCCACATGAGGCACACAAAATAACGATAAACATTGTCCAACATTAACAAAGTCTAAACAAGCTTCACAAGGCATCCGAAACAGTCTTTACCCATAGTCAAAATGGAGACAGTTCGGACCCTATAACAAATTGATTTAAGATGCGACATTTCCTTCAACATTTTCCTCAGCAACGTTCTCTTCCACTACGGTCTCCTCAACCACACCACCCCCGTCACCTACATCCACCTGAACCACTTTGGATATGACATTCGGATCGACGGAATGGACAGCTGTTGAAGCTTCGGTAGGCCTAGTAGGAGCAGGGTCCGGAAAGAGGTCCATGATCTCAGTCAAGGGTTTATAACAAGCATCGCCGACCTTCCGAATATACGGATACTCAATTACAAAGAGTTGATCGAACAAAGACCTGTACTTTTTCTCAGCATCCATGTCTAAATTTTCAAAGTCGGCCAAGATCTCGACCACCTGTTCCGGAGTGCGATCAAGAGTGACGCCATCTATAAACCCCGAAGTAGACAAGAGATTGAAAGGAAGAGCCAAGGACTGTTTATATTCATGACTACCGAGAACACGGCGCACTACTTCCGGCACAAAATCTTTAACCACTTTGAAGCGCTCCATCTCGGTGGTACCCATCCGGACGGCCAAATCCTCCCTCTCCTTTCTAAGTTCCCGATTATCCCTCTCTTCGTCAGCCAGTAAATCTCAGGTTTTGGTCAGTTCGGCCTCTAGAGACTTGACTTTCTTGGCCTGCTCTTCTTTTTCTTTCACCAACTCAGAAATGCGATCAGTCAAACTCTGCACAGTAACACCACAGCCGGCATGCTCAGCTTTCAACTTTTTTAGCTCTTCCGGCTCCCGCCCGGCACATTCCTGATGGACTGTGGTAAGATTGTGATAATCTTAAAGAAGAGTCTCGAACCGAATCAAAATATCATAATGTGCCGCGGCACTCTTCCCCAATAACATCCAGGCACGGCGGGCGGCATCATCATCATCCAGACTCTCCATGTATTGCTCCTCGCTAGGAGTCGGAAGATGAGCCATCATGTCACGGCACACAGTGGAACCTGATTTAAACAATTTATATCTCAAAAGGGAATCACAAAAGGGAAATAATGTGAAAACCCCGAGTTCGTTGTCCCGATGAAGGATGAATGGAATTTGTGATATCGGGTTCGTGAATCGTGTAGTGAATGGTGAAAAATATGGGTGATTGGATTTTTAAGCTAAAACATGAAAACATAAACTAAAAACAAGTAAATAAGCAAAGAGAACAATTATCTAAAGCATATGTATCCTAAAACGTAAAGGAATCCTAAATACGCGTAAAACCCGGGCTAATCCCGAGCTTTAAAAGGTGAAATAATGAAATACTAAATCTACGGGTACAAATTAATTTTTCCTAAGTTCTAAATGATAAAATAAAATTTTAGGAAATATAATTAAAATTTTCTGATTAATATTTAATTTTCTAAGAATTAAAAACTATTTTAAACTAATTAAATGATTAAAAATAGTAAAACTTGAAAAATAAATCTGAAACTTTTTCTAAAAATACTTTAAAGTAAAACAAAGCTAGGAAAAATAAGAAGGGGCTGCCAGCTTATCCAGATAAGCTGGAGTTAAGCTAAAAGGGAAAATAAGCAATAGGATCTAAAAACTGGTTAAAAGGAAATAAGAAACAAAGATGGGCAGAAAAGTCCCAAGGGCAGAGTTGGCAAGGGTGTTGTGTGTGAGGTGTTGTCTGGGCTGGAGACCAGGGTTCGAACCTGGTGCCTGGCTTTTTGCTACTTATTTAATTTTTTGATTTTTATTATTAAAACTACTTAAGCACTAATAAATAAGCAACATTAAAACTAAAACTATTTTTGAAAAGCATAATTAAACTCAGAATAAGCAGGGAAACAGATCAGTGGCTATTGAAGTAAAACAAGATAGAGCAAATAAGAAAATGAGCTATTAAGCTACTATAAGCTAAATGAAAACTAGAAAAGACTAAACTAGACTAAGCATGAACTAAATGATCCACATAACTCAGAATAAGCCAATACCAAAAGCAAATAAGCAATATAAAAATCTCATTAAGCTAATATGAAACTGAGGTGCAGGGTTCTACAATAGGCAACTGAGGTGTTATGCAGCCTAGGAAAATCAATCAATAAGCTATCTAAAAAATTCTAAAAAATAGCAACAACTAAATAAGCTACCAAAGTTCTACTGTGCCAAATTTCAGCATATATGGACCTAAATTGAAGCGATAGAAAATGGAAAACACAAGCAAGTTGGGTAAATTGGGGATTGATGCAGGCTGTTATAGAAATGGTTCTGTGCAGACTTAGAGCTTAATCAAAAGCTCTAATAAGCTAGAATATGAATAAGCTAATAGATGAAAGGTGCAAACAGATAAGTCTTAATGACTAAATGACTAGGAAAAGCACTTTTTATGGATTTTTGATTATCAATAAGCCCTTAAACCAGACCCTAAAACTAGGATCAGATCTGATGAGAAAAAAAAAATAATTCTGATGTAAAGTAACCACAGATTTGACCATAACTTCTTAGATTCTGAATGAAATCAAACTAATACTTGCATATCAACTTAATGCACAAAAGTGGACATAGCAATACCAAAAGTTAACATCAAAAAGCTTATTCCTATAATTAGCAAACTAGATCAGATTCTACTAGAAAAACTACAACATCAATCTCAAATCTATGTAATCCTCTAAATAAGATCAAATTACCCTACAAAGTACTTGTGGACGCATAGCTTGGACTGGGCCAGGAGTGGGCCAGGCCCGGCAGACAGCGGCCCACTCTACGCCTAACCCTAATCCATGCCCTATAAATACATGGATGGAGGATACATAATGGGGGATCTTCAACAGGTTACCCTAAACCTAACTCTTAATGGTTACATCGCACCGATACTAACTTGACCGTCGGAGGTGGATCCCGGGGCTACGGCCTCGGGTCCACTCCTAACGGGTTCTCTTTGTTGAACAGGTCTACTCAGGGCTTGAGAAGACGACTAACGGCCCAGGGAGAGTCGTTGAATCAGTCCGCGCCAGATTATGTATCAACAGATTGGCGCCATCCGTGGGACACGACAAGTTTCGTTATCTCACATCATCGGAAAGCAACCATCAAGTTCAAAGTCCGGTATTTTGATCTTTTACATACGGTACATATGCCACATGCATGATATTCCATATCTATAATTGATTGGTCAACACGATTTGATTGGTCACTGCGATTAAAAGATATCCCTCGTACTGCAATTAAAAGATATTCCATGTCTATAATTGATTTGTCATGCGCCATTATTGGTAGAATCTTATTTATAATATAAATCGACTTTTGCAAAAAGGTATCTTATTTATTAATGCAATTAAACGTGAGACAGGCTTTTGCAAAAAGTTTTGTCATACGATTTGATTTGTCAAACACAGTAGATCATGTATCTTATTATTATTTATTCGTACTGCGAATCATTAATTATATGGGTAAAGGTATCTTATTATTTACATGCGATTTGATAGGTAAAGATTTTATATCTTTTAAATCGGTAAAGATTTTATGTAAATCTTTTAAATTGGTAAACACGATTTTACCTATAACGCACTAAGTCTGCACGATCGGACCTACTATATCTTTTAGCCGCGAACAACGCAGTCACGATAAATCTACCCGCGTTAGGCCGTGCGTATAGAGATCTTCGCATACTGGCGCCATGAGCGCACTGTCACGTACAGGCACCACGATGCTAGTCAATCGCCATGAGCGCACTGGACAAAAGCCGTGGTCATCTGCGATCATCCACAAACGTTAGAGTCTATGCGGTCACGATACATCCATCTGCGTCTATGCGTGCAATTGAAACTACTAGTCGCGGTCATGGTACATCCATCCGCGCCATTGTTTTTATTATAATAAAAAAGAAAACGATCATGAGCGTACTGCGTTCGTAGATTAGCTACGTGCTACTTCTTTTATGTAGTTTGTAAAACCTCACGATAGGTGTAATTCGCACTACTACTTCTCTTATGTGTTAATTTTACATGCTACGTGCTATATATATGCTATGCGCTAATTTTTTATTTCATTATCTTTTATATGTTGCGATGCGCAGCATATACTTCTAATATTTGCATTAAGTATTTTTCAGGATTTGGATAACTAAGTTTAATGCTCCTACACGAGTAGCACCATCAAACTTGGGGGGCTACCAGGGTATACACTGTGTTCGTACGCGTCACGCATGTGTATTTGGAAGCAAAGACGGATGTAATGTTCGCACCTTGTCTGCGCACAGCGCACATCTTTGTCGCGCACAGCGCGCACTTCTGCCACAGAAGCACGTCTTCTGTCGCACCATGCTGCACCGCTACTGGTACAAAGGCACGCCCTTACCCAGGATGCAGCATACGGAATCCACCTTCACCATTGTGAGACAATCACAATCGCAATGTCAATGTTACTCAGGTCGCGCCTACAAGGACGCGCCTACAAGGACGCGCCTACAAATTCGCGCCAACACGGTCAGTACGCACTGCACCACAGACCCAGTGCGCACTGTCGCATTTGGGCTGCGCGTTATGGTCACGCCGTCATAGTTGGTTGGGCCTACGCGGCCACGAACAGGACTTAAGTCTAGCATAACATAGCCACGCACTATGTCACACTAGACTTGGGGGGCTTGTGGACGCATAGCTTGGACTGGGCCAGGAATGGGCCAGGCCCGGCAGACAGCGGCCCACTCTACGCCTAACCCTAATCCATGCCCTATAAATACATGGATGGAGGATACATAAACGGGGGATCTTCAACAGGTTACCCTAAACCTAACTCTTAATGGTTACATCGCACTAATACTAACTTGACCGTCGGAGGTGGATCCCGGGGCTACGGCCTCGGGTCCACTCCTAACGGGTTCTCTTTGTTGAACAGGTCTACTTAGGGCTCGAGAAGACGACTAACGGCCCAGGGAGAGTCGTTGAATCAGTCCGCGCCAGATTATGTATCAACAGTACTTATCTCAATCATTTTAAGCAAAATCAAACTTTCTACGACTGCAGATGAACAGTAATCTAAAAGCTAGAAATTGAATTTGAAGCACACTGAATTAAAACTTGAACATGATTACAATACTTTTAAAACAAAATTTAACAAGCTGGAAATAAGCTAAAGTAAGCTACTACTCCTATTCTAAATTAAGCTACTCCTAACATCCGACCTATATCTAACCCTAAAAATTCTAACACCTCATTCTGTGACTTCAAAGGGCTATTTATAGCCGGCTGAGGTAGGGTTTGGAAGCTTCTTGAACTTCTCATCTTGGCCCTTGATTCATCCCATCATCATAAGCTCAATTCATAGCCCTTGGATCAACTGATGACACACTTTGTCCAATAGAAAGCTTCCAATTTGCCAACGTGTCATTCCGTCTGTCACGTGTGTCAGAGGTCTTCTAGAATTTCATTAAGTATGGGTAATTGAGGTGAGGTGCAGGGTAAATGGGGGGAAAAGATGATGAACAGTAATATGGGGTAAAAAGGGCGCGTTTGGGATTTGGGGATTTTTTTTATTATCTTGACCTAATTTTGACCGGGTTAAGATAGGGGTTTATGGGTTGGGATAAGTGGGTTGGGTTTGGGATTGGGTTAGTTTTATTTTGTTTTGGATTTTAGTTTTAAGGATTGATTTGGAATTGGATTTAAACATCAAAAGCTATTTCTGCCATATATGGAAAGTTATCTAAGGGCTGTTTTTGTAATTATGACATGATCCAAGGACTGAATCTGAAATGTTGAGCTAAAAAAATAATCCATGAGAAGAATATCTTCCCCGGCTTCGGCTTTAAATTCTTCTTCCATTTCTCGTGCTCGGGTTTTCTTGATTTTTGTCCTTTTTCATGATATCCATACCTGCATATTAACAAACACAAAAACACAAATATCTTTGGCATTTTGGTTAGTTTTTTGGTCGTTTTTTGTCTTAATTTGGTCAAGAAAAGGTATGTGTTTAAGCACATACCAAAATCCCCTAGACTAAGATATTGCAGTGTCCTCACGCAATATTATAAAATCATATTTTTGAAACTAAGGATTTCTAACCTCTTTTTACTAACTTTGAAAAGTAGCAAAATTTTCAAAAGAGATTAAGAAATCTTAAGTTCTAAAAACTCCTCATTTTTTCCTTTTATTCTATTTTTATATTTTTCTCATTTTTCATATAACGGTTTTGTTGACAATCATTATTCATAAATAACTTTTAGGGTCAATGAGCAGGAAACACGACTCATAAAGAAGTGACCATACGGATAAAATTCGTCGTTCCTGATTTTTCACGAGTCCCCAAACTAAGCTTAAAAACGAAATCATTGTTATATACAAGTTAGATTGCTAACACTACTCATGGAAGTTAATTGTGTAGAACTCTTTGTCCCCAATATTTTTCTCTATTTATTTTATTTTTGGTGAGACATGAATTTCTTCATATTCTCGTTTCAATAATTTTTAGTCCGATAAAAGAACTTTAGTTTAGACGCTAAGTAGTTTCAATTCCTTCCCTCGAGAATCGTTGCAAATAAAAACGAGGTCCACATCAAGGTGATTTAAAATGAGGCTTATTATTCTATTTTTATATTTTTGACTTTTGCATTTTTTTTAACCTAACTTTTTATTGAAGTTGTGTACCATAAACTATGGACCTTCACGGGGAAATTCCAAGACCTTACACCTTCCGGAATAAAGGATCCAAGGGCCGTTACAAAGGAGAGTTCCAAGACCTTAACGCCTTTCAGAATTAAGGGTCCAAGGGCCGGTGTAAGAGGGAAGCCAAGACCTAAATACCTTCTGGAAATAAGAATCCAAGGACCGATCTCGAATCCGCAGCTTATAGTACATAAATTTAAGTTTTCTTTATTTTTATGCTTAATTTTAGTGCCACCACTCCAAATCTCGTGTACCATAAACTAAACGGAACTTTTCGGATAATTCCAAGACTCTAGACATTCCTGAAATGAGGATCCAAGGTCGTTAGATCAAGACCTCACACATTCCTGAATTAGAGATCCAAGGGCCGCTTTATGAACCGTCGCTTATGTCACACGACACTTGGAGTAACCTTGATGTGTACCCAACTCTTACAAGCAAGGATTCTTTTAAGAAGGAATAAAAACTAATTATCGCCAAAACCAAAATACTTTTAATTAGATTATTATTATTATAGGGTGAAACAAGCTGATGGGAACAAAAAGCCACAATTAGCTTCGATGAGCTCTAAAGAGAACCAACTACTCCACGTTTAGCAATCTAACTTATAAACAACTCTATCATTTCTCGTTCTTCGCAAATTTAAAATCTTAAATAATAAGATCCGCGAATGCTTAGCCGAATGGTTAAGGAGACAAGCTAGGGCTCAACACGCCTGATCAATTCAAAATTTTATTCCTACTCTCACCAGCGGAAAGTCAACAAAATGTCAAAATTTATTATATTTTTGCACAAAATTTTTTAATATTTTTTCTCATTTTTTGGATTTTTTCAATTTTTTCAATTTTGGAGGAAAAAAAAACGGGGTTGCATGAGTAAACGGCAAAAAATGCAAGGCACAAATCAAATCGAAAGATTAACCCCCCCCCCCCCCCCCCAAGACTAAAATGAGACATTGTCCTCAATGTCTTAAAGGTAAGGGTTTTCCTACATAAATCTAAGGCCGTTTATTAATTATGCCAAAGATAAACGTTAAACGATAAGATTAAGGATATCGGATAAGCAACGAATGATGAAACTCGAGTGGAGAGAAGCAAACCACGAGCACGAGAGTCTTCATTATTCGGGCAAATCCTGGACATACACAAACAACCACGAAACACGACAAATGGAAGAGGTAGCCCTCCTCACGTCACTTATTAGAAAATAGAAAGAAGGATAAGCATGGGGTGCCTCCCACGAAGCGCTTGTTTTTTATCAAGTCGTATAGCTTAGACTCGCCCCGAATTTAATTGTTCTTGGGGGAGCATGTGGAAAAGAAAATCTCCATCGGACTTTCATTCAAGATGTTTGGAGAAACATTGAAGCATACGAAAGTTCCACTCCGATGAGATGCCCACGGCTTAAAAGAATGAGAGATGCCGGGGTCAAAGATGGTGTCTTCACTCACAAAGGAATGAAAGAAAGGAGAAGACACCGGATAGGTGAAGAAAGGGAGAAAGATCTTTATCAGAATGAGGATCCATTCCTCATCCTTAAAATTACCATTTTCCTGAACTTGTATATCATCATTGAAGCTCTTGTGGTTATCATTAATAAAAACCTCGGTAGGGAGGGTTGGGATGATGTCATTGATAAGCAAATGCTCATGATAGAGTACATCTCCCCCCGGGTCAGGATCTTCCTCAAAATTAAAGTAATCGTACTCTGGAGGAGATATGATAGGAGCGAGTTCACCGGAGAACTCCTCATGAAGAGAATCAATCATAGGATGAAAATCTGTGATCTCGGATTCCGTCACAGACTCATCACTTTCCTCCATCTGACTATCAAATAGTGGGTTATCTGAAATGAAAGTAAAGTCAGATCCGAAATCAAATAGAGGATTGGTGATAGTTGTTTTGTATGTTTCGGAAACAAGCTCATCAAATACTTTTGAAGGATTGATTTCAACTTCCTTCGGAGGGAGAGAATGAGATGGTTCATCGTTTAATAGTTTCTCAAGAAAACGAATGTCTCCCTCCGGATCTAGATAAGAATCATCAATATCCGGAGAAATTGAATCATCTTTGAGGCAAGCATCGATCTCTTCCAAGATAGGATCACCTCCCTCAACCGGAGTGAGGGAAGGGGAAGAGTCGGAAAGGATAGGATCTGAAGACGGAGTGGGACTGCCACTCGGAGGTTTTTCTGAAATTTGAAGATCTTCAGGGGCATACTCCTCGTCATAAACGTCATCGACCCTATGTTCAACATATAAAGCTCTAATAAGTTGCATATGCTCCTCTGTTAACAATTCACCCATAATTTTGTCTTCGTGCTTCTTCTGGACGGGTGTGGTTGCAGCTGACGAACTCTCATAAACTCCCCACATAGAATCCTCATCATCGTCATCGCAAACGAAAGTTTGACGATATTTGGAACTTACTCTAGCTGCTTGTTCTTCAGCTAGAAGTTCTCCATAAGTTTTCTGATGAGGATCTTCTTGGGGAAGTTTTTTAATCGAATCCTTAATTTCTTCGATTAAATTTAGAACATGAAGAATGTCTTAAGAAAGTTCTTGAGATGGTGTTTGAATCATTTGGTACTGTGGAGGTTGGTCATGATAAGAATAGTCATAATTGTTACAAGGACCACGCTCATAGACAAGCTGGTTCCTCGTTTGACAATCAGAGTTATAATGTGGACCTCCACAGTACTCACAACAATATGATTGCTGTGACTGATTCGGTGAATTGTATGGATAATGGTCATAACCGAAGTTTTGATTACATGGAACTTGCTCATAGACAAACGTGTTCCCTGTTTGAAAATCAAAACCCGGGTGAGGACTACCTCCACAAGACTCAAAAAAATATTTTTCCATCTCATGGTGTTGTGGGGGCTGGTTGAAAAAGTCGGTTGTTTCATAGTAAGAATAAGGATTTTGGTCATAGACAAACCCGTTTCCCGATTCCACCATGCTACAACCGGGACAATTCCCACCATTATGAGGACCCCCACACCATTCACAACCGTAATGGTGAGATGAAGACATAGAGAAGAATTAAATGGATAGAGGGTAAGAGATAAAGAATTAAACGTGTAAGAGGAATGAGAAGAATGTTTTTGGATTTTTATAATTTAGAAACATCGAAAATTACAAAAGAAAAAGGAAAAATAATTTGGAGAAGAAAATCTTTTTGAGATTTTTATAATAAGAAAATATTTACAAATGAAAACGATAACTCCACGAGGAAGGGTCTTCAAAACACGAATCGATAAACGGAAATCACGAACTCACTTCAACCTTCCCCGGCAGCGGCGCCAAAAATTTGATATAAAACAAATTATATCTCAAAAGGGAATCACAAAAGGGAAATAATGTGAAAACCCCGAGTTCGTTGTCCCGACGAAGGATGAATGGAATTTGAGATATCGGGTTCGTGAATCGTGTAGTGAATGGTGAAAAATATGGGTGATTGGATTTTTAAGCTAAAACATGAAAACATAAACTAAAAACAAGTAAATAAGCAAAGAGAACAGTTATCTAAAGCATATGTATCCTAAAACGTAAAGGAATCCTAAATACGCGTAAAACCCAGGCTAATCCCGAGCTTTAAAAGGTGAAATAATGAAATACTAAATCTACGGGTGCAAATTAATTTTTCCTAAGTTCTAAATGATAAAATAAAATTTTAGGAAAAAGAATTAAATTTTTCTGATTAATATTTAATTTTCTAAGAATTAAAAACTATTTTTAACTAATTAAATGATTAAAAATAGTAAAACTTGAAAAATAAATCTGAAACTTTTTCTAAAAATACTTTAAAGTAAAAAAAAGCTAGGATAAATAAGAAGGGGCTGCCAGCTTATCCAGATAAGCTGGAGTTAAGCTAAAAGGGAAAATAAGCAATAGGATCTAAAAACTGGTTAAAAGGAAATAAGAAACAAAGATGGGCAGAAAAGTCCCAAGGGTAGAGTTGGCAAGGGTGTTGTGTGTGAGGTGTTGTCTGGGCTGGAGACCAGGGTTCGAACCTGGTGCCTGGCTTTTTGCTACTTATTTAATTTTTTGATTTTTCTTATTAAAACTACTTAAGCACTAATAAATAAGCAACATTAAATCTAAAACTATTTTTGAAAAGCACAATTAAACTCAGAATAAGCAGGGAAACAGATCAGTGGCTATTGAAGTAAAACAAGATAGAGCAAATAAGAAAATGAGCTATTAAGCTACTATAAGCTAAATGAAAACTAGAAAAGACTAAACTATACTAAGCATGAACTAAATTATCCACATAACTCAGAATAAGACAATACCAAAAGCAAATAAGCAATATAAAAATCTCATTAAGCTAATATGAAACTGAGGTGCAGGGTTCTACAATAGGCAACTGAGGTGTTATGCAGCCTAGGAAAAGCAATCAATAAGTTATCTCAAAAATTCTAAAAAATAGCAACAACTAAATAAGCTATCAAAGTTCTACTGTGCCAAATTTCAGCTTATATGGACCTAAATTGAAGCAATAGAAAATGGAAAACACAAGCAAGTTGGGTAAATTGGGGACTGATGCAGGCTGTTATAGAAATGGTTCTGTGCAGACTTAGAGCTTAATCAAAAGCTCTAATAAGCTAGAATATGAATAAGCTAATAGATGAAAGGTGCAAACAGATAAGTCTTAATGACTAAATGACTAGGAAAAGCACTTTTTATGGATTTTTGATTATCAATAAGCCCTTAAACCAGACCCTAAAACTTGGATCAGATCTGATGAGAAAAATAAAATAAAATAATTCTGATGTAAAGTAACCACAGATTTGACCATAACTTCTTAGATTCTGAATGAAATCAAACTAATACTTGCATATCAACTTAATGCACTAAAGTGGACATAGCAATACCAAAAGTTAACATCAAAAAGCTTATTCCTATAATTAGCAAACTAGATCAGATTCGACTAGAAAAACTACAACATCAATCTCAAATCTATGTAATCCTCTAAATAAGATCAAATTACCCTACAAAGTACTTATCTAAATCATTTTAAGCAAAATCAAACTTTCTACGAGTGCAGATGAACAGTAATCTAAAAGCTAGAAATTGAATTTGAAGCATACTGAATTAAAACTTGAACATGATTACAATACTTTTAAAACAAAGTTTAACAAGCTGGAAATAAGCTAAAGTAAGCTACTACTCCTATTCTAAATTAAGCTACTCCTAACATTCGACCTATATCTAACCCTAAAAATTCTAACACCTCATTCTGTTACTTCAAAGGGCTATTTATAGCCGGCTGAGGTAGGGTTTGGAAGCTTCTTGAACTTCTCATCTTGGCCCTTGATTCATCCCATCATCGTAAGTTCAATTCATAGCCCTTGGATCAACTGATGACACACTTTATCCAATAGAAAGCTTCCAATTTGCCAACGTGTCATTCCGTCTGTCACGTGTGTCAGAGGTCCTCTAGAATTTCATTAAGTATGGGTAATTGAGGTGAGGTGCAGGGTAAATGGGGGGAAAAGATGATGAACAGTAATATGGGGTAAAAAGGGCGCGTTTGGGATTTGGGGATTTTTTTATTATCTTGACCTAATTTTGACCGGGTTAAGATAGGTGTTATGGGTTGGGATAAGTGGGCTGGGTTTGGGATTGGGTTAGTTTTATTTTGTTTTGGATTTTAGTTTTAAGGATTGATTTGGAATTGGATTTAAACATCAAGGGCTATTTCTGCCATATAAGGAAAGTTATCCAAGGGTTGTTTTTGTAATTATGACATGATCCAAGGACTGAATCTGAAATGCTAAGCTAAAAAAATAATCCACGAGAAGAATATCTTCCCCGGCTTCGGCTTTAAATTCTTCTTCCATTTCTCGTGCTCGGGTTTTCCGGGTTTTCTTGATTTTTGTCCTTTTTCATGATATCCGTACCTGCATATTAAGAAACACAAAAACACAAATATCTTTGGCATTTTGGTTAGTTTTTGGTCATTTTTTGTCTTAATTTGGTTAAGAAAAGGTATGTGTTTAAGCACATACCAGAACCATTCATACGAGCGTCTGTTCTCACTGACCATCCGGGCACATAAATCTCACCGGACGTAAGTTCATCCTTATCAATCTCATCCAACAACCCTTCCATGTGTTTCTTGTCCTTCCCTCGCCCATAAGTAGGCTTCAAGGGACTCCCTGAAAGACACATAGCAAGTGATAGGCACACATAAGAAAAATGCGTTAAAAAAAAAAAAAAAAAAAAAAAAAAAAAAAAAAAAAAAAAGGAAAGGAAGAGACTCACCATCATCACCAGCCCCAAATTGATTACTCGCTCCTTCTTCATCATCAGGAACCCTCATCGATCCATCCGGATGCACCGAACGGAGAGGTCGAGGGGCCGAAATATGCTCAGAAGAATCTAAGTCCACAACGGGAGTACCAGCGTCAGCTTTCCCCTTTTTAACCGGTCGAGAAGAGGCCTCCTCCTCGATAGGACGCTTGCCCGAAGTGTGAGCTCCCTTGCTTCCCCCGGCTCCTACTCCTTTCGGTTTCTGACCCAAACGTGCAGCAGCTTCTTATTTTCTCCTTTTCACCTCTAAGACTTTCTCGCTAGGAACTTCGACTGCCTTCATCTCAACCATTTTATCCGGAATATCTGCATTGGATCGAGCGGCTTCTGTTACATGCAACGGAAGGGTCTCGCCTTCGCGGAGGGGATCTCCTTTGACCATAGCAGCCCTCCTCCGGCACTCGGGCTTGATTAGATATTCCGACATCGTCAAAGCTACAAACCAACAAGTCAAAAACATATATATCATTCGGAAGAAAATACATATATGCATCAAATAACAATTAATGAAAGCAGGGGTTATACCCTTTCCCTCGGCATCCTTAAGCGCCGCCTGGAAACCCGGATGATCCCAATGAGACATTAACCCAAGAGCATAAAGAAACTCTCGTGGAATCTGGATAAGATCGATCGCATGTTCAGCCAGCCTATCGGCATCTTCAACGGAAAACTCACCCTTCGGAAAGGTATCAGAGATGTCCGAGTCATGATGCCTCCACGGCATCGCAAAGGGGATAGCCCTCCTATCTATAAAAAAGAACTTATTTTTCCACCCTTTTAAGCCAGTCAAGATCTCATTGAAACAAACCCTCATTTCCTTCCCACCCCTTTTCTCGAATGAGAACCAGTGGCCCTGCTTTCTCAATTTATAAAATGCTCGAAAAAGAGGGGTAGTAGGAGCGATATGTAAGCTTCTATTATATACCTCAAATAGGGTAGCCCGATGTAAACCCAGCGGCACCATTTGGGAGATGTGAACCTTGTAATATTTAATAACATCTAGCAAGAAGTCCGAGAAAGGCACGGTAATACCGCCTTCGGCAAAATACTCCAGATACAAACCTATGGCGTCGGAGGGTAATTGATCCATAGTCATGTCTGCAGGAGGGAGTCTCGGATTAAATTCCTCCGGAACACTGTATTCCATCAGCATCAACGTCATATCTGTCTCATCCATTCGGCTAGTATACTTTTGAATATCGAATTTTGGAACAAACCCCTCAGATTCCGGAGGGTTATCTTCCCGAGACGAAACGGACCGGCGGGACATCGCTTGACCGAAGGAATGTAGGGTATAGCCGGACAACAAAGATAATAAGATAATGATAGGGTGAAACGTACCTCTTGGGTCGGGCGAACTACGCAATAGACGATCGTAAAGACGTTCGAAAAGGACGAATCGAAGATGTGTCAGAAAAAGTGTGGAAAGTTACAGTCATAAAAATAAGGTAAGTGAGGCTATTTGTAGGCGAAAAGAAGGAGGCACCAAGCGTCGCATCGTGTCAGATGCTAACGTGGCCATTTTTGATCCACACGATTGAGACATCCTCCCACGTGTCACAATCTTAATAAGGCGGTAAAAACGGCGGCGCTTCCCTAAACACACGCAATTATGATTTTTGGCATTTTATGCATAAGTAGCGGCAAATAGAGTCCCACGGACTAATTGCATCGGACAAAAACGCAAGGAAAACTTTTTAAAGTATCACACTATCGATACTCGATACTATGATACTGGGGGGGACATGTTGGCGTATATGGCCGAATGGCCAAACCGAACGACCCGCGATGTCCGTTCGGAATAGCAGTTAGCTTCAGATTAAGTTATACTATTAGCATATACGTCCGAACGGTTTATGCCGAACGGACCTTCTGTCCGGACGAACTCTACCGGCTGTTCGGACCAACGGCTATCTCCAGATCAAGAAGTCAACTCTAGCATTAGTAGTATGCGACAGAAATGCAGGGGTCATGGCTAGGGGTGGCAATCGAGTCGTGTCCGTGTCGACCCACTCGGGTTGGCGGGTTGGCGGGTTGGTAAAGCCTCAACCCAAACACGACCCATTTATTAATCGTGTCAAAAACCTCAACCCTAACCCGCACACACCTAACATGTGTAACCCATTTATGAGCCGTGTAACCCGTTTAAATAAACTAGTTAAAAGGTTTAATTAGTTTGAGTGTTGAAGAGTGTAAGTGTTCAAATAATAACACATAGATACTAATATATATTATAGTAGCACTTAAGAAAACATATATTCACATCCTAAATAAGTACATATATCATATTAGGTAGTTATATATTTTATTGATTAAAAGTTTATATATTTAAACGAGTTCACGGGTTGACCTGTTTAAAATTACTAAACCCATACACGACCCATTTATTAAACGGGTTATACGGGTTAACCTGTTTTCGACCCAAACCCGTTTATCCTCGACCCAAACCCGTTTATCTTCGTGTCGTGTCCGTGTCGGTTAGCGTGTCGTGTCGAAAATTGCCACCCCTAGTCATGGCAGACCAGATAAAAGACCCAAACAGGGTAAAGTTCCAGTTGCCGCTCAAAAATGTCACCATCAGTCTTGGACGTATCCGATGGAGACAAAAATGGGTCTCCTATATAAGGAGGAACAATCCTCAGTCAATGGTAACTTTTACTTTACACACAGTACTTAACTTATTACCGCACCTACTATCTCATTTACCGATACTTACTCTCACGCCGGAGTTTGGTCCTGGGGTCACACCCGGGACGAGACTGACGCGTACATTGTCTTAGCAGATATCCGAAGGGCTTGACGACATCTAGACCGGAGGATACTTTGAAGAATTGCTCAACCTGCGGAAAAATACTTAAACACTTGATAATAAAGAAAACATTAATAATACTGTTTTTGCCGATCAGTATTCCAAACATTAAACTTGGTGCCATTGTTTGTATAGTGGAATAATAAGTAGTTAATTTTGTTAATGTACAAAAGTAAGAAAACCAACAGTTTTACGGCTATTTTAAAACTCATTCATAGATTGTGTTTAACACAGAAAAATTACGACTTTTTCGTTTATTGGAAAACCACTGTACTAAAGAAAAAGTTTTAGCGTTGAAACATGGTTGTGGTTTACCTATCTTGACAAACCATAAGGTTTAATTACACTTTCTTTTGTCTTCTTTCAAAATAAGATGGGTCATCCTCACCTTTTAGCTAACATCTCATTTTTTTTTATATACATATTTACTATTTTGATATTTAAACATAATTTAAAAAATAATTAATATTATATCATTTATATATTTTCTCAATCCTACATTTATCTAAAACTTATACAAAATTCAAATCTAAATCAAAATTCTAATCCTAATCCAAATCCAAATCCTAATCCTAATCCATTAACAAACCAAACTGACCCTAAGAGCTCATTGCCAATCATAATTTTGGGGGTGTTTCTTAAATTAAGTGGTTTGGAGTAATGTCTAGATTAGTCAATACACCCCCTAAAGTAAATATTTTAATTACGTTACTAATCCACTAACTTCTTACGTAAACACTATAACTCCTTCATTCACACTTAACATTCCGCTTTTAAAATTTAAAATGTGGCCCTTTAGAATTTGTTTGAACAGGAGATATAATCACAATTGACCAATTCAACGAGTTTTCTAACTCGCCTCTTGTACTCTCTTTTACATCTATAATACCTAAATCCAATAAACGAGTTTTCTAACTCACCTTTTGTTATCCAAACTGTTTATGTATAGTACGTAATTAGAGTAAGTTAATGGTGTGAGATGAGGCTAATCGTATGTTCGGTTCCCCTTCTAGTGGTAAGGACACCGAGATAAGAGTGTTTATATTGAATCGGGATAACACTCACATACAACTAACGTTTAGTGTGTGTAAAATATGAAGAAGATAACTTGCCTATTCTTATGAAATGTATGTGTATTTATAGGGATGCATTTTGGGTGTGCATGGTCCGTGGATATGATCCGACAACACTGAATGACCCACGCGGAGGTTATACTAAGGAGGAGACAAAAATGACACGTGATGTGACATCCTTGGCTCAGGTTGTTATGAGAATATTCACGTGATGCACAATCTGCATGTCATAGCAATATACTCGCGGAATTATCTCTACACCAATGAGGTAACTACACATGGCGGTAATACACTAACGGTTTGGAGGATAAGCTGTCAGAAGAATTATTGCTTGGATCGATTCTCCAGGAAAGAGCTGCTATGCTTTCGGCTGGTATTTTTGTGTGGAGTTGTGTCTCCAGGCAAGATGTGTTGGGTCTTTAGCTTTGTGGGCCGACTATGGTCCTATATGCTTTAGCCATTTGGGCTAAAACTCGCTATCACAAACTTTTAGAATTGCGATTATTTTTTGTAGTATGTATAAGTTACCCGAAACACTAAACAAGTTTGCAATTATAAAGCCTTATATTAGGGTGTGCGAGATGTGCCGTCGCACATGGCCTCCCCAAATTATACAGACCTCAAAATTTTCATGCATAGAAAAATTCTAGCAAGGACACTTTTAGAATAATTGTTTCTTATTTTATCTCTTTAGAAAATTCTTTACTTTCTATTTTAGGCCTCACTTTTGTTGTTAAAATGAATTCTGCACGGGGCGTCCGTAAACTCGGCACTGCAATTATAACTATCAGCCGTTATACAAGGGTACTCGACTAGTTATTACGGAGAAATAATTTGATTTTTTTATTTAAATAAAAGTGTTAATCCTTAATTTTAGTGTCTGATTATCATATCGTTTACCCCTAACCGATTCATTAGTCTTTTTTTTTTTTTTTTTTTTTTTTTTTTTTTTGGAAGGATGATCATTACGTAGTTATCATAATTAAAGGGAACTACATAATATCAAAATAAGGTAACTAGATAAATATTAAAACCCATAATCCAAGTCTTGATATACATCGGGTTGTACATGCAATCCTTATAAATTCGGTATTGGTAAATCGTAAAAGTATTTAACTCTTTTAAATCGTACCGACATATATTGTGCATATACGATCGTGCATTATCACATAGTAAACTGTTTTGGTTGGAAACTTACGTGTGATCTGCCGGAGATGAGGATGCCGAGGGAGGGTGTGCCTGTGATTGACATGCAAAAGCTTGACACACTATCTATGGAGATTGTGAAGGCGAGTGAAGAATGGGGTTTTTTTAGGATAGTTAACCATGGGGTCTCGATGGACCTCATGGCCGAGATGAAGGCGGTTGTTGCCTCACTCTTTGATCAACCAGAGGAGATCAAGATGCGGACAGTTCATACTGAAGTTGGCAAGGGTTACGTGAAACGTAACCTGGCTGGTCCGTGCTTTGAAGGTTTTAGTATTGATGATATTTCTTTGCCCGGTGAGTTTTGCGATCGAATTAATGCCTCCGTTCACCAAAGGTAAGGTTAATAGTGGTGTGTTCCTATAAATGTTAGCATAAGGTATGTTAGTTGCTTATAAATGTTACCATAAGTAAAGTTTTAGCTTTTGAAGCGTTTAAAAAATTACAAATGCTGACTGTTTGTTGTCAAACTCACTATTAAGTTTTAAGAAATTTATATACTATTTATGAAAAGTGAGGTGATTGGGATACTCATATTTTTTATTGGGACACTAAATTGTCAAATTCAGTGTAAACATTGTACAAGTATGTAATGCATACAGTAATAGGAGTACTGTTCTTGTAAATTATCCTCTTAAAGTGAAAAATGTAAGACACCATAAAAATTTGCCACGTATACAAAGCTTCTTAAGGGTAAAATAGGCACATCCTTAAATAGCAATTGTTGTGTTTGAATGCATCTTCTACCGTTTTTTAAGGAACCTTTTTTTTTTAATTTATCTTTTGAAAGTTTTTATTTACTTTAGTTAATCATGATGCATGTCAATATTCAGCAACTTAATTTTGCATCCATCTTTGTGAAAAAATTTGTATCAGTGTTTGCATCCATTGCTTTTATGCATCAATTTAAATTCATGGTTGCGTCATATTGTTTCCAGGCATCAAGCTGATCATCGTCGTCCTAAGATGATCGACGACAACATCATCGTAATCAACATGAAATTAGATGCAAAAGCAAATTCGCATCATCATCAAGATACACAAACTGCATCGTCTTCGTCTTCATACCGCATCGTCTTGAACTCGATATCGCGCATCATCATCATCATGCATCTTAAAAACGATATACACAAATTGCATCATCTTCGTCTTCATACCGCATCGTCTTGAACTCGATATGCATCATCATCATCATGCATCTTTAAAACGATACACACAAATTGCATCATCTTTTTCTTCTTGCCGCATCGTCTTGAACTCGATATGCATCATCATCATCTTGCATCTTAAAACATCATCTTCGTCTTCATACCGCATCGTCTTGAACTCAGTATGCATCATCATCATCATCATCATGCATCTTAAAAACTAGATTTAAAAATGAAAAACGAAATTCATATAAAGAATACGAAATTCGAAAATGACAAATCTTTGCCTTATTTAACATTGTTGTCGATTAGAATAATGATTGCAAACTCAAAAGAAAATCAAAATGGATCTAAAGGATTTGTTATTAGCTAAAACGATGAGCAAGAAAAATAGTACTCTAATAAAATTGAACATTAAATTGATATATCAGATTTTGTTATTAAACAAAAGGATTGAAATGATATTAAGGACGGAGTGCGAATCGTTGAAGATGAGGTTTAAAAGACTTTAATGCCCCGTATTCTTAATTTGTGTTCTTTATGCAGCCATTTGAAAGTCCTATAATTTACAAATATGTCATTTTTATTTTGAACAGTTGATCTTGACATCCAACGGCTCACAAGTTATCCTACAATTTTTAGTTTAAGGTAGTGTTTTATTTGAACTCATCCCCATTGGTAGTAGAGTGTCTCAATCAAAATTGTGAGTGTGCAAATCAATTACCTTTATGAAAAGCTCTAATAACTCTTACTTATTTAATTGTTTGACGTTGTAGATTATAAACAAATATATAAAAGCTATTCGTGACCTTGCTAGACTTCTTGGCCTGAAGTTGATGGAAGGCAGTGGTTTGAACGTAGATTTGTTTGATGCATGGTGTTGCCAATTGAGAATGAACAAGTACCACTTTTGTCCGAAAAGCGTAGGATCAACTGGCGTGCCCATTCACACGGACCCTACATTTCTTACCATTTTACAAGATGATGAAAATGTAAACGGTCTGCAGTTAATTGATAAAAACTCTGGCCAGTTTATTCCGGTTGATCCTGTTCCTGGTACACTAGCTGTTAACATTGGTGATATCGGCAAGGTATCAAACATGTACATCATATTTGCATGCTATATATATAAGAATACTTAAAATTGTTATTTAAAGCACAGCTAATACAATTGTGGTTTAGGCATGGACCAACGGGAGATACTGGACCGCAAAGCATAGAGTACGGTGTTTTGAACCCAAAACACGTTACTCAATCGCTCTATTCGTGTTGGGACCAAATGACAAGATGATTGAAGCACCGTCACAATTTGTGGACTCGGAACACCCTCGTTATTATGTTCCCATTGATCCTAAGAAATATAGAGATGTTAGAGTCACTCATAGAATACGGACTAGCGTTGCCCTCGAGCTTTTCAGAACCAGTGTGACATGAAAGTATTTCTCGTGATAAAAGTTGTAAATTTATATTTGCGTTTGAATTACAATTCCTTATTGATAAAACTGATTATATTTGACCATACTTTATAGGAGTAATCATCCTTGTCAAAATTCATAGGCGGAGCTACTTGAAAACTAGAGACGGTGGTCCCTCCTAGAACTTTTTGCACTACATGTACTTTCTATGTTTTGAATGTGTTAAAAAAGTATAGTTTAGCTTATAGCCCTCTTATTATACAAGAATTTTATTGATGGCCCTCCTAAAATATATGGCGTAGCTCGCCACTCACAATCTTGTAGAAGTGAGGAAGAACACATATATCTCTTTTTCCCAATTCTAATTTCACGTATCTCATATCTTCTCCTTTTCTTTTGCTACTCACTCGTATTTTTACCCCACCTTAATTTAAAAATTCCTTCAAAATAACAATAATAGGTTTCAATTTGTATTCAATTTCATCATATATTCATTCAAGTGCTACAAATTACAACATTTTTCAAGAATTCGAAGTTCATCAAAATAAGGGTTTCGTTCAATTTGAAGTAAACAAGATTACTATGACAAATCATGATCAACAAACCCTAAATTAACGTCACTGATTCATCTATTTTGTTTTTTTTCAAGTATTTCTCATAAATCATCAGAGAAATCATGTGTATATGAAAACACTCATAAGGTGCTCGAGAAAATGTCCCTAAACAATTTTATGATTTGAGTTTGTATGCGCTCATTTGAATATAAATGTTTTGATAATTCTAAAAACTTCAATATTTGATGAAAAAATCAAAATTGTGATGAACAAAACTTTGAATATGCAATTGCTCATCACAAATTGTTCATCAAGTTAGTGTTCATAAAAAAAAAATCCAACAAAGAATTTGTTTATCAAATAATATGGAGGAAACAAAATTGTTGATCAAATAAATGTTCATCAAACATTCAACATGAAAGTTGTTCATCAAATACTGTTGAGGAAACTAAATTGTTTATTAAAAAAACAAAAATGCTTGTTATGTTCATCAAAGAATAAAAAAATGTGTGTTATGTTCATCAATACAAAATATTTATCAACTTTTTCTATGTTTATCAATACATGTTCATCAACAAAAAATGTTCAAAACGTTCATCAGTACAAAATATTCATTAGTAGAAAAAGTTCATCAATACAAAATATTTATCGATATCCAAATGTTTATCAATATTCTACTCATAACAACCAAAAGACACATGTCAATGCCCGATGACTTTTAAGATTTTTTAGAAGGGAACTAACTTTCTATATGATCCTCCTCCTTCGTGTATGATAAGAGAATTACACATTTTGAGCATTTAAGAATAATAAGAAAAGAATAGATTTTTAATTGGTCAATCATACTGCTAAATTTTGTCACGTCACAAAAGAATAGATTTTTAATTTGTAAATGAACTCCTCCACTAATTTACGCATACCTTTCCAGTAAAATAGTGCCGCCAACCCAACAAGCATCTTCTTGTTGGAATATGTGAATCATAAAACTATAAATACATAAACATATAACATATAACATCAAAGCATATGCAGCGGAATATACAAGATCTATATACACGTAATTAATTAACTAAATATAAAAGTGATGCGTACCTTTTTTATTCCTAGCAAGAACAAGGAACCGTGCACTCCAAGAACAATATAAACCCTAAGATGGGTTTAATGTGGATCGACTAATGTACTAGTCGAATAGGGGAAATCACACAAGCTAAAGGAAGCTTGTTCTTCGTTCTTGTACACACGTATTACTAGCGTCTCAATGTGAAAAGCTAGGTTCTAAGTTCACAAACAAAACCCTAACTTATGTTGAAGCTTAATCGAAAATCCCAAGGTGTTTGGGAGGTGGTATTCGACCGGCCACAAGAAGAGGAAGGAGAAGAGAATAGGGTTTATGCTTGGAACAAGATTAGGGATTAACAAACACAATGGGATTGTATTTATAGGCACCCAATGGCTTGTTCCCCACTCCAAGAAATCGACTAATCCAACCCTAAGGAGGGATTCGGCCGACTTTGATGATTAGGAAGGATTCTAGATCCTTCTTGATCCCTATTTTCATCTCTAGTCCTTGTAGTTAATATTTAACGACCGTTAATCAAACTCCGTTAAATACTAACGACCATTAAGTGTTTGTTTGTGAAATGAATAAATAAATCATAAATCTATATTTAATTATTCAAACCATTGAGACTCATACGTAATGTGTGCAATCCCGAAGTCTCGTGTTCGAAACTAGACATACATATATTAATTATTATCCATAAACTCTAACAGCTCCCACTTGAATATTCATTAATATAGTAATGACATGGGTTAGTCTAGCTTAACACCCCCAATGCCCCCAGATCGACCCGAGTATGGTTTTCCTGGAAAAAATCACGTGATGATTATATCATCATACTTATCCTTTTGTTTCTAATACCGCGTTAATATGGATATGGATCTAGGTCATTCCATAATTAACAATTAGTTTCTCTTTTATTCATAATTGATCAAGATTACCAAATCATCTGAACGTATTCCAGATAGCCTTTGGGCGTTCGCACGCAAACATCTTGTCAACCCTACGAGTGGCCAAGAAGTATTAAACTTCAAAACAAATTTGAAGGAACAAATCCTTTATTGACTACGAGCATAACCCTCGAACTTCGCATCACCTCCGAAAATAACCCTTATAACTACCAGTTACGGATAGCGTTAGACTACCTTACAGAAAATGAGCTACATCCTCGGCAGTTACCTGGTATCTCAAGTCTGAGGATAAATATTCATGATTTACTTAATGACGACGATCCATAAAGTATAATCATGTGGTTGGGATCAGTCCTATATTCAATTTATCCAATATTGAATATCATGTGAATTTGGCCTGCCCACGCATCAATATACTTAAGTATATTCTACCAACACTTCACATTTGCCTTAGTTCAATAATATTCCCATACTATTGATCGGCAATGGACTATTTAGAATAAATTAATTATTCACGGATTTTAACATGCAAATATAGGATACAATATTATAAATGATAATAAATGTTAACCACACTTTATTTCATTAAAATAACATTGTTTACATATTCCTTATCCAAATACTAATCCAACAGATTTACATGAAACTACTGGCTAAACGAAGACCAATATCATTAGCATGTTGAGTAAACTTTTCCTTAGGTAATGCCTTCGTAAAAGGATCAGTCAGATTGTTATCTGTGTGAACTTTGAGTAAATTGATCTCACCTAATTCGACTTGTTCTCGAACATAGTGATATCTCCTAGGAAAATGTCTGGCGCCATTCATAACTCCAGGTTCATTGGCGAATGTGATTGCCGCAGAGTTGTCACAATACACATTTATAGGTAATTCAATTGACGGAATCACTCCAAGACCCGAAATGAATTTCCTTATCTAAACAGCTTCCATAGCCGCTTCCGATGCAGCAATATTGTTGGGTATGCTTCTCACACGAAAATGTGACAACATATTCGGGATTACATTAGTTATCTTGTTAGGCACAAACACAAGGACTAGAAGCGTCAATATTGTAAAGTCTTGTGTTTGGCCCTTTATATACCCTCCTAGACTTCACTAGGAGGGTGAGCTTGTGTGTGTTTTCACCTTTCCTTTTATCATTATCAATAAACAAGTTTCCATCTCTCTCTCTCTCTCTCTCTAACACTTTCTCTCTCTAACCTTTACCATAAAGATGATGTTCTTTCATCTTCCTAGACCTCCCGATTCACAATATTTCAACCAAAACACGATCCAACAATTGGTATCAAGAGCCTTGATATTAGTTTTGGTTGATTTTGTTGATATTTTCTCGTCAAAATCGTATTTTTTTTTGTTGATCTAAACTGTTTTTTGAATCTGTTGCACTACTCTTACTGGTCAATATTTACCTGTCATATAGTACTATCAACAATTTCTCAACAATCCTTTTTATGTATCTGGTCCATATCTCAGTCATTATACATCGTTATTATTTTCTTTCTGTGACTGTCCGTATCATCTCGTGAAGAGTTTGTAGTCATTACAACGTGGCCGGAAAATTGGTCGGACAATACTGTGTCTATATGGTGTTCGTTACTGGTCAGAAAAAGGGTCAAATATGTGGTCGGATTAATGGTCGGAAAACTGGTAAAATATGAGATGGCCGAAAAATCACCGGAAAAATCATCGGAAAACCGCCGGAATTCATGGTCAACAAGTCAAAACCCCATTTTATCGCAAATGCTTGTAAAGCATTTGCGATAAACCCTTTTTTATCGCAAATCCGGACTGATATCGCAAATGCTTGTAAAGCATTTGCGACGAACCCTTTTTTATCGCAAATGCGTTTTATCGCAAATGTGCCAAAAGACCACTTAACGCAAATGGTTGTAACAGGTCAACGGGTCAACAGTCAACAGTCAACGGTCAAACCGGTCAACGATCAAAGTTTATTGCAAATTAAAAGAAAAAGAAAATGAAGAGCAGAAGACCATTAGACTGCAACCAAATAGACTCGAACAAAATTTAAAAGTATCGTATAGTGTCTGTATAACAATTGCCTCAAGAACAAACCAACAACCAACAACAATAACCCCAAACTAATCCACTATCCTACGATAATAAATATATATCCTCAACTGTCAACAAAATCCAACTTAACCTATATCTCTCTTCAACAAATCCATCTCCGTCAACAAGACTCGAATACAAAACAAAAACATAATAAAGATCTCAGATTGTGTTAGAAATGGTGCATAACAAATCTTCAAAAGATTTTTAAGAGCACAATCTCATCATTGATCTATTGAAGCAATTATTGAAGCATTGCTTCATTTATATCCGAAGTTTAAAGAAAGACATATAACAATTATGTTATTGTCTATCTTTGATTCGATTCAAAGTAACACAAACAAAACAAATAACCTACCGTGACCCTCCAAAGGATCTTGAAATTGTTAATTGCTTTCTTGACTTGATTGGTGCTGAAACTTTCATCTAAGTAACGGTGTGGTTGTACCTGTGTTTGTATTTAATTCGGATTAAACATGTCGATTTGGTAAGAGAAGGAGATAAAGGGGGCGGATTTTTTCTATGTTGAGATGAGATGAGAAATTTTTTCTCATAGTGAGTGGGGGCGGATATGTTTAAGATAGATGTGATTAGGGTTAGTGATTGGTGTGGTGTATGTTAAATACCCGTATGTTTAGGGTATGTGTGGATTTGGATTGGATTGGGTTTTATGTTTGGATTGGCATAACACAAATGGACTGTTGGATTCATTTTTGGGCCTGCATTTCATTTTCTGATCATGAACAATCCATCTCACGTAATGGGCTAAAATTGTTGTGGCTAATGGTTATTTTTTTTTGGGGGTTCGTTGCGACAAAATGAATAATTTTTCACGGGGATACGTTTTTGACAAGATCGGGATAAAACCATTATCATAGTTCACTTAAACCGTCAAAAGGCTAGTGTTGGGTATTGAACCGCAAGATGTGACTACGGGGTTAATTCTTTATTATTTATTTGAGGTTGAAGTGGAATATCACGGGTGCGTGTACTTAGTATCTTGAAGATATCGGGGTTGGTTGGATGCATGATTCTTCGAGATCCTTGTTCGAGCTTATAACCTTCAAAATGATTAAGACTTGAGTTATCTAGTTATACCTGATGTAAGGAGTTACGTTGTTGTGCTCACAGAGTATAGCTATCACTTTAAAGGAGTTACGTTGTAGTGCTCAAGTGTCACACAAAGATGTGGATTATCCAAGATGAGTTCATATACAATAAAGGAAGGTTGGATGGGTATATGAAACGATCTATGCTTAAAGGAGTTACGTTGTAGTGCTCAGCATAGGTTCTTAGTCAGACAATAGTGCAAGTTTAAGCCACAAGCTTGGGTTATTTTACTTCAGTCTCAAGTTCGTAATACTGGGTTTTCTCCATCAGTGGTCACTACAAAAAGCCGTCAGAATAATAATGGGGTCGGTAAAGAGTTAGATGAGAAGAGTATAGAAGAGTAGAGATTTTATCTGCAGTTGATTCTCACGGGCTATTTATGGTACTTCACACATCTTCGACAAATTGGACATACAGGGTGTACGCTGCCTCCGTTTCCATCGTAACCATAGTGTGTATGCTTCCGATTCCGCGAAGACATCGTGGGGGAAGAGAGAGTGGATGTTCTTGGACTTTTCTTGCATTCTTTGCAAAAACACTCTTTTTCCAGATGGATCTGCATTCAGGGGAAAGAAATGTGCACATCAGGGACGCAAAACAGATTCAAGTGATCGAGCTTACAATTTTATTACTGCCGGAGAGACGTTCGGAGAGATGATCAGTGGTTCAGTTGTGTGATTTTGGTGTACTCGTTTCAACTTTCGCAGGTTGTGAAGTATGAAGTAACCTACTTATGTGAGAAGATCTTGCTGATTCTTGCATGTTACCCCCAAACGGAGTTTCCGTATTAAGCATAATCGTTACTGAGTACTAGTCAGATTTGCTTGGTATGGTTTACGATGTCATCTACAAATTTCGCTGCGTACTTACAACCTTCAAAAGATAGAAGACATGTTAACTACATCAAAGTTTCGAATCTGCTGAAGACGGTTGTCAGTTTGGGGGGAAGCTGATTCAGAAACTTTGCCAAAAAGAAGTATATGAAGAAGCCGTTAAAGACATGCAGCATGAATTGGGGGGAAGTTAATCTATTCATGTATATTACATCATTTGTCTACAAGTAAAGAAAAAGTTCTCAAGCCGAGGTACAAGATGAAGACAAAGAGCGTCAACTGTCGTCATCCTTAGCACTTGAAGAGCTTATGAAGACCTTTCTTTAGTTATATTTGTACTTGTAGGAAATGATGTAAGTAATCCCATATGTTGCCACATTGGGGGAAGATTGTTGGGTATGCTTCTCACACGAAAATGTGACAACATATTCGGGATTACATTAGTTATCTTGTTAGGCACAAACACAAGGACTAGAAGCATCAATATTGTAAAGTCTTGTGTTTGGCCCTTTATATACCCTCCTAGACTTCACTAGGAGGGTGAGCTTGTGTGTGTTTTCACCTTTCCTTTTATCATTATCAATAAACAAGTTTCCATCTCTCTCTCTAACACTTTCTCTCTCTAACCCTTACCATGAAGATGATGTTCTTTCATCTTCCAAGACCTCCCGATTCACAATAAATCACCAAAACACAATCCATCAAATATACTCAGCTTCTGTAGCAGAAATGGCCGTTGTACTCTGCTTCTTACTCTTCCAGTCTACAGCTCCTCCATTAATGACAAAAACGTAACCCGTCTGAGACTTCGTATCATCTTTATCAGTTTGAAAGGACGCATCGCAGAAACCTGTAACATTCAGTTCTGCGTCTGGATTTCCCTCGTACACAAGAAACATATCTTTAGTATTCCTTAAATACTTAAGAATGTTCTTAACAGCATGCCAGTAATCTTTTCCTGGATTCTGTTGGTAACGACTGGTTAAATTTTGTGCAAACGCCACATCTGGCCTTGTGCATCTCACTGCATACATGATAGATCCTACTGCCGAAGCATATGGAACTTTCTTCATGTGTGCCACCTCTTCAGGTGTTGAAGCACATAGTTTGCTACTTAAGCCATGTTCTACTTGCATGGGCAAATATCCCTTCTTGGAATTTTGCATATTGAATCTCTTCAATATTTTATCCATGTTAGCACTTTGGCTTAATCCAATCAACCGCTTAGATCTGTCTTTATAGATCTTGATTCCAAGGATGTAAGCTGCTTCTTCTAAATCTTTCATGGAAAAACATTTACCCAAATAAGCCTTAACTTCATTAAGACTAGGTATATGATTTCCCATGATTAATATGTCATCGACATATAGAATTAGGAAAGTAGTATTACTCCCACTAGCTTTGTGGTATACACATGGCTCATCGAAATTTTGAGTAAATCCAAACTTCTTGATTTCCTCATCAAATTTCTTATTCCATTGCCTAGATGCTTGCTTCAATCCATAAATGGATCTTTGAAGCTTGCATACCCGCTTAGGAAAATCTGGATTCACAAACACTAGTACAAAAATGGGATTTAGTCACACATGTGGTTTTTCGAACAACCACATAGTAACTTATTTATGTGACTAAATGTACCAGAATAAAATAAACAGCCACACTTGATCCGACTTGTGTGACCATTTCGGAATTACATCTGAGGCAACAGCCACACATTTGAATATTTTCGTGACTATACGTATCTGGTAAAAAAAAATTTATTTTTTAGTCACTTATAATTTGGGACGTGTGACGGATACAAATAAGGTTGAAACATTAGTCACACTATATATATACATATGTGACAAATATATGTCACGCAATTGAAAAGTGTGACCAAAATCCATATATGGTCACACGAAGTAATTGTGTATGTGGCTAAATCATATACTCAAGTTTGTCACACATTATTTAAAAGTGACTAAATTATATAATCAAATTTGTCACACATTATTTAAAAGTGACTAAATAATATACATGTGACGCACTTAACTTTTTCCCAAAATAAAATTTCCCTCTTCTCAACTTTTCACTGCCCGCCTAAATGTTTCCCAAAAATCAAATTGCCCTCCTTCCCAAATTCCCAAATATTTCGTTAACAATCCAAATATCCCTCTAACTTTTCACATAGATCTGTCTTTCTTCTTCTTCTACCACACTCCACCACACTCGCACCGCTCGCACCACCACCACACTCGCACCAAGACCACCGCTCGCACCACCACCACATCTGCATATGTTCTCTGATTACATAAACTCATTTTCATTACTAATCGCGTTATCCCTAGTATCAAGTTGCTAACTTATGTAAAATATAATGCAGTCAGAGAGTCGAAAATTGTGCCAACCTTGATGATTTTAAGATCTGTAATGCATATGACATCGACAACACGGGCCTTGATTGTAAGTACTCTTTCTTTCCGCTCACTTCCCGTAGTGAACATTGGACAAATAATAATGTGTATGTAATTTCTCATTTAACAGGTGCTTGGCCATCAGAAGAAGTGCTTGCGTATTATTGTTTATCAAACCTATACTTGTTCAGGTTACTATTTTTTTCTAGTGCTTGTTAAAGAACTTATGCTAGCAAACATCCTAATATTGTAATGTAGCTTCCGTACTAATTCAGGTCTAAAAGGGTCATTGAACTTGGATCAGGATACGGCTTAGCAGGCTTGCTTATTGCAGCTGCCACAGAGGCATTTAGAAGTTGTGATATCAGATGGAAATCCTCAAGTAGTTGATTGTATCCTCTTTGTTCCATCATTATCATAGCTTTAATACATATTTCTGTTATTACAAATATACCAATAACTCTTACTAATAGTATGTGTAGTGTTGTACATCTTTGAAATTGGATATGCTTAACATGTAGATATTCAGCGTAATATAAATGCCAATACAAGCGTATTTGGAGGTACTAAAGTGAAAACTATGATGCTGCACTGGAATCAGGAAGAGCTCTCGGATATTTCCAACAGCTTTGATATCATTGTTGCAAGTGACTGGTAATCCTTACAAGTTAGACCTTTTCGCTAGTTGTTCTAATTGTGTCATAGTTACACTACTTATATCCAAGCTCTCAATGTGGTTCTACGAGAGTCTACTTCTAAATAGTAATCAACATATATTTGTTTAAATTTCAGTAGTTTTTTTCTGTGTCAATGATTGCATTCTGAATGCAATGATTCTAACCATATCTCATTACTTGCAGCTGTGAGATAGTCGGGAGATCTTTGTTCCACACTGATTTTGGAAGAGGGCCTCTTGGTGATGGGATCGAGTACTGGAAAGGTTTTTATCAGAGCCTTCGACCCACACAAATGGGACTGTCACTCAATATTGGGATCGAGTACTGGAAAATGCAGTTTGTTTTGTTACCTTGAGAAAATGGCGCTTACCTACAAATCATATTTGGCTGTTCTCAACAAGGTGATTACTTTGTAGTTTGTTCATAGTTCTTTCCTTGAAAACTTCTAATAATAAACTAACTGTTTGTTTTTTCAAGGAACTCGGTGACGTCGTTTTTTGCTGCTTACGACGCACTGTGTGAGGAAGGCACAGCTACATCTGTATGTAAAGCTCTTGATGAGGTGGCAGATATCTCCGTGCCAGGTACAACTATTTGGTAGACTTTTAATTGTTGAACTTGAAAATTTGATGTTGCATTTTTATTATGATTAAACTGCTAGAGTATATGATGGGAATTGAGCCACTAATAAAAATGCAAGTGGAATACACAAAAACACTAAAATATGTGAATAGAAACTGTGCATAATTTTGGAACATAATAATAATATCTTTTGTGAATTTGAATAATCACAGGGTCGGTAGACCATGTAAAGGCGCAGGGGACATTATGAATTTTACAGATGTCCATTAAAAAAATGATTTTATAAATGAGTGATGCTTTTATTTGCAGAGGATGGAACTTATGCTATGAAGAAAGTTCTGATTCAGAATAGTGATCAGCTGGCGTTGGTGAAGGAAGAGATTCGTGTATCGGGCCTGTTTTGCCACCCGAATCTGCTACCTTTGCTGGATCATGCCATTATTCCAGTAAAGGTAACTTGTTTGTTCAGGGAGGTTTGATCATATCTAACAAAATTAAATTTGAAAATCATAGAGTTTACTTATAGTGTGATGAAATATTGCACATTACTGTTAGAAATTAAAAATATGTATATTGTGTTTTCATTGTTGATGCATTTTCTTCAACAATGATTTGTCTAGTATGCATTAATAACTACAATAAGATGCTGAAGATAGCCAACATGAACTGAGTTTGTGGTGAGTTATACACTTATACTTTCACTTTGTTGCTTGGGTTTCATTGAGCAAAGATTTGCCTGTATAATTTTTTGAGCAAAGATTTGCCTGTATAATTAAAAGGCTTTCTATGTTACTGGCCGGGGTGGACCAGACCAAACGTGGACACATGAAGCATACTTGTTGTTTCCAGTACATTTGGATGGGACATTGTTGGACAACACAACAACAATGAAATAAAAAAAGGAGTTCTTTTCTACTTCTGATGTTCTTCAAATTTTTCGTCAGGTGACTAATTATCTGTAATTCTGTATATTAGAGTAGGCAATATGGGTAAGTCAGAGGGTTAGGTAACAGGTCAAAAGGGTAATTTGAGTGCCCCTTGGGTAAGGTTGTGTTGAACTGAAGCACTTTTGCTTCTTCCCCAAAAACTTGTATTCTAAGAACAGTTAGTAATTTGTGTGTCAAACATGATTATTTTAATTTACCCCTTTGACTCATTAGAGATTTAGATTAGACATAACCTGAATTTACTGTTAATGGGCTGATTTGGGTTATGTTTTGTCTGTAACTAGTCAAATGGGTAGAATAAAAAGTAGTCAAACCATGATGTGTTTTTGTATTGCATTAAGTTTAGTAAATCATTTTATTGTGGAAGTTAGGTAATCAGCGGCAAAATATAATTTGGTAACCACATACTTTTACTTAATATATAAGAAAATCTGATATTTTTTGGACTAAATGTATTTTTTCCCGTTTTGTCTATTACAAAAAAATAGCCGGTCATGACAACCCTGCCCATTGTTCCAACTTCAATATTTGGCTGTAGGTATTATGGGCATTCTTTATATGCATGTCCAAATTTTCTGGTAACATTAAAAAAAAATTCTGTCGTGTTCGCAAATGAATTTATTAAGATGGAACCTTGATTGCAGGTGTCTGCTGGTTGTAAGCCCCTGCTTGACAAGATACTCCGAATCCTTGATGAAGGCCTTATTGACACATTACTCAGCCTTTTTCATGAACATAGAGACACTGATATACGAATATTGGATGCAAATGGTTTCTGCCAGCTCATGCTTGAGGTAATGGTAGTTTATACTTTTGCTTATAATCCAACTGCTATCTAATAAATATTCTGCGTCCTCTGGAAATAGAAGAAACCAGCTTTAGCGTTTCTACTCTAGATCGTTTGGGCTATCTTAGTACATATTATCAAATGATCTCAGTAAAGACTTGCCTTCCTGCAGATAAGATAATATAAGTAATAGGTTGCATCAGTAAATTTTTTTGTACCAATGATGTTGATGGGCAATTAGGTAATTTAACTTTTTATCCCAAAGAATAACTTTTTTATCTTTTAGGGCTCGTCAATCATGAACGGTACTGACAGTAGTAAGTGAAGCTCTTTTAGCGATCCAGAAGATGCAGAAATAGTGTACTTGAAGGATAACGTGACCATTCATGCAACTCAATATGCTACAGAGAGGATCAGTGGGCGTTTGAAGTTGATTAAGCAAGGTTCTTCACTATCTATGGTAATGTTCGATTGCAACTATGTAATGTTATATACATGTTCTGTTTTTATCATGATAGTAAGACATGCTTCTTTTTGCCATAATAGACGTGGATACCTTATAAAGGCCAAAGCTCAAATGCGAGGCTGTCTGAGAGAGGTTAGCGTCCATGTTTTGATATTTTATATGTATAACTAAAAAGACAAGACTTGATAGATTTTCTGCTTTTCTCAATTTAGATTATAATCTGGTACTGACTTGTATGTGTTTTCACCTCGATGTTTACAAGAAAAGGAAATGGTGAATACACTTCAATTCAATCTCTCGTACTCGACTGTGTATGTTTTTATCAAGCGATTTCTCAAAGCTGCAGAGTCTCACAAAGAGGTATGGCCTTTCATGTGATTTTATTTCTATCAGTTCTTTGACTATTTTGCAGGACTGTGAGTGCTCAAAACGGCATCAAACCGTCACTGCCATTACCTGAGACCAAGACTTCAAAGAAGAATGCCAAGAAACAACTTCATTTACTTTCATGAATCAGAGAAAAGATAAAAAGGTTGGACGAAGAACATGAAGCCCTTGAAACTGCTAGTGTATTAGTTACAACTGTTAGTACTGCTAGTGTATTAGTTACAACTGTTAGTTATAAGTTAGTACTGTTGGTTCATATAGTTAGTATTGCTTATATCATATGTGTTAGTGGTTCATTTATATACATTTCAATTTTATTGTATTTGAATTTGTTTTGATATATATTTTAATTTGTTTTGATATATATTGATTTCTTAAATGTGACTAAAAGATGTATATAGTCACACTTATTAGCACTTTTGGCCACTTTATGCTTAATTGTATGTGACTAAATACTCAAAACAAACATGCTTTGTGTGACTAAATATTACAAAAGGCCACACAAAGTAAAAATTCATGTGACCATTGGATAATCAATAGTCACATAAAATACACATTTCTTCAATTTAAACAGTATATGGTCACACTTATTAGCACTTTTGGCCACTTTTTGCTTAATTGTATGTGACTAAATACCCAAAACAAACATGCTTTGTGTGACTAAATATTACAAAAGGCCACACAAACTAAAAATTCATGTGACCATTGGATGATCAATAGTCACACAAAATACACATTTCTTCACTTTAAACAACATATGGTCACACTTATTAACACTTTTGGCCACTTTATGTTTAATTGTATGTGACTAAATACCAAAAAAAAAACATGCTTTGTGTGACTAAATATTACAAAATGCCACACAAACTAAAAATTCATGTGACCATTGGATGATCAATAGTCACACAAAATACACATTTCTTCACTTTAAACAACATATGGTCACACTTATTACCACTTTTGGCCACTGTTTTTTAAATTGTATGTGACTAACTCGAAAAAAACAACACACGTTGTGTGACTAAATCATCACAAACGTCATATTTATTATATTTTCATGTGGCCATAGGATGGGAAATAGTCACACATACTAATGAATTCAACAAAACTTGTGCCTAATTAGTCACACATTTTCGGGTTTTGGTCACTCTTTTTCAATGGAAATGGCCACAAACTAAACAATGTGACCATATGATACCTACGGTAGCGCGACTTTTCGTCACACACACCCAAAAAAAATGTGTGACTATATGCATATAGTCACACATTTTTTGGTGTGACCGTTGGCCAAATCTGTACTAGTGAAACCCCTCAGGTTGCGCCATATAGATGTCTTCATCTAGGCGACCATTCAGGAAGGCGGTTTTGACATCCATCTGTCAAATCTCATAGTCATAGTAAGCAGCTATGGCTATAAGAATCCTAATAGCTCTAATGTCAGCTACAGGAAAAAAGGTCTCCTCATAGTCAACACCATATGTTTGGGTAAAGCCTTTAGCCACCAAACGAGCTTTGTAGGTGTGTACATTGCCATCCATGTTCGTTTTCTTTTTGAAGAGCCATTTACTCCCAACTACCTTAGCATTGGGAGGAAGGTCTACTTCAATCCAGACTTCATTGTCTCTCATGGATTGCATCTCCCCATTCATAGCTACTTGCCATTTTTCCCTTTCAGGACTATTTATGGCAGCCCTATAACTAGTGGGCTCATCAAGATCCCCTAGTATAGTTTCCTCACACTCTACGTTTAAACATAGATGTTCAGGAGCTTTTGCAGATCTTGTAGATCTGCGAATGGGTACCACTTCAACTTCAGGTGGAGGACCTAAACTTTCAGGTTCCACAGGAAGTGTGCTAGTGCTTTCAGAAGGTGACGTATCTTCTTGATCATTTTCTAGATCATAAACTCTCCCACTGAATTCTTGAGATATCAGATTATCCTCAAGAAATTCGCCATACCTAGCCACGATGACTTTATTATCTGGTGGGAAGTAAAAGTAGTAACCCTTTGTTTCCTTAGGGTATCCTACGAAGATACACTTAACAAATCTTTGTTGGAGTTTATCCGGTGAGTCACGTTTAACAAATGCCTCACAACCCCAGACCTTTAAGTAAGACAAATTGGGAGCTTTTCCAGTCCATAGTTCATATGGAGTCTTATCAACCTTCTTAGTTGGAATCCTATTCAACACGTGAACAGCCGTTTCAAGGGCATAGTCCCAAAAGGATAAGGGAAGAGTTGTCATATTAAACATAGATCGTACCATATCTAACAATGTAAGATTTTTCCTTTCAGATACACCATTTTGCTGTGGAGTATAAGGAGATGTGAGTTGCTGGACAATGCCACACTCAGCTAGATAATCTTTAAACTCTTAGCTTAAATATTCACCACCACGATCGGATCGAAGAGCCTTAATCTTCTTTCCGAGTTGTAATTCTACTTCACTTTTAAAAACCTTGAATGTCTAAAAGACTTCATGTTTATGTTTAAGTAAATAAACATAACCATAACGACTATAGTCATCCGTAAAGGTTAGGAAGTAGGTAGCACCGCGTTTTGACCCATGTCTAAGTGGACCACACACATCAGTGTGTATCAATCCAAGTAGATCTGAAGCCCTTTCCACTTGATGTGAAAAAGATTTCCTTGTCATCTTACCCGATATGCAAGATTCGCATTTATCAACTGAATCATCATTGATATTTTTCAAAAGCCCATCATGTTGCAGCTTTTGCATGCGATTCTTGCCAATATGTGCAAGACGACAGTGCCAAAGATAAGACGAATCCAAGTTATACTTGATTCTCTTATTGCTAATGCCATACATAGAATTATTTCCATTGGATACATGATTTTCCATGTCTATTTCAAACACACCATTTAATGGAATTGCATTAAAGTAAAAAATAGAATTTAAAGAAACCAAAATTCCATTATTATTAAAAGTGTGATCAAATCCAATATCCAACAATAAAGAAACTGAAACAACACCTCTAACAATAGACGGTGCATAATGACAATTGTTCAATACTAAAATTAAACCCGAAGGTAAAACTAAGTCAAATGTCCCTATGGCTTCAACTGCTGCACGTATGCCATTGCCCACGTACAAGTAGCATTCTCCATAGTTCAGTTTCTTCGCTCCTCTAAGCCCCTGCGATGTATTATAAATGTGAGTACCACATCCTGTATCATATATCCAGGCATTTTGCTTACGAGGAAAGGAATATAATTCAACCATAAAAATACCTAAAGTGCTCGCGCCATTTGCAGCCTTGGCATTTTTATTCTTGCGACACTCCTCAAGCAGCAATCGACAGTCCCTCTTCCAATGTCCAGGAAGTTGCAGTGGTGACAAGCAGCCGTATCCTTCTTGGGATAATCCTTCTTCACAGGAGGATTCTGCTTCTTAGGCTTCTGCTGATGGATCACGACCTGTTTTCCTTTGTCAGCTTTGCCTTTGCCCTTCTTGTTCACATGTCGCGGCTTGTTGGGCTTAGTGATCCTACCACCTTGAACAGCCATTACAGCAGGTGTAGGTGCCTTCTTCGAGAGTCCCTTCTCAAAGTCAATAAGCATTGCATGCAAATCACTTATTGTCTTCCCCGTGCAATGCATATTAAAGTTGCGCACAAACTCACCATACAATTCCTCATTGAGGGATCGATGGATAAGGCCAACTTGCACATCTTGCAGGTAACTGCATCCGAGTGCATCCAATTGGTCCAGATATCCTTTCATCTCCAATACATGTGTACTCACAGGTTTACCAGCTTCCTGCTTGCACTTTTGCAAAGAGTCTAAGACATCATACAACTCAGCCATAGGTGGCTTCTCAAACATGCGTTTGAGTTCGTCGATCATGTCCTTAGGGCCATAATTCTCAAATTGCTTTTGCAATTGAGTATCCATGCCAGACAACATTAGACAAGCCACATCATTGTGCTTCTCCCAATTTTCGTTATACTCTTGCAGCACCTGATTAGATGTGTTGGCAGCAGGGGCTGTAGGAAGAGGCTCACTAAGAATATCAAGTCTTTTGGCCACTCTAAGAACAATCCTCAAAGAGCGGTACCAATCATTGAAATTTTTAGTCCGAGTCAATTTCTCTCTTTCAATCATCTGTTTGAAAGCAGAGGTCATGTTTGACATGTTATTGTCGGGGTGGGCCATTTCTACAAAAAAGTTCAAAAGTTAGTACTTTCGATAATAAACTTTTCAAGAAAATTAAACACCCATGGTAAAATAACCATTTAATTTTCACTGAAAACTAGGATCCAAATTGACGTCGTTTCATTACATCAGCTTTGGCTGCTAGCAATGAAAGTACACTAGTACAAAAATGGGATTTAGTCACACATGTGGTTTTTCGAACAGCCACACAGTAACTTATTTGTGTGACTAAATGTACCAGAATAAAATAAACAGCCACACTTGATCCGACTTGTGTGACCATTTCGGAATTACATCTGAGGCTACAGCCACACATTTGAATATTTTCATGACTATACATATCTGGTAAAAAAAATTGATTTTTTAGACACTTATAATTTGGGACGTGTGACGGATACAAATAAGGTTGAAACATTAGTCACACTATATATATACATATGTGACAAATATATGTCACGCAATTGAAAAGTGTGACCAAAATCCATATATGGTCACACGAAGTAATTGTGTATGTGGCTAAATCATATACTCAAGTTTGTCACACATTATTTAAAAGTGACTAAATCATATAATCAAATTTGTCACACATTATTTAAAAGTGACTAAATAATATACATGTGCTGCACTTAACTTTTTCCCAAAATAAAATTTCCCTCTTCTCAACTTTTCACTGCCCGCCTAAATTTTTCGCCAAAATCAAATTGCCCTCCTTCCCAAATTCCCAAATATTTCGTTAACAATCCAAATATCCCTCTAACTTTTCACATAGATCTGTCTTTCTTCTTCTTCTTCCACACTCCACCACACACGCACCGCTCACACCACCACCACACTCGCACCAAGACCACCGCTCGCACCACCACCACATCTGCATATGTTCTCTGATTACATAAACTCATTTTCATTACTAATCGCGTTATCCCTAGTATCAAGTTGCTAACTTATGTAAAATATAATGCAGTCAGAGAGTCGACAATTGTGTCAACCTTGATGATTTTAAGATCTATAATGCATATGACATCGACAACACGGGCCTTGATTGTAAGTACTCTTTCTTTCCGCTCACTTCCCGTAGTGAACATTGGACAAATAATAATGCGTATGTAATTTCTCATTTAACAGGTGCTTGGCCATCAGAAGAAGTGCTTGCGTATTATTGTTTATCAAACCTATACTTGTTCAGGTTACTATTTTTTTCTAGTGCTTGTTAAAGAACTTATGCTAGCAAACATCCTAATATGGTAATGTAGCTTCCGTACTAATTCAGGTCTAAAAGGGTCGTTGAACTTGGATCAGGATACGGCTTAGCAGGCTTGCTTATTGCAGCTGCCACAGAGGCATTAGAAGTTGTGATATCAGATGGAAATCCTCAAGTAGTTGATTGTATCCTCTTTGTTCCATCATTATCATAGCTTTAATACATATTTCTGTTATTACAAATATACCAATAACTCTTACTAATAGTATGTGTAGTGTTGTACATCTTTGAAATTGGATATGCTTAACATGTAGATATTCAGCTTAATATAAATGCCAATACAAGCGTATTTGGAGGTACTAAAGTGAAAACTATGATGCTGCACTGGAATCAGGAAGAGCTCTCGGATATTTCCAACAGCTTTGATATCATTGTTGCAAGTGACTGGTAATCCTTACAAGTTAGACCTTTTCGCTAGTTGTTCTAATTGTGTCATAGTTACACTGCTTATATGCAAGCTCTCGATGTGGTTCTACGAGAGTCTGCTTCTAAATAGTAATCAACATATATTTGTTTAAATTTCAGTAGTTTTTTTCTGTGTCAATGATTGCATTCTGAATGCAATGATTCTAACCATATCTCATTACTTGCAGCTGTGAGATAGTCGGGAGATCTTTGTTCCACACTGATTTTGGAAGAGGGCCTCTTGGTGATGGGATCGAGTACTAGAAAGGTTTTTATCAGAGCCTTCGACCCACACAAATGGGACTGTCACTCAATATTGGGATCGAGTACTGGAAAATGCAGTTTGTTTTGTTACCTTGAGAAAATGGCGCTTACCTACAAATCATATTTGGCTGTTCTCAACAAGGTGATTACTTTGTAGTTTGTTCATAGTTCTTTCCTTGAAAACTTCTAATAATAAACTAACTGTTTGTTTTTTCAAGGAACTCGGTGACGTCGTTTTTTGCTGCTTACGACGCACTGTGTGAGGAAGGCACAGCTACATCTATATGTAAAGCTCTTGATGAGGTGGCAGATATCTCCGTGCCAGGTACAACTATTTGGTAGACTTTTAATTGTTGAACTTGAAAATTTGATGTTGCATTTTTATTATGATTAAACTGCTAGAGTATATGATGGGAATTGAGCCACTAATAAAAATGCAAGTGGAATACACAAAAACACTAAAATATGTGAATAGAAACTGTGCATAATTTTGGAACATAATAATAATATCTTTTGTGAATTTGAATAATCACAGGATCGGTAGACCATGTAAAGGCGCAGGGGACATTATGAATTTTACAGATGTCCATTAAAAAAATGATTTTATAAATGAGTGATGCTTTTATTTGCAGAGGATGGAACTTATGCTATGAAGAAAGTTCTAATTCAGAATAGTGATCAGCTGGCGTTGGTGAAGGAAGAGATTCGTGTATCGGGCCTGTTTTGCCACATGAATCTGCTACCTTTGCTGGATCTTGCCATTATTCCAATAAAGGTAACTGGTTTGTTCAGGGAGGTTTGATCATATCTAATAAAATTACATTTGAAAATCATAGAGTTTACTTATAGTGTGATGAAATGTTGCACATTAATGTTAGAAATTAAAAATATGTATATTGTGTTTTCATTATTGATGCATTGTCTTCAACAATGATTAGTCTAGTATGCATTAATAACTACAATAAGATGCTGAAGATAGCCAACATGAGCTGAGTTTGTGGTGAGTTATACACTTATACTTTCACTTTGTTGCTTGGGTTTCATTGAGCAAAGATTTGCCTGTATAATTAAAAGGCTTTCTATGTTACTGGCCAGGGTGGACCAGACCAAACGTGGACACATGAAGCATACTTGTTGTTTCCAGTACATTTGGATGGGACATTGTTGGACAACACAACAACAATGAAATAAAAAAAGGAGTTCTTTTCTACTTCTGATGTTCTTCAAATTTTTCGTCAGGTGACTAATTATCTGTAATTCTGTATATTAGAGTAGGCAATATGGGTAAGTCAGAGGGTTAGGTAACAGGTCAAAAGGGTAATTTGAGTGCCCCTTGGGTAAGGTTGTGTTGAACTGAAGCACTTTTGCTTCTTCCCCAAAAACTTGTATTCTAAGAACAGTTAGTAATTTGTGTGTCAAACATGATTATTTTAATTTACCCCTTTGACTCATTAGAGATTTAGATTAGACATAACCTGAATTTACTGTTAATGGGTTGATTTGGGTTATGTTCTGTCTGTAACTAGTCAAATGGGTAGAATAAAAAGTAGTCAAACCGTGATGTGTTTTTGTATTGCGTTAAGTTTAGTAAATCGTTTTATTGTGGAAGTTAGGTAATCAGCGGCAAAATATAATTCGGTAACCACATACTTTTACTTAATATATAAGAAAATCTGATATTTTTTGGACTAAATGTATTTTTTCCCGTTTTGTCTATTACAAAAAAATAGCCGGTCATGACAACCCTGCCCATTGTTCCAACTTCAATATTTGGCTGTAGGTATTATGGGCATTCTTTATATGCATGTCCAAATTTTCTGGTAACATTAAAAAAAAATTTTGTTGTGTTCGCAAATGAATTTATTAAGATGGAACCTTGATTGCAGGTGTCTGCTGGTTGTAAGCCCCTGCTTGACAAGATACTCCGAATCCTTGATGAAGGCCTTATTGACACATTACTCAGCCTTTTTCATGAACATAGAGACATTGATATATGAATATTGGATGCAAATGGTTTCTGCCAGCTCATGCTTAAGGTAATGGTAGTTTATACTTTTGCTTATAATCCAACTGCTATCTAATAAATATTATGCGTCCACTAGAAATAGAAGAAACCAGCTTTAGCGTTTCTACTCTAGATCGTTTGGGCTATCTTAGTACATATTATCAAATGATCTTAGTAAAGACTTGCCTTCCTGCAGATAAGATAATATAAGTAATAGGCTGCACCAGTAAATTTTTTTGTACCAATGATGTTGATGGGCAATTAGGTAATTTAACTTTTTATCCCAAAGAATAACTTTTTTATCTTTTAGGGCTCGTCAATCATGAACGGTACTGACAGTAGTAAGTGAAGCTCTTCTAGCGATCCAGAAGATGCAGAAATAGTGTACTTGAAGGATAATGTGACCATTCATGCAACTCAATATGCTACAGAGAGGATCAGTGGGCGTTTGAAGTTGATTAAGCAAGGTTCTTCACTATCTATGGTAATGTTCGATTGCAACTATGTAATGTTATATACATGTTCTGTTTTTATCATGATAGTAAGACATGCTTATTTTTGCCATAATAGACGTGGATACCTTATAAAGGCCAAAGCTCAAATGCGAGGCTGTCTGAGAGAGGTTAGCGTCCATGTTTTGATATTTTATATGTATAACTAAAAAGACGATACTTGATAGACTTTCTGCTTTTCTCAATTTAGATTATAATCTGGTACTGACTTGTATGTGTTTTCACCTCGATGTTTACAAGAAAAGGAAATGGTGGATACACTTCAATTCAATCTCTCGTACTCGACTGTGTATGTTTTTATCAAGCGATTTCTCAAAGCTGCAGAGTCTCACAAAGAGGTATGGCCTTTCATGTGATTTTATTTCTATCAGTTCTTTGACTATTTTGCAGGACTGTGAGTGCTCAAAACGGCATCAAACCGTCACTGCCATTACCTGAGACCAAGACTTCAAAGAAGAATGCCAAGAAACAACTTCATTTACTTTCATGAATCAGAGAAAAGATAAAAAGGTTGGACGAAGAACATGAAGCCCTTGAAACTGCTAGTGTATTAGTTACAACTGTTAGTACTGCTAGTGTATTAGTTACAACTGTTAGTTATAAGTTAGTACTGTTGGTTCATATAGTTAGTATTGCTTATATGATATGTGTTAGTGGTTCATTTATATACATTTCAATTTTATTGTATTTGAATTTGTTTTGATATATATTTGAATTTGTTTTGATATATATTGATTTCTTAAATGTGACTAAAAGATGTATATAGTCACACTTATTAGCACTTTTGGCCACTTTATGCTTAATTGTATGTGACTAAATACTCAAAACAAACATGCTTTGTGTGACTAAATATTACAAAAGGCCACACAAAGTAAAAATTCATGTGACCATTGGATGATCAATAGTCACATAAAATACACATTTCTTCACTTTAAACAATATATGGTCACACTTATTAGCACTTTTGGCCACTTTTTGCTTAATTGTATGTGACTAAATACCCAAAACAAACATGCTTTGTGTGACTAAATATTACAAAAGGCCACACAAACTAAAAATTCATGTGACCATTGGATGATCAATAGTCACACAAAATACACATTTCTTCACTTTAAACAACATATGGTCACACTTATTAACACTTTTGGCCACTGTTTTTTAAATTGTATGTGACTAACTCGAAAAAAACAACACACGTTGTGTGACTAAATCATCACAAACATCACATTTATTATATTTTCATGTGGCCATAGGATGGGAAATAGTCACACATACTGATGAATCCAACAAAACTTGTGCCTAATTAGTCACACATTTTCGGGTTTTGATCAATCTTTTTCAATGGAAATGGCCACAAACTAAACAATGTGACCATATGATACCTACGGTGGCACGACTTTTCGTCACACACACCAAAAAAAATGTGTGACTATATGCATATAGTCACACATTTTTTGGTGTGACCATAGGCCAAATCTGTACTAGTGGTACTCATTAAGGTACGGGTTCACCCAATTGCCAATATCCAATTGCAATTCCTAGAAATCATGGGACTTACATATTATGCCAACCTCAGTTGCAAATGTAAGCATGTTTCATCCCCAAATCTTTATGCCTTGACGCCGTTCCATTACATCAGCTTTGCCTGCTAGTAGTGGAAGTGCTCAATTAAGTTAACCAACTTAGGAAACTGTAAATTGACGTCGTTTCATCACATCAGCTTTGGCTGCTAGCAATGAAAGTACTCAATTTTCCCTTAGACTACCACCCTTTGAACATCACATTCAGCTTTGGCTACTAGTGATGTAGGATGTAACCTTAGGTGTTTCCTTTTTCAGTTGGATGGCATATAACTTAAATTTTAAGGGTATAAATTTTTTGATGTGTGTAATCAAAATATGTACAAAGATGTCATGCATTCATCTTTGTATCATATATATTTCTAAACCAGTTTACTCATTTGTTACATTAATAAGCTCAAATCATCAAAGTTTTAATTAATGGCGTTGAGAAACTTACAACATTGCCTTAAGATGTTTCGTACGTTATCATGGTGTACTTGGTAAGTCTAAAATTGACGCACAGGCGAGCGGAGAGACAGAATGGAGTCTCTTTAAGGCCACAATTTAATGCGAAACCAACCTTATACCCACTTTATAGTTTGTCAATTTTAGGTCCGCCTTTCGACCACTTTTGTACAGTCGCATCAATTAATTAAACACTTATGATTTTCTTGCTTAAAACAATGTTACACTATTATTAAGTCATGTTTATTTTTTATATTGAAAAATTACCCTTTTGTTATAAACATGTCTACAACATATTAAACAAATGCGCAATTAAAAAAATAAACATAAACAACTTAATAATGAACATGCTAATAAATCAATTAATATGTATATGTTGGTCTTAAGACTCCCATTGGTTTTCGAGCTCATTGTACCCAATGGACCACAGACGCCAATTTCTTGGCCGCGTAAGTCTTATGATTAACATATACATAACACACATAATTGATTAAATACGCGATTAATATGGGGTCTTCCCCAATTTTAGGTCTTCCCTAAAAACCTAATTAATTAACTTTTAGTAATTTTAATTCGTGTTCAACAATTTAATTACTAAATCCCCTAGTTAATTAACAATCGCATCAATTAGCACGTAGAACATGTAACACTTAGCATCAATTTTCCATGACAAAACATGCATGTTTTTGTCATGGATTCCCCATATTGCACTTATAATCATGTAACACATATTATCAAGCCAATATTGTACGCATACTTAATTAATGACATCTCAAGGTACTCATTAATTAAACACATAAAATTGCATGCAATCCTAGGGTTTCTACAAGATTTTATCAAAACCAAAACCCTAAAAAAAATAATGGGTGTCGACCCAAAATAATAAAATTAGGGTTTACAAAAAATCCAAACCCTAGAACACCTATTGCATGTATCTATTCACATAGGTTCAATTTTATGTTTTTAGTAATTAATTACAATGTATAAACGGGCTCTCTGATGCAACTGTTGGAATATGTGAATCATAAATCTATAAACACATAAACATATAACATTAAAGCATACGCAGCGGAATATACAAGATCTATATACACGTAATTAATTAACTAAATATAAAAGTGATGCGTACCTTTTTGATTCCTAGCAAGAACAAGGAACCGTGCACTCCAAGAACAATATAAACCCTAAGATGGGTTTAATGTGGATCGACTAATGTACTAGTCGAATAGGGGAAATCACACAAGCTAAAGGAAGCTTGTTCTTCGTTCTTGTACACACGTATTACTAGCGTCTCAATGTGAAAAGCTAGGTTCTAAGTTCACAAACAAAACCCTAACTTATGTTGAAGCTTAATCGAAAATCCCAAGGTGTTTGGGAGGTGGTATTCGACCGGCCACAAGAAGAGGAAGGAGAAGAGAATAGGGTTTATGCTTGGAACAAGATTAGGGATTAACAAACACAATGAGATTGTATTTATAGGCACCCAATGGCTTGTTCCCCACTCCAAGAAATCGACTAATCCAACCCTAAGGAGGGATTCGGCCGACTTTGATGATTAGGAAGGATTCTAGATCCTTCTTGATCCCTATTTTCATCTCTAGTCCTTGTAGTTAATATTTAACGACCGTTAATCAAACTCCGTTAAATACTAACGACCATTAAGTGTTTGTTTGTGAAATGAATAAATAAATCATAAAACTATATTTAATTATTCAAACCATTGAGACTCATACGTAATGTGTGCAATCCCGAAGTCTCGTGTTCGAAACTGGACATACATATATTAATTATTATCCACAAACTCTAACACTTCTTGGAACCTCCATGGCCCGCACTAGGTGTAACGTGGAATTCCGATAACAAAAGTTCTTTTAAACGTGACTCCTTTCCAATAAAATACCGTCCTTGATATATAAGTACTCCTTGCTCACGACGAAATCCTTCCAAATTCTTTCGTTCATCCAAACACCGATGAATCCGACACAATTCTTCTAAAGTCTCATTTTCTTTCTTTAAATCATCAAGCAATCCCACGATGGGGCGACTTATAGCCATAAAAGCTACTGCCATCTCTTCCTCACTTTCTTCAAAAGACCGTGACAACGCATCTGCCACGACATTTACTACCCCCGACTTATATTCGATTTTAAAGTCAAAACCCAAGAGTTTACGTACATACTTCTGTTGAAGAGACGTTTGAATTACCTGCTGCATGAGCTCCTTGAGACTTCGGTGATCTGTGCGAATAATAAAAGGACGCCCCACTAAATACTGGCGGCACTTATAAGCAGCCTCCACAATTGCAAATAACTCTTTCTGATACGTTGCGGCTACCCGCATGCGAGGTCCTAGTTTGTGACTAAAGTAGCCGAGTGGCTGCCCCTTTTGAAGTAACACGGCGCCTATACCTACGTCTGAAGCGTCGGCCTCCACAACAAAGGTCTCATCAAAATCAGGTAACGCCAAAATCGGGGACTGAGTCAGCCTATTTTTAAGTTCATTAAATGCTTGAGCCTCGAGTTCACCCCACTTAAATCCATTCTTTTGTAGAAGGTTAGTTAATGGATTTGTCATAGTAGCATAGTCTTTAATAAAACGACGGTAATATCCCGCAAGCCCGAGAAACCCGCGAACTTGTCGTTGAGACTTTGGAACAGGCCATTCAAGAACCGCTACTACCTTTCGTGGATCGACCTCAACACCTCGCCCCGAGATAATATGCCCCAAATATTCAAGTGATGCCGCGCCAAACACACACTTGGTTTTCTTGACAAAGAATTGATGTTCCTGTAAGCACTTAAAAACACAATGAAGATGTTCTAGATGCTCCGCAAAAGATGCGCTATAAACCAATATATCGTCAAAAAATACGATCACAAATTTGCGTAAGTAAGAAAAAAAAACAACCGATTCATTGTTGCCTGAAATGTGGGCGGTGCATTGGTAAGACCAAACGGCATTACCAAAAACTCATAATGACCATCGTGCGTATGAAAAGCCATTTTATACATATCACGATCATGAACACGAATCTGGTGATATCCTGCTCGTAAATCAAGTTTGGAAAAGATGCTAGCACCACCTAATTCGTCAAACATCTCTTCTGCTGTTGGAATTAGAAACTTATCTTTGACGGTTACTTCGTTTAATGCTCGGTAATCCACACAAAAACGATAAGTCCCATCCTTTTTTTTAACAAGTAAAACCGGCGAAGAGAAAGGACTATGACTAACGCGAATGATCCCCTGATCTAACATCTCTTGCACTAGCTTCTCCATCTCTCCCTTTTGATAATGAGGGTATCGATATGGTCGTACGTTGATCGGTTTTGTGTTGGGATACAAATGGATTGGGTGGTCCATACCTCGGTGAGGGGGTAACACGGTAGGCATCTATAACAAAGACTCATACCGTACCAAAAGCTGATCCATCTCTGGTGATAGGACGATGTCAGACGCATGTGTGTGCATCTCTTCAGCTCCACCTCCATCTAATGAATATAATTCATAGATACGATAAACATCGTCGATCTCCAACAAAGCTCGCATATGATGCAAACTAATGCACTTCATGCTCAAACTTCCTCCCTACGTAATGTATACACCTGATCCGCCCATTTAAACTCCATGGTCTGCTGAGAATAGTCGTGAGTTACTTTACCCAACTGTTGTAACCATTGGATACCTAATACAATATCCGAGCCCTTTATTGGAAGCACATATAAATCCACCTCCATACGCAATCCCTGCATATTGATTGCAACCTGTCCACACATGTTCTCGCACAAGAGAGTAGCACCACTGCCAATGTAAAGTTTAAAAGGTTTTGTACCTGTAATTGGTAATTGCATGCGTTCGGCGACTCCCGGCTGTACAAAATTATGAGTGCTCCCGTTGTCGATGAGAATGTGTACCTTACCTGCTCCCAACGCACCCCATAACTGTAACGAAAGTAGGCTGCCATGTCCCACCAAAGACTTCAAGATCGATATGTCCCCACTTTCTATTGCATCCTCCTGCCCTATATCCGGTGTCTGTTCCAAACCCGCATCATCATCGGCCATAAGCAAAAGAAATTTTCCTGGACATTTATGTCCACACACCCACTTATTATCACGATTAAAACACAAGCCTTTACTCAAACGTTCCTACCGCTCAACAGGCGATATCCACTTAATAGGAAGGCGTGTCGTCCCAGAAGTATCAGTCGAAGCAGAAGGTGTCGGCAACAAAGCAGGCTTAGAATTTTCCAAGCGAGGAGCGCCAAAACGAGATGTTGACTTAGAAAGGTTTGGAGTTACACTTTCAGTGACAGCCATGTTGGTTCCTTGATCATCAAAACGCGCTTCAGTAACCCGCGCTAAAGAGAACGCATCTCCAAGCGAAGTTGGTTTATTCACCGGGAGTTCTCGCTGTAACATAGGTTTAAGTCCAGATATATAAAAAGAAATCAACAAACCTTCAGATATATTCATGACACGATTCATTAGTTTCTCAAACTTGCTTTGATATCGAGCCACGGTGCCTTTTTGCAATAATTTGGAGAGCGCCCCTTGAGGGTCTTCATATTTACATGGTCCAAAGCGATTTTGAACACTTTCCAAAAATGCCTTCCTTGTCATGATTAACTTATTAAGCGTCATCCAACGAAACCACTCCGCCGCGTCGCCCTCAAGATTAAAACCCACCACACGAAGGCGTTGCTCAGCCGGTGTGTTCAACAAGTCAAAGTACTCGCTGATGGAGAAAACCCAACCATCCGGATCATTCCCTGAAAATTTAGGTACGTCCAACCTCATGGAACGAGGTAGGGTTAACGCATGGTTGTCACCACCGCCCCCTCCCGAACGTCCTGCCTGAATCAGTGCTCTAGTCTCCTGTAACTCCACCTGTAACGCTGCAAATTGTGCCTGAAGAGCTTCGGTCTGGCGTTGGTGAGCCGCGGCCTGGTCCTTAAGCAACAACCGAATCTCGTCCGCATTCATGATGAAAGCACCAGTTGATACGCCCCAATTGGTTAGTATCGATAGATTGCACTACTTTAAGTGAGTGCTAGCTCCGTGAGAAGAAGATTAAGAGAAGTGAATTGATTTGGCTGTAAAACTCTGTACTTTTATTGATCAATTGATTCGGTATTTATACCGAATAAACCATAACCTAACTTGTACCACAAGCCGATAAAAGATAAACTTATAAAATTAAAAGATACTTTCCTAGTAAAACTCGAATGCAATATAAATAAAAATAGATAAGGCTTAGCCCATGACATAATCTTTATGCCAAACTGGACTAGACGTTTCCCTTTTGGGCCGACCTTCCTCTTGAGACTCAGTCGTATCATATATCTCCACTGCATATATCAAGTATGTTGTGTAAACAAGATGTTAGAAGTATTAACGATGAAACTAGTGTGGACGGTGGATACTAATAAAAGTTATTCCATCGTATCAACAACATGGCCACGATCTGCAAGAAACTGATGCAAGTGTAACAAGAAAAGAGAAAATTTAATAATGTGGATTAAATGCAATGGCATTAATTACAAAATTTCATTGCTACATTATTATTAGTTTATGACTACCTTGGAATTATTTTCTTCTTCTTGTTTCAGCTAGTTTGACTCTTGTACCAACTTTTCCATTGGGCTTTCTTTCATGTGCAAGTGCTTTCCGAGCCAAAGATTCCTTTTCTATCTTTTCTTTAGCTGCTAACTCTTTTTCTTTAGAAGCAGTAGTCAATCTAGTCTCTAAGGCTCGGTGCACCTAAATAAGAAGAATGCATGTGTAATTAGCACCCGACATGTCAATGCAAGTACTAATCGAAAGTTGTTAATACATATAGTAGTATCTTCGTCAATTACTTACCTACTTTATTCAACGCTCCCGACACACGTGATTGAAGCTCCTTAACTTCAGTAGCTATGACCTCCTTTTGGGCATATACTTCTTTAGCATGCTGCAGTGTAGAAGCTGGATTAAAACACCCTTAACGAAAACTAGCAAAAATAAATATTTTTAAAGAATTAATATTCGCCGACTATCTTGTCAAATTTTAGTTAAAAATGAACAACCGTGTCATTTGTTTCCTTTGCACGCTGCTGCGCCTGTTTAAGTTCGTCCACCTTTGCAAGAATATCTATACCACTAGTAGCAGCTTCTTCTTTCGCTTGTCCTGCAACTTTCTCTTCACATTCTACTTCTCGCATTAGCTTCATAAGTTTATCCAGTGTAGAATCCATGGTTTTCTTCATAAAACCAGATATTATTAGAGAATCACCTAAAGCAACCCCAATTATCACAAAAAATAAATAAATAAATAAATAAAAATAAAAATAAAAAAATGAACTAAATAAGTGATTTTTTTTTGGGAAAGGTAAATTTTATTAGCACCAAAAAGAATAAACATAAACCGATCCATGTCAAACCATGAACAAACTCATGGAGCATAGATGGGCGGAATACAGACACAAAACCAACCCTAGGGGTGTTCAGAATTCGGGTAATACACTAATACCCATGGAACCGAAAACCGAAATCGAATCGAATTCGTCAAAACCGAATCGCACCTAATTACATATTCGGTTTTCGGTTTGGATGTGGTTTTGGCAATCTAAACCAAAAACCAAATCGAAAAGCGAATTCTTATAAATATATATATATTTTTTATATATTTATATACATAAAATGACAATTAAAACTCTTTTGTTGTATAAATAAAACATTTTTTAAGTTTGATTTTTTTTATTGCTAAAAATCTATATAAATAATTAATTAATTAATTAAAATTAAGTAATTCGGGTTATTCGGTTCGGTTTGATCAAATTTGAATCCGGTTCGGTTCGGTTTGATCAAATTTGAATTCGGTTTGGTTCGGTTTTAGGTTTTACCAAGAAAAAAAAATTAACCGAACAAACCAAACCGAATAAACCGAACAAACCGATGAACCTATACTAGAGCTATTGTTAGACTTAAAGTTTTGTCATATGTTGGAATTGCACTTCTTTCTTTGTACAAGGACTAGTTTAGACAAGTTACCTAAATTATCCTTGTATTCTTGTAATAAATACCCTCCTATGTCAACACTAGGAGGGTTGGAGATTCATTAATACAAAAGAGGTGTGTGTGTTTTCTCTAGCTTCTCTCTAGAAAAACATACACACCTCGACAGTTAATAAACCGAATATCATGTTTAATCTTTAGTTAGTGTTTATTGTGTTTCTCCCACCTCCCGTATGTGAATCTTGGCTTCTACAATTGGTATCATGAGCTAACCGGGTGGCCATTCGTGGTGTTTTTAAGGTGATAAAGGTGATTTATGTTGTGTTTTATCTCGGTTCTTCTTTATCTTCTTCATTCAGCCGAGTTAAATGGTTAGTGTGTTCGATTTGTGCTCATAAAAATACCCACTGTTGCGTTCTTTTCTCTCTAAAAATCGTGGCAGTTTGTGGTGTTGTTCTTGGAATCGAACACTAATTATTGAAGATAAGGTTGTGTTTGTTTTGTGATATATCGACTTGGGCTGTGAAAGATCATTAGTTCTTCACTCATATCTTGGTGTGGAAGATCAAATACTTGTGTTTGTTCTTGGTTCATTAATCGAGAATCATAACAAATTTTGTAAAAGATTTGTTTATGATTATTTTAGTATAAGAATGGTGTGAATTATTGGTCCAAGTTGGTAGCAGTGGGTGAAAGTTGTCAGTGATAATATCTTAAAAGATAAGGTCAAGTGGGCAAGTGGCTAAAAGATAAGACTGCTGCTTATCGCAATTCGAAGTCATCAGACGTGTTATCGCATTTCAGCAATCTTATCGCATTTGGTGTCTGCATGGCGTTATCGCAATTCGAACCCAGATAATTATCGCAGTTGACAACTCAGATAATTATCGCACTTGCATGCTTATCGCAGTTCAGACCTATCGCAATTCAAACAGCGATAATCTTTATCGCATTTGGGCATTTGCCAGCTTTATCGCATTTGAAGTCTGAAAAAATTATCGCAGTTCAAAACGCGATAAACTTATCGCAGTTGGACCCTTCATCAGATTTTATCGCGATTCAACCTTAGACCATCTTATCGCAATTCAAAAAAAAAAAAAAAAAAAAAAAAAAAAAAAAAAAAAAAAAAAAAGAAAAAAAGAGTTTTTTGGCGGGAAAAGTTGAGTAAAATTTATTTTTCACAGGAGACTTAACGGTCCATTTTTACGGGAGATTCAAATTCTGGTACAAGTGTGAAAATTTTGGCCCAAAATTCAAATTTTTTGGTCAAAATTCGAATTTTTCGGGGAATTTTCGGCGTAAAAATTTCTTAAACTCAAAATTTTCCGGCCTCATTAGAATTACATTTTATGGCATTTTTCACAACAACATCACAAATGATATTATCGGACTGCACCTTCAAAATCACCACGTATAGCCAAAAAGATCCTGATCAAGATTCACAATCAAATGACAATGGTTAAATTATTAGCTGTGACTACGGGGATGATTCGTTATTATTTATTTGGGTTTGAAGTAAGGTTTTACGGACGCGTGTACTTATTTCATCTTCTTTCTTTCTACCCTACCGCGAAGATGACTTGTTTGGGCATATATTAATGGTGACGAAGACTTGGATATCTAGTTACTTTTGTGATTCTCTCTCTATTCTCACAAAGTAGCTATCACTTTAAGTAGTTACGTTGTAGTACTCAGTGTCTCACGTAGTTGAGGATATGTCAAGAGGTTTTGTGCTAATACTTCTGTTAAGGGTATAGGGTACACCGTTCTTAGTCACAAGGATAGTACAAGCTTAAGTCACAAATCTGGGCGATGTTACTTCATTCTCAAGTTCATCATATTGGGTTATCATCACATGTGGTTACTACATGAAGCCGTTGTTTTTTATACAGGAGGTTATATTGGGTTCATCGACATCTTCTCACAGGCTGACTGGGTTTAATGATAAAGTGCTTCCAGTTAATACTTCTCGTACACAACATTATCCTGATTCCGATAAATCGTAACCAGCAGGGGAGAGAAATGTGTACATCGAGGTCTCACAACAAGTTCACGTGATCGGGCTTAATGATTTATGAAATGATTTGATTTGTGTCGGAGATTGGTTGATTCTATGTCTTATCCTCTACTCATCTTATTCTACGTACTTCTACCTTTTCCACCTTCAACAATTTCGGGCAACAAAATCAAGATGATCAGTGGTTCAACTTGTTACTTTGGTGTTATCATTTCATGTGTACGTTATGGGCTGATTTTTCATATGAAAGATAACTGGGATGCATTTGGTGAGATGAAGATGTTGATACCCTGTTCCCCCAAATGGATAATCTTGAAGAAGGTCGAGTCTACAGTCTGTTCTACATTTTCCGCTGCATGTTAGAAGACTAAAGACGAAATGCATTTAATTATCAAAAGACTTCTTCAGATTCAGGGCAATCATCAGAAAGGTTGTCAGTTTGGGGGAGAGCACTAATTAGGGGAGAGCACTCAGGGCACTCTGAATTAAACCCCTAATTAGATTTGCTCACATGGTTCGTCTGCAAGTAAAGAAATGAAAGCTGAGAAGATTCTACAAACTGAACGAAGTAATGACGTTTGAAGACTATTCTCTGTGCTTATGGTTTATATTTTACTTGTAGGGAACATTGTAAGCAATTCCCATATGACTTCACTTTGGGGAGAGATTGTTAGCCTTAAAGTTTTGTCATATTTGGGAATTGCACTTCTTTCTTTGTACAAGGACTAGTTTAGACAAGTTACCTAAATTATCCTTGTATTCTTGTAATAAATACCCTCCTATGTCAACACTAGGAGGGTTGGAGATTCATTAATACAAAAGAGGTGTGTGTGTTTTCTCTAGCTTCTCTCTAGAAAAACATACACACCTCGACAGTTAATAAACCGAATATCATGTTTAATCTTTAGTTAGTGTTTATTGTGTTTCTCCCACCTCCCGTATGTGAATCTTGGCTTCTACAGCTATACTATAACAAATTAACAACTCTACAAAAACTATTAAAAACAAAACACTGTTTGGACAATCCCAAAACAGTTGCCAAATATGAGATACCAAAAACTACTAAAACAAAACAAAACGTCCCAAGTCCAAAACATACCGGGCCTTTAGTTTAGCAAACTAGCAAAAGGCTAAACACTCTTAAGAAGCCCACTTATAGAAGCAAATCTTCAGGATAGGATGTTCCAGCAATGAGATAGCATATAAACCGAGCACCAAGCCATCTTCAATACACTAAATAAGTGATAATAGCACCAAAATGTTATGCTTTCCCCCCTATTTTTAACTTCATACTCAACAAATTTTTTCACTTTTGAATATATGTCCCTTAAGGCCTTAAACCACCAAACACCTTGTTTGTAAAGATGTAGTTGAAGTGAGGGTATGACGGTCAAACAAAAAGTTGACACTTTTTTTACCTTTGGATATTGTAAGACCTTTTTGTTTCATTTCTAATAGAGTAAATTTGTCATTCACTTTGTACTCAGATATAAAATCATTCACTTTGTAAGAATTATCATTTGTAGAGTTATTTATACAATATCATTGGTACCCCGGCCTTGTTGCGTGAGAAGCTCACCAATCAAATGCTTTTGGGTTCAAGTCCTGCTTAAGACATGTGAGATAGTTTATGGTTGTATAATGTGAGATAATTAGCTGCCGTTTTAAAAAAAGAAAAAAAAAATATATACAATATCATTCAAATAAAGTGTTAGCTTTGTAATTGCATGTCTCCTTTGGTCACATTTACTCGGAGAATCTTTTTCTAAAGTGATGATGAGGTAGGTAGATAATGAATTTTATGAAAAGACAAAAATAAGTAAAAAAACAACCAAAGACTTTCTTAACACGGTTTGTCACACGGGATGTACGTACATCGAGTATATTGTTAGATCATTTTCCATCAGAAAATTAACGATAAAGTTATGAGCGTCATATTTCTTAGTTGTATGAATTATCATTTGTGGATTTGTTTGTGACTCAACAATTATATTGTATCGTTAATGCGAAAAAACAAATATGATCCCCATGCACATACCTTACAACTATAGTTTAACTTACAAACTCAATATCCTTGATTACAAATTCCATTCTCTCTGTTTGTATTCTGTTTTTTTAATAGATAGATAGATAGGAGACGATAAGGAGTTTGTTGATAACTCTAGAAATCGACCTATTTCATTCATGTCATAGTACACTTCATATTTCATTTTATGTGATCATAAGCTTTTTATTTCATTTCATGTAATGAATGCTTGTGCTTCGATCATCTACCATAGAAAAAGAAAGTTGATCGAGGGGCAGTAGCTTGATGAGATGCAATGTGAATATGTAAGAAAGTGTAAATTATCATAAAAAATCAAAATAACCTAGTGCTTTCATCGTTTTACATATAATATGTATATTTTGTGTATCGACTCATTCCATTGAATTTGTCAGGTGTCTCCTTCTTAGACTTATTTAAGTTCACGTTTAGGCATATTAAACATTTTTTCTCGTAAAATCTCAATAGCGATCGAGTGATCTAAAATGATTGAGTGTAGCTTGGGCGTTAATGTTGGTAGGTGTGCAATCACACCAATTCCTATCTAAAAGACTAAAAATATTATTTAAGTTATTTAAGTTCACGTTTAGGCATATTAAACATTATTCACTTTATGATTCAAAGTCAAATAAAATATTAGCACGAAATTTCCAGGAAATGATAAGATGAAAGTAATTTAGTTGCTTTACGAAATTACCAGGAAAGAGACAGGAAATGATCAGATGAAAGTAATTTAGTTGCTTTACGAAATTACCAGGAAAGAGACACGAACTTTGGATGCCAATATCAAAGTCATGCATGAATTATTGGCCTCATTATATTGTATCTATATAGAGTGATAAGTAGCTAGAGTCTGAGCAACAAATGTAACCTCCCTTGATCACTTTCTTCCATAGCAACTAAAACTGATTCATTCTAGTTTGCAAGAGTACGTAGATCAATAACCTCACAAATTTCACTTTCCAAACGAAAAATGGATCCATCCTCTTCATCTTCATCCAATAAGAGAAAAAGGGATCTGGATTGTTACGATGAACCACAATATAAAAGGCCCATGTATGACGTGTTTCTAAATTACGCGTCTGAAGATATTGGCAAACGCTTCGCAAGCCACCTTAAGCGAGCCCTAATAGGCAACGGGTTTTCCATATCTGACCACACCATGCTCCCTTTAGGTCAAGACGAGAGTTCTGAGCTGTTGAAAGCCATCGAGGATTCAGAGATCTATCTTCTTGTATTTTCTGATAAATACGTGTCTTCGGTAAGGTGCCTTGAAAAGTTTACCCTCATAATGGAATCCTATCATAAGTACAAACACAGAAAAGTTCTTCCAGTATTTTTCAATGTCGAACCAACTGATGTAAAAAATCAACAAGGTCCTTTCCTTGATGCTTTCAAAGATCACAAGACCAAGGTCGATCCCAACAAAGTTCAGAACTGGAGACAAGCCTTAAGAGAAGCTGGTCATTTGTCTGGTCTAAACTTGAAAGATTGGTAAACTTCAAACATTATACTAGATTTTTGTTAACAATTTTTATCACCTATTAGTTGGCTTAACTCTTAATTTTCCTGAAATTAGTTATTTTATATATGTTTTTTATATTAAATATAAAAATTATGTGTTAATTAGATCCAAAGCTATAAATAGGATAACAAATATTACGTACTATGGAAATTTAACCCCAGAATAATCATATATCATTTTATTAATAGTATAAATTTACTTTGATAAGTTCAAGCATTAAGATGATACAAAAAACATACAAGTACTAATATATAGTACTCTGTACTCGTAACATGCAAGTAATAATATATTTGTTAAGTAATCCTCGTTAAACAAATCAATTTCATGCAAAGGATGTGTTAATTAAGCATCTTAATTAGACACATGAGGTCGGTAATGAATCTTTCTTTTGAATTTGGCAGGCCGGACGAAGAGTGGTTCATACAGGAAATTGTAAAGCATGCCAGAAAAATGCAGAATCCGCAACAACTATGTGATGTAGAGCACCCTGTTGGGATAGATTCACGGGCACGGGATATAATTTCAGCATTAAGGTTAAGTGACCCAGCTTTTTCCATTGTTGCGGTTCTTGGAATTAGTGGGTCAGGTAAAACGACTATTGCCAAAGCTGTGTATGACAGAATTGCTGCAGATTTCAGTGTCAGCTGTTTTATCCAGGATATCAATAGTTACGTATACAGGGGTCCAAATTGGAAAGTTGATTTGCAGAAGGATGTCATTTCTTGTCTAACCAGAAATGATAAGTTTGTAGCTAGTCATAACGATGGAGCTGCAAAGATAAAGAAGTTGATAAGTGGTCAAAAGCTTTTCTTGGTACTTGATGATGTTTATACATTTGAGCAGTTGCAAGCATTAAGTATTCCTTCTGCCTCCTTCCATTGTGGAAGTAGAATAGTTGTGACCACAAGAAATAAGCAGTCGCTTAGTAACCTACAACACACTTCGTACAACATAGAATTGTTGGACACAAGTGAGTCTTTTGAACTTTTCACTAGACTCATTGGAAAAGGCGACTCTACCGACAAGAAGTTTGTAGATGAAATAGTGCGGTGTGCTGGAGGCATTCCGTTGGTTATGGAGGTCTGGAGTCGCCATTTCACAAGTTATGATAGGAATCTCTGGCCAAGCATGTTGGAGACGTTAAAAAGAATTCCTCATGAAGATACTCAAAAGAAGCTGCGAATAAGCTATGATTCACTTCCTAAAAGAGCCCAGAATTTGTTTCTGGATATTGCATGTTTCTTTAATGGAATGGACAAGGATTTAGTCGTGAAGGTTTTACAAGATGAAGACTTCTTCCCAGATTTTGAAATTCAAATTCTTGTTCATAAATTTTTGGTTAAAAAAAACAGTGACAACAAATATGATCAGCAGTTGTTGTTGCATGATGTGATAAGGGCGATGGGACAAGAGGTGGTCCGCCAAGAAAATGAGGATGAACCTGGAAAACGTACTAGATTGATGGGTTATAGGGACGTGGTTCGTGTACTGGAAGATTGTTCGGTAAAGTATCTCCAAGTTTATGACTAGTTACTTAATACATAGTAGTTCACTGAAACTAACTATAACTCTCTCCTCCGTTGTTTACCAGGGAACAGATTCAGCTAGAAGCATTAAGTTGGACTACTTTGATCGGATGAAAGAAGGGGCAACTGTTCAATTAGAGGCGTTTAAAAAGATGAGTAATCTGAGATTCATTAAGTTGGCTGATCATCCTGGCCTGCAATGGTCGTCTTCTTCAAATGATGACATGTCAGCTTGCTTCTCTTTCAAACATTTGAAATACTTGGAATGGGAATAGTTCCCTTGCAAAAGTCTTGACAACATTGATATGGGCAACGTGGTGGTTATTATATTGGGAGATAGTAAATTGGAAAAGCTTTGGGAAGGAACCAACAAGGTATGATCATGCATGTCTTTTTCGTTTCTCATGTGGTTTATTTTATACGCTTGTTGTGCAGTTACATACTTATTTGAGTGTCTTTTTTACTTTTCTTTAATTGTTTATTAATGAGAATTACTTAGGTAGGTGGTCTTTATATACTTATGTTTTATAATGACGCATAGAAATAGAAACCTGATCACTAGCTATATCTAATTAAAAAAAAAAAAAAAAAAAAAAAAAAAAAAAAAAAAAAAAAAAAACAAACTAACTTACATGAGACATGAAATGCGTTTGAACCTTGGAGTTATCTATTGTTGTTGACGCATACAAAATCTTTACCATCCGTTATGTTTTCAAAGTTTAATGAATTGTAACAGCGTGTAATGTTTCTGATTGATAATCTTTTATTCATTTGTTACGTGTTTTATAAATATTAAAGTACAGTCCCAAATCAAAAAATTACGCAAATTGAAAATAACTTTATAACATATATAGATACATATTTAAGAAACGTAATTATAAAGCTTAACTATTATACACCCTAAAACACCATTTAAAGTTATTAAAAAAACATTAAAAGAGATTAGTTATTAAGACACCCTAAAACACCATTTGTACCCCTTAGTTTTTTCATTTTTCATTTTTATAATTTTTCTTTTTATTATAAAACTACAAAACTGAAAGTTCGTAATATAAAATATAAAGTTTAACAAGTCAAAATATTAAAATGACAAAAAATACGGAACAGAAACTGATAAAAAACTGTATTCTACTGTTAACAGGGAAGTTAAAAGAGAATCTTGTGTACTTTTTTTATCACTTTTTTTTGGGTTAAGAGGGGTATCGATAATGGTACCCAACCTTAAAATATTACGGAGTACTTTTAAATTTTCTAGATGGGTAAAATTATAAGTACTCCTGTTTTTTTTGGGTTTTATTATTATTATTATTATTATTATTATTATTATTATTATTTTATATAATTTTGTTTATATTATAAAATTGTGAAACAGAAAGTGTGAAATAAAAATATAAAGTTTAACCAGTCAAAAGTATTAAACTGGAAAAAGATACGAAACAGAACTGATAAAAAAATATGTTGTACTATAAACAAATGAAAAAAAAAGAATATTTTGATTTTTTTTATATTTTTCTGATGGGCCAAAAAGGATAGCACATATCCCTTTGTATTATATTACAAGGGTTGTGTTATCCTAACACCCCCTACTATGTGGGACCTACACTATATTAGTCAAATGTACAACCCGTAAAGAAGACAGTGCAACAGCCTAATGCATCCAATGATTGCAAACACCCCCTATAGAGCCCTATAGAGGGTGTCAGGATAACATCAGCCATATTACAACCTAGAGGGATCCATTTGTCCCTTACTTGTAATCATTACTCTTTACAACTGGGATTTTTTTTTTTTAATAATTATTATTATTATTATTTTTTTATTATTATTATTTTTTATTTATTTTATAACTTATACAAACTAGGATGTTACTAGTACTTTTTTATTTTCAGTCCTTCGGTAACTAGAATAAGGGTGCTCAACCTGAAAATTAAGATATTTCAAAAGGGAATGAATTATACATTTTTAGTCATTGACTAAGGGCATCTAAGTAAGATTAAGACATTTAATCGGCCAACATAATTCACAAAACTATTAGTGACTTAGATAAAATATGTCAATAAATTACTCTAATATTCAATTCTTAGATAAAAAATGGTTAGTTTTATTATAAAGGAGATTTATGCAAAACCAATTATATAAAAAAGAGTTAACTACATTTTTGATTTTTTTTTTACCGGGTATTTCAATTTTAGTTCAATTTTTTTAAGGGTTTTGGGTTTTGTTCAGAAGCAAAAGCGAAACACCCATTTCGAGTTTGGTTCAAATTTACTAATGTCGTCAGTTTTACTTTCATTGAATGGTAAATATGAGGGTGTATTTTGTCTTTTCATATTTATATTAGAAAAAAAGTAAACATCTACCAAAAACATAGAACAATCTATATATATATATATATATATATATATATATATATATATATATATATATATATATATATATATATATATTTTTTCTCACTTTCTCTCTTCATCTACCCACCCACCAACACATTTAGAAAACCAAATAAATTATATACTTGCATCCTTAGTATGCGTGAGATATGGCCCATCACCTCCATTGTTGGCCATCTCTACAGTCCGCCATCTCAACCCATTATATCCGGCGCCACCTCCGCCATCTTCTCAGCCGTAACCTTTTATGGGCTAATTTGGGCAATTTTGTAGAAGATTTTAGCACATTAAGCCTCCTCATTTTTTTAAATGGGCATGTATTGCTCATTTAAAAGTTAAATATGCATTAACGGGCACATATTCTTTTACAATATGAGAACATTATAAAAAATTCATAGATATAATATATTTAATTTTATAAATATAAATGAAATGTTATGTTTGAGGAAATTATTTCGTCGTTTTAGATCTTTTATAAAGCGATTCATATAACATGTGCCCGTTTGGCCCGTGCCGATTTAGCACGTGCCCGTTTAAGCCCGTGTCTTTTTGAGCTTGTGCCCATGAGCCCGTGTCCGCCCGGCCTGCGCATTTTGCCACCTCTAAATTGGACTGACATTTGGAGTACCCGTTAAGCCACAAGGACAATAAATGTAGATAACTATAAAAGAACATTAAACCGTATCATTTCAAAATAATTAATAAAAAATGCGGATAAAAATAACAAAATTGATGAATATGGTGGAGGGTCCCACCGACCATCTCATTACTTTATATTTGTGATTTTAGAGTTGTAAAAAGCTGAAGCATCTGGACTTATCTTGGTCAAACTCATTAACCAACACCGGAAATTTCACTGGTCTCGAGAATCTTGAGCAACTTTACTTAAGGGAATGTAAAAATTTGGAAGAGTTGGATAGCTCTATTGGTTGCCTCCATCAACTAATCAACTTAACATTATCTACATGCACCAACTTAAAGTCGATCCCAGATCTTCCACCAAGCATTCAAGTGTTAATTGCGGATCAGTGTATAAACCTAGTGAATCTTCCTTCAAACTGTTCTGAGTTACAATTTCTGACATTTCTTTGGTTGAATGGTTGCTGTAAACTTGGATCTGAAGGTTTCACACAATTTCTGACTATTTGAGGGAATTCTGGTGCACGGCTGTGGCTACCAGCCCCAAAGACACCAAAGAGTCAATCATCACCTTCACGGTGATGAATGGGAGCAGAACCCTCTCCTTTGACTACTCAACCTTCATCAAAGCCACAGGCCTTGACTTTGCTGAAGCGTTTGCACCCAACCCTACTGATCAGGACATAAAGAATGAACTGATCTTTCTAGCACCCCGCGACCCCAGACGTCCTACAACGTCTGCTGGGGGCTTACTGGAGAAGGCTCCAGTAGTCAAAACATGGTTCCATCATATCTGGAGGATACTGATGACATTTGTCATTCAGGTCCTGGGTGGAAATAAATCCTCTACGGAACAATTGAACTCATCACAACAATTGATGCTGTTCAGTCTCCTTGAGGGTACAAAAATTGACATCGGAGGAATAATCTTCCGAGACCTTGTTGCTAAGCTCTCAGGAAAACATAGGCAAAGACATATGTCCTACCCTAGATTTGTTTCCTGTGTGCTTCAGGACCTACTTGGTTCTGACTACGTGAGGCCTGATGCAGAAGGTACGAAGCCTGATGTCCTGCACAAGACAAACTTCACTAGTAGCATCAGTGAGGTTACAAATATTGCCCTGACTGAATACATGCAATCAGTCATTCAGGGTAATGACGCTATCTCACCAGTTCCTTCACCGACCAAAAAGGTGAAGAAGACAAAGAAGGGTCAGTCCAGCCAGGTGGTTAGACCCAAACCACTCGCCACTGAGACTGATCCTCAAAACCAACTAAACCTTAAAAAGAGGTTGAAAAAGGCCGAGACCTCTGAGACACCCATTTCTGAGACCCTATTGACCTTAAAACAAAGGCCAACAGAGGTCACTGAGCAATCATCCTCAGTGACCTCGGGCACACCCCTTCCACATGGTTCAACAGACATAAACAAGTCAGAGGAATCAGGAAGCATTCCCCCCTCACATCCCGATGAAGGAACTGTCAAAAAATAATCAGTTCTCAAGGGAGGAAAGGGTTCTAAATCCTCGGTAAGGCAGCACTACCTTACTGAGAAGGGGACCCACAAACATTCACATCCCGCTAACGTTCCTGAGCAATCACCCTCAGGATCTCAGGGAGAAAAGGACCCTAAATCCCCTGAAGGACAGCACAATCCTGATGGGAAGGGGGTCCACCAACTTTCACAATCAGTACCTAGTGATACCACTGGAAAACACCCATCAGTGGTTGAAGGTGCTAAGGGGGACAAAGACTCAGAGGGAAAGAAACAACCCGCTGATACGGAACCCATAAACCCTTCAGGCGGTCCAATTCTCTCAGGAACTGCCCCCAAAAGCCAGGCTGGTGTTACCCCAGTTATTATGGCTAGTCAGGCTGAGCAAACCCACTCAGTTATTATGACAACGAGGTCAGGACCTGGCCAAACCAAAGACGAGTCTTTTTATAAAGAGGAGTCGGTTGAATTTTTGGGTATTGAGTCCATGGGGGACTTTCAGGCTTTTATTGAGTCTGATGAAGAGCTCAGGGAAGAGAGTGAAGAGGAAATTTTTGAGGCAGGTGAGGATATGGAAACTGATGTACAACCTGAAAAAACCTGAACAATCACATCAGTCATCTCCACGCCAAAGTGAAGAGTCAGGTTCTCAATCTTCTGATTCTTCTGATACTGGGGACATCCTCCAAAAGTATGATGACTCTCTTCCCCTCACTGAAAAAAAATTGGTCAAGTTCCTACTGAAGACCAATAGAGCTCTTTTCACTGGTCTCACTGAAGAGATGTTTGATCATCACACTGAAGCTGCTGTTCACTATGCCAACCTGAAGGCAGATGTTGAAAGTTTTCATGATGATGTGATCGAAATACACTTTGACACCAATCACTCCTTGACAGCTATTGATCTTCATTTCCAGAAGTTCAATCTTACTCTAGAAAGCATCACCAAAAGCCTTGGAACCATTCAAACAGCTGTCAAGGATGACCTCGTACTCAACAAGAAGGTCCTTCAGGCTGCTGAGACTTACCAGAAGCAATCAGCTGAAATCAATGATCTTCTCAGCTTACTGAAGGATTCTAAGATTCAGGGTCTTACCTCTTCATTGGACTCAATCAGGACTTCCTTGGGTCTTCAGGAAAAACATCTGGGTACTTGGGCACAATCTTCAACATCTTTGGCATGGTCTCTTGGGTCAAGGATGTCAGGCATCGAAGCTTCTCAGGCATCTCTAGCGGATCAGATCTCAACTCTTCAGAGAAACACCTCGGACATCAAAACAATGATGACTGAGATCTATCAGGCCTTCAAGGGTCCTGTTGCTCCAGTGGCTCCAACTATTGCTCTCACCATGGCTCAAGCAACAGTTGAGGGGGAGAAAGACACTGGAGTCCCTGAAGTCTCCACAAGCCAGCAACCTCCTTCTCATCCTCCTCATACTGAAGGGGAGATTCCTGAAGCTTCTTCCACCCATCAAGATAAAGGAAAAAACATTCTCACTAATCTTGAGCCTCAACCAGCACCGATCTCGGTTGCAAAGAATCCTGAATCACCACCCAGGATCCCATATGATATTGATGGAGTTCTTCACCACTTCACAGCTGATGAACTCAGTGCTTATCTTGAGGAAGAGGAAGCAAAGAAGAAGTTAAAGGAGGAAGAGAAGGTGAGCAAGCCTGCTATAATTAAGGTTGTTCATGAAGAGGCTGAGAAAATTGGTCTTGAGGCTAAGGATCTCTCAGGAAGAGAGGGTGGTATGACCTTTGTAAAGGCTCAGACTGAGGAGATGATCACTCTCAGGAAGAAAAGTGAAGAAAGGAATAAAATGGCTGAAGAGATCAGGCAGAACATAATTAAGAAATATGAGTGGTATATGACTAACAGGTTGAAGCCAGAACCAATCACTGATGTGCATATTCATCGAAACACCAATCCTGCTTCTGTTACTGTCTACAGAAGTGCTGACATGAGAAACTTTGATGTTCATACACCATTCAGATTCGCTGACTTTGGGATCACAGAATTGGATGAGTTGGGTCCATTAATAGCAAAGAAATCAAATGTCGTAGTCCCTAGCCTGTTGAAGTCCTTGAGTCTGAGGTACAAAAGATTGGCAGCTGCACCTCAGGAACTTGGCACTCCATCTCTTCTTCCTGATTCAGCTCAACCAGCTCCCTCTCAGTCTTCTTCAAGGAAAAGAAAGAAGATAGAAGCTGAGCCTGAGATCAAGATTCCTGGTCTTGACTGCAATAGGGCTCTCCCTGAAGGTGTTCCTTTCAGGAACAATGTGGTCATTGAACAACCTGAAAGAGGTTTGTTCTTCATTGATGAGTTCGGTGACCAAGCCTTCCAAAGATGGAGTGATATCGATTTGTCAGGGATCACAGCAATGCTTGGTTTTCTAATGATGGCCTCTCCACTCAAGAGAGTCCTGAAAATGTGAAGTTTTGTCAAGATCTGAAAAGGAAAATCCATGAGCACCCTGACCAACAAGAGCTGCAGTCAAAGAAGCCCAAGCTTGAAGCCCTTGGTATTAAGTTGAACTGATTGATCTGCCTGAATACCCGCCACCATCCCTTTTGTACTTAGTTTTGATAGGACTTGTAATAATATCAATAAGATGATGTTTTTATTATTTCAGTGTCCTTATTTACATTCTAGTACATTCAGTATGAGTAGAAGTCTTTAGCTCACTCATATCTGATCAAAACACTTAGGAATAATTTATATCCAAATAGGGGGAGATTTTTGGGTCATGAAAAATCCAAGAATACTTATAACATGATTTGGACACAAATTAACTAAGTGTTAACTTAAACCGAGAAAAATTCAAGTCACTGAGAGAACAGCCTCTCAGTGAGTCATCTTCAGGATGCTTAAGGCGAATTCAAGTAGAAGGATTCACTACTCAGGAAGGCGGTACTCCCTGAGTAGGACTTAAGCCAAAGAAGAAGATGATGGTTCAGTGAGTATTGGAAAAGAACTCACAGAACCCCAGTCTCCTCAACAACAAAGTGATTGAAGACTGAGGAACCAACGCCTGAAGAAAAGGCGGGAACAATAGGGAAAAGATTTGAGAAGATAAAAGTGTCAGACCAAACACTCTTCTCTTGTCAGATCCAACCTTCCCTATTGCGGCTAAAAGTCATGGAGTGTCAGCCAACAACTCCCAAAGTCTTATTAGCCCTTTCCTATTGGTTTTTGGAAATGACAATTATTATATGTAATTGTCAGACACGCAACCTCAACAACTTGTATTATTTTTAATCACTTATACTTAGATTACTTGTGTATAAATAGATGAGATGGGAGAGAAGTTAAGGTGTGCTTTGTATATTGAAAGCTTAGAACTTTTACAAAGTAACTTCTCTCCTACAAAGAGTATACAACTCACTGAGATAGCTCAGTGGGTATATTGTTACCACTCAAGCAAAACTTGAGTTTCGATAGGAGACACCCCATACCCTTGTCTATTCAATCCCAAGTGTTTGTTCCGCAAAACACTTGGGTAATAGATTCTTGGAATTATTTCTAATAAGAATTTAAACGTTGAAAAATATTGTTGTTTTTATATTCACGTTTTATAACTGTTAGATTTAATCATAACATTGTATTAGTCATAAACACAAATAGATTAACTTTCTAGTTAACTCTAATCGTGTAAAGGGAACAACAAGTGGTATCAGAGCCTCTGGTTTATAAAATCTTTTTAAACTAACCAAGAGTGCTCTAGGTTTTAAAACCAAGATCCTACTATGACTGATATCAATGTACCCCAGCTAGTCGACAAAAAGGGTGGCAGCTACTCCGCTGTTGCATCCAGATTTGAAGCTGGGAAATTTAGCAAATGGAAGAAGCGTATGATTTGCTATCTTACCAGTATGGAACCCTACTACATCACCTGTATCAGGGATGGCCCATTTGTCCCTAAGACAGCCGCAGGGCTAAATAAGCCTGAGGCCCAATGGACCATTCATGAGAGGAGGGTGGTCAATCAAGACCAACGCCTGAAAAGCATCCTTATATCATGTCTTCCTGACGATATAATGGAATCAGTCATCAACTGTCTAACAGCCAAGCAAACTTGGGATGACTTGGTAAACAGCTTTGAGGGTCCCTCAGATACCAAGGAAGATGAGTATTAACGGACACATATTCTTTTACAATAGGAGAACATTATAATTTTTTTAAATAAAAATTTATAGATATAATATATTTAATTTTTTAAATATAAATGAAATGTTATGTTTGAGGAAATTATTTCGTCGTTTCAGGTCTTTTATAAAGCGATTCATATAACATGTGCTCGTTTGGCCCGCGTCCATTTAGCCCGTGCCCGCCCGACCCGAGCATTTTGCCACCTCTAAATTGGACTGACATTTGGAGTACCCGTTAAGCCACAAGGACAATAAATGTAGATAACTATAAAAGAACGGGAGCTACTATGGTAACACCCCCTAGTGGGTGGGCCACCCCCTATTTTTGAAGAATATACAATCCGACAAAGCAGACAGTACAAGCGGCTGCAACAGCAAAAAAGTCAACACACCCCCTATGGGGGTGTCAGCGTATCATGTCCCTAAAAGAACATTAAACCGTATCATTTCAAAATAATTAATAAAAAATGCGGATAAAAATAACAAAATTGATGAATATGGTGGAGGGTCCCACCGACCATCTCATTACTTTATATTTGTGATTTTAGAGTTGTAAAAAGCTGAAGCATCTGGACTTATCTTGGTCAAACTCATTAACCAACACCGGAAATTTCACTGGTCTCGAGAATCTTGAGCAACTTTACTTAAGGGAATGTAAAAATTTGGAAGAGTTGGATAGCTCTATTGGTCGCCTCCATCAACTAATCAACTTAACATTATCTACATGCACCAACTTAAAGTCGATCCCAGATCTTCCACCAAGCATTCAAGTGTTAATTGCGGATCAGTGTATAAACCTAGTGAATCTTCCTTCAAACTGTTCTGAGTTACAATTTCTGACATTTCTTTGGTTGAATGGTTGCTGTAAACTTGGATCTGAAGGTTTCACACAAGTTACAAGACTGAGGAACCTACAAAAATTAGACATGAAAGATTGCAATATTTCGCAAGTGTCCAGTGGAATTGGGAATTTGGTGTCATTATCGCATCTCAACCTTTCACATAACACATGTTCTAGTCTACCGGAGAGCTTCAGCAACCTTTCGAAACTGGAGACACTTGTTATAGAAGGGTGTGATCAATTCCAGTCGCTTCCACCTCTTCCATCGCAATTGAATAGTATAAGAGCCAACGACTGTGGGTCATTAGATGTGATGCCATTTAATTCAATGCGAAAGGCATATATTTTTCCTTCCAAAGTTTTCAAGGTAAGCAACCTCTCCATTCCTCCTCTCACTAATGCATATATATATTTTGCAATGAAGAGGCCTTTTTCATGTATTATTAAATAATATGCTTGAATTCTATACAGGAATCACTCACGAGTACCGAAGGATTACTCATCAGTCTCTCGGGGGAGGAGTTACCTGAGTGGTGTACTTATCGAAACAGTGGAAATGTTTTATCTTTTGTGGCACCTATCCAATTTGATCATAGCAAAATATGCGGTCTCATCTTATGTGCTACCATCAAAATGGATTACATCCATGATCTTTTTCTTTTTCTAGCAATTTATAATAAAACGAAAGGAACAAGTCATCGATTCCGTGCTTGTAGTTATGATACGGCTTCCAAGTTGGTCATGTTTTATCCACTTAATGATAAAACACTTGTGGTGGAAGCAGGTGACACTGTGGAACTTCGGTTTGATAATTATAATGGTGATTTTGATGATTTTGATGATTTTGATGTTATGAGTTGTGGGTTACGTTGGATATACGAGGAGGATGTGGTAGATTCTGGATTAGTTTTAAACTTTGGTGCTGAAACGACACTCCCACTCCCTTCGGTGATGAGTGTCACTCAGTCAAGTTATAACGATGATTGCTTCTTCCCCATCCCAGATAATTTTCCCCCGTGGTATCTTGATTTGGAACAATTTGTGATGCAGGGCATGCCTTTGGCCTCCAGAGGAGAGGAGCTGGCTTAGCAGCTGGTTCTTCGGTTACCATGTGAAGTATCATTTACTCATTCTAAGGTGAAATCGAAATGACTAGAAATAGTATTACCTATTATGACTTTTTCCCCATGGTATCTTGATTCCAAATGTTCGTTTTTATTATAAAGGTTTACAGCTGTAGTAAGTTATATAAGTTATTTCAACAAAAATCTCGTGTGAATTTGCTTGGTGTTAATAAGCGTTTATGATCAGTTGTTATTGTGGGATGTTCAAACGAAACACCGACCAGGTGTTCGTTAAACATCCAATGACAATACTAATAGATAATATTTAAATGTTCATAGTTCTTTTGCTTATTGTGTCTTTGTATAAAGAAATCTGAGGAAAAAAAATAATTTGGATTTCGATATATATATATATTTGCTGTTAGTCTGTCGTATTAAAATGTCAAAGCCATTAATAAGATGGTAGGAATTTTCACTTCAGTACCCTCATATTAGAAAGTGTTTATCAGTCGTATTGGAATGCCTTCCAGTTCCAGGTGTTTGATGAAACACAAATGCTAGTTGCTCTAACAGGTGGTGTGTTCTACATTCTTGTATATGTTCGATCTAGTTTAAGATTATGTAGAAAATCTCGTGTTCAAATGATGCTTTGAGTTTGAGATGATGTATTTTATACTCTGGTTTGACCAATTTAGGACGAGTTTAAGATGGGAATGTTTTCATTTTGAACTAACAGCTCGATCTAGTTTATTAAACTTAATGTCAAAAACCACTTTTAGTTAACACCCTTGACCCTTTTAGATATTGCAATGCAACAATGTGTATTGTTTCTGCAATGTTTTATAAACATAGCATTTAACATATTATATTTCAACACTGTAAACTATATTATCTGCTCTGATTGTTTTTTTTTTTTTTTTTTTTTCCCATGTCTATGTTGCTGCAGTTTGATTTCTAGCATATAGGTGCATCAAATTCTCGTTTCTGTTTTCAAATTCAGCTGAGTTGTAGAGTGAGAAACATATATATGAACCTCTGATGCCTAAACAGGAAGCTACTAAAACAGTTCACATCGTTTCATCTGTATAACACTCGGTATGCAAAAAAGCTATTTACTTTTGTTACACTTTCTGTAGTGCTGAACTGCTGATGCAATTATGTGTTCTAAAAATGTAGCAACAGCATAACTGGGTTGATTTGATTAAAAGTAAGAGTATTAAGCTATAGTATCAAACTAATCCTGGACTGGTTAGATTTAACTGCCAGTGATATCTTTATTATGAATTGTTTGGAGTGGGTAACAGAAAATATGAAAATGAAAAAAAGTTGTTCATGGTCCTTTGCTTGCTCTCTTGTTGGAACGTGTCTTTCTATAAGTTTGAGGCATCTTGCTTAACTGGGTCACTGTGATACATTATCCAAGTTGAAAGCTTTTTTTCTGGTTTGATTTCAACAACACCGTGATATATTAATGAACAACTCTTCAAGAAGCCAAGTACAAAACAGATTTTGAAGGCTAAATTACAAATAGTACATATCCTTATCACATACTAAACAGTCTTGTTTAAGTAGCACCAAAAGAAAATCACCATGATGTACACTTTCAAAGCATCTCAAACGGGCAGCCATGTCTTTTAATACCGCAGGCTGCCTGCAGCCCAAAACACTGCTTACCACGACACCTCTTCACCTTCCTTTGGGTTGTTTTCCCTGAATGCATTTAAACAGAACACTTTCAAAGACCAAAAGATGATACATCCCTTGCACTCTTTTTAATCATGAAAGGAAAAAAAAAAAAAGCTTTACCCATTGGCATCATCTTCCACTCTTGTTAATCATGATTTGTGAATGGTTCTTTCTATCAACCTTGTTGGATACTAATATCGATCAGATTGTTTGACATCTAGAAATATGGGTAAGCTCATCCAGGCACAATTTAGAATCAGCCAGGTTTGACGAGAGTACATCTACGAAGATTTTAGATTCATTGATGGTTGCCAGCAAATGGGGACCGATATTTAAACCTCTTCCGAGGGTGGTATCATGGAAATTTTCAATGCTGAGTTCTCCAAGAGTTCCATAGAGATCGCTAGTGATTTTGAGAAGTTAATGCGAGCATCTTCACCCATAAAACTCATGTGGAACAAGTCGTAGCGAAATGTTGGTTATATGGGTTCCATACTTTTAATGACATTGCAAGAAAAGTTGATATATATTTTCGTTTTATAAAGATGATGCCAAATCTGAAGAATTCAATATTCTTATTTGTCAGGATGCTGGTTGGAATTTTCTAGCCTATTTGAAGACCTTTTTATTCTAATAACAAAACCGTGTGTTAGTGTAGTTGGTGATGATATGGGCCTAATAATGCGTTGGTGATTTGTACTATTATGGTTACTAACGTAACTTTCCTTTGTTATAAGTTACAAATTAGAGGATCATTATCTTTCTGCTAATACAGTAAACTGGGAAAGATATATTTACTATAATATTTTTTATATACACCAAGGGGCTGTTTGGTTTGTTGCTACGAATCACAATGGGTATCGGATTTGATATGGGGTAAAATGACAATGGATATGAAAATTGAAAAAGTTTCACCAATATCGATCTGCATCACTGCTTATTGTAGATTCTATAAACACTAAAATACGTGCAGGTACCCGCTTATTTACAAAACATATATCTTGGAGGTGCACCATGTTTCTTACCTCCTCACACAATTAGCAACTATGTATGACAGAAATGCAGTGCTTAGTTGCAGGAAGGCGTAAGCTTCAAATGTTAATGTTATGATAGTAATATATATACAAACGTTTTGTGCTCTAAGTACAGAATCGCAAACGATCATATACAAGGCTTCATTCATTTCCGTGTGAATGCATGAAATTTTAACACTGTCAAACCACAAAATAAAGCATTCATAATGCTTTGATCTAGAGTCACCACATACGGTTTTGGCAATCTAATCACAATCTACCACCACAAATATTTAACTACTTATAAAACAAGGATGATAAGCATAACAAAAAGAGCATTAGACGTTACTGATACCTTCCCCTTCGGCCTGCACTTGTCGCTACCTTCCCCTTCTTGCTTCTTCCTCCTAAATTTCCTTTATTACGAGAGCTTAAACAAATTGGTGGGCAAGCTACCCCTGTGGCAAAAGTTTGACCAAAATTAACCAAATTCTCAGTTGACTTTGCATTTCCCACTTTAGTTATGTCTGCCTTTTTTAAGTCAAATCCCACATTCTTTATTCCCTCCTGCCATTGTTTGTCGAAACTTAATATATTCGGAACTAGTCTGTTAGCAGTTTGACAATGGTCATCAGCTGGTTCATTTTTCTCATTCGGGGTCTCATTTATTGACAGTTTGTGCCTGAAGAAGTAACCAAAGTCACGGATTTACCACTTATTGTTGGTTTCTGAGTGGCAGATTGAGCATGGTCACCAGTACAGAAATTTTGCCCAAAAACGAAATTCTTATCAAGAGTCACACTGGAATCAGCTGGTTCATTTTTCTCATTCGGGATCTCATTTTCTAACAATTTGTGCTCTTGAGAAACATCCAAAGTTACTGGTTTTCCACTTTCTATTGGTCTCTGAGGCTGGATGCAGTAAGGCGACCAAGTTCCCCCATTTTTCTCTGCCACGTCAGCTTTCTCTCTCCAGCGACCTACAGGCGATTAGGTGCCCCAGTAAGGGCGACCAAGTTCAATTTTTTTTTTTTTTTTTTTTTTTTTTTTTTTTTTTTTTAACAAAAAACATTTTTAACACAAAATTAAATTTCATTAAAAATTAAAACATTACATAGATAAAAAAAAACATTAAATAAACATAAGCTTCATACATAAGCATAAACGTAAATTTCAGTAATTCGGGTTATCCCAAGTTTCTGAGTTGTCGGAGTCGTAACCATCGTCGTACGCATAGTAGTTTGCAAACTTGCTCTCCTCGTACTCTGCTTCCAATCTGCTAAACTCCCACTCCTTATCATCGTCCCAACCCGAATTGTCTTCAGAACCAGGCGCAACGAATCTTGGTGCAACAGATGAAGTAGATGCACCTTGGTCAAAGTTTCGGTTCTGTTGTGATACAGAACGAGCTTCAACGTTTTCCTCATAACTCCAGCGGATCTTGTTGCTGATTTGGCCTGAATCTTTGAAACGCAACCCCACAACGTCTCACTAATGGCTCCATCTTTGCGAGCTTCATCGTTCAAAAACTGGTCGATCACAGCTTTTCTGTCTTCAGATATGTCTTTGCAGTCTACGTATTGTTGTCTCAGTTTTTGTTTCTGTGCCTTTGCAACTTCAAATTGCTTGATAACCTCGACAAGAGCATGTTGTCGAGCCTCATCTTCTTGTTCGGCTTGTTTTTTGATATAGTTTTGCAATTCTTCAACGGTATGGGGGAGACGACAAGCCATTTGAATATTGTTAGATTTGTGGATTGAAATGTATGTTGTATGTTTGTGTTGTGTGTTTTTATAGTGTTGTGTGTTTGTGTTGTATGTTTTTATAGTGTGTAAAAAAGTTTATATTTAAAAGATTTTTTTTTTTTTTTTTTTTTTTTTTTTTTTTTTTTTTTTTACTTTGCACCATGTATTATTAAAAAAACAAACGGTAATAGATTTCTCAAATCGATCGAGCAGCTGACCATGTTTGGGCGATCGATTCCCACGATCGAGTATCCACAGCAATGGAATCGATCTTCCAAATCGATCCACTATGTCACGATCGACCTTACTGCATATAGCCTGAGTGGCAGATTGAACATGGTCACCAGCTCCAATTTTTAGCCCAAAAACGAAGTTCTTATCAGAGGTCACATAGGAATCAGCTGGCTCATTTGGGATCTCATCTGATAACAGTTTGTGCTCTGGAGCAGCAACCAAAGTCACCGATTTTCCAATTTCTAATGGTTCCTGAGTGGCGGCTTGATCATGGTCATAAGTAGAACAATGTAGCCCAAAACTTAAGTTCTTATCAATAACAACACAGGAATCAGCTGCTTCATTTAGGACCTCATTTATTAACGGTGACCTTGAAGAGGCTATGATGGGTGATGTTTGGCTGGAAAACACTTCAACTAGCATGGCTTCTTGGTCAAGTGACTCTTTCAGCAACTTCACATCCTGACATTTCTTATTTATATCTCCACTGCATAAACAAGTAACATAGTGTTAACCAGATGCTCGATTCTAATATGTAGCTAATGTAGATACTAATACTTACTCTAGCATATCAACAACATTGCCACGATCTACAAGAAACAGCTGCAACTGTAACAACAAAGAAAAATAAGAATACAAGTGTGGATTAAATTCAATTGCATTACACAATTACTTTTGTTAGAATACTACCTTGGAATTATTCATTTCTTCTTGTTTCAGTCTTTCTGACTCTTCTACTAACTTTTTCATTTGACTTTCTTCGTATGCAAGTGCTTCTCGAGCCAATGTTTCTTTTTCTAGCTTTTCTTTCTCTGCTGATTCCTTTTCTTTCAAAGCTGATGCCAGTCTCTTCTCCAAGGCAATACGCATCTATGAAGAAAACATATTTGCAGCTTTTTCTTCAGACTCTACTTGTCTCATTAAACTGATGACCAAATCCATTGTTGAAGCCACGGTTTTCTGCATAAACTCAAATATTATAGAACAATCGATCTATTACCACAAAATAGAATCACATAAGCGGAAAAGTATTTTTCTGGTAGGTGATGTGTACATCAGTTTTTATATGTTACACTTACACCACCAAGTTACTAAGGTTGGTGACTTGGTGTTACACATTACAAAGATATGCTACTGGTCTTTTATCTTCATTACAGTAATATGCAGGGTAGAATGGCGATGTTACTGTCAACAAAAAAATTCGTACCACGGGTCAATTTACCAAAGGGTCACTTGCATAGTTACATACATGGGTAAATGAATACAACTTCGTTACATAAATGGTAAAAAGGGTCAAATTTAACAGTTCATTTAAACATACAATTACATTCTGGCACAATAAACGGTAAAATAAAAATACTACAAAATCGGCACAAACAGGATACTAATAAAGTTTTGCTACGTACTATTCAGTAATTACAAGATTATACCTTATTATTGGTAGCATCTTCAATAGTGGTATCGATAAGTTCAGTTGAACTTGTGATCATATCATTCAATCTAGTAGAATCTTGGTTGTCAGGACGATTAACCATTTCAAACTCCAAATCCATCTAATCGAAATATCAAGAAACACAATCACTCAATAATCACATAACTACTTTTTCAATGTATAAGTAACCATTTTCTCAACAGCAAATGATATACTCGTAACTTTCAACATTATCAAGATGTCGATTACATAAATATTTACATTTCGGTGCAGTTAACAGACTTAATAAATATATTAAACAATGATCATGCATAAACAGTAGCAAGTTATTAAAAGATTATACCTTTATATTTATAGCATGTCCAATAGTATTAGTACCAACAAGATCACATGAACTCGTGATCGTATCGTTCAACGTCGAATCTTTGTCAACAGGTTGATTAACCATTTCAAACTCCAAATCATATATATCATTCATGAGCTTACATGAATCCATCTGAAATGATCAAGAAACACAATCTTTAAATAAGAACATTACTAATTTATGAAAAGATAACATTTTTATGAAAGATTCTTGGATTAGTGGAAGATGGGTACCTTTAAAACTGTTTTTTAAAGGCAAATGAACAAGATGATGATGGAATTTTGTAACTGAATCAAGAAAGTTGATGGTGTCTCAAGAAAAAGGGGTGTTTGGGAATGTGTTTTAAGTTTTGAAATTGTAAGTGAAGGAGGGGTCAGTGTTTATAATGGGGCCAACTATCCGTTGGTAAATTGAAGAGTAAATTACACGGATCGTCCCTGTGGTTTGTCCAAAATTTCACGTTTAGTCCCTCAAGTTTCAAAGTTGCGTGTATGGTCCCTCTGACAGCAAAAGAATAACACCCATGGTCCCTCCGTCACATTTTCCGTTAAAGTTCCCTCACGTTACTAAAACGTGAGGGTAATTCAGTCTTTTTCCCCATGGACCATAGATGTTATTCTTTTCCATAGTTTGGTCAAAGTCAACTACATTACCTTCTAAATAGAGTCCATCTTCTACATTACAAAACTGATTTTAAATGAACACAAAACCTTCATACAATGTCAAAAACCTGCAATCTTTTATATAATAAAACAAAACCCCAAGTGAGGACTTTTTCATTTAAAAAAAATCAAATCATACCTTATTAAGTAATAATTTAATAATAATTATTTTTTTAAAACTATATGTTTAATTAAAAGAAACCTAAAATTTTCCATATTTAGCTAAATTTTTGTTTACTTCCGTTTTTTTTTTTAAAAAGAGTGAAAAAATACATGTGTCAAATATATAAAAAACAAAACTTTGATAAGGTGGGGTTAAACTAAAATAAGTTAAGGGTTAAAACTGAAACAACACGTCTTCCTCATACCCTGATTCTCCATTCTTCCACAACTCTTTAACAAAAAAAACACACGCACACCTGACACCACCCACACCCAAATCTAACCTAACGGCGAACAGAAAAAACCAAATCAACTTCCTATAACACGATTAATTAAAGGTATCTTTTTCAGTCAATGCATTCGAATTATTTTTTTGGTACATGTTCAACGTGATTTATGTGTTGTCGTATCATCATCATCATCATCATCATCAGAAATTGATGTTTCTTTGATCATCAAAGACTACCAATCAAAAATTGAGAAGGAGCTCAATGATATTTGCAATAAGGTCTCTAATATCAAATTTAAAGTTGATATCAAGGACTATGTCGATTCCATCCCAAGTAAGTAAAGATTGAATTTTTTTAGTTTTTGGTTTTGGGTTTTTTTTTGTTTGTTTGTTTCTTGTGATTATCTGTGTTGTTCTTTTCAGAGATCGAGAGGCAATGATACCAGTTGATCGGTCAATATAAGTAAGTTTGATGATTTTAATTTGGGTTTATTTAAATTTAACTAGGTTATTCACTTCCTTGGATTCTTCATATTATATCACTGAATTATAGTTGCTATTTGGATTAACATTAAAAAGTTTGAATTGATTCAACATAAATTACCAAACAGTAGCTAAATTGTATATAAAATTGTGATAACTGATCATTGTGTTTGTATCTGCAACATTAACAGGTTGTTAGACGGAAATTAAGATTGCATGACTTATATATGCTTTAATGGGTTGTATTCAAAAGTTTGGATTTTTATTTGTTTAGTGAAGTTGACTATAATAATGTATTGTATACATGTGATATTCTTATCAATGATTTATGTGTATCGGGTGATTTACAAGATGTCGATAAGTTGTTTTTATAATTACGGAGTACTTTTAAAAGAAAAGCTTTGCATAAGATGTTGAAACAGTTGAACTTTTGATGGAACTCCAATGATAGCCCCAACAATTCGTACAACAAGGTGAATTTTAGTAAATATACTTTGCGATTTAAGCTTCATCTTCACTATTTGTACAAATCAATACTATAGATTTCACTACTTCATGACCAGAAGCCAAAGAAACTGTATGGATGTCGAAATTTCCTCTAGAAAGACAAATATATCTTTCATTAGGCGTCAACGTTTTATAGCTTAGATTTGTTGAAATGGATTTTCTTCATCGGACATATTATAAGATACATGCTTCGGTGGTGTATAAGGTAGTTTTAATAATTTGTTGGCTTGATGAAAAAAGTTGAATACTTCAGTAGATTTCATACATCATCTCATATAATTTTTTACCATATAAATGAATAGCTCTGGGGTTTTTTTGTAAAATCAATTGTAGACTCACTTTTGTGATGCCAATTTGTATTATCGGATACTTGACATGGGATGGCGTTTGTTTCTAATAAGCTTATGTGACCTAATCAGGATGATTTCATGCCAAGAACAAGCGTAGCATAGCATTAGAGGTACTATTCAAGTCACTTTTCTGGTATGCTATTGAACTCTTGGTCACATTTATGTATTCTCTAATTTGAATCTAATGATTTTAATGCACAACGATTGCCACTTTCAAAAGATAATTGAACATGTTATACCATTCATAGATGTCTTCCTCCTTCTAAAAAGATGTCAGTTTCCATGTAGGTTTCATATAAGAAAATAAGTCTCTGATCAGTAATAGGCTGCATAGAATGTCTCGGAACAAGGTAGCTGCTGAGAAGGGTATAATAGTATCATTAAAAATATATATATAATGAATACAAAATTAAACATGTCTCAGACATAGCAGCAGCAATACATTCACTTTGGCATAAATATACACAACAACATATTAGGGGTGTTTGGATTGGACTGTGTTATTATTTTAAGAACAACTCATGGCTCATAGGGGTGTGCTTTGATTTAATTGAACTGGTGTCTTATAGCTCACTGATTGATGTTAGAAGCTCAAGAAAGGCAAGCAGGCACACCATTCTATTGACAGAAAATTAGCACGAATACGGGGTGTTTGGATAGTGATCACATAGACACGTGCTCACTCAATTGAGGGGTTGTTTGCATCAGATAAAAACACACATGGGCCATCGAATTAACAGCCTGCACGAAGAACTAGACATGGAGTTTAGATTCAAGAACTTGAACAAAGATGGTTGGTCAACGATATTAATATTGAGTAATCACTGTTAAACTGAAATAGGTATTTTAAAATTTACTCTTTCAATTTTAATCCTCCAAAAAAAAAAGAGTCGGCCTGCTACATACGTGGATACTAGATGTTGGATGAATTTCTCAATAAGTGCTTGATCAAATGTCTAAGAGAAAAGGACTTTAAAATTTTTGTGTGTTTCCTTTCTATGATTTTGTCCTTGATGTTTAGTTTTGTTTGGGGTCTTCGGGTCTATTTGTATCCCCTGTTAATTTTCAGTTTTTTTTTCTCACTTGATGATTTTGTCCTTGAAATTGTAGATGAATATATTAGCAGCTACTGATGCAAACGGTATACAATATTACTAAATATGTCGTTTTAATTGTCTTGGTCTCTTAACCTGTATATTTAGTAGTGTTGTTGTCTTGAATATATAGCAACACAAAGTAGAATATTCTACTTAAAATGAAACAAGTTGTATCCGTAGTGATTTGTTGAGTCCATTATGGCATACTATTTGGCCTTTAGTATTTGAGAATTTTCATTTGAAAGCCGTTATAACTTTAAAGGATTTTGAAGAGGTTAGCCATTTTATGATTCTTTCAAACTTCAAGATCTTTGAATATTTCAGAATTTGTAGACACTTGACAGAAGTTGAATAGAAGAAAGTGAATCTGAATAGGAGACTTCAATTAAGGCTTTTGTGTCTTGGCTTCTCTGTGTTGTAGGATAGTGGCTCCAAAGTAGACAGATGAGATGCAACTAGACTGAAAAGGGTGATGGATTTGGAAGGTTTTTGTAAGTAAAATTTTTAAGTTTTTTTATTCTTAATTTGAAATGTTGATATGGCAGGAAAAAAGGAGCACATTTTTCCAAAGCTACAAAAAGGTACTGATTATGCGAAACTATTGACACCTTACAACAAGAAACATGGTTCAAAGGACTTTTAAATGTACTTTTTTGCTATATTTTTCTTGGAACAATTGGAGTATTGTAATAATGTTTTCTCAACCTTTTAGCTTGAGTTGTAGAGCTCCTATTTAGACATCGAAAGTGTTTGGGTCATTACTTTGGCCCGTGTTAAACTGTCTTAGTAAACTATGTATGTACTCTTTCATCGTAAGTATGTTTATAGATGGTTAATTGTAAGATCAAATATTACCTATGCAAATTAAAAATAGCCTGACCAAAAAGCTACATAATTTAGGGAAGAACATGATAAAATGAGGTATGGTATGAGTGTATGACTAGGTAGTGTGTGTTGACACCATACTTAATCATATAAGTAAAAGAATAATTGGTTTTTGTCAATTTCTTTGCAACTTGCAAGTGCTTGCATTTAATCAGTTTGCTCCTAAACTTCAATGGGCAATATAGTTGTTGTGTATTATGATACACACTTTATTAGAGCAACTTATTATTACCATCATACGTATTTGAAATGAAAAATCAAACCCCGTGCGTCAAAAATTAAGAAACATAAATATATGAACCTTAGAAAAAATTATATATGAACCTTTACTACGTCCGTCAAAAATAAATATAAACTAAAATTAAGAAACATAACGAAAACAAAAAAATAAAACTATTTGTTTTAAAATAGATAAAATTATATTATTAAAAAGAATTAGAAAAAACCTCGTGCGTGCACGGGCATTATAACTAGTACTATTAACAGGACTCGCATCTTCAATTTTTCCAGTTATCACAATTTCATTTTGTTACACTGTATATACCATACATGCATAGACGCCATCGTCAATCAGCTATATTACGATACAAAATTTCATTCTTGATAAGAATCACAAATTCAGCTACTAAGTAGAATATCTAGAAAGCAAAACATAAGCTATAGTACGGCATAGACAGTAATTGCCAAAGATCTCCTTAAAACTTCAATATCGCACATGTTGCCGAGTCAAATTAACAACAATTCAATCACCTAAAAGAGCCTGATGTTAGCATACTAGCATAGACAATAATTACCATAGATCTCCTAAAAACATCAATATCGCACCCATGTTGTGGAGTCAATTTCATCTCTTGCTGCCTTGTACAACCGTTATCTTCCATTTCGAGAACAATTTCCTAGGCATGATTCCACATACCTTATTTAAAAACCGCACTAATGATAACATTATACGAGTTTTTATGAGGTTTTAGGCCTCTGGACAAAACATCCCCGTAACACGACACCGACCGAACTTTTTCTCAAACTTTATGTGAGGCATGAGCGATGACTTTTCACTATCGATTCCTGCAAAAATACAAGTTTAAGGGTCATTCTAAGATTTCGAATATTTCAAAGACATTATTCAGATAATTCCATATCACATAAGTAATTATTTTCAAGACAATCTCAAGCACCAAATAATGATCCAGAAAACTTATGTCATTTAAGGTTACTTTCACGTGTATGTACTGTACAAGTACAATTACAATGATTCCTTTGCACAGTAAAACCTCGTAAAACCCTTCATCAAAATTTCACTTCTTAACCAAAAAAGAAACGAAATTTAGCAAATCAAGTTTCGATATAATCCATGTAAAAATATTGTTTCCAGTTTTTCTTATAGATAGATTTTAACGATAAGTGCATACCCTTTAGCACATTTCTAAATCCGCTACTGCAAACACCAGAATTATAACTTAAATACAAAAGCAAAAACCAAGATTTAAAAAAGAAAATGTAAAAACTGAAGGGTAAGTAAATATACAGGAAAAGAACCACCAGGTTCACCAGGAATCTTGGCCAGAATTAATGAGTCAACTCTAGCAATATGGTCAACTAGTGCTGCCGGAAGTAATCCCAATATCACCGGAGCAGTAGCCGGAGACTCGCTGGAACTGGGTTTTGGGATGAATTCGGCACCCATTCTTATTGTTTTTGGTATATTTTTTTGTTATTGATCTGGGTTTTGATATTGTTATTGATCTGGGTTTTGATATTGGAAGTTGAAGGTGGATTTTAGATCGAGAGTTTCATTATTGTGTGTGAATGGATTTATTGAGAGTTTCATCTGGGTTTTGATCAGGGTTTTTGTGTGTGAATGGATTTATGTGGTGGATAGTGTTGGTTTAATTTGTGTGAGATGTGTGATGATTTATTTGGTGGATAGTTAAAGATAAGGATAATAGGAATGTGGAAGAAGGGAAAAGAAAATATTATTTAAGTATCAGTCAAAGTCAAAGTAAAAAAGACTGAATTACTCTCATGTTTTAGTCACGTGAGGGCTGTTTAACGGAAAATGTGACGGACATCCACCTCAGGGACCATGGGTGTTATTCTTTTGCTGTCAGAGGGACCATACACGCAACTTTGAAACTCGATGGACTAAACCTGAAATTTTGGACAAACCACAAGGACGATCCGTGTAATTTACTCTAAATTGAATGATAATCTGTTTTTTCACAACTTAATTACCGCTAATAATATACACCACAACGGTTATTTTTTTGTTTATGGTTAAAAACTTATGGTTATTTATTTAGGGTGGGTTTGTTTTATGGTTATGGAATGAGTAATGGTTATATTGTTTTAAAGAGTGTTTGGTAGGAAGGCTTGAATGAAATTGGTATCAAACCCATGAATATAGACATTGGGCGTGTTTGGTGCAGCTTTGAGTATTTTAGAGTGTTTAAGATTTAGGGTCCGTTTGGTTTATAGGTGTGGTTGGATTAGAATTTGGATTTGGTATAAGATTTAGATTTGAGGTAATTTTAGAAAAGAAAAATTATATTATTTAAATATATTTTAAATGAAAAATATTATTTATATATTAAAATAAGAGTGAATCTGAAATGATATATAGAGGTCTTACATTTTTAGTGTAAATGAGAAGTTGAGAAAGAGAGTGGTCCCACTTGTAAGAGGAATTAGACTCAAATCACCTTTTTTCATATGGAATCAATTTTTAGAAATAATTGATTGTTTTGATTCAAAAGCCTCCGACCAAACAATTGTATTAGGCATCAAGTCCATTCATTTGATTCTATATCCACATAACAAACACGCCCTTAGTGTTTAGGGGGGGGGGGGGGGGAACTTGTTTGGCAACAAGCGCTTTTTAAACATTACTTTTTGAATGCTATTAAAAAATTAGTGTTAGATTTTTTAATTTATTTTTATTTATTTATTTATTTATGTATTTATTTTTGTCATTTACACTTTATCATAACAAATAAAGCTATGCCACTAAAATTCTTTTTAATTTAAGAGAAACGCGCTTTTCTTTTTTTTGAATGACGTGCGTACCTATACTCCTACCTATCGCCAAACCAAACACCCGTTAACTCTGTTGTTCGTAAAATAAGAATTGCTAGCACTTGGTCGTTAATAATTCTTGCTGAAGCTAGTCTGTTTTTTTTGTTTTTTTTGGCTAGTTATTTAACGGCGTGTTTTTTCTTTGTGATTTTAAATTGAAGGAATCACAATTTAAAGCTTAGACAAACACCACACCTAAATATTATTCCTAACCCAAATGACATGATATACCAAGAGAGAAAATAGTAAGATGTGTATATGTACGGGAGAGAAAAAAAATGCGTAAAAAATGCGTTTGAGAGACTAAACCTACCTTGTTTATTTTACAGGTTCGCTAAACCACACTTTCAAAACACATTATATCCAACACTTCCTTTTAAACATCTTATGTTTCACTAGACGATTAAACACACATAGTGGCGACAATTTTATAGTATTGCAAATCTTTTTTTTTTTTTTTTTTTTTTTTTTTTTTAATATATAGGTGTAAGTGAGAGTAAAGAAAGTTTATGGATCAAATTGTAATTAAGTATTTAAATAACTAATAGATTGTATTGTCGCTTATAAATAAGTGTATTTTTGCCGAACAACATTACTCATTATATAAGTTTTTATGCTTTTAAGCGAGACGAAAATTTAACAATTTTTTATTGTCAGTTACGAGAAGAATACACTAAGACACAAGATCTTTCAACAAACAACATACTAGACCATGATGTACGTGATCATTGGCAGTCTCCCACTCCAGAAGTCACTAAATTTAACTGTGATGCTGCACATATGCCTAGTAATGGTAAAATAGGGTTGGCTTTCTTGGGACGTAATCATGAGGGAACTGTATTCATTTCAGGTGCGAAAAATGTAAGTTTTACCAATTTTGTTCTACTTGCAGAAGCAATGGCAGTGTTATGGGTTGTTCAGATAGCTCGAGATAAACAATCCTCAAGGATTGAAGTGGAAATAAATTCTCTAACTTTACAACGGTCGCTCTATACAAAGAGACCTCTATTTCAAATTGCTAGTTTATGGCACGATATTCTTGATATAAGCTATCAGTTTGACTCATGCAAGTGGATCTTCATGAAGCGCGGTAAAAATTTGCCTGCTCATACTATTGCTAATTGGGTTTTAGATACCCATGTAAATTCTATTGTCAATGGACTTGTTTGTAATTTAGCAAGCTCTTCAGTGCTTATGGATGTTCGTGAACTTTAATGCAAATCGTATGTTCAAAAAAAAAAAAAAAAAAAAAAAAAAAAAAAAAAAGTGTGTTATAAGATAGGGTGGGTATATTTTGATTTCTTACCCTAAAAAGATATAAACCGAACCAACTTACTTACCCTATATAAAAAACGAGAGGGAGGTACCCGTCGCGTTGCGGCGAGGTGTCTGCCATACCTTTGGACTACTGTCACAGCGAATGCCGACGGTGTCTTATGAAAGCATTTACTTACATTATGGCTACCACTGTTTGTAAAAAATGGTTTGTTCTAAGCCCGCTGACGGAAAACATACTTATCTACAGTCTTACACATGGATGCTAAACTTACCATACAAAATGGCATGTTTCACGACTTTTACAGCCTTATACATACTTGCTACAGTTATTATTACATATTAAAGTGGCTAACTAAAGTATTCTAAGTAGTAGCCTTTGTATAAATTTCATAATAGCCTTTGTGTTGATTTAAACAGTTTCGGAATAAAATTTACACTATTCCAGTCACCTTCCGCTGATTTATCGGGCATACATATATTATCATCCGTAGGCCGTAAAAAAGCATCCTTCTTTGCACTTCTGCCACAACATGTTTTTTTTTCCCTTTAGGTAAGACCCTTGCGTAAAGTTGCGCTGCTGCAAAGGAAAAAAACGCGGTGTGAGCATCACCAAACTATGTTGTAAGAATTAGTAAAAAGCAGGCTATGTATCTAAAAACCTGAAATTACCTAAGGAAAAAAAATGCTAATTTGTTATGCAGTTGCTAAAGTCAATTTTTTTAAGCGGCAAATTACCGGGTGCAAATTACAGGATTGCTGTTTGTGGAAAACTATAAGGGGGGTTGAATAGTTTTTACCGTTTTAAAGTTTTATTTGCTTTGTTACTATATGTTAATTTCAAAGGAAACAATCACAAATAAATAATCACACAATGTAAACAAAAGATAAGGAAAGGAAAGATCAAACCACACGACACTGTTGTTTATAGTGGTTCGGCTACAAGGACTCTCTTCCTTGCCCTACTCCACTCCCCGAGTTTCCTACTTGAGAGTTTATCTTTCACTAAGAAACAAACTCCTTTTCTAGGCGGAGAAAACCTTTACACGTCGCTTACTTCCTTTTCCGGTACTAAGCTAAACACCGGGTTCTTTCACAAGGTAGAACCAACCTGACGTCGCCTATTTACTTTATCGACACTAAGCTAGATGTCGAGTTCTTTACACGGGTACAACTACTCCCAACACTCTTTGTGCTTTAAGGACTAAAGCACTAACCACACTCACTGATTACAAATGAAAGATATGATGTGTGAAACAAACTACAATATCACACAGTAATGCAACTAAAGGATTACGGTTCTGTAGATCCTTGAATGCTTGATCTCTTTTCTACAAAATAAAAGATCAAAGTGAAATGCAACTATGAATGATGTTAGTAAGATATGTACTGAATGAATATGTGTGTTAAAGCTATATGAGTGATGATAGAGCCAAATGATCAGCTTCCTATTTATAGGCAAGCTGATCTTCAGCTCACGGATCCCACGGATCCCTCACAAGGGATCCGTCCTTTATATGATTTGGATCCGTGGGACGTGACAGCTAAGGTTTAGTTGTCTCTTACCATATCTTAGTTGTATCTTACCAAATCATCCAAGATCCTCAAATGTCAACTATGTATCTTGCAAATCTAACCAAGATATATCAAAGATATTGTATGTGATGCATGCAATGATGTCATGGAATGGTTTTAGAATTAAAGTTTCCTTTTAAAGAAACAAGTTACTAAATAAGCAAACTTGTAATTCTTGGTTAATATGTGAAGTGTAAAATGTGTACTTAAGAGACTTAAGCTAGTATTTATTATTTGCTAAAAGATATTCCTTTTATTTGTCATTAACAAAACTAATGAAAGATCAAAGAATATAATAACGTTTTTGAGACGCTATTTGTATTAACAATCTCCCCCTTTTTGTTGATGACAAAACATAAGGTATATTTTTTAGCAAGAGAATAAATATAGCATGAGTTCTTAAAAATATATATTAAGTTTGTTTATTAAAGAAAAGTTTTGTAAAAAATGTATGTACTGTGATGAATCACAGTTGATGCAAACTTAGTCCCTTTCTCCCCCTTTTTGTCGAAACAAAAAGAGTAGCGTAGCGGAATGCGATTTTGAGAACTTTAAAGCTCCCCCTTGTTTTATACTCCCCCTAGATGGAGTAATCAAGGAAATAATGCATGAATCTACAAAACAAACGGTTAGTATATGAAATGCTTATGAGATGCTCCCCCTGGATGTATACTCCTCACTTCTTGAGTACCAACGTATACTATGAAGGGTATTATATGCTGCAAATGAAATGTTAGTAATGAATGACTTTAATGAAGAAGTAGAATGCTTTTGAAGTATTCTCCCAAACAAGCCTTTCAATAAGTTTTGACTTTTAAAAGTCAAAGTAAGTGTCTGATCATTATTTTTACCTAAAGCAATCATAATTATAGGTTAGATAGTGATGTTAGTTCACAATGATAATGATAATATGCAATATGTTGATCACTCATAAGCATAAAACATCATATTCATAGATAATGAAAATTTTGTGACAAAAGTCACAATGGTGAAATGATGTTACAATTACAATAAAAAGACATCCTAGAAAAATAAAAAGTCCTAAAGCAACAATTTAAAAGGTCCTAACAACTAGTCTAAAAAGCTCCTATTGAGGAGGATGAGAGATTGCGTTTAAACGTTCAAGAACATGGTTCAAGATGAACCTCATCTCATTTTTAAGCTCATGGACCAAGATGTTGGTCCTTTGGGCCAAGTGAGCCGTTCTCTCACAGTGTGCGCAATCATGACTTGAGAAGCCGGAGGAAGACTAGGCTCCAAGTTTTGTGGTGGTGGTGGTGATGGTGTTTGGTTGTTGTTGTTGTTGTTTGATGGTTGTTGTGGTGTTTGGAAGGAGTTCATAAGAATGTTTTGAATGTCCATTGCTTCATGAAGGCGATGGTCAACCATACCCGAGAGAGTATAGAGTTGGTTTAACTCCTCACTTATCTCCTCTTGTGTTTGAGGAATGTTGCTCCACATTGCTTCATCAATGGCAATGAGTGTTGAAGTTGGTGATAGTGGTGGTATTTGTGGACGAGGTTGTGGTGCTTCACGATATAGAGGACCATGAATCTCCGGATGGAGAGGATGAAATAGCATAGGTTCTAAGTTTTCAAGACTTATTGGTGGAGGATTGGTGGATGTAGGTGGAAGATCTTCTAACTCTTCAAGATATGGTTGTGGAGATGTTGGTGGTGTTCTAAATAGTTCCATGGGTTGGAGTTTTGGTGAGGATGGTGATGAGGCAGACTTCTCAGACTGTGATGGAGCGGGAGCAGGAGCAGGAGCGGGTGGTGGTGTGGTTGCTACAGGAGTAATGGTAGGAGGTGGTGTTTTTATAACTACATGTGAGGGAGTTGGAGTGGATAAAGTAGGAAGTTTTCACTAGCAATAGGTGAGGATATGTTTAGTGGTGATGATTCTTCAGAGGATGAGTTGTGAATGTTGATAAAACAACAAGGTTTCACACTCATACGGGCTGTTCGTTTTAGTGGCTTGGATGTGGAGGAGTTGTTTGATTTTGTCATTGAGACTATTTGGTGAAGTATGATAGCTAAAATGTACAGGAGAAGAGATGTTTGTGATGTGAATTGAAGATCCTAAATTGCTAATTTATAGACAGAAGGTTTGTGAGTCTGTATGTGTGGATTTGATGTGAATCCAATAGAGAATGTTGGTTTCTAATGATTTGGAACAAAAATTTGTGCAGGTCATATCAAGGAAGTCAATCCATTGAGCTTTGGTTGAGTAATATGTTGTGGATATGCAGTTAATACAAGAGGATAGTGGAAAATCTGATGATTTGATATTTCCACAGATTTGACGGATCCCTAAAAAGGGTTCCTTCTTTGTATCAGTTTGGTAACTCACACCTAATAATTCAAAAGTTTAAATTTTGGTGGGAATTTTTGTTCATAAGTTTCTAAGAATTCCTAAATGATTCTAAGAGGAATTATGATCAGTGAATGAATCCTAAGTGATACTAAACATTTAAGATTTAATAATCGGGATAAGTCGGAAAAGTTTTATAATTTTACTGGGAAACCTGCGGATCCAAGTGGATTCAAATGCGGAACCATGTTCAGGGATCCGCCAAATCCGCAGGTTGGTGGATGGCGGATCCAACGATAAGCCTTGGCGGAGCCCAGGTGTGGGATCCGCCGGATCCGTATGCCTAAAACTAAAGAAAGTAAACAGAACATATGTCATATTTCGCGTTTTTCTACGAAAACCCGAAAATTCACCTAGACCTTACTTAACATCTAATATGTATAGCAAAACAACTAAATATGATAACATTAACACATGATTGCACATAGTTTAATCCGTACTTAGAAACTTACCGTTTTAGGTGTTATGCCAAACACTGGCTATAACCCGGAAAATTGATAACCATGATGGTTATCTACCTGCAAGTGTTAGTTATTACACATACACAACAAGTATTATCAGATAAATTCTAGACACATAGAAGTTTAACAACACAATATCCAACATTGTTTAAAACCAAACACTCCATCAACTCAGCTTCTTCTTCAACTTCTTCATCCCCTTGTGTAATTTCATCATCCAACGACCCAGATTCTTCACCATTCCTTTGATGTTTCGATACTCAGCGGATTCATTTTGAATTGGAGGAAGATGGCTCAAGTATTCGGGTGGAGGAATCCTAGAATTTGGCAATCCATCATCTTTACTCATTGAAGATGATGAGGATGATGTTGGTACACGAGGACGTTTGCCCTTATCAACACTAACCCTAAAGTCGCTCAAAGGAACGAAGGTATGTTCAATTTCATTGTAATCCGGAACAAAGCCTAAATGGTTTGGACGAGCGGGTGCAAAGGCTCTATAAAGTCAGGTTAAAAGCATACCATAAGGCATTGCAATCTTGCTTTGAACCAGAATGTCACACATTCTTTTGGCAACATAATAAGCAAGATTGAAGGGTTGATGAGTAGAGATGTTGTACATCATGTGACATAAACAAGTATTGATATGATCACGGTTTCATATGGTGCACATCACATTTGCCCTTAATACATCCTCCATCTTCTTGAATTCGGGTTTTAGTTCATTAAGCTCCATTGCAAATGGATCTCTAGCAACTTCACGACCACGATACATTCTTGTGGGGTTGTTTTTAGGAATGAAGAGATGTTCCCTAATCACTTCTTTTGATTCGAGAGGAGTGGCATATGGTGCCGTCCTATCGAGATTGGAGTCTAAGATTGTTAAGGACCATTTGTCCGAGTAAATACATGTCCCTTGGCTTAGAATTCCTAAGACCTCACCAAATTGATCAAGAGGGATGTTGACAAGATTTCCATTTAGAGTAAAATGAAGACTTAAGTAACCTTCATCACTCGAACTAAGACCTACACTAGCATAGAACTCAAGTATGAACCTAGGAATAATTGGTTCATCTATATCTAAAAGAGAATCAAATCGAATTGCGGCTAATTGTTCCCTAAGTTGTGTTCCTTCATAGAATGATGAATCTACGGCTCTACCCTCATGGACATACTTTTTCTCTAAGGCTTTGAAAATTTCGATTTGGGCATTGGTTAGACCTTTGGTTTTGTGGACTTTGGGTAAGTAGTTAACGGTTCTTTTGTGATCGTAGTTGGTTGCGGGAGGCATGATTTTCCTAAGTACAAAAAGTTAAATAGTTTTAGTTAAAATGATAAAAGGAAGTGTAAAATTCCTAGTGTGTGCCTACATGGGGACAATGTGGAGGTGCGGTTATCTCGACTCCTTTTGATGCAAGAAAAATTAGTTTATGCAAATTTTGTTTACAAACGAGAGATAACCCAAACGCTCCTATTTCAATGTAGCTACGGTTGAATGTACCCGAAAATACATATTAGTTATGTATTCCCTTTAGCATTCAAGAGACATTATGCAAGTGAAGTCTAAAAGATAACGTTTTTGCATTTGTATGAACAATGTAAGAAAAAATCATTTTACCTAGTCGTTAGAAGATTTTAGTGAAAAATTTTCATGGGGTTTTTGTTAAATTAAGACAATGTGCTATGAGATGCAATTCCTAACTAAGAAAAACATGTTTTTAAGTATAATGCAATAAATATGCTTCATGATTTTTCAAGAATTATGCATATACCCCAAGTTTTGGTTTTGTGCATGAAATGGAAATCCTAGACGCAGATCAGGAGTATAAATATGATAAGAATACTTACAGTGATGTTAGAAGCACAAATTTGTGGAAGAAAATGGTCTAAATTGTGATGGAGATTAAGTGTGTGTCGAGTATAGTAAGGTGATATGTTTTGGAGTGAGGAGTGAATAGTAGTTGTTCTTGTTTATTAAATAATAAACTGAACTCAGCATGCGACGGATCCGGCGGATCCCAAACAAAGGATCCGTCCTTGTTATCGATTGGATCCGCGGATTCAGAACACATGTTTTGGTTTAGTGTCGTGTGTATCTAAACTAATGTTTATACTAATGTTTCTCCTAATCACTAGGTTCCATTAATCCTAATCCAAGTCTAAGATAATTGAAAGGTTCTCGTTTAAGTGGTTTAGTGAGAATATCGGCAATGTTGTCCTCTGAGGAAACTTTCTCAATTGAGATGATTCCCTTCTGTACATTGTCGCGAAGGAAGTGATGGCGTATTTCAATATGTTTGGTTCTAGCGTGTTGGACTGGATTTTTGCTTAGATCGATAGCACCTTTGTTGTCGCAAAGAATGGGAATGTTGTTAAGTTCAATTCCATAGTCGACGAGAGCTTGTTTCATCCACAGTGCTTGTTGACACGCCTTTCCTGCAGACACATACTCTGCCTCTGTTGTTGAGATTGCAAGGGCAGTTTGTTTCTTAGCGAACCATGATGTTAGACAATATCCTACAAAAGTACAAATACCGCTAGTACTTTTCCTATCAACATAATCACCTGCGTGATCTGAGTCAGTATACACTATGGTTTCTACACCCGTTCCTTTGGGATACCATAATCCTAAGTGTGTAGTACCTTTGATGTACCTAAATATTCTTTTAACGGCTTCAAGATGGGACGTTTTTGGATCTTCTTGAAAACGTGCACATAGACAAACACTAAACATAATGTCAGGCCTACTAGCCGTAAGATAGAGTAAACTACCAATCATTCCTCTATATTTAGTGCTATCTACGGATTCATTTTCTTCATCCTTAGTGAGTTTGGTTTCGGAGGACATGGGTGTTCTCATGGGTTTTGAGTCTTCAAGACCAAACTTCTTAAGCATATCTTTGATATACTTTGATTGGTTGAAGAATATCCCATCTTCTAATTGTTTAATTTGGAGACCTAAGAAAAAGTTTAGTTCCCCCATCATACTCATTTCAAACTCGTCATGCATGATTTTTGAGAAATCGTCGCATAACTCTTGACAAGTTGAACCGAATATAATGTCATCCACATATATTTGGACTATGATAATATGTGATCCCTTTTTCTTGGTGAAGAGAGTATTGTCTACTAGGCCCATGGTATACTTATGGTCAACTAGGAAAGTCTTAAGTCGATCATACCAAGCCTTTGGTGCTTGCTTAAGTCCGTATAAAGCTTTCTTAAGTTTGAAAACATAATTTGGTTTTTCAAAGTCGGCAAAGCCGGGAGGTTGTGCAACATATACTTCTTCATTTATAAGACCATTTAAGAAAGCACTTTTGACATCCATTTGAAATAACTTAAAATCATGTGCACATGCATATGCAAGTAATATTCTAATAGATTCAAGTCTAGCTACGGGTGCAAAGGTTTCATCGTAATCTATACCTTCTTGTTGATTGTAACCTTGAGCTACTAGCCTAGCTTTATTTCTAGATATAATACCTTTTTCATCCATTTTATTTCTAAAGACCCATTTGGTGCCTATTATGGTTTGGTTTTTAGGTGGAGGGACCAATGTCCAAACATCATTTCTAATAAATTGATTAAGTTCTTCTTGCATAGCAATTACCCAAGATTCATCTTTTATTGCCTCGTCTATATTTTTAGGTTCAATAGTTGAAATAAAACAAAAATAATTACTTTCATTTTGAGCTTTGGATCTTAATGTTCTTTCATTAAGTTTTCCTATGACGTTTTCTAATGGATGACTTTTAGTTTCTTTAATATTGACTATTTCTCCTTTTACGGGTTCATTGTCATTTTCAATGTTTTCTATATCATTAACCATTTGACTTTCAACTAAGTCATCATCTACCAAAGGTGATGTCTTAGAGGGAGGTGGACTTTCGTTGAATGTTACGTTCAACGATTCCTCGACTCTTGATGTTTCCTTGTTTAATATAATGTATGCTTTACTGTTTTGTGAGTACCCAAGAAATACACCTTCATACGACTTTGGGTCGAACTTAGTGAGATAGTCCTTTGTGTTTAAAATGAAGCACTTGCTTCCAAAAACTCTAAAATATCCTAATGTAGGCTTTTTGCCTCGATAAATTTCATAAGGAGTTTTATTTAAAAATTGTCTAATTAAAACTCTATTTAGGATATATGTAGAAGTATCTACAGCGTGACACCAAAATTTTTGTGGTATGTTTTGTTCATTTAACATAGTTCTACTCATTTCTTGAATTGTTCTATTTTTACGTTCTACTACACCATTAGATTGAGGTGTACGAGGAGCCGAGAAATTATGAGTTATTCCATTATTATCACAAAATTTTCCAAATTGAATTTCATTGTCAAATTCTCGACCATGGTCAGTTCTAATAGATACTATATTACTTCCTATTTGATTTTGAATTTTCTTGCTTAGAATTTCAAATTTGTCGAATGCCTCATTTTTAGTTTTCAAAAACTTTGTCCATGTATATCTAGAGTAATCATCTACTATGACTAAAGTGTAAAAATTTCCTCCATAACTTTGTATAGCCGACGGGCCAAACAAATCCATATGTAATAATTCTAGGCATCTAGATGTAGATACCATGTTTTTAGCCTTATGGCTATTATGTACTTGTTTCCCAATTTTGCAAGCATCACAAAAGTGTTGGTCATATTTCAACTTGGGTAGGTTCCTAACGAGTTCTTTGGATGACAAAGATTGAATAAGCCTCATATTAGCATGACCTAAGCGTCGATGCCATAGAGTTGAGTTTTCGTCCAAGGAGGTAAGACATAACTTATCTTTAGGTGTTTTATCTAATTTCATAACATAGACATTATTCTTTAAAACACCTTTTCCTACGGTTATGCCATCTTTAAGTATTTTACTTCCATTTTCACTGAAAAGGACGTTATACTTTTTGCGGCATAATTGACTTATACTAAGTAAATTAAATCCTAAATTATCTACATGAGCAACATCATCAATAGATAGAGAGTCATGAGAGATTGTACCTTTTCCGATGATTTTACTTTTAAGCTTGCTACCGAATGTGACATTACCTCCGTCATACACTTGATAGGTTGAGAAAAGATTTTTGTTTCCTGTCATGTGTCTTGAGCACCCACTATCTTTGATCCACTCATCAGGTTCAAGATCAACTTTCAAGCATACCTAAGTTCATAAAAGACTCAAACATTTGGTCCCCAATATCTCATGGGTCCGTTTGGGTTAAACATGACATTATCATGGTTTATGTATGTAAATGGTGGACAATTGTTCCATGACATATAACTAGGACCATGAAAGTTTCTTGGTATGTTTTGGTTCCAATTATTTTGATAAGTATGTTGTGGATTAACTATACTCTTTGGAAAGGGGTGTTTGGGAAAACTCATTTGAGGTCTCTGTTGATCCGTTTTAACTCTATATTCATTTCTAGCTTGTCCTCTTCCTAAAGATACTGCTGGTTTATGTTTATTATTATTTATACTACTGTTAGGTTTCTTAGTAACTTTAACAAACTCGGAACGGTCGACTTTGTGAACCTTCTGTTCAACTTCTGTACTCGCGGATCCTTTGGATACACTTGGCGGATCCAAATTTTTGGATCCGTCGGATCCGTGAGTGTCCAACTTGGTTGAATCAGTTTTATTCACAGTCTGTTCCTTATAGTCACTTAAGGTTCCTAGTTTCATAAAGCCTAGTCCTGTTTTATCATGAGGTAGCTTTTGCATTTTCATTATTTCATCTGCACAACTTATGTTTTTATCAAACCTTTTAAACTTTGAATTTTGTTTGATTAAATCTTCCTGTGTGGTTCTTAAGGTTTCTAATTCAAGTTTTAGTTCTTGACAAGACACACACGTTTCTTTACTATCTTTACCTTTTTCAATTCGTATTGCTTTTTCTTTAAGCCAAAATACTTCATTTTCTAAAAGTGTTGTCTTTGTTTTCAAAAACTTGTTTTTGTTTATGATTTTTAAAGTAACGTCACACAGTTTGTTATATTCTACTTCTAAGGTTTCATCATCTATAGAGGAGTATGAATCAGAATGTACCTCTTCTGTGTCATTAGCCATAAGTGCCATTTCGTTCTTCTTAGGCTCATCATCATCATCTCCTTCACTATCGCTCCAAGCTCCACTAACGAAGGCTCTTTGAGACTTGGTCTTTGGAGGCTTTGGACATTCTCCTATTAAGTGACTGGAGTCACCACACCTATAGCATTTCCTATCAACCTTACCTTTCTTATCGTCACGATCTTTCCGAGAGGATTTCTTTTCATCACGAGGTGGTTTTACAAACTTTCCTCGTCTCCTGAAGAATTTCTTGAAATCCCTCACGACCATGGCATACTCTTCATCATCACTGTTTGAACAAGACTCATCATCATCACTTGACTCGACTTTGGCTTTCAAGGCAATAGACTTAATCTTCTCCTTTTTGCCTTTGACAATTTTCGAGTCTTTTTCCATAATCATTTCGTGAACTTTAAGGTTTCCTATGAGCTCATCCAGTGTCATGCTTGAGAGATCTTTAGATTCTTCAATAGCTGTCACCTTTGCTCTCCATTTCGGATGGAGTGCTCTTAGAAATTTCCTGACAAAATTCTTACTAGAAAAAGATTCATCAAGTGCTTTAAGTGATGTAATAATAGTATTGAACTTAGCAAACGCACTATCAATGGTCTCATCTTCAGAGATAACAAATTGTTCGTATTGTTGGACAAGGAGATCAATTTTGTTATCTTTTACTTGTGAGTTCCCTTGATGTGTGATAATAAGAGATTGCCAAATATCCTTAGCCGTTTTACACATAAAAACTCTTTCGTATTCTTTCTTAGGTAAGGCATTATAAAGCATCATTTTGGCTTCATTATTTTTGGCAATTAGTTTCTTTTGCTCATCACTGTGACGAGTAAGAGAAGCTCCTTCATCCCGACCACCCGAAATATTATTACTAATAGGTTTGTAATCACCATCAACTATAATATACCATAGATCTATGTCCTTTGACTTTACATAAGTCTCAAAGCGATTTTTCCAATAAATAAAACAATTTGGTTCAAATAGAGGTGGTCACTGCATAGATTGCCCTTCTTTAAAGTTTTCAAAATCCATGGATCGTTTTAAGTTTTAAAATACAATATATTTTAAAGATCTTAAGTAACGTAGCTCTTGATGCCAATTGTGGAAAACTAGAAGGGGGGTTGAATAGTTTTTACCGTTTTAAAGTTTTATTTGCTTTGTTACTATATGTTAATTTCAAAGGAAACAATCACAAATAAATAATCACACAATGTAAACAAAAGATAAGGAGAGGAAAGATCAAACCACACGACACTGTTGTTTATAGTGGTTCGGCTACAAGGACTCTCTTCCTTGCCCTACTCCACTCCCCGAGTTTCCTACTCGAGAGTTTATCTTTCACTAAGAAACAAACTCCTTTTCTAGGCGGAGAAAACCTTTACACGTCGCTTACTTCCTTTTCCGGTACTAAGCTAAACACCGGGTTCTTTCACAAGGTAGAACCAACCTGACGTCGCCTATTTACTTTACCGACACTAAGCTAGATGTCGAGTTCTTTACACGGGTACAACTACTCGCAACACTCTTTGTGCTTTAAGGACTAAAGCACTAACCACACTCACTGATTACAAATGAAAGATATGATGTGTGAAACAAACTACAATATCACACAGTAATGCAACTAAAGGATTACGGTTCTGTAGATCCTTGAATGCTTGATCTCTTTTCTACAAAATGAAAGATCAAAGTGAAATGCAACTATGAATGATGTTAGTAAGATATGTACTGAATGAATATGTGTGTTAAAGCTATATGAGTGATGATAGAGCCAAATGATCAGCTTCCTATTTATAGGCAAGCTGATCTTCAGCTCACGGATCCCACGGATCCCTCACAAGGGATCCGTCCTTTATATGATTAGGATCCGTGGGACGTGACAGCTAAGGTTTAGTTGTCTCTTACCATATCTTAGTTGTATCTTACCAAATCATCCAATATCCTCAAATGTCAACTATGTATCTTGCAAATCTAACCAAGATATATCAAAGATATTGTATGTGATGCATGCAATGATGTCATGGAATGGTTTTAGAATTAAAGTTTCCTTTTAAAGAAACAAGTTACTAAATAAGCAAACTTGTAATTCTTGGTTAATATGTGAAGTGTAAAATGTGTACTTAAGAGACTTAAGCTAGTATTTATTATTTGCTAAAAGATATTCCTTTTATTTGTCATTAACAAAACTAATGAAAGATCAAAGAATATAAATAACATTTTTGAGACGCTATTCGTATTAACACTGTTTCTTGATTAACCTCCTGGTTAGCTGCAGTCACATCTTTGTTAACCCTCTCATCCATATCAGCTACACCAACTGCTTTATCCGCTATATGCATTGCTTCCTAAAAAAACAAAACATTACCATATTTCCAACAATGCTTTAGTTATTGAGTCACTACTGTTTTAGATCCGGCATGTATTGCTTAATAAAGATCTAAATTTTATCCGCTTCAGGCCCGAAACACATCTATTCAGTCCCGTCTTTTCATCCTAATCCGACTATTTCAGCACGCATACGCACCCCATGGCAGGCCCGATTTCAGCCCCCAATTCAACACCCATTTCAGTTGTCAATCTGACACATGTTAGCGTCCACTTGAGGCCCTAAAACCCATTCTGGTCCCCACTTTAGCTCTAATCTGCTACCCATTTTGACCTTAATGATCCTGGTAAGAACGTTAGGTTACTTTTCAAAATTAGCACCATCGATACTTAGGTTAGTTTTCAGTTACCTTGATCCAGAGAACGAAAAACGTGCCACTCAGCGCGCGCAACGTGGTGCAACTATTTTGTACGCCGTTGCCAATACCTGTTACTGTAGGCTAAACCAAAGCATTAGCTACATATTGTATTCATCATTGTATTACACTTAAGAAACCAATTCCAATTTGCTACATGATTATGAAAACTTCAATTGGGCTATTTTAGGCGTTAAAGTTTACAAATCTGTTCGTGAGTGCGTTTATGTCTTCAAATGGTAACATACCTTCATAAAAGTTTGGTATTTCTTGTGGGCAACTTCTTGAAAGTGTTATCTGTTAAGCGCATTATGTAGCAGCCTTGTGCACTGCATGTGGAGCAGTGGCGGAACTAGGAGCCAAGTTCAGGGGTAGCGAAATACGAAAACTTGTTTAGGGGTAGTGAAAATTTGTTTCAGGGGTAGCGAAATCGCCAAAAAATTGCCAAAAAAACGTAAAAAAATGACCAAAAATTCCACTACCGGGTAAAAGTTCAGGGGTAGCGGTCGCTACCCCTGGGTTACATGTAGTTCCGCCCCTAATGTGGAGCATAGAACTCTTCCATTTAGTGATGGATGTGCATGAGCTTCTCTTAGAAGTTGATCCAACACGGCTGTCTGTAATTGACATCAGTTGCGAATCAGGTTCGACTTTGATAAAAATAGGTCAATAAATAAAAATAACGCCCATTATTTCGTACCTGTTAAATGTTCCAGGATATAATCGCATCCTGCACAAAACCATAGTTAGTAAGCAATTTGTATAATTATTACTATAAACTTGAATGTGACCGAAATCAGATTCCTTCACCATTGTATCTATTTGTCATATGCACTATATTTTTTCTCTTGTTTTAGCTTCCATCCTTCTACTCTTTCCTTCCACGCAACATTTCCAAGCCCATAAGTATTCAAGTCCTTTGAGGGGTCCACAATTCTTACATGAACTGTAAAAAGCGTAGCTATTAGTATAAGTATGTAACTACCACACTAACAATAGAGGATTTAAGGTTAATAATACTGTCTAATAAAAGTACCTGGTTGCCTGGGATCGATATACGGAAGTGAGTGGACCTTGTCACCGGGGCCTAATGGACATGATGTAATTCTTACAGACAGATTGTACGGTGTTGCACTCGGCATTTCTCCAGATACCTAAAAATAAGAGTATATTAGTAATGTTACTATTGTAGTTTAATAATTAAACTCTGTTGTAGCTGGTATTAAACTGATTAGTCGAAACTGGCAATTGACATCTAAATGGAAAATCACTTTCTAATACACACGTTTGAACCTTCCCTTGATTATAAGAACACCACCAAATATAGATTATTTCGATATATGTTGTTTTCTTATTTGGCTTGTCTTGAAAAGAAAATCTTTTAACGGATAACCTTAAAGTAACCGATAAAGCTCGGTCCTAATGTCCAGTAAGTTTTATTTGCAAGGGTTTTCTTTTTTTTGGTCCCGCTACTCAAGATAGAACCTACAAATAGATAGAAACTGATATATATATGGATACATTGTGGCCCTTTTAAAACTATTACAAAAACCAACATACTATTCAAAAGTTCAGAAACATAACGAAAAGTGTCTCTATTTCAGCACATTCAGCTTTGAAAAATAATTAAATAAGCCAGAGGTTATCGCAAAAAAGAACTATAATATCAGCCTAAAAGACACATAAATGACAACTGAATTGCCATTTTATCATGTGATAGTCAAATATCAAGATTAATCATTACTTACTTGATGCCCATTAATGAGACGTGTAATAGGTTGGTGAGATTCATGTCTAGAAGTGTATGAAATTTCAGAATCATCTCGTAGCCAATGGCGTGTCGACTTTCCATTCCCCTGAACATAATCAAACTTTTCACTAAAAAGAAAACCAAGTTTAATCAAAACATAACGAAACCAAATGTAATTGAAACTTTTTCTACTGGTCCCCTTAGAGATTTTTGGAGCAAACTGTCAAAACTTCTGTACATCATTCAGACCCTCTGCTATGGCCCCAAGTTGTCTATAGGAAGCAGGTCTAGTATTGCATTGCTAAAATAAGAAAACGAAAAAACGCCGTTAAAGTGTGTCCATAACAGAAGGCATAATATATGCATATAGCTAAAATAGATAGTAGGTAGTCACAAAATATTTACTACTATATAACTTTTAGAAATCGGTAAAAATAAAAATCTAAACTTAGAATTTAGTTATCTTGCAAAAAAAAAAGCAATATTGGTGGTAGTTACATATATTTGTAACATCAAGGAAATCCAACTTTCATACACGATCAATAAAAGTCTGCTACAATATCACGTCATTCTTATATAACAGAAGGTTCAAAGTTTATTAAAAGCAATAATAATAAAACCTGATATAGAATCCTGAAGGTCAGTAGCTTCATGTCTAAGCAACCAAGATCTGTTTGCAAGTGTCCCAAAAGCCAGAACATAAGTGCCCTGAATTCCAAGATAAATTAATTAGCGTGCATTCAAAGAAGAACCGCGATTTGTAGAAAAAAAACTAACCGTCAGGCTTCTTATGCAATGTCCCTTACATCCTTTGATGAATGCTTTCCAGAAAATTCACATATTTTCCAACCACAGTTTAATGACACACATAAATCAGTAAGAGGCAATTATAATCTTACGATCTCGCTCTTTCCATTCATATGTAAACTTTTGTGTTGTACATATTGAGTTTCTTTTAGCTGAAGACATGGTATAAAGCAAAAGGTTCAATTTCTAAATCTGTACAAACAATTGATACCTGGAGGCCATGTAGCAAGCAGGTAATTGTGTTTATCATCTCGGTCTCTTTTGTTCAACTGCAACACAGACAACCTCAACAATACAATTAAATACAATACTTATTGATTTCTGTGAAATGTAACTGAACGAAAAAAGCTACTAACCACCTGCACCAGATCGAGGATGCCAATCTGGAAGCTCATAGCTGCATAAATTCCAATTTGGACAATTTTTATAGGGAAATATAGGGAAAAAAATAAGATATACAAATAACATTAAATACTTACACTTGGTGTTCCATTCTCAATCGACCTGCACTTCTTACTTTATGGTTTTTTTGCTGATACGGTCACTTTGGCTTTGGACACAGTATTATTTGGCAATGGCATATTATGCTCACTCATGATTCCATACACCTGTAAGAAGCTCTTCGGTCTCGATCACCGCAGGATGTACCTTAGGAACGCAAAGATCTTCAATATCTTCAATGATCAAAGTAGGCTTCTTTGGATCTTTGGTTCTACCAGGAGTAACTGGAGCAAATCTTAGAATTCACAACAACAAAATGAGACAACAAACCTTGATAGTTCACTTTTATGATGCTCACAGTCTTTCTTCAGTGTACACATTGCAATTTGGATTCTCTTTCTTGCAAAACACCTACACAAATTTGAAAAATTTATACTTGACAAAGATGGCATATTATTAACTATGTATGTTTTTTTTTTCTAAAATGTTAAAAAATATAGCTATTAAATACTCTTACTTTTCCAAAAGTGATCATCTGGTAATGGAGCTCGTATCTGCATAAAATTTTCATTACATATCAGTTTACTTTGTGTAAAATATCTTGTATAGATTAAGTTAATTTGTGATGGAAATAGGGAATTACAATGAACCGGCATCAAGATCATCAGATAATCTTATCAATTTATTAAAAATAAAGAAAAAAGAAAAAATTAAATAAATAAAAATAAAAATAAAACATCAATAGAATTAAAATAAAGATTAACGTTCCTAAGCTTATCCGCCAATTGAAGGTGGAAATGGGCCAATGATGGACTCAGTTAGTGGGCTAAACTTTTATTAATTTTATAAGGGAGCGGGTAATATAATAAGTGTTGTATTCTATACAGTACCAATATTAGATACAGTACTTTACAGTATCATCTTTGACCAATCAGAATTTAATAAATTAGTTTCTATTTATTTAATCCAAGTTATTATCCAAGGATATTTATGGTAATTTACATTGACACAACTACATCCTAAAAAAAATGAGAGGTTTTTATTTGTTTTAAACTTCCTCACAGATTTATTAGGTATAAATCTTTATCACATATTTTTTAGGTATAAAAATTATCAGATCGCAAACATAGGTCAATAAGTCATATTAATATTTCTTGTCGTCTTCAATTAAAGAACCTCGTACAAATTAAATGGTGTGTGAAGAATCGAATTTTAAATTGATTGTGGGGCAGAATAGTTATCAATTTGACATGTTAAAGGACTTTCGTTAAAAGTCTCAATTTGATTTTCGAATATTATAATTTGTGGGGCTGCATTGAATTAAAATCTTAATCAATGGTGGAGAAGTAGTCAACGTGGAGAAGTAGTCATGTTAATTCGAAACAGGTATTTAGTTATGGTTTAAATTGCATTAGCTAATACTAATATGATTAAATATTTAATTTTTAGTTTTTATTTGGAAACAGGTATTTAGTTTTTGGATTGTTTTTTAAATACGCTTTTGATTGAAGTTTATGTGGCCACCGGAAAACATACATGTTTTGGAAGGCGTACACCTATGTTCTAATGAATTCGATGAGAAAGCGCACAGTGCACATATGTTCTTGGAAGACGTGCACATATGTTCAAGTGAATTGGATGAGAAAGTGAAGAGTGTACACATGTTTATATTTAACAAGATACTTGTACATGAATTGTATTTTATTTAATATCAAATTTTGTTATATTCTTTGTTTATTATAAATTTTTAGAGGTTACATGTGTATGTTTATGTTTTTTGTCATAAATTTCGAAACCAAAGAATGTACATTAGAAACATATATGCAATTACTCTTCAATGTTTAAAAAAATTGTAAATCGTATACAATGAACACATATAAACTTACATTCATAAATTAAAAAAAAAAACATATATGCACATATTTTTTGAAAACTTGTTTGCTGAAAAAAAAAAAAAGCTACAAAAAAATCATTTTTTTTAATTCCGAAAATTAATGGGTTTTTAAAAAAAACGTTTTTTTTTAATTGAAAATACTAAATAAAAAATAAAAATATATTTTTACTATTATGCCCTTTTGAATTGAATAAATTTTTTTAATATTAAAAAAAATCTTACATAAATGCCATCATGTATTACTAACCATTGATCAAATGATCCAAGGGTCTAGATTGCTCTAAAGTGGTACTGTAAAGTACTGTATCTAATATTGGTACTGCATAGAACGCATCCCAATATAATAATGCCACCGACATCTTGTGTTTTTATATATATATATAGAGAATAAACGTAGTCCCAAACATATATGCACGGATGCACCCCTCTCGATCGATCAACCTCAAACAACCCAAACATATCGAATGGACTCATCGTTGAACCATGATCCATCATCCAAAGGTATCAAGCATCGGAATGCAAGGATTGCGTTAACGCGTAGGCATGATCACAACACAAGTCAAAATAGGGGGCCGAAAAGACACCGAGCTTGTTACGAAAAAGAAAACATAATGTATGGAAACAAGAGATACAGAAGAAGCGAATCAAATACTAGGTCGGCTTATGATATCCTTTACGGGAAGGGTAAAGGATATCATCCGTGGCTCGATCCGGCCCCATTACCACCCGTAATAAAGGGACGTAAATCTTCAAGTTCAACACCTGGCGCAGAAAAGGAAAAAATCCACATAACTAAGAGTGTGAGTTCAGAGAAGATGCAATGCAACTCTGATCGTGACGCAGAAGAAGGCGACATTGTATTTGGTGCTGAAAGCTCATCATTTGATGTAGGGTATGAGGAGACTTCTACCCAGAAGAAGGAAGCACAAGTGATAAAAAGACCGGTTCACTCCCGAATGACAGATAATGCTATATGGGAGGATCAGCAGCTTCTGAAATCCGGAGCTGCCAGACGTACACAAGTGCAGATACATTACGATGACGAAGAAGAACAGAAGGTTACTCTTCTAGTACATGATGCAAAGCCTCCATTTTTGGACGGGAGGATTGTGTTTACAAAACAAGCAGACCCTCCTTTGAAGGATCCTACTATACATCTGATATGGCCAAAATATCAAGAAAAGGTTCTAACCTTGTTCGTCAAGTACATGAAAAACAAAGTAAGGATAAATCACGTCAACGGTTTTGGGAACTTGCTGGTTCAAAGCTTGGAAATATCCTTGGTGTTGAGAATTCGGCGGAGCAGATTGATGCTGATACATCACTAGTAGGTGAGCATGGCGAAGTTGATTTCAAGGGAGATGCACAATTTGCACAACACATGAAAAAGGGTGAAGCAGTAAGCGATTTTGCAAAGTCAAAATCACTATCAGAACAACGTCAATACCTCCCAGTATTTTCTGTGCGAGATGAATTTTTGAAGGTGGTAAGAGAGAATCAAGTGGTGGTGGTTGTAGGCGAAACTGGTTCTGGAAAGACAACACAATTGACTCAGTATTTACATGAAGATCGGTATACGACAAATGGAATAGTTGGTTGCACTCAACCAAGACGTGTGGCGGCAATGAGTGTTGCCAAAAGAGTTAGTGAAGAGATGGAAACTGAACTTGGTGATTTGGTCAGTTATGCTATTCGTTTTGAAGACGTTACTGGAGCTAATACTGTTATAAAGTACATGACAGAAGGTGTGCTTCTTCGCGAAACTTTGGAAAATGCAGATCTTGAAAAATATCGTGTCATTGTAATGGATGAAGCCCATGAGAGATCACTCAACACAGATGTACTATTCGGGATACTTAAGAAGGTAGTTGCCAGGCGTCGAGACTTCAAGCTTGTTGTCACTTCCGCCACTCTCAATGCGGAAAAGTTCTCAAATTTCTTCGGGAGTGTTCCAATCTTTCACATTCCCGGGAGAACCTTCCCTGTACAAATATTTTATAGTAAAAGCCCTTGTGAAGATTATGTCGAAGCTGCTGTAAAACAAGCAATGACAATCCACATCACAAGTGGTCCGGGTGACATACTAATCTTCATGACGGGTCAAGAAGAGATTGAAGCAACTTGTTTTGCTTTATCTGAACGTATGGAACAGCTCGTTAATTCTTCCACAAGAAAAGAAGTTACCAACATGCTAATCCTCCCAATTTACTCCCAACTTCCAGCCGACTCACAAGCTAAAATTTTTCAAAAAGCCGAAGACGGGTCCCGCAAATGCATTGTGGCTACCAACATTGCAGAAACGTCGTTAACAGTGGACGGAATTTATTATGTAATTGACACGGGGTACGTTAAAATGAAGGTGTATAACCCCCGACTGGGTATGGATGATCTCCAGGTTTTCCCAATCAGCCAGGCAGCGGCTGACCAGCGGGCAGGTCGGTCAGGTAGGACTGGGCCAGGAACTTGCTATCGTCTTTTTACGGAGAGTGCGTACTGATACGAAATGCTTCCGCAGCCTGTCCCGGAAATTCAGAGAAGTAATATCTGGAATGTTATTTTGCTGCTGAAATCATTTAAAGTCGATAATCTGTTGGATTTCGAGTTCATGGACCCACCACCTCAAGAAAACATCCTTAACTCCATGTATCAACTATGGGTATTGGGGGCATTGAGCAACACAGGGAGTCTGACTCGTATAGGATGGAAAATGATTGAGTTCCCTTTAGAACCGGGTCTCGCAAAACTGCTGATAACAGGAGAAGAGTTTGGTTGTGTCAATGAAGTATTAACAATCGTATCGATGCTTTCTGTTCCGTCTGTATTCTTCAGGCCGCGTGACCGGGCTGAAGAAAGCGCTGCTGCTCATGAAAAGTTTTTCATACCTGACTCCGATCATTTAACTTTACTCAACATTTACAGACAGTGGGAAGCCAACGAATACCGTGGTGACTGGTGTAGCAAGCATTTTCTTCAAGTGAAATGTCTACAGAAGGCTAGAGAAGTGAGATCTCAGTTACTCGACATACTGAAAAAGCTCAAGATCCCGCTCACATCATTCGAGCCCAAATTCCATGTCATCAGAAAAGCGATATGTTCATCTTTTTTTCATAATGCTGCAAGACTTAAAGGTGGGATTGGGGAATACTTAAATTGTAGGAATGGGATGCCATGCCATTTGCACCCGACCTCGGCTATATATGGGATGGGTTACACCCCTGATTATGTGGTCTATCATGAGCTGATTTTGACTAACAAGGAATACATGCAATGTGCCACTTCAGTTGAACCGCAGTGGTTGGCAGAGTCTGGCCCAATGTTCTATTCGATCAAGGACTCGGACACGTCCTTGTTGGAGCACAAAAAGAGGCACAGAGATGAGAAATCTGCAATGGAAGAAGAAATGGAGAATTTGAGAAAGAAGCAAAAGCAAGTGGAGATTAAAGGCGAGGCGAAGAAGAAAGAGAATAGGGTAAAACAACAAGAAGCAATCTCCATGCCTGCATTGAAACAAGCTAATTCTTCCCGATATCGGAAACCTAAAATGTGCGGTTTGTAGAAATTACAAGATCGACTTCGGATTTAGACGTACTAAAATTATTTTTTTTCGTACGACCGGTTGTTTGCAACTTGGTCTACCATGAGCTGATTTTGGCCAAGGAATATATGCAATGTGTATATTGTTGTATTGATTTCAATGTGCCACCAGCCATTATATTGTTGTATTGATTTCAGTTACGATGGTTTGGTTTGATAAAAACAGTTCTTAAAATTCTGAAATTTTACCTCCAAAGATAAAAAAATGGTGGTGCATAGAACTTGTTATATTGATGCACAATAAAATTTTGATACATTACTAAAATGAAGTTCGATGAAAAAACGAAATTTTAATGCACAAAGAAGTCGATTTACAAAATTTTGATACGTTAACTTCAACTCGTGCATAGTACATAGCTCTCAACTTAAACTACGGTACAAAACCGACGGCAAAATCTTTCAATAAATCAAGCAAATTGACTTGATGAGATCATGTGTGGTAACTGAAGGGTTGGGGTGGCTGAGGCTCATCATCAACAGCCATGGCTGCAGCAGACCCTGGTTGTGCTGTAGCAGCTGATGCTGTTGACGAGGGTGCATCTGTTAGAGCCAAAACTTCTGGTTCATTGGGGCGAAGGTCTTTCAAGAGAACGAAACCAGAAGCAGCGGCTGCTTTCACTGGAATGTATCTACTATCTTGCAGAAACTTAGCTTCGGTTGGTCAAAATCTCGAAAGTTGGTTCGGGCTCAGCCTTCTGCTGCTCCCCAGCTGGACTATCAACCTCTCATATGCATAAATAACCAAATTGGAGAATCTTAGCCCCTGAATTACATACAACAGATTAAACCAGTTTCTCAAGCTAGTGAGTCGATTTGGGTTATGTTGTATCTCAAACTGGTCAAATTGGTGGAATCAGATAAAATAGTTAAAAAGGGTAACGGGTCAAACGGGTAGAAAGTCTCCCGAAGTGCTTTAATGCATTTGACCTCCTAGATTGTTTTATGAATTTCGCTCAATGATTTTAATATAGTATTGTAACAACGTTTAAAACTTGGGTCTGTGGTAATATCGAAGAAACTAATCCATCTTATTTACCTGACGTTCCTTACTAGATGCAGGTTTGTTTTTAGAATTGTTCTGATGGACTAGTAAATGTTTGTTGGTCAATCGACCCGTTTCTTAGTACAAGTAATATGTTCAACCGAATCCCATGCCAAAACCGCCTGACTGGTCCATCTCTACTAGTGATGAAGATAGTGGAACAAAAAAGAGACAGCAGAGAAAGAAATGTACCTGCATCTTATCGGCATCAGAAGCTCTAGCCTTTGCTCTTGCTAATGTGGACAAAACAGCAGTCGGAAATTCCACAGGCGGTGGGCATGGTGGTTGGGGACGGGTATGCAAAAAGGGACAGATTGGCATTAGACACAAATTGGAACTCTGGTACTTTCATGTCATAGTTGAGTCCAATTAGAAATGTGGGAGAGAAAGCTAGGCTGAGAAAATACACGAGTGGATGCCAGAACCAAAATTGAGAGAAGACAGCTAGACCAACAACAGCAGTCATCTTGTCACGTTTTGTCTTGGAAACTAGCTTTACAGCAAAGGTTTCTTCCTCCACCCTCAAGGATCCCAGTCGCCAATATTGCTCATTTTGGCTGTATCTGCATGTTTGTTAGCACTGATTTTTTCCAATTGTCGCCTGTTAGAAGTTTAGAAAACACGAGAAAAAGATAATGTCTAAAAAGCAAAAGCAAAACCAAATAACAAAAACGTTTAGGTGGCCAACTGCCATTTCCTTATGAATGGTTGGTTCAGGATATGTTTTACATTTAATGGCCTAACAAATAAACATTTTTTAGATAATAACATAAATATTATGACGATATTTGACACACCCATTATTTCTAAACTAAACTATACATCTAAAAGAACATGTTAAAAGTTGTCAAATAATCTAAGTCTCCTAATTTTACATATATAATATTAATTTTGTGACCATATTTGACACGCTAGTTACGATAAAACTGATCTCGATGAATTATCCAATATAGGAAAGCAAATCAATGAATATTAGGCTGCTTGCAGTAAGGCGACCAAGTTCTCCCATTTTTCTCTGCCACGTCAGCTTTCTCTCTCCAGCGACCTACAGACGATTATGTGCCCCAGTAAGGGCGACCAAGTTCAGTTTTTTTTTTTTTTTTTTTTTTTTTTTAATTATACATTTTTAAACACAAACTCAAATTTTATTAAAAATTAAAACGTTACATAATAATTCAAATAAAATAAAAAGATTACAATAAAATTCAAACCACACTAAAACATTACGATACTAAAACGACTAATCTTGATTATGACGATTCCAAATGTCTTCTACCAAATCGGCTTTGAGGCTAAGATGAGTTTCTTTGTTGCATATCTCCCTGGTAATTTCTAACGATTCCACATGTGTTCTTATGGGATCATAAGAACGATGCTGCTCCGCTGGAAAGAAAGTGGGAGATATCGCCCGCCCTTCATCCTGAATTATCATATTATGTAATATGATGCATGTGTACATTATATGAGATAGACGCTCTTTGTCAAACCCTTTAGCCGGATGTTTGATCATTAGCCACTTCTTCTTTAGTACACCAAAAGCACGTTCCACATCTTTTCTTGCTGCTTCGTGCATCGTCTTATACAACATACGTTTCTCATCACCCGTCCCTGGATTTTTAATGGACTTCACAATAACAGAGTATTTCGGGTATATCCCATCAGCAAGATAATATCCCCGTTTATAAGGCACCCCGTTAGCATAGAATTCCACATCGGGTGCTCTCCCCGTTTTGAGATCATTGAAAATGGGAGATTTACGTAAAATATTGATGTCATTATTCATCCCTGCGACACCAAAGAACGCATGCCAAATCCATAAATCTTGTGAGGCGATCGCTTCCAATAAAATGAAAGGAGTAGACCCGTGATCACCCCTACAAAATTGAGCTTTTAAAGCATGTGGGCAGTTCTCCCACATCCAATCCGTACAATCAATGCTTCCTAGCATCCCAGGAAACCCATGCCTTTCGTAGTGATGATCATACAGTTTGTCAATGTCAGTAACCGTCGGCTTCCTCAAATACTCTGGACCATATAACTCCATGATGGCCTCACAAAATTTTTGGAGACACTCACGAATTGTTGACCCACCCATTTGCACAAATTCGTCAAGAGCATCAGGATTGACTCCGTATGCTAATTGACGAATTGACGAAGTACACTTCATCAATGGAGAAATACCAAGTAAGCCCGCACAACTAGGAGTTTGTTGGAAATAAGGTGAATGATCGGTTACCTCTCGAAAAATTCGTGTGAATAGCCTTCGGGTCATTCGGAAACGATTACGGAATGCTTGATCGCCGTAGATTGGGGTCTGGCAGAAGTAAGCAGCAACTAAACGGTTATGAGCACCCAAACGATCCCTACTGATTTGGTTTCGTGAGACTTTTTGTGATGCTTGAAAAGCCTCCCAACACTCTTCTGCAAACATCATAAAATTGCTACTAACTTCATTTTCATCATCCGCTGACGAATCGGCAAAGAATATCTCGTAAGAATCCATAGTGTGGAAAAATTTAGAGAATGTGTGAGTTTTTAATTAGAGAATTGTGAGTTATTTTGGTGTTTGAAGTGTGTTGAATATGTTAGATATTTATAGTGGTTTAGAAGTGTTTTTTTTTTTTTTTTTTTTTTTTTTTTTTTTTTTTTTTTTTTTTTTTTTTTCAAAAACAAACGGTAAAACAAGTTTTGAATTCGATCGAGTTTGTGACCAAGTTAGGGGCGATCGAGTCCCACAGTAAGGGAAATCGATTCCCCACTCGATCGACTAGCACTCGATCGATATTACTGCACGAAGCCTTAAATAGTATCAACCTGTTCGGGTTCAGTGCACAAGACGAATCCAAGAGCCAAAACAGCAGTCCTTCTGACATCATCACTCACATCAGTAACAGCAAAGTGAAGTAGTTGCCGAATTGCTTTGTTATTTTCTGTTCCACTGTATGCCAATGCCAATGCATACATACCCCCACAGCGTAGTATAGGATCTTGATCACCTGTCATTTGCTCAATCAGAGTATCTGCCTCTTCTTCCCTTCCATAAACTGTGAGAGTAATACCCAACGCTAACCCCCTGCACAGCTTAATTAATAATGTTAAAAGTTGAAAAAGATCATAATGATTTTAGGTGCAAAAATGTTGGTGGTTGACCAGGTTCAGTAACGGGTCAAAACGTATAGATTTGAGTTGATTGGGTAAACCCAAACACTTTTTTGTCCAACTCTTCATAACTAATTAATGTGCACAAAATGATATAAAAAAACAATTTTCTTTCACATATTAGTGATTTTTTAATAAAATGATTTTAAAGGTTCTGTACAGTAATCTGAATTGACGCCGTCCAAACAACTGTTTGTTAATTATTATTATTGATTAGGTTTTTTAATTTAAATTTATATAAAATTAATACTAGTTAAATGACATTACTTCCAGCGCCGACCAAACACAAGAGGGGTACAAGAAGCTTTGTTTTCGTATCTTCTCCGCTTGACATTTTCATATGCTACGCTGCTATTCTTGTGCAATTCTGATTTTCTGCTTTGTAAAGTTATACTGTAATAAATTTGGTTTTCTCAAACAAAAGGTTATACAAGCATTTGGTATGATTTTTTTCTGTGTTATTTGTATTCGTATAACTGGCCTATAAACCCGTGATAAATCACGAGTGGCTTATAGAAAGTTTGAAAATAAAGGTTCAAATACTTAAAGAAACAAATATTAATTCTCAAATAATAATAGAAAATTTTCACAACTCAAGGCGAAAAGAAACTTGCCTATATAAAATTATAACATGAAACAAAAATTTTCATTAGATGATAGAAAGCAACAGATACGGGAAACTATCTTCATTAATCTTCAATTGAAACCACTTGTTGCAAGGAATAAGTTTCAACCGCGAGATGATAGTGGTGTTACACACATCGATTCTTGTTATTTTTCGTGCCTCTTGTATGGGAATTATTTGAAACTCTTGTATCCTTGATTCATAAACATGGGATGGTTTAATTGTGTTAGTAGCATTCAAATATGATGACTTTCTTGCTAGCGGAACCTGGTGGCAAGATAATTTATATGCAATAAAGTTTCTAAAATTGTGCATATCTTGCAAGCAAAATGATGATCTTGTTTTTTTTGCTTCTAAAAGCCTACCGGTGTCACCTACATGATTGGCAAAATCATGATTACAAATGCAATATTAGCCAAAAACTTGATTTTTGGAAGATTTGAAATTTTGGGGATAAATTGCAGGATAGTGTAATATACCCCAATTTAAGCTTTAAATGGAATGATCGGATAATTCAAATAATGGAACAAATCAGTTTAGTTAAAGGACGTACACAATTAGTTATCCCCATCATCCATTTCCGCCTCCTTGTCTCATGGAATAGCAGCAATCCTTGTCTCGCGGAATAGCCTGTTTTTTGTCAGCACCTTAGTATAAGCAAAATAACATCTCAATCAATGTCTAAAACTCAATGTCAAACACCCCTTCTGCAGGCCATCTCACATTCTCTGAGCGACATGCTGTAATTATACCATGACCTTCGTGTGTTTGGAAGTTTCAGTCCTGATACTTCTCGAAATCCATACTCACTCCCACAATCTAAAGGCTTTTTTATTTGACACCCATTCGACCAATCAGATGATAGCCATTCTTCTGGAAATTTTGGCTCAAAACCTTTCCATACAACTACAAGGTGGATGCTTGGTTATGCTACAGCTTCCAAATCTCTGATAGTTTTACAACTCATCTGCAACTTTTAGCCAAACCTGAAAAGTAAGTAAACATGCCGACCCTCACACCTTAAAAAAATAATTATATTAGTTATTTTATATTCGTTTATATTTTATTTTATCCTTCACTTTTGTTGCTGATATGCTACTTTCTGTTTTTTTTCATAAACTTTATTGACTTCTGTTTTTATATCATCCTTGCTCTCACTGTGTAAAATTGCAAAAGGATTATCAGTCACGGTTTATTGAAAAAACAAATCATTCTACACCTTAGAGAAGATCCTAAAATGAGATTTTTAGCAAGAAAACTGAGTTGCTAGTGTCATAATAATCAGCTTTTGGTGTTTGGATATAATTATTCGATTATTGATTATGATTATCTGTCATCTGATTATACAAAGGTTGACAATCAGTTTCACACCTAAAGCAGTAAAACTACTAATTTGAGAAATATTAAGATAACTTATTTACCCCTCTTTTTACCCATATATCCGTTGCTAATATACTACCAATATGAGCTACACTCCCAATTTAGTATAGTTAACTACGTATTAATCTAAATCTAAGATTGACTCATTCAAAGCTATATTTCATTAAGAAGAGATGCGGCATGATGGGTAGACTGGACAATATACGTAATGGTCGAATGTTGCAGCCTATTTGGTTACAGATCATAATGGGGCTAGTCAAATTGTTCGCTAAGTCAAGTTAGTTCAACAGAAGCCAATCTGGAAGTCTCTTCGCTATTACCCAACACTCCATCCATATAAAATAACATAGCTTAGTACTAACGTGACTTTGTTTACGCTCTAATTGTTGTACATTACTATGAATTGTACAGTGTATATCTATGAGAAAATATTTAGAACAAAATAGATGCAAGTGATGATGTTTTTTATCACAAGATAATAGGCACACTTAAGGGGTGTTTGGATTAGCTTCTCTAAGGCTTATGGGTTTATTTGAAACTGAAAAAGCTTATAAGATCACTTATGAACTTTCAACTTGGGCTTATGTCCTATTTAAGGGGGTGTTTGTTTAAGCTTATTTGGCCGGCTAATGGGCGTATTGAACCTTTGAAAAAGGTCATAAGCTCAAAATTTTGGGCTTATGAGCTTATCAACTTGAGCTTATGAACTTCAATAAGCCATAAGCTCACATTGAAAAAAATCATAAGCCCGAGCTTACCAAATAAAGTTGGAAAAAAAAAAAAAAAAAAACCCCTTATTAGGCGGAAAAAGTTGGCTTATGAGCTTTTCTATATTCAAAAAAGCCTAGAAAATAAGACCCTCTTACCGCTAATTATGGGCCATCAAAATTTAGGTAGTCAAGTTAATCATCTTAGGTGAGCATATATGCTAAGAAACAATATAAATAAATAATATTGAGTTAGCTCCCTCCGTCCCACTATAAGTGTCCACTTTTCATTTTCACAAAGTTTTAGGAAAGTGGGGCCAACTAAACTCTCCACCAATCAAATATCACTATTACCCACTAAACTCTCTTCTCATTGGTTGAAAATATTCCCTGGACACTTAATATGGGACAAGCAAAGATACCATTGTGGACACTTATAGTGGGACGGAGGGAGTATTGAGTTAGTTACCTGGTCAAGCAGTTGAAGTGAACCACGCTAATAACGGATAGCTTCCAAAGCCATTTCTCCTAAACACCCAAATACATTAATGTTTTGTCCCAATCAAATATTATATATATGTACATAGAGATGATGCTGATGGTTACCTTTGGGTCAGGTCGGGGATGGCGGCGCTGCTGAAACTTACAAGTTACAAACAACAATTATTTATGATCAATTGATGATGATAGAAAGAATGTCTCTTATGGGAATCCAACCTTTTATTTTAAAAAGTTGTTATTTCTTCGCTACTTTCTTTTGTCATGAACCTTACGGCTAACAGCAACCACAGTCTCGGAACTACCATGATTCTGTTGTATTATATGAATCATAAAAACTATAAACATATAAAAACATCAAAAGCACGCAGCGGAAGATCTACAAGAACATGTAATTAATTAAAACTAAATAGACACGTACCTTTATGCAATCACCAAGAACAAGTATAAACCCTAGCAAGGTTTATGAATGTCGATCCAAACACAAAGGAAAAACACTAGTTAAAATAAACTAGTCACTCGTTCTTGTATACACGTAATCTAGCGTTCCAATGGGATAAGCTAGGTTCAAGAATCACAAACAAGCCAAATACTTGCAAAGCTTTACTAGGGTCGAATATCCTAGTGGATATAAAAGAGTCGACCGGTTCTATGCTTAGGAGAGGGAAGAGAAGAGAAATTAGGCTTGTAGGGAATTCTAGATTAGAGGAAAACCTAAACACAATGAATTGTATTTATAGGCTAACCCTAAATCACAAAACTTGTTCCCTACTCCACCCTAGAACCGGCCACCCTAGCCCAAAGCTAGTTTCCAGCCGACCCAACCCACTTCATGGGTTCTAGATCCTTCTTTTCACTTTTAGTCCTTTAACGGTCGTTATCTCTAACCCCGTTAAATACTAACTGTCGTTAAGTATTTGTTTGTGAAATGAATAAATAAAATACATAAACATATTTAATTTATTCATCCATTGGAACTCTCACGTTATTGTGTGCAATCCCGAGTCTCGGGTTCGAAACCGGACATAAACATATTAATTTTAATCCATAAAACCTAACAGCTCCCACTTGGATTATTATTAATAATATTAATGACATGGGCTAGTCTAGCTTAACAGATCCCAATGCCCCCAGCTCGATCCGAGTATGGTTTTCCTGGAAAAACCACGTGATGAATTAAATCATCATACTTATCCTTTTGTTACTAATACCGCGTTAATTTGGATATGGATCTTGTCATTCCACAATTAACAGTAGTTTCTCGTTTATACATAATTGAACAAGATTACCAAAACATCTGAACGTCTTCCAGATAGACTTTGGGCGTGCGCACGCAAACATCTTGTTAATCACACGAGTGGCCAAGCAGTATTAAACTTCAACACAAAGTTGAAGGAACAAATCCCTTATTGACTGCGAGCATAACCCTCGAACTTCGCATCTGTGGAAAACTAGAAGGGGGGGTTGAATAGTTTTTACCGTTTCTTATGTTTAATTTGTTAGTTCAAAGGAAACAATCACAAATTAAGTTATCACACAATATAAACTAAAGATAAAGAGATGAAAGATCAAACCACATAACACAAGTGTTTATAGTGGTTCGGTTTGCAAGAGATCCTTATCCTTGCCCTACTCCACTTCCTCGAGTTGCTTACTCGAGAGATATCTTTCACTAAGAAACAAAACTCCTTTCCTAGGCGGAGAAAACCTTTACACGTCGCTTACTTCCTTTTCCGGTACTAAGCTAAACACCGGGTTCTTTCACAAGGTAGAACCAACCTGACATCGCCTAATTACTTTACCGACACTAAGCTAGATGTCGAGTTCTTTACTAGGGTACAACCACTCCCTACTCTCTTTGTGCTTTGAGGACTAAAGCACTAACCACACTTACTGATCTAACTAATACAAATGATAGGAAACACTTAAAGTGTTTACACATAACCTATACTACAACTTCACAACAGTCTGCTTGTTTGAAGCTTGTTAATCTTGATCTTCTTTGCTACAAAAGAAACATCAATGATATTTATAACTACTATGGTTAGTAACTAAAGTGAATGTATGTGTTTTTCTTTTCTAAGTGGATGCAAAGATCAAATGCCAAGCCTGCTATTTATAGGCAAGTAAGGAAAGGCTCCTACGGATCCGGCGGATCCCTCAGAAGGGATCCGTCATTGTATGGACTTGGATCCGTGGGATGGTGACAGCTATGGATTAGTTGTCTCTTACCATATCTTAGTTGTATCTTACCATATCATCCAAGATCTTCAAATGTCAACTATGTTGCTTGCATATCTTACCAAGATATCACACAATCTTACCAAGATTGTATTTGTGATGTATACCATGATATCACTTAGTAACTTTTAAACTAAAGTTTCCATTAAAGGAAATACACATGTATATAATGTTAGTGATCATGTTGATGTGTTTTGAAAAAGACTTTAACTAGTATTTATAATTTGCTTAAGGAATATACTTTGTGTTTGTCATGAACAAAACATAAGCAAAGATCGTAAAATATAAATAACGTTTTTAGTACGATATTTGTATTAACAATCTCCCCCTTTTTGTTGATGACAAAACATAAATTATATTTTTAAGCAAATGAGTAAATATAGTTTAAGTCCCTTTTAAAAATATAGATTAAGTTTTTAGTTATTCAAATTTCGATTACTATTATGAAATAGCTTAGTATGAACTAATTATGCAAACTTAATCCTTTTTCCTTTCTCCCCCTTTTTGTCGAAACAAAAAGAAGAGGTGCGTGGCGGAATGCGATTTTGAGAACTTTAATAGCTCCCCCTTGTTTTATACTCCCCCTAAATGGAGTAATCAAGGAAATGATGCATGAATCTACAAAACAAACGGTTAGTATATGAGATGCTTATGAGATGCTCCCCCTCGATGTATACTCCTCACTTCTCGAGTACCAACGTATACTATTGAAGGGTATGATATGCTGCAAATGAAGTGTTAGTTATAAATGACTTCAATGAAGAAGTAGAATGCTTGTGAATTGTTCTTTCAAACAAGCCTTTCAATATGTTTGACTTTAAAAAGTCAAACTAAGTGTCTGATCATAATTTGTACCTAAAGCAATCATATGCAAGATATAATATATGCACTATAGGAATGTTAGTTCACAAATATAATATGCAATATGTTGATCACTCATAATCTTAAAACATCACATTCATATAGATTGAAAATTTTGTGACAAAAGTCACAATAGTGAAATGATGTTACAAATAAGAAGACATCCAAAAAAAATAAAAAGGTCCTAAACAAACAACTAAAAAATAAAAAAATAAAAAAAATCCAAACAACTAATCTAAAGAGCTCCTATTGAGAAGGATGAGAGATTGCGTTTAAACGTTCAAGAACATGGTTCAAGATGAACCTCATCTCGTTTTGAAGCTCATGGACCAAGATGTTGGTCCTTTGGGCCAAGTGAGCCGTTCTCTCACAATGTGCGCAATCATGAGTTGAGAAGCCGGGCGGAAGACTAGGGTCCAAGTTGTGTGGTGGTGGTGGTGATGGTGGTTGGGTGTTGTTGTTGTTGGATGGTTGTTGTGTGTGTTTGGAGGGAGTTCATAAGAATGTTTTGGATGTCCATTGCTTCATGAAGGCGATGGTCAACCATACCCGAGAGAGTGTAGAGACGATTGAGCTCTTCACTAATCTCTTCTTGGGTTTGAGGCATATTCATCCACATTGCCTCGTCAATGGCAACTAGAGTGGATGTGGGTGATAGAGGTTTTTGTTGAGGTTGGGATGATTGTGTATCATGGTATAAAGGGCCATGGATATCCGGGTAAACCGGGTGAAAAAGCATGGGTTGTTGACCTTCAAAAGTCATGGGTGGAAGATTGGGTAATTTTGGTGAAAGTTCTTCTAAGTCATCAAGATGTGGTGATGTAGGAGGAGTCCTAAATAATTCCAAGGGTTGGAGTTTAGGTGATTTTGGTGGTGATGGTGATCTAACAGTCTGTGATGGAGCCGGTGGTGGAGTAGTGGCTATTGGAGTAAGGGTTGGTGGTGGTGTTTGTATAACAACATGTGATGGTGTTGGGGTGGAGAGTGTAAGGAAATTTTCACTAGCAATGGGTGATGATATATTGAGAGGAGAATTTTCCTCAGATGAAGAGTTTGCTAAGTTGATAAAACAACAGGGTTTAACACTAATGCGGGCTGTTCTTCTTGAAGTTCTAGATGTGGAAGAGTTGTGTGACTTGGTCATGGTGAAGTATGATATCTAAAGTGTACAGGAGAGGAAGTGTTTGTTGTGTGAAGAGATGATCCTAAAGTGCTAATTTATAGACAGAAGGTTTGTGAGTCTGTGTGTTTGGATTTGATGTAAATCTAATAGCGAATGTTGGTTACTAATGATTTGGGACAAAAATTTGTGCAGGTCATATCAAGGAAGTCAAGCCATTGAGCTTTGGTTGAGTAATATGTTTTGGATAATGAAGTTGTGAGATGAGAATTCTAGACTCGTTGGTTACGAGAAGGTTGTTTGGTTTCTAAATGGTTAAAAACTGAACTTGATACCTACGGATTTGGCGGATCCAAAATTTTGGTTCCGTCTTTATTGTCTTTTGGTTCCGTGTGATAAAAATTGATTTGGTCAATTTTTGTTGATTTGATCTAATGAAGGTTCAAGCTAAGGTTTACTTACAATTATTGAGTTGGTTTTAGTAATTTGAATCAAGGTTTAAGGAGACTTAAAACATCTCTTTAAAGAGGTTTAAACACATGATTGTGTTTTCATGAGGTTTTGGTGCAGAACTACAATGTTGAACTAGTAAGGTGTTATGACGATAGTATTGGCTAATCTTAAAGAATGTTTATCTTGTATGCCCAAATTACTTTTTGTGTCAAAACAAGATATCATATTTTAGAGCAGAATTATATATTGAAAATTTGTTTGTGACGAAAGTCTCAAACATACAATTGCACATGAAGGTTCCTAGAGACGATAAAATCTTAAAAGCAATTATTGCGATGATACTACAAACTTCTATTTTGCTTGTTTTGATGATGACATGATGGAGGCAAGCCATTTAGTTTCTAGGTTACTAATGTCGTAGATGTTAGAAACAATATTGTTGTCATCTTGAGTGTTTGTTTTATCGATCCACATAGATTCATCCAAGTGTTGAAGAGTGGTGATTATGTCATGTGATGGGTCTATTATTAAGTTTGAAGATGGGGATGAGATTTCTTCTTTTAGGTGGTGATGATTGTGGTGAGGAGTCAATTATTGTGGAAATACTTGGTGAAGTGACAATTGATGTGGCAATTGTTGTGTTGATAATTGAGGTGATATGGTATTGAGGTTCATGAATCTTTGGATGGAGAGAATGGACTATCATGGGTTCTAAGTTTTCAAGACTTATTTGTGGAGAAGTGGTTGATGTAAGTTGAAGATCTTTTAAGCCTTCAAAATGTGGTTGTGGAGATGTTGATGGTGTCCTAAAGAGTTCCATAGGTTTAAGTTTTGGTGAGGATGGTGATAATGCAGACTTCTCAGTTTGATGTGGAGCGGGAGCGAGTGGTGGTGTGGTTGCTACAGGAGTTATAGTAGGAGGTGATGTTGTTGCATTGAATGAGTTTGTAGTGGATGAATTTGAAGAAGAGTGTATGTTGACTATGGAAGTCATAATAGGGGTTGTTGTGGTGTTTGTGGATCTAATAGGAGAGGTTACATTGCGAAGCGGGTTTGCATACCAATAAGGTCTGACACTAATTCTAGCGGTTCGTCTGTATGGTCTAGACATGTAAACTTTCTGGAGGAGATATGTGAGTTCTGTTGAAGTTTAGTGTGCTATGATCATCTCTAAGGTTCTAATTTATACTTCCTAGTTGTATGAGAATTGGTGTTTGGATTAAATGAATGTGAATATCCATGACTTGAAACAAGATAAAGTTGTTTGTCCTATTGATAAAGTCAAACCATAGAAATGGAGTTGACATAAGAGTGTGCAGTAAATACAAGAAGATAGTGGAAAATCTGATGATTTGATATTTCCACGGATTTGACGGATCCCTAAAAAGGGTTCCTTATGTGTATTGGTTTGGTAACTCACACCTAAATCTCAAAATTTTAAATTTTTGGTGAGAAATTTTGTTCTTAAGTTTCTAAGAATTCCTAAATGATTCTAAGATGAATTATGATCAGTGAATGAAGCCTAAATGATACTAAACACTAAGATTTAAGAATCGGGATGAGTCGAAAAAGTTTTAGAATTTTACTGGGAAACCTGCGGATCCAAGTTTGATAAAAGGCGGAACCATTTTCTGGGATCCGCCAAATCCGCAGGTTGGCGGATGGCGGATCCAACGATAAGCCTTGGCGGAACCCTATTTTGGGATCCGCGGGATCCGTAGGCCTAAAACTAAGAAAGTAAACAGAACATATGTCATATTTCGCGTTTTTCGACGAAAACCCGAAAATTCATCTAGACCTTACTCAACATCAAATATGTATAGCAAAACAACTAAATATGATAATATTAACACATGATTGCACATAGTTTAATCCATACTTAGAAACTTACCGTTTTAGGTGTTATGCCAAACATAGGTTTAGACTTGGTAAATAGATAACCCCGAGTGTTATCAATCTGCAACAATCAGTTAGTTCACATACACAAAATAAAACTCAACCAAGTATAAAAATAGACCTAATCATTAAACTTCATCATAAAAGATGTTTGAGCCAAACAGTGGCATAAGTTTTTGGAAAACCATGTGCATTATCATCAGTTAAAGTTGAGCTAGAACACATAAGCATAAAATACTAAAGACAAGTCTTAACAAACATAGAAATATGATCATATAGGATCTAAAGAACAACTGTTCCAGACGTTCATTTATTCTCGCTTTTCATTCAATATTTTGAGTATCTTCTTTTGACCCTTTCGGAGTTTCATCATCCATCGTCCTGCACATTTTAGAACTCCCTTTGTTTGTCGGCTTTCTGCAGATTCATTGTTGAGAGATGGAAGTTGACTTAAGTAATCTAATAGAGGAAGTTTTGAGTTAGGTAATCCATCTTCGTCACTAGCTGATGATGATGATGAAGATGAAGATGAGAGACAAGCTCGTTTCCCTTTTCCTACTTTCACTCTATGGTCACTAAGAGGGACAAAGGTGTGTTTGATTTCGGGGTAATCTGGGACAAAGCCAACAGAATTTGGAGGGATAGGAATGGAAGCTTTGAACAAACGAGTGAGTAGCATTCCATATGGTAATGTGGTTTTCCCTAGGACATGTATATCAACCATTCTTTTGGCGATATAGTAAGCAAGATTGAATTTTTGATGAGTTGAAATACAATAGAGCATATAGCATAATCCAGCATTCACGTGATCTTTGTTTCCAATAGTACTAATGACATTAGCTCTTAGAATTTCTTCGAGTCTTTTGAACTCAGGTTTGAGTTCATTGAGTTCCATAGCAAATGGATCTCGATTGACATCTTTTCCCCGAAGTTTCTTAATTGGATTGGTTCTAGTGTTAAAAAGATGATCTCGGATAATTTCTTTAGGAGTTAGAGGAGTGTCGTAAGGATGTTCCCTTCCTAGATGTGAATTTAGAATGGTTAAGGACCATTTGTCAGAATAGAAGCATGTTCCTTCACTTGGGATGTGTAACACTTCCCCAAAGTGGTCTAAAGGAAAATTGTAGGAATTTTGGTTTACATTGAAGTTGATGCTAAATGATCCATTGTCATCAGAAATAAGTTTTACTGAGGCATAAAATTCGAGAATGAATCGAGGAATGATAGGTTCATCTATGTCGAGAAGTGAATCAAATTGAATGGTGGCCATTTGTTCACGAATGTTTGTTTCTTCTAAAAATGAAGAGTCTATGGTTCTACCCTCATGAACATACCGACTTTCTAAAGATTTGAAAAGTTGGACTTGCGCTTCTGTGAGTCCTTTTGTTTGATGATGTTTGGGTAGGTACTTCTTTGTTTTCTTGTGATCGTAATTTGTGGCAGGAGGCATGATTTTCCTATTCATAAACAATTTTATAATTTTAGTTACACTAATCTAAGATACATGAAATGTGGACAAGTATAGGGGTGTGGTTATGATGTTTGAAAATGTATGTTTTGTGACAAAATACTTTATACCCCAAACATTCTTGTTTGACGTTTTCTTCGATTTTGTATTAGCAATGTTTGAAATTCATTTTACCTAGTTAAGGGTTTCTACAAGAAAATTGTTTTAGAAGATATGAACAGAGGTTTGTTTCATTGAATTTGTTAAGGAGTTTAACAAAATGGAATTCCTATTCAACTTTTGATAAAACAAACATCTGTAGTGTAAGAATAATAATAAACCCTAATTGAAATGAATTAGTGAACTTACAGTGAGTGATTAAGCACGAATATGAGATGAAGGGCTTAGTTTTTGATTTAGGGATGGTGAGAGTCGACTATGAGTTGATATTGAGTGTTTTAATTAGGTGTGTAGTGCAGTAAGGAGTGTTTGGTAATTCATAGACGGATTTGACATTTCACGGATTCGGCGGATCCTTAAAAAGGGTTCCGCCCTTGTTGTCAATTGGATCCGCAGGATCAGAACAAGGTTGTGGTATTTTTGTTTTTGGTTAAATTAAGATTTGGACGAATGTTTTGATTATTTCTAAATATTAGTATATTTTATAAGGAACGGAGATTTCTTACTTGAGATGTTTGTAAGAAGATTTAGTGCTATAATCCTTTGAGAGATTTTCTTAATACAGCATATTGTATTCACTGTTCAAAACAGTCGAGCAAAGTAATTGTTAAGATGAGTGATTGCAAGGTTGACGAAACAGGAGAGGATTGGTAATAGAAACTAAAGACATAAACTAAGGGTATTTTCTCCACTCTTCTCCTTAACTTGTTTAAGGAATGTTCGTTTCTTAGTGATTTGTGGTACAATGTCTTACATTGGCACATGGCATATTTAGAGATCTATCGATTTCATTATTAATGATCTAAGAATGATAGTTATACACAGGGTTTGGTGTTCTACTAATGTATTGCTACTTTTAAGGTTATCCAAAGAATTAACTATTTTGATCCTTAATGCAGAATGATTTTTATCCTAAATTTTCACGATTGAGTGAAAACAATTTAATTTATTCCTAGTTGTTTGGTACTTGAAGTTTTTACTTATCATGCATGATTTTTGGTCATAGCATATCTTGATAAGGAGATGAGGCTTTACCAAGTTTTAGCTAAAGCTAGAGTGTATGAAAATAGGAGAATATGTTTTTCCTATATGTTCAAATTAGATACTTTTAATTTATGCTCTTATTTCTAAAGTTATCAATCTTACTCAGATTCTAGAGAAAAAACTAAATTATTTGAATCTCAATGTTTTCTAATGGATTGGATTATTACAAACAATATTGTTTAAACTTATGTATTATCATTATGAGTTATGAAGATATAAACCTTTATAATATGGTGAGATTATCCTAAAATTAATTTTCTTCCAAGTTCTTTTTTAAGGTTATTAAGTTAGAACTCACTTAGGAACATTCATGGGTGTAATAATCACACATGTGTTGGTTAAATCTTATCTTGGTCAGAGTTCTTGCAAGTTCTAAGAACTTATCCATTTATGGGTATTTCCTAAGATATAACACAAGAATATGAGATAACATTTGTCTTGGGGTGTTATATCCGGTTATAACAAAGGTTTTAAAAACCTTTTCCTAGTAATTATCCTATCTTATACACATATAATTTTTATTATTACTTAGGTATAATTATACTTCAAAGAAATAGTTATGAAATCATAAATCATCTATTAGTAGAGTTATGAGAGTTCATACCTTTTTGATGATTAATACCAAAAGTGCTATTTATCCAGATGAGCACTTTAGTGATTAGAGAAGATACTTTTGTATTCATCAATGTATCTTGGGATTGAGTAAGATCATAAAGACCAAACCCTTTTAAGCATACCTAAAGAAAACTTGAGTGTTTGGTCCCCAATATTTCATGGGTCCTTTTTGGGTTAAACAACATATTACCATGGTTCACTAATATCTCCGAGATAGTCAAATGGTATTTGTTTACTAAGCTCATTTCCTATGTATGAAAATGATTTTACTGTTGTCTTAACTACATCCCTATCTTTGATCGTTTTTGAATTAGTTTTATTTGAATATTGATTTTTCAATTTTTCTACTGTACTCACGGATCCTTTGTTTATACTACGCGGATCCAAAGTTTTGGATCCGTGAGATCCGCGGCTTACCAACTCAGTTGGTGTGTTTTGATTTTCATTTATCGTTTCAAAATCACTTAAATGATTATTTTTCATAAAATCAGGCTTGAAGCTACCATGAGATGACTTAAGAATTCTCATAGTGTCATCTGCACAGTTTATGTGTTTATTGAATTTTTGAAACTTGAGATTTTGTTTTATGTATTTGCTTAGTGTGAGTTTATGTGACACTAATTTAAGTTTTATTTCTTGACATGATGCACAACATCCAGTTTCCACTTTTTCTTCCAGCTTATGTATTTTATTCATCAAGTATTCCTCTTTGGTTTTCAAGATCTTATTTTCACTTATGACGTTTATAATGAACTTACTTAATCTATTGTGTTCTATATCTAATGTGTCGTAGTTATTAAATATATATGAAGAGTTAGAGGATACCTTTTCTGTTTTGTTAGCCGTACTATCCACTTTGTTGTCTTTTAACATATCTTCACTTGTTGAAACTAGTGCTAGAAGCTATCAACTCCTTTTTGCCTTTAGGTAACTCCGAGTCTTTTTCCATTATTGCTAGATGAGCACTGAGGTATCCTATGAGCTCGTCTAATGTCATCCTTGAATGATCCTTAGAATCTTCAATATTAGTTGCTTTAACTATCCATTTTGGGTCAAGATCTTTCCTGTCAAAATACTTACTAGAAATGGATTTATCAAGAGCTTTAGGTGAAATATTGTGTTTAGCTAAAGTACTATCTAAGTCTTTTGACATTACAAAAAAAAATGGTTTTTCCAAACTATAAAAACTGTTTTTGCGGACAGGTGATCTTTGCAAGGATTTCCCTTCTTTAAAGTTTTCAAAATCGATTTGATCGTTTCAAGTTTAAAATACAGTTTATTTTAAAAATCTTGAGTAACGTAGCTCTGATGCCAATTGTGGAAAACTAGAAGGGGGGGTTGAATAGTTTTTACCGTTTCTTATGTTTAATTTGTTAGTTCAAAGGAAACAATCACAAATTAAGTTATCACACAATATAAACTAAAGATAAAGAGATGAAAGATCAAACCACATAACACAAGTGTTTATAGTGGTTCGGTTTGCAAGAGATCCTTATCCTTGCCCTACTCCACTTCCTCGAGTTGCTTACTCGAGAGATATCTTTCACTAAGAAACAAAACTCCTTTCCTAGGCGGAGAAAACCTTTACACGTCGCTTACTTCCTTTTCCGGTACTAAGCTAAACACCGGGTTCTTTCACAAGGTAGAACCAACCTGACGTCGCCTAATTACTTTACCGACACTAAGCTAGATGTCGAGTTCTTTACTAGGGTACAACCACTCCCTACTCTCTTTGTGCTTTGAGGACTAAAGAACTAACCACACTTACTGATCTAACTGATACAAATGATAGGAAACACTTAAAGTGTTTACACAGAACCTATACTACAACTTCACAACAGTCTGCTTGTTTGAAGCTTGTTAATCTTGATCTTCTTTGCTACAAAAGAAACATCAATGATATTTATAACTACTATGGTTAGTAACTAAAGTGAATGTATGTGTTTTTCTTTTCTAAGTGGATGCAAAGATCAAATGCCAAGCCTGCTATTTATAGGCAAGCAAGGAAAGGCTCCTACGGATCCGGCGGATCCCTCAGAAGGGATCCGTCATTGTATGGACTTGAATCCGTGGGATGGTGACAGCTATGGATTAGTTGTCTCTTACCATATCTTAGTTGTATCTTACCATATCATCCAAGATCTTCAAATGTCAACTATGTTGCTTGCATATCTTACCAAGATATCACACAATCTTACCAAGATTGTATTTGTGATGTATACCATGATATCACTTAGTAACTTTTAAACTAAAGTTTCCATTAAAGGAAATACACATGTATATAATGTTAGTGATCATGTTGATGTGTTTTGAAAAAGACTTTAACTAGTATTTATAATTTGCTTAAGGAATATACTTTGTGTTTGTCATGAACAAAACATAAGCAAAGATCGTAAAATATAAATAACGTTTTTAGTACGATATTTGTATTAACAGCATCATTTCTGAAAATAGCCCTTATAACTACCTTTTACGGATAGCGTTAGACTATCTCACAGAAAATGAGCTACATCCTCGGCAATTATCTGGCATCTCAAGTCAGAGGATAAATATTCATGATATACTTAATGACTATGATCCATAAAGTATAATCATGTGGTTGGGATAAGTCCTATATTCAATTTATCCAATATTGAATATCATGTGACATTGGTGTCTTAACCTTACAGTACATTCTACCAATCCTCACATTTGTCTTAATTCAATAATATTCACATATTATTAATTGACAATAGACTATTTAGAATAAATAAATTTATTCACGGATTTAAACATGCAAATATAGGATACAATATTAATAATGAGAATAAACGTTATCTACACTTTATTTCATTAAAATAATATTGCTTTAATATCCCTTATCCAAATACTAACTAGATCAATGCATGACAATACTCATTAATGAATTATGCCACAAGTCATGTTCCACATACTTGTTGACAAGGCATAAATCAACTAATGTTGATCTATCGGAATTTTGAGAATACTTATTTCAATAATGAAATACTTGTATGTGTGCATTCATCTATCTAGATATTGCCACATACTTCATAAAATGCGTGACATCCTCATGCACGAATTTATGATAATTAAACTACCAAACCTTTGTAGTTAAAGTATTCTAATTCTTTATGTATAATGCAACTATGCTCATATTGAGCATAACTAGTATACATGGTCTCCTAATAAGGATGAGCTCCCACCATGACTAGTATTGAGTGTCATCTCAATCTTACTAGCATCATTGTATCCAAACAACAATATGCTCTTTTAAAAGTTCCGTAAACTTTAACATTCATCGTGTAATGTTTGACATCTACAAATCCTACAAGATTTGTCATCTATATTAACATCTTGCCATATGGTTCATATTTAGAATTTTGGAGCAAATCCAGGCTGAGGATGTAAATTCTAAACCATATCCATTACACTTAACTATCTAATAATTTATAATTAGATACTAATGTTGTCAATCATCTTTCATTCAAGCATGATACAACAAGCAACATGATATACATGAAAAATCTTTGTTTCAAACTTATATTTTGTTCATGTCATATCTTTCCAAAGATATGTTTCTATCTAGATCTTCTAATAGAATATCATGTTCTTTTAGAATTAGTTATTTTTACCGCTTATGTTTATAATCAAATAAACATATATTTCAAGGTTTTATTTTCTATATGAAGTTTCATTCCAAACTAAAACTTAACATATAAATGTTAATGGAATATTACTTCTCATATGTTATACAACATATATCAATAAGAAAATAAATATATCACTCCCACTAGCTTTCAGGAATATTAAGAAATATCTTAATTTTAATTATAAATCAAAACCAGATTTAATAAATAAAATAAGTATATCTTCTAGATGCATGCATTAATCCATTTACAAATGATTTGCATATTGTATACTACTAAAGATTATTTTAATTCAAACACTCCTTTCAATTACTTTTCGTCCTCGCACAAGTAATTATTCAAGAAGGAGTTTTGACATTCCATTATTAATTTCATATAAATGAAGCTAATAATGACAATCATAATCTTTACATATTTAATGTGCTTAGAAAGAATTTCAATCACATTTAATTGCTTAATTGTGATTGATAATCTTTTCACATATCAAATATGTATACAAATTTGTCCATTATGATTTCTACACAAGAATTTTAAATCTCTAGGATTTTCATTTCCTTTGTAGAAATTCATTTCCATTCTATAGTGTTACTATAGAGTTTAAGATCAACTACGTTTCCAAACTAGTTATCTTTTTGGACTGCATCTTGTTATTCATAGTATGAGTAATTTGCCAAATAACATTTGCAATTTATTAACAGGCATATCACGATCCTGTAACTCATAACCCTCAACATATTCTAAAAATATTTGAGATATCCTTGCGGATCTATGAATAAGAATTCCATCGTCTTGAGATTTAACACTAACATGTTAAATCCTCATTATGATTTGCTGGCGTATTTAGAAGATTATGTATCTTCTAATTTTTTATCTTTTGAAGATAAAACTCCCACTCGCCTTTTACAATTTATAGATTACCTATAAATGCTTAGCAACTAGAGCAACACAATACTTGTTCTCTTTTGGGACTTTTACAAATACTTATTGACAGTTCTTAATCTTAATTTGTTAATAACCTACCCAACAAGTAGTTCAACAAATTCTGAACTTCAATTTTAAGACTTAATGTGATTCAACACATTCCATAATCAATGGTGTCTTATTAATCTTCTAGGTTGGAGTCTAATTGAGTATTTTCAATCCATACTCAATTTTCTAACCTTGATATCTTTAGGAAGATTAGAAGATACATTTATCTTTAATCAAACAATTTTCCAAGAGTTTGATTATCCTAATTGAACATACCATACATACTATGTATTCCATTAGGATTAATATTGTAAGTTAATCTTACAATATATAAGATAAATATACATATCGTATTGGCTTACCTATTTACCAACTAAATCACTTTAATGGTACAATAGATTTTCAAAGCCAATTGCATACTTTATAACATAAGTGCCTTTTAGCCCAAGCCACTTAATTTCTATGTCTTACCAAAAAGACATAAACTGTTATAATCCCAATCTCCGTTATAAGTCATTAATCAACTTCATGACTTCTTGTATATGTCTAAACATAACAAGTTAACGTCTTACTTCAGTATAAGTCTTATAGCAATAAAAGACTTCATATTTATATCTACAATATAAACATGTATAACTAAAGTAATTATGAAACCCACAACTTGGTTTCAATAGTATTTCAAGTTAATTTATTACTTCATATATTTATGTCATTCCAAGAATACATAAACATCTGAATATGAAGTAGTATAAGATTACTTCATTTATTTATGTCATTACAGCAATACATAAATATTCTCATTAGAAGTAGTCTTATTATCATATTGACACTTGTTCTAATAATTATCTAATTTTAGAAACTTGTAAATTAACATAGTTTCATTTCATCAGTCGAGGCTGATAATGATGAAAGTATGTAATTTACCTTGTCATTAATATCTAGTAATGAAAGTAGATATTAACTTCAAGTGTTCCATAAATTAGAATGTGTGTAAAACACATTTGAACATTGATCTCTTACCTTACAGTCAAGAGAACCCTTTAAATCATATTCCTTTATGTTGTTGCTTGCACACAATAAGATCTCTCCCACTTGTGCATGGAACAACATCACGTATCGAATAAACAACACGTCAATAGTTTGCTTATTTGATCAATATGATTGTGTCATAGATATAAGTAGATATAGAATCACCTCGTCTAGTAAGGAAACGTACACGACTATCCTTAATACCACAAGTGTCTATAATTGGAAAGTAATCATCTCAAGAAATTCTAGAGATAATCCGGGTAACTACCAAGACTTGTAGCTCCCACTGAATTTAAGATCACTGTATGAACTCATTATTCAGTAATTTCAACACAATGCTCCCACTGGCTTTGACAACATTGTAAGTGTTGCATCACCAGTAAAAGCAAATAGCGTGCTGTTTACTTTCCTACACCTTTGATGAATCCCTTACGTAACAGCTACTAAGGTACTTCAAAGAATGTATTCTACTTTGTAAATGATGGAATATCCATCAATGCAATTAACTTGAAAGAATTGGGTATGCAATTTCTTCCTTAGTTAGGTCTACCATCCCCATCATGGTATGTAGCACCTTGAATGGTTAAAGCATAACAACTAGATCAACCATTCTAGTTAGCCTTTTACCACTTTTGCGGTAATTAGTCTAGTTTCTAATTTAATAACTCCTAACCATGCAATTTCTTAAGAAATTCGCCATGAGTTATTTCTTACTCATGAAAAGGAATAGGATTAAGTCTTACTCTTCACACGGAAAGCAGACTTGGTTTATTCTTTTCAGTAAAAATTGACTCTATCCAAAGACCCCTAAGGGTGCAGATCAATTTACTACTAAAAGAATGTTCCATATTTACGGTTTTAACGTTGCATTAAATACTTTAAAAGAATTTTCAAAATTCAATTTAGTATTATTGATAATAACTTTTCAAGAAAATTAAACACCCACGGTAAATAAAATTTCACCATTTAATTTTCATTGAAAATTAGGATCCAAATTGACGTCGTTTCATCACATCAGCTTTGGCTGCTAGCAATGAAAGTACTCAATAAGGTAGAGCTGCACTCAATTGCCAATATACAATTGCAATTCCTAGAATCATGGGACTTACATTATGTTACCAACATCAGTTGCAAAATGTAAACATGTTTCATCCCCAAATCTTTATGCCTTGGCGCCGTTCCATTACATCAGCTTTGGCTGCTAGTAATGAAAGTGCCCAATTAAGTTTAACCAACTTAAGAAACAGTAAATTGACGTCGGTTTATTGCATTCAGCTTTGGCTGCTAGCAATAAAGTACTCAATTTTACCCTTAGATGACCACCCTTTGAACATCAACATTCAGCTTTGGCTGCTAGTGATGTAGGATGAAACCTTAGGTGTTTCTTTTTGTAGTTGGGTGACATATAACTTAAATTTAAAGGGTAATAAATTTTGATGTGTGAAATCAAAAAATATGTACAAAGATGTCATGCATTCATCTTTGTATCATATATGTTTGCAAAAACAAAACCGTTTACTAATTCGTAGCTCAAATCATCAAAATTTTTAATTGAGGCGTTGAGTAAATTACAACATTGCCTTAAGATGCTTCGTACTTTTTCATGGTGTACTTGGTAAGTCTATTATTGACGCACAGGCGAGCGGAGGGATGACAGCCGCCGAAGCTGGTTAAAACCGTGCCCCTTTAAGGTCACAATTTAATGTGAGCCAACCTTAAACCCACTTTATAGTTTGTCAATAATAGGTCCGCCGCTTCGACCACTTTTGTACAGTTGCAATCAATCAACTAAAAAAATATGATTTTCTTGCTAAAACTTTTATGTAATAATTTATTAATTGCTAGTCTCGCCTGGGAGCAAATTACCGTGTGAAGCGAACCACTGTCGGCACATAAGACTTGGCAATGAATAAAATTACTACAAAGGTTTCATAGTTATTAGTCTTGTTTATTTTTTATTATGAAAATTACCCTCTTTTTGTGTTGCAATCCATCATAATATATAAACACAAAAGATCAAGTAATTAAAAAAAAAAAAACACATAATAACAAATATATGATCATAACAATATCATATAGCCACATGCAAACCTTTTTCCAATAAATCCTATTATTAATTCTATGTGTAATTAAATATGTATTAAACTAACAAAACTCCCATTGGTTTTCGAGCTCATTGTGCCCAATGGTCCACAGACACCAAATAGCTTGGCCGCGTAAGTTTTAGTTAATTTAATACCACATTGCACATAATTTATTAATTAATATATTGAGGTCTTCCCCAATTAAAGATTTATTAAACTAAACATGTAGCAAATACATACATACAGATCGAACCATATATCAAACCATGACAAAACATGCAAGATTTTGTCATGGATACCATATTAACACATAATCATGAAATCCATATTAATATGTTAATTCCTTGTACGTATCTAATTAATTGGTGTCATCACATACGGTATATACTAATTAATCCCTAAAAATTACCATGCATAATCTAGGGTTTCTAATTAAGTTTTAATTAAAAACTAAACATAAACCCTAAAAAATTGTGGATCGATCCACATTAATTAAAATTAGGGTTTCAAATAAAAAAACCCTAGATCATAAAAGCATGTATCTAATCAAGATCCAATTTTTAGGTTTTAGTAATTAATTACATAGTTCTAAACGAGGCTCATGATGCCACTGTTGTATTATATGAATCGTAAAAACTATAAACATATAAAAACATCAAAAGCACGCAGCGGAAGATCTACAAGAACATGTAATTAATTAAAACTAAATAGACACGTACCTTTATGCAATCACCAAGAACAAGTATAAACCCTAGCAAGGTTTATGAATGTCGATCCAAACACAAAGGAAAAACACTAGTTAAAATAAACTAGTCACTCGTTCTTGTACACACGTAATCTAGCGTTCCAATGGGATAAGCTAGGTTCAAGAATCACAAACAAGCCAAATACTTGCAAAGCTTTACTAGGGTCGAATATCCTAGTGGATATAAAAGAGTCGACCGGTTCTATGCTTAGGAGAGGGAAGAGAAGAGAAATTAGGCTTGTAGGGAATTCTAGATTAGAGGAAAACCTAAACACAATGAATTGTATTTATAGGCTAACCCTAAATCACAAAACTTGTTCCCTACTCCACCCTAGAACCGGCCACCCTAGCCCAAAGCTAGTTTCCAGCCGACCCAACCCACTTCATGGGTTCTAGATCCTTCTTTTCACTTTTAGTCCTTTAACGGTCGTTATCTCTAACCCCGTTAAATACTAACTGTCGTTAAGTATTTGTTTGTGAAATGAATAAATAAAATACATAAACATATTTAATTTATTCATCCATTGGAACTCTCAAGTTATTGTGTGCAATCCCAAGTCTCGGGTTCGAAACCGGACATAAACATATTAATTTTAATCCATAAAACCTAACAGATTCCTCACTGGCTCAACATGTTCACTTATACCTGCGGAAATTATATAGTAGGAAAGTAATCAAACTAATAACCTCGGTACCTTATTTTCAGCAACTGGTAGAAGTAGATGTAACACCCCCAATTGAATGATGCGCAGCGGAATTCAAACTGGGTGTTACTTGATGGCACAACAGTCATAATAATAGAAAACGATCTCTACTGAGTCGTTTTAAAAAGGATTTATCATTCAAATTATAATATATCAGAGTTTACAAAAGAGGTCCCATAAGGTTCCATGTTTACAAAGTACATCAATGTAGAGTCATTTGATGTCGTTTTGAATGATAATATAAGTTATAGCCTTCTTGATTGAGCCTGTGCCCCTCCGTGCCATCCTTGATCATTATGCACCTGAAATACATGCTTGAAACTGTCAACACAAAGGTTGAGTGGAATTCGTAGGTTTAGTTAAATCGTTTGAACACAATATGTTAGTAGTGTGAGTTATAAATTCACACTCATGGTTGGAAAACAAAACGGTTATTATTTCACTAAGCTCATGATAACCAAAACATTAACATCGAACCAACAATATTGGTATATTTGTAACATAGAAGCCCTACCAAGGTAATTTGCCATTATACCCCTAGATCTCAAATATAGTGCGTTTGTTTGAACTCGTGGTTGTTCAACACAAACGGGATTCGTCAATCCCAATAGGCCTACTCACAATATTCGCGCTCACTCGCAAGTGACTAATGGTTCATGATATAGGGACTTCGAACATGGCAATTGTTACTTAGTGACAATAAAACATAGTCGGGTAGCATACAGTAGAAAGCATTGTGTTCGAGTAGAAAAATAGTAGCATGTATCCCCCCTACGGGTGTGTAAAATAGTTAAAAAATAGAAAGTAGGGCTACGAACTCACCGTGAGTTTGATGGTGTCTTAGTGCCTTAACGAATTCGATGGATAAATCGGGAAACCTCTAAGTGCAACCTATAATACGACGTTGCGACTTAGGTTGGAATAATGTCTAAGAATACAAAATGTGCATATATATATGTCTTGCATATTGTTCATGATGTAGTTACTTTGTATGTCGTGTAGGTTGTTGTATGAAAACGGTTTATGGAACATGTATAGTTTGTATATCTTGTACTACCGTTCGGGTCATCGTAATTCAGAGGTCATGTAGTAAACGTTTGAGGAGCCAGGACACTTTAACTCGTAAATCCACAACTCGTCGATCCGTTTACCCAAATGAACCCCTCACACAAAGCTCCCTACTATTGTAGTATTTGATAGAAAATATATGTTTTTGATATTTAAAAGTTACATGTGTTCGGCTTATAAAGCCTTAAGATCTTTAGCCGTGGCTTTGCCGTGGCTTTGGTTATGGTTACATGGTCTTGAGACTCGTCCTTGGCTTTAGCCGTGGCTGTGGTCTCGGCTTAAGGTCATTAGACCTCATGGTTCTACTTGGTTGTGACTTATTACATGATCACTTGAGTAATACATAGGGGCTGTTAAGATTTTGGAAAATTATCTCATTCGTAAAGCATTTTCATGACTCGAGGTCTAAAGCTTGTTTGAAGAAAACGTCGTTCCGGACAACTTTTATGTTTTAACTTTTTGATGAAACGGACTAGAAGGGCCTCTAAATTTTACTTCAGTTCGGGGACAGTAGGCTTTTGGGCAGTTTCGGCGTTTTGGTTTTGCTAACTTCTTTTGGTCATATCTTTTGACTCGTGTACTCGTTTTCGATGATTCAAATTGCTACGTTTTCCTTTTAAAGTCCTATATAACAGTATGTAATTGTCTAATATCATGTTTATACCATTTTGGACGAATTTTACCATATAAGTCACTAGTTTCCTTGACAAATTAACATATGTTAACATATAATGTTTTTAACTTGTTTTAAGTGTTTATTTACATCATGAACATAACACAAGGAACATATATAGCATGAATGAAGCATAAAAATCATGATAATGATATTGAACAAGAAGATGTGTTAGGGTTCTCTTACAAGTTTTGGCTTTCAAGTGAAAGGAGACTAAGAACAAGGAAAGAACTTTGATTGAACAAGAAGTAGAAACTCTTGCTTGCAACTTCCTTGATCTCTTGACAACCACTTGTGATGAATTGGAAGAACACTTGAAGACTTCTACTAGAACTCTTCTTATGTTGATGGAAGGTTATCAAATAGAAAAGATGAACTTGAACTTTGGATCAACCTAAAACTTAACAAGAGTTTTGTATTGATATTGCACTTGCACTCTTTGATAATTCTTGAAGTAAATTAGCTAATGAAAGGGTGTTGTGTGCTGAGTATGAGGCTGAATATAGAGAGGAGGAGAGGGCTTATATAGGGTCTTAAGGAGGTTAGTTTACAAGACTAGTCAAAGCTTACAAAGGAAGTATAAACACATGTATAGATCCTAAGGCACAAGTCATGAGATCAAGCCACCCAAGGTGGTGAATCCCCCCCCCCCCTATAGGCGGTTTGGAAGCCTAGGGATATGAATAGATGAGTTCTTGACATTATCCTTCTTATAGAGTTAGTTTTGGTTCCGTAAATTGCTAACCGTAAGTTGTTAAGTCACGAAACGCAAAACCGGGTATCGTAAAAATACGAAACTTGAAAGAATGATTAAACTTGTCAATATACTCCATAATAAAATATAAAATGAGTGGTAAGTCCCATCGGGTTGCTCAAACCCTGATAAAACTGAAAAACACGGGTCTAAAACGCGTAATACGTAAAACGTACGAAAGTTGCGTAAAATTAAGAAAAGTAAAATGTAACTTTTCTAATAGGATAATAATGAATTAAAATGGCTTATAATGTCTAGACTGGGCTCAGTCTAGTGTCGGTTGATGTTAAATTCCTTTTAGACATAAAACCGTAAGCCAAAAATTCAAGGAATGATTTAGAAAATCAAAGAATGATTTTTATGGTCAATGGAGGGGGAAAATATGTTGACTTTTCTAATAATATAAAAGCTTCTAAATGCCTTAGAAAATATGGTGCAGGTGAAGGCTAAGGTTGCGGATAAGTAAAAGTGCTTAAAACGCAATTCTAGTTCTGTAAGACACGAGACTTATTTGGTGACATTTTAACTTAGAATTTTTAATTTATAAAAATTCCAAAATTAATTGTGAGTGTACCAAACATTAATCTGATGCGAAGAAAATTATCGCAGTTGGTTTTCGTTATGCGCAGGATGTTTAAACGACGTTTAAACCAAACGTATAATTCTTTAATAACTTTTGCGAAAATGACCCGACAAGCGTCAAACTTTTATTTTGTCATAGAAATGATTTATCTCACGAGAATATGAAATAAAAATTTCGATATGAAATACAAATTTCGGAAATGAATAGTGAAAATGAATAGTAAAAATGAATAGTAAAAATTTCGGGAATAGAAATTATCCTGAAATGCGAATTGTTACAGTAGAGCTGGTCGTTGACTTTACCTATTTAACAACGTGTTGTAGGTGCTTCCTATACTGTCATAATTGTAGCTTTCTGATTTTATAACCATGTAATGGGTCGAAATCTCTTCCTTTACCCATATAACAGAGTAAACAGGTCAAAATCATTTCATCTACTCTATAATCCCCATTCACCAAATCAAAATACACCCATGTAACAAAGAGTTAGCGTATTAACCACTTATAATCAATGGACTCCTCATTCGAAATCCAAAAATATATATATATATATATAAAACCTTCACTTTTTCAATAGAAACCTTGGTTTTTAGGTTCATTAATTGAAAATCACCACCATTTCTGTGTTGCCATTTCAGCAAGCATCAAACTCCTAGAACTCCATCAAGTATGCATTGTTGTGTTTCTTTTTGTACCTTGACACCTTCACCGATGAGGCCATGGGCAAACATAATAGATGTGGTCACCAGCTAGATCATTTGTCTTTGCACCAGCTTGTGTTTATATACAGTTTGGTGAAACCATGCCATCACTTTGCAATTCATTGAACACAAATTAATATTAATCATGTGAGTCATTCTTATAATGGCTAACAAATGTTACAGGAACATTATTAACATTAGGTTACCTCCACTTTTTTATAACCGATTGTTCCATAGGTCATCCTAAAAATCACGACTCCTTTAAATAAAATTATGAATATTAAAATGGGTCAAACACCTTGCGATGGTGGAAAAAACCCTAAATAACAGATTTTTGCCAAAAAACAAAAAACATAAAATCGATTGTTACCTTCAATTCCACTTTCCAAAACAAGAACCCGTAACCCACCCCTCATTCAATCAATTATTGTTACCCACCAAAAAACCTCCATCAAATCGATGGTGAATCAAATAATATGAATTGTAAAAATTGATACTGAATTAGCTTGATTTTCGGTATTCATTGACGTGTGACAACTAAAAAAAATATATAGATTTTGAATCATACCTTATAGAGTTACTGCAAAGATTTTCGGTAGCCATTCAAGGAGATTTTGGGAAAGTGTCAATTTCCTGATCTTCGGTTGCCTTAATTTTCGGTTGCAATTGATTTGTTAATCAAAGTATTCATGGCAGTGGGTTACGGGTTTTTGTTAATTTTCGGTTGCAATTGATAATATAGTCTGGGTACGTGATGGATGAGGGTCTGCCGATATGACGGGTGCGACTCCAATCCAAAAAATGAAAGTCGCCTTAAAAAAAATAGTGCAGTTTGACATGTCATTATGATAGCAGGGAAAAAAATCCCAATAACACGCCATTTTTCCCTGCTCATTGCAAACATGCATTAATCATCAGGCTTTGTGGTCTAGTGGTAACCACTTTGTTGGTTAAGCATGCTCGTGTGAGAATAATACCGGTTTTGGGTGACATAATGGGAAGTCTTCACATGAGGGCCACAAATCTCTGTTGGTATTAGGCAATGAAGAGGAGAGCTTGTGAGCCAATGTTGCGCAGGTTCGAATCCGAGCCGGCCCCGGTTTTCATCCGGCCGTTACTCCAGCGAGAAAAACTCGTGTGGAGGCGGTACGGTTTCCGGGCGGAAGCCGTTAAAAATCCCCACTGCGCCAGCATGGACCCGGTTCAGACAACATACTTTAGGTATATGGTGGATGAGAGTCTGCCGACGTGACGTGTGCGACTCCAAACCAAAAAATGAAAGTCGCCTTTAAAAAAAAAAAAAAGAATAGAAAAATGAGAGTAAAAAAGTGGAGAGCAGTCGACACACATGCTGGAAGTGGAGCCCAAGTACACGTGATTGACATTGTGGGCCCTACCCATGTGTGGTGCATAATTTTTTTTTACTTTTTCTAATTTCTTTGAATTTTAAGTCCAAAATACATGGGTTGCCACCAAAAATGTAATTAACTAATTTAAAAGAGCTACTAGAGTAATTGAAGTTATTTGGACCTTCAAATAGGAAGGGTTTTCAATCATTAGATGTATTGTCAGTTTGTACGGTGTATATTGCGGGTTGTATGGTTTAACTAAATCCCTCTCTGATGTGACAATATAAAGAGGGTTTGTATAAATCAGTATTACCAATTCGGTACGGATTCGATACTATTCTGATACCGTGCTCATCCCTAGACGTGTTTAGTTGAAACATCTTATTTTTTTAGAAATTTTTTGATAAAAAACAAAAAAATGGAAAAATCGTTTAGTTAAAATAATTTTCACAAAAGTAAAATATCTCACTTTTCAAAACTTTAACTACAAAAATAAAAAGCACAATTTACTCTACTTCATTTTCTCTCTCCAAAAAAAAAAATTGGAGTTCTCAATCTATCTTTAAAGTATATTTTTATAACTCTAATCACCATTGTTAGCGTCTCCGCCTTTCATCCTCGCCGTCGCTGCCACTGTCGCAATCCGATTTAATCTTTTTAAAACGGAAAAATATAACTATATCTAAACGAGTTTTCAAACTTCTTAACTCTTCTCTAGAGAAGAAAAATCATTCTTTTTTCAAGTAATCTAGAAACGGAAAAACAAAAAATCTTTTCTACAATCAAGTAAATTTAAACACATAATGCATTCCTAAGTGTTGAAACTCAAACTCATATAGTTGCTATCTAAAAGACTAAAAATATTATTTAAGTTATTTAAGTTCACGTTTAGGCATATTAAACATTATTCACTTTATGATTCAAAGTCAAATACTAGTAAAATATTAGCACGAAATTTCCAGGAAATGATAAGATGAAAGTACTCATTTAGTCGCATTACGAAATTACCAGGAAAGAGACAGGAAATGATCAGATGAAAGTAATTTAGTTGCTTTACGAAATTATCAGGAAAGAGACAGGAAATGATCAGATGAAAGTAATTTAGTTGCTTTACGAAATTACCAGGAAAGAGACAGGAAATGATAAGATGAAAGTAATTTAGTTGCTTTACGAAATTACCAGGAAAGAGACAGGAAATGATCAGATGAAAGTAGTTTAGTTGCTTTACGAAATTACCAGGAAAGAGACACGAACTTTGGATGCCAATATCAAAGTCATGCATGAATTATTGGCCTCATTATATTGTATCTATATAAAGTGATAAGTAGCTAGAGTCTGAGCAACAAATGTAACCTCCCTTGATCACTTTCTTCCATAGCAACTAAAACTGATTCATTCTAGTTTGCAAGAGTACGTAGATCAATAACCTCACAAATTTCACTTTCCAAACGAAAAATGGATCCATCCTCTTCATCTTCATCCAATAAGAGAAAAAGGGATCTGGATTGTTACGATGAACCACAATATAAAAGGCCCAAGTATGACGTGTTTGTAAATTACGCGTCTGAAGATATTGGCAAACGCTTCGCAAGCCACCTTAAGCGAGCCCTAATAAGCAACGGGTTTTCCATATCTGACCACACCATGCTCCCTTTAGGTCAAGATGAGAGTTCTGAGCTGTTGAAAGCTATCGAGGATTCAGAGATCTATCTTCTTGTATTTTCTGATAAATACGCGTCTTCGGTAAGGTGCCTTGAAGAGTTTACCCTCATAATGGAATCCTCCCATAAGTACAAACACAGAAAAGTTCTTCCTGTCTTTTTCAATGTCGAACCAACTGATGTAAAAAATCAACAAGGTCCTTTCCTTGATGCTTTCAAAGATCACAAGACCAAGGTCGATCCCAACAAAGTTCAGAACTGGAGACAAGCCTTAAGAGAAGCTGGTCATTTGTCTGGTCTAAACTTGAAAGATTGGTAAACTTCAAACATTATACTAGATTTTTGTTAACAATTTTCATCACCTATTAGTTGGCTTAACTCTTAATTTTCCTGAAATTAGTTATTTTATATATGTTTTTTATATTAAATATATAAATTATATGTGTTAATTAGATCCGAAGCTATAAACAGGATAAAAAATATTACGTACTATGGAAATTTAACCCCAAAATAATCATATATCACTTTATTAATAGTATAAATTTACTTTGATAAGTTCAAGCATTAAGATGATACAAAAAACATACAAGCACTAATATATAGTAACATGCAAGTAATAATATATTTGTACAATATCTTTGTTAAGTAATCCTGGTTAAACAAATCAATTTCATATATGCAAAGGATGTGTTAATTAAGCATCTTAATTACACACATGAGGTCGGTAATGAATCTTTCTTTTGAATTTGGCAGGCCGGACGAAGAGTGGTTCATACAGGAAATTGTAAAGCATGCCAGAAAAATGCAGAATCCGCAACAACTATGTGATGTAGAGCACCCTGTTGGGATAGATTCACGGGCACGGGATATAATTTCAGCATTAAGGTTAAGTGACCCAGCTTTTACCATGGTTGCAGTTCTTGGAATTAGTGGGTCAGGTAAAACGACTATTGCCAAAGCTGTGTATGACAGAATTGCTGCAGATTTCAGTGTCAGCTGTTTTATCAAGGATATCAATAGTTACCTATACAGGGGTCCAAACTGGAAAGTTGATTTGCAGAAGGATGTCATTTCTTGTCTAACCAGAAATGATAAGTTTGTAGCTAGTCATAACGATGGAGCTGCAAAGATAAAGAAGTTGATAAGTGGTCAAAAGCTTTTCTTGGTACTTGATGATGTTTATACATTTGAGCAGTTGCAAGCATTAAGTATTCCTTCTGCCTCCTTCCATTGTGAAAGTAGAATAATTGTGACCACAAGAAATAAGCAGTCGCTTAGTAACCTACAACACACTTCGTACGACATAGAATTGTTGGACACAAGTGAGTCTTTTGAACTTTTCGCTAGACTTATTGGAAAAGGCAACTCTACGGACAAGAAGTTTGTAGATGAAATAGTGCGGTGTGCTGGAGGCATTCCGTTGGTTATGGAGGTCTGGAGTTGCCATTTCACAAGTTATGATAGGAATCTCTGGCCAAGCATGTTGGAGACGTTAAAAAGAATTCCTCATGAAGATACTCAAAAGAAGCTGCGAATAAGCTATGATTCACTTCCTAAAAGAGCCCAGAATTTGTTTCTGGATATTGCATGTTTCTTTCATGGAATGGACAAGGATTTAGTCGTGAAGGTTTTACAAGATGAAGACTTCTTCCCAGATTTTGAAATTCAAAGTCTTGTTCATAAATTTTTGGTTAAATACAGTGACATCAAATATTATCCGAAGTTGTTGTTGCATGACGTGATAAGGGAGATGGGACAAGAGGTGGTCCGCCAAGAAGATGAGGAAGAGCCTGGAAAACGTACTAGATTGATGGGTTATAGCGACGTGGTTCGTGTACTGGAAGATTGTTCGGTAAAGTATCTCCAAGTTTATGACTAGTTACTTAATACATAGTAGTTCACTGAAACTAACTATAACTCTCTCCTCCGTTGTTTACCAGGGAACAGATTCAGTTAGAAGCATTAAGTTGGACTACATTGATCGGGTGAAAGGGGCAACTGTTCAATTAGAGGCGTTTAAAAAGATGAGTAATCTGAGATTCATTAAGTTGGACTACAGTGATTGGATGAAAGGGGCAACTGCTCATCCTAGACTGAAATGGTCGTCTTCTTCAAATGATGACATGTCAGCTTGCTTCTCTTTCAAACATTTGAAATACTTGGAATGGGAACAGTTCCCTTGCAAAAGTCTTGACAACATTGATATGGGCAACAAGGTATGATCATGCATGTCTTTTTCATTTCTCATGTGGTTTATTTTATACGCTTGTTGTGCAGTTACATACTTATTTGAGTGTCTTTTTTACTTTTCTTTAATTGTTTATTAATGAGAATTACTTAGGTAGGTGGTCTTTATATACTTATGTTTTATAATGACGCATAGAAATAGAAACCTGATCACTAGCTATATATAATTAAAAAAAAAAAAAAAAAAAAAAAAAAAAAAGAGACTAGCTTGGTTAAAAGTGTAGATTGGCATGGACACCTCAACCCTGTGTACCATAATGGTACCCATCAACCCTACCCAGCAAAGGTTTGATGCCTGTGAAATACCTCCACCCAATACCCAACCATGCTGCGGATCGGATTCGAACACGCGTCCTTTGTTTGGTCAAGACATCACATGGCTGGGCCCAGGCTTCTAAGGCAGCTGGTTGATATCATTAGAGCTTATGGTCCCTAAGTGAGGACTTCCCGTTCGGTCACCCAACCCGGTACTACTCTCACTAGGGCACGCTTAATTGCTTAAGCATCTACCACTAGACCACAAAGCCCCATGATAAAAAAAAAAAAAAAAAAAAAGACTAGCTTACATGAGACATGAAATGCATTTGAACCTTGGAGTTATCTATTGTTGTTGACACATACAAAATCTTTACCATCCGTTAAGTTTTCAAAGTTTAATGAATTGTAACAGCGTGTAATGTTTTTGATTGATAATCTTTTATTCATTTGTTACGTGTTTTATAAATATTAAATTACAGTCCCAAATAAAAAAATTACGCAAATTGAAAATAACTTTATAACATAGATATATATTTAAGAAACGTAATTATAAAATTTAACTAGTATACACCCGTGTAACAGTTTGAGTATAATAAATCATGGATTTGAGGAATTCTAATAATCATAAACAGTTAAAGTTATTAAAAAAACATTAAAAGAGATTAGTTATTAAGACACCCTAAAACACCATTTGTACCCCTTAGTTTTTTTCATTTTTTATTTTTTTATTTTTATAATTTTCTTTTTATTATAAAACTACAAAATTGAAAGTTCGTAATATAAAATATAAAGTTTAACAAGTCAAAATATTAAACTGACAAAAAATACGGAACAGAAACTGATAAAAAACTGTATTATACTGTTAACAGGGAAGTAAAAAGAGAATATTGTGTACTTTTTTTTATCACTTTTTTGTGGGTTAAGATACCCAACCTTAAAATTTTACGGAGTACTTTTCAATTTTCTAGATGGGTAAAGTTATAAGTACCTCTGTTTTTTTGGGGTTTTATTATTATTATTTTTTTTATAATTTTGTTTATATTATAAAACTGTGAAATAAAAATATAAAGTTTAACCAGTCAAAAGTATTAAACTGAAAAAAGATACGGAACAGAACTGATAAAAAACTATGTTATACTAGAATATTTTGAATTTTTTTTATATATTTCTGATGGGCCAAAAAGGATACAACATATCCCTTTGTATATATTACAACCTAGAGGGATCCATTTGTTCCTTACTTGTAATCATTACTCTTTACAACTGGCCTTTTTTTTTTTTTTTTTTTTTTTTTAACTTATACAAACTAGGATGTTACTTTTTTATTTTCAGTCCTTCGGTAACTAGAATAAGGGTGCTCAACCTGAAAATTAAGATATTTCAAAAGGGAATGAATTATACATTTTTAGTCATTGACTAAGGGCATCTAAGTAAGATTAAGACATTTAATCGGCCAACATAATTCACAAAACTATTAGTGACTTAGATAAAATATGTCAATAAATTACTCTAATATTCAATTCTTAGGTAAAAAATGGTTAGTTTTATTATAAAGGAGATTTATGCAAAACCAATTATAAAATGCAAAACCAATTAAAAAAAAAAAAAAAAAGAAAAAAAAAAAAAAAAAGAGTTAACTACATTTTTGATTTTTTTTTTATCGGGTATTTCAATTTTAGTTCAATTTTTTTAAGGGTTTCGGGTTTTGTTCATAAGTGAAACACCCATTTCGAGTTTGGTTCAAATTTACTAATGTCGTCAGTTTTACTTTCATTGAATGGTAAATGTGAGGGTGTATTTTGTCTTTTCATATTTGTATTAGAAAAAAAAGTAAACATCTACCAAAAACATATAACAATCTATATATTTTTTTTTCTCACTTTCTCTCTTCATCTACCCACCCACCAACACATTTAGAAAACCAAATAAAATTATATACTTGCATCCTTAGACCACCCGGTATGGCATTTTCGTGGCTCGCCGTGGTCCTACGTGGACCTTAACCGTGGCTCGCCGCCACACCGGGTGAGGTGCTCGTGGCTCGCCGTTGCTATCTTCCTCGTGCAGACGAGGAGATGAATTTCTGACAAACCAAACATTAATATTCATATTTAATTGCAACGGGTATATTTCAAACGGTTTTTATTTAACTGTGTGTAATATGTGTGTGTGTGTGTGTGAATATGTGTGTGTGCAGGTAAGGAAGATGACAATGTTTTTTTTTTTTTTTTTTTTTTTTTTTTGACTAAGAAGAGGTCAAGGGATATATATGCTGGGTTAGGCCAAATGGAAGTGGGTCAAATGTTTTTTTTTTTTTTTTTTTTTTTTTTTTTTTTTTTTTTTTTTTTTTTTTTTTAATGTTATTTGTATTATTTGTTGTAATGTATTTTTATTTTAATGAAATGAATTTAGTTTATTTTTGTATTTGAATAAAAGAAAAAAAAAAGATAGTGGTAGGGCCCAAATGAGGAGTTTGTGGTTTGTTGTGATAAGGGGGTTGTTTGTTGTGGTGACGTGGCATCTCGTGGGGCCCGAATGAGGAGCTTGAGCTCCTCACCACACCTAATGCTCTTAGTATGCGTGAGATCTGGCCCATCACCTCCATTGTTGGCCATCTCTACAATCCACCATCTCAACCCATTATATCCGGCGCCACCTCCGCCATCTTCTCAGCCGTAACCTTTTATGGGCTAATTTGGGCACATTAAGTCTCCTCATTTTTTTAAATGGGCATGTATTGCCCATTTAAAAGTTAAATGAGCATTAATGGGCATATATTCTTTTAAAATAGGAGAATATTATAAAAAATTTATAGATATAATATATTTAATTTTATAAATATAAATGAAATGTTATGTTTGAGGAAATTATTTCGTCGTTTTAGGTCTTTTATAAAGCGATTCATATAACATGTGCCCGTTTGACCCGTGCCCGTTTAGCCCGTGCCCGTTTAAGCCCGTATCTATTTGGGCTTGTGCCCATGTAGCCCGTGGCCCGTGCCCGCCCGGCCCGCGCATTTTGCCACCTCTAAAGTGGACTGACATTTGGAGTACCCGTTAAGCCACAAGGACAATAAATGTAGATAACTATAAAAGAACATTAAACCGTATCATTTCAAAATAATTAATAAAAAATGCGGATAAAAATAACAAAATTGATGAATATGGTGGAGGGTCCCACCGACCATCTCATTACTTTATATTTGTGATTTTAGAGTTGTAAAAAGCTGAAGCATCTGGACTTATCTTGGTCAAACTCATTAACCAACACCGGAAATTTCACTGGTCTCGAGAATCTTGAGCAACTTTACTTAAGGGAATGTAAAAATTTGGAAGAGTTGGATAGCTCTATTGGTTGCCTCCATCAACTAACCAACTTAACATTATCTATGTGCACCAACTTAAAGTCGATCCCAGATCTTCCACCAAGCATTCAAGTGTTAATTGCGGATCTGTGTATAAACCTAGTGAATCTTCCTTCAAACTGTTCTGAGTTACAATTTCTGACACGGCTTTCGTTGAATGGTTGCTGTAAACTTGGATCTGAAGGTTTCACACAAGTTACAAGACTGAGGAACCTACGATACTTAGGAATGCAAAAGTGCAATATTTCGCAAGTGTCCAGTGGAATTGGGAATTTGGTGTCATTAGAGCATCTCTACCTTTCAGAAAACACATTTTCTAGTCTACCGGAGAGCTTCAGCAACCTTTCGAAACTGGAGAAACTTGATATACATGGGTGTTCTCAATTACAGTCGCTTCCACCTCTTCCATCGCAATTGAAATATATAGAAGCAAGATGGTGTGGGTCATTAGATGTGATGCCATTTGATTCAATGCAAAAGGCCTACACTTTTCATTCCAAAATGTTCAAGGTAAGCAACCTCTCCATTCCTCCTCTCACTAATGCATATATATATTTTGCAATGAAGAGGCCTTTTCATGTATTATATGCTTGAATGCTATACAGGAATTACTCACGAGCACTAAAGGATTACTCATCAGTCTCTCGGGGGAGGAGTTACCTGAGTGGTGTACTTATGGAAACAGTGGAAATAAGGTTTTATCTTTTGAGGCACCTATCCGATTTGATAGCAAAATATGTGGTCTCATCTTATGTTATACCATCGAAGAGGATTACATCGATGATCTTTGTTTTTTTCTAGCAATTTATAATAAAACGAAAGGAACAAGTCACCGATTCCGTTATCGTTGTTATGATAGCGATTCCATGTCGGTCTTGTTTTGTCCACTTAATGATAAAACACTTGTGGTGGAAGCAGGTGACACTGTGGAACTTCGGTTTGATAATGATGATGGTGATTTTGATGATGATGTTATGAGTTGTGGGTTACGTTTTATATACGAGGAGGATGTGGTAGATTCTGGATTAGTTTTAAACTTTGGTGCTGAAACGACACTCCCACTCCCTTCGGTGATGAGTGTCACTCAGTCAAGTTATAACGATGATTGCTTCTTCCCCATCCCAGATAATTTTTCCCCGTGGTATCTTGATTTGGAACAATTTGTGATGCAGGGCATGCCTTTGGCCTCCAGAGGAGAGGAGCTGGCTTAGTAGCTGGTTCTTCGGTTACCATGTGAAGTATCATTTACTCATTCTAAGGTGAAATCGAAATGACTAGAAATAGTATTACCTATTATGACTTTTTCCCCATGGTATCTTGATTCCAGATGTTCTTTTTTATTATAAAGGTTTACAGCTGTAGTAAGTTACGAGTATATAAGTTATTTCAACAAAAATCTCGTGTGAATTTGCTTGGTATTAATAAGCGCTTATGATCAGTTGTTATTGTGGGATGTTCAAACGAAAATATTTGAATGTTCATAGTTCTTTTGCTTATTGTGTCTTTGTATAAAGAAATCTGATGAAAAATAATAATTTGGATTTCGATATATATATATTTGCTGTTAGTCTATCGTATTAAAATGTCAAAGCCATTAATAAGATGGTAGGAACCTTCACTTCAGTACCCTCATATTAGAAAGTGTTTATCAGTCGTATTGGAATGCCTTCCAGTTCCAGGTGTTTGATGAAACACAAATGCTAGTTGCTCTAACAGGTGGTGTGTTCTACATTCTTGTATATGTTCGATCTAGTTTAAGATTATGTAGAAAATCTCGTGTTCAAATGATGCTTTGAGTTTGAGATGATGTATTTTATACTCTGGTTTGACCAATTTAGGACGAGTTTAAGATGGGAATGTTTTCATTTGGAACTAACAGCTCGATCTAGTTTATTAAACTTAATGTCACAAACCACTTTTAGTTAACACCCTTGACCCTTTTAGATATTGCAATGCAACAATGTGTATTGTTTCTGCAATGTTTTATAAACATAGCATTTAACATATTATATTTCAACACTGTAAACTATATTATCTGCTCTGATTGTTTTTTTTTTTTCCCATGTCTATGTTGCTGCAGTTTGATTTCTAGCATATAGGTGCATCAAATTCTTGTTTCTGTATTCAAATTCAGCTGAGTTGTAGAGTGAGAAACATATATATGAACTTCTGATGCCTAAACAGGAAGCTACTAAAACAGTTCACATCGTTTCATCTGTATAACACTCGGTATGCAAAAAAGCTATTTACTTTTGTTACACTTTCTGTAGTGCTGAACTGCTGATGCAATTATGTGTTCTAAAAATGTAGCAACAGCATAACTGGGTTGATTTGATTAAAAGTAAGAGTATTAAGCTATAGTATCAAACTAATCCTGGACTGGTTAGATTTAACTGTCAGTGATATCTTTATTATGAATTGTTTGGAGTGGGTAACGGAAAATATGAAAATGAAAAAAAGTTGTTCATGGTCCTTTGCTTGCTCTCTTGTTGGAATGTGTCTTTCTATAAGTTTGAGGCATCTTGCTTAACTGGGTCACTGTGATACATTATCCAAGTTGAAAACTTTTTTACTGGTTTGATTTCAACAACACCGTGATATATTAATGAACAACTCTTCAAGAAGCCAAGTACAAAACAGATTTTGAAGGCTAAATTACAAATAGTACATATCCTTATCACATGCTAAACAGTCTTGTTTAAGTAGCACCAAAAGAAAATCACCATGATGTACACTTTCAAAGCATCTCAAACGGGCAGCCATGTCTTTTAATACCGCAGGCTGCCTGCACCCCAAAACACTGCTTACCTCGACACCTCTTCACCTTCCTTTGGGTTGTTTTCCCTGAATGCATTTAACAGAACACTTTCAAAGACCAAAAGATGATACATCCCTTGCACTCTTTTTAATCATGAAAGGAAAAAAAAAAAGCTTTACCCATTGGCATCATCTTCCACTCTTGTTAATCATGATTTGTGAATGGTTCTTTCTATCAACCTTGTTGGATACTAATATCGATCAGATTGTTTGACATCTAGAAATATGGGTAAACTGACATGTGAACATTTGGGAAAGTTTGTAGCTATTACATGCCATTAACCCAATTTTCAATGCTGAGTTCTCCAAGAGTTCCATAGAGATCGCTAGTGATTTTGAGAAGTTAATGCGAGCATCTTCACCCATAAAACTCATGTGGAACAAGTCGTAGCGAAATGTTGGTTATATGGGTTCCATACTTTTAATGACATTGCAAGAAAAGTTGATATATATTTTCGTTTTATAAAGATGATGCCAAATCTGAAGAATTCAATATTCTTATTTGTCAGGATGCTGGTTGGAATTTTCTAGCCTATTTGAAGACCTTTTTATTCTAATAACAAAACCGTTTGTTAGTGTAGTTGGTGATGATATGGGCCTAATAATGTGTTGGTGATTTGTACTATTATGGTTACTAACGTTAACTTTCCTTTGTTATAAGTTACAAATTAGAGGATCATTATCTTTCTGCTAATACAGTAAACTGGGAAAGATATATTTAATATAATATTTTTTATATACACCAAGGGGCTGTTTGGTTTGTTGCTACGAATCACAATGGGTATCTGATTTGATATGGGGTAAAATGACAATGGATATGAAAATTGAAAAAGTTTCACCAATATCGATCTGCATCACTGCTTATTGTAGATTCTATAAACACTAAAATACATGCTGGTACCCGCTTATTTTCAAAACATATATCATGGAGGTGCACCATGTTTCTTACCTCCTCACACGATTAGCAACTATGTACGACAGAAATGCACTGCTTAGTTGCAGGAAGGCGTAAGCTTCAAATGTTAATGTTATGATAGTAATATATATACAAACGTTTTGTGCTCTAAGTACAGAATCGACAATCAATCCGATTTTAAGATATATATGTTTGTAAGCAACTCTACGTGGACATGTAAATCTGACACACGAGTTGCAAAAGATCATATACAAGGCTTCGTTCATTTCCATGTGAATGCATGAAATTTTAACACTGTCAACCACAAAATAAAGCATTCATAATGCTTTGATCTAGAGTCACCACATACGGTTTTGGCAATCTAATCACAATCTACCACTACAAATCTTTAACTACTTATAAAACAAGGATGATAAGCATAACAAAAAGAGCATTAGACGTTACTGATACCTTCCCCTTCGGCCTGCTCTTGTCTCTACCTTCCCCTTCTTGCTTCTTCCTCCTAAATTTCCTTTATTACGAGAGCTTAAACAAATTGGTGGGCAAGCTACCCCTGTGGCAAAAGTTTGACCAAAATTAACCAAATTCTCAGTTGACTTTGCATTTCCCACTTTAGTTATGTCTGCCTTTTTTAAGTCAAATCCCACATTCTTTATTCCCTCCTGCCATTGTTTGTCGAAACTTAATATATTCGGAACTAGTCTGTTAGCAGTTTGACAATGGTCATCAGCTGGTTCATTTTTCTCATTCGGGGTCTCATTTATTGACAGTTTGTGCTCTGAAGAAGTAACCAAAGTCACGGATTTACCACTTATTGTTGGTTTCTGAGTGGCAGATTGAGCATGGTCACCAGTACAGAAATTTTGCCCAAAAACGAAATTCTTATCAAGAGTCACACTGGAATCAGCTGGTTCATTTTTCTCATTCGGGATCTCATTTGCTAACAATTTGTGCTCTTGAGAAACATCCAAAGTTACTGGTTTTCCACTTTCTATTGGTCTCTGAGTGGCAGATTGAACATGGTCACCAGCTCCAATTTTTAGCCCAAAAACGAAGTTCTTATCAGAGGTCACACAGGAATCAGCTGGCTCATTTGGGATCTCATCTGATAACAGTTTGTGCTCTGGAGCAGCAACCAAAGTCACCGATTTTCCAATTTCTAATGGTTTCTGAGTGGCGGCTTGATCATGGTCATAAGTAGAACAATGTAGCCCAAAACTTAAGTTCTTATCAATAACAACACAGGAATCAGCTGCTTCATTTAGGACCTCATTTGTTAACGGTGACCTTGAAGAGGCTATGATGAGTGATGTTTGGCTGGAAAACACTTCAACTAGCACGGCTTCTTGGTCAAGTGACTCTTTCAGCAACTTCACATCCTGACATTTCTTACTTATATCTCCACTGCATAAACAAGTAACATAGTGTAAACCAGATGCTCGATTCTAATATGTAGCTAATGTGGATACTAATACTTACTCTAGCATATCAACAACATTGCTACGATCTACAAGAAACTGCTGCAACTGTAACAACAAAGAAAAATAAGAATACAAGTGTGGATTAAATTCAATTGCATTACACAATTACTTTTGTTAGAATACTACCTTGGAATTATTCATTTCTTCTTGTTTCAGTCTTTCTGACTCTTCTACTAACTTTTTCATTTGACTTTCTTCGTATGCAAGTGCTTCTCGAGCCAATGTTTCTTTTTCAAGCTTTTCTTTCTCTGCTGATTCCTTTTCTTTCAAAGCTGATGCAAGTCTCTTCTCCAAGGCAATACGCGTCTATGACAAAAACATATTTGCAATTAGCACTCGACACTTCAGTATAAGAAGTTAAGAACTACCAAAAGCTGTTAACAAAAGTAGCAGTACCTCATCAAGAACTGTAACTGATTTGCTTCCTTCATGCAACACATCCGACACACGAGACTGTAGCTTCTTCATTTCAGTAGCAAAGACATCCTTTTGTGAATATACTTCTTTGGCACGCTGCAGAGTCCAAATAGAAACACTCAAAATGAAAAACACCGACAATACATATATCTACAAAAGTTATAGGCATTTATACTTTTGTCAAATTTAAATAAGAAAAATATATACAACCGTCTCATTTGTTTCTTTTGCACGCTGTTGCGCCTGTTTAAGTTCTTCGACCTTCAAACGAATATCCAAGCCACTAATAGCTGCTTCCGCTTTTGCTTGCCCTGCAGCTTTTTCTTCAGACTCTACTTGTCTCAGTAAACTGATGACCAAATCCATTGTTGAAGCCAGGGTTCTGCATAAAATAGAACAATATATCTATTACCATAAAGGGTAAATTGCAACTTACGTCCCTAATGTTTCCGGAAATTGCAAAAAAACCACCGAAAACAACTTTGTTTCGATTTTGTTTCGATTTGGTCACTGAAGCTGAATTGTCTCATTAGGGACGTAATTTGCAATTTACCCTAGCATAAAATAGAATTACATAAGTGGAAAAGTATGTTTCTGGTAGGTGATTTGTACATTAGTTTTTTTATGACACACTTACACCACCGAGTTATTAAAGATGCAGTCAAGTGATTATTTTATGGCCGAAAACTAAGGTTGGTGTTACACATTACAAAGAGATGCTTACTGGTCTTTTTATTTCAATACAGTAATACGCTGGGTAAAATGGTGTTGTTACTGTCAACAAAAACATTCGTACCACGGGTCAATTTACCAAAGGGTCACTTACATAGTTACATACATGGGTGAATGAATACAGCTTCGTTCCATAAATGGTAAAAGGGGTAAAATTTAACAGATCATTTAAACATACAATTACATTTTGGCATAATAAACGGTAAAATAAAATACTACACAATCAGAACACAAACAGGACAGTAATAAAGTTTCGCTACCATGCAGTAATTATAAGATATGTTATACCTTATTATTGGTAGCATCTTCAATAGTAGTATCAATAAGTTCAGTTGAACTTGTGATCGTATCGTTCAATGTAGTAGAATCTTGGTTGCCAGGATGATTAACCATTTCAAACTCCAATTCATTTTTATCAGACATTTCAAACTTAAGTTCTTATCAATAACAACACAGGAATCAGCTGCTTCATTTTGGACCTCATTTGTTAACGGTGACCTTGAAGAGGCTATGATGGGTGATGTTTGGCTAGAAAACATTTCAACTAGCACGGCTTCTTGGTCAAGTGACTCTTTCAGCAACTTCACATCCTGACATTTCTTACTTATATCTCCACTGCATAAACAAGTAACATAGTGTAAACCAGATGTTCGATTCTAATATGTCACTAATGTGGATACTAATACTTACTCTAGCATATCAACAACATTGCCACGATCTACAAGAAACTGCTGCAACTGTAACAAGAAAGAAAAATAAGAATACAAAGTGTGGATAAATTCAATTGCATTACACAATCACTTTTGTTAGAATACTACCTTGGAATTATTCATTGCTTCTTGTTTCAGTCTTTCTGACTCTTCTACTAACTTTTTCATTTGGCTTTCTTCGTATGCAAGTGCTTCTCGAGCCAATGTTTCCTTTTCTAGCTTTTCTTTCTCTGCTGATTCCTTTTCTTTCAAAGCTGATGCCAGTCTCTTCTCCAAGGCAATACACATCTATGAAGAAAACATATTTGCAATTAGCACTCTACACTTCAGTATAAGAAGTTAAGAACTACCAAAAGCTGTTAACAAAAGTAGCAGTACCTCATCAAGAACTGTAACTGATTTGCTTCCTTCATGCAACACATCCGACATACGAGACTGAAGCTCCTTCATTTGAGTAGCTATAACATCCTTCTGTGAATACACTTCTTTAGCATGCTGCAGATCGAGGTCCAAATAAAAACACTCGAAATGAGAAACACCGATAATACATACATCTACAAAAGTCATAGGCATTTATACAAATTTAAATAGTCTCATTTGTTTCTTTTGCACGCTGTTGCGCCTGTTTAAGTTCTTCAACCATCAAACGAATATCCAAGCCACTAATAGCTGCTTCCGCTTTTGCTTGCCCTGCAGCTTTTTCTTCAGACTCTACTTGTCTCATTAAACTGATGACCAAATCCATCGTTGAAGCCATGGTTTTCTGCATAAACTCAAAAATTATAGAACAATCGATCTATTACTATAAAATAGAATCACATAAGCGGAAAAGTATGTTTCTGGTAGGTGATTTGTACACCAGTTTTTATATGTTACACTTACACCACCAAGTTATTAAAGATGCAATCAAGTGATGGTTATATGGCCGAAAACTAAGGTTGGTGACTTGGTGTTACACATTACAAAGATATGCTACTGGTCTTTTATCTTCATTACAGTAATATGCTACTGGTGCATCAGTTTTTATATGTTACACTTACACCACCAAGTTACTAAGGTTGGTGACTTGGTGTTACACATTACAAAGATATGCTACTGGTCTTTTATCTTCATTACAGTAATATGCAGGGTAGAATGGCGATGTTACTGTCAACAAAAAAATTCGTACCACGGGTCAATTTACCAAAGGGTCACTTGCATAGTTACATACATGGGTAAATGAATACAACTTCGTTACATAAATGGTAAAAAGGGTCAAATTTAACAGTTCATTTAAACATACAATTACATTCTGGCACAATAAACGGTAAAATAATAATACTAAAAAATCGGCACAAACAGGATGCTAATAAAGTTTCGCTACTATTCAGTAATTACAAGATTATACCTTATTTTTGGTAGCATCTTCAATAGTGGTATCGATAAGTTCAGTTGAACTTGTGATCATATCATTCAATCTAGTAGAATCTTGGTTGTCAGGACGATTAACCATTTCAAACTCCAAATCCATCTAATCGAAATATCAAGAAACACAATCACTCAATAACCACATAACTACTTTTTCAATGTATAAGTAACCATTTTCTCAACAGCAAATGATATACTCGTAACTTTCAACATTATCAAGATGTCGATTACATAAATATTTACATTTCGGTGCAGTTAACAAACTTAATAAATATATTAAACAATGATCATGCATAAACAGTAGTAAGTTATTAAAAGATTATACCTTTATATTTATAGCATGTCCAATAGTATTAGTACCAACAAGATCACATGAACTCGTGATCGTATCGTTCAACGTCGAATCTTTGTCAACAGGTTGATTAACCATTTCAAACTCCAAATCATATATATCATTCATGAACTTACATGAATCCATCTGAAATGATCAAGAAACACAATCTTTAAATAAGAGCATTACTAATTTATGAAAAGATAACATTTTTATGAAAGATTCTTGGATTAGTGGAAGATGGGTACCTTTAAAACTGTTTTTTAAAGGCAAATGAACAAGATGATGATGGAATTTTGTAACTGAATCAAGAAAGTTGATGGTGTCTCAAGAAAAAGGGGTGTTTGGGAATGTGTTTTAAGTTTTGAAATTGTAACTGAAGGAGGGGTCAGTATTTATAATGGGGCCAACTATCCGTTGGTAAATTGAATGATAATCTGTTTTTTCACAACTTAATTACCGCTAATAATATACACCACAACGGTTATTTTTTTGTTTATGGGTAAAAACTTATGGTTATTTACCGCTAATAATATACATCAATTGTAAGTGAAGGGTGGGTTTGTTTTATGGTTATGGAATGAGTAACGGTTATATTGTTTTAAAGAGTGTTTGGTAGGAAGGCTTGAATGGAATTGGTATCAAACCCATGAATATAGACATTGGGCGTGTTTGGTGCAGCTTTGAGTATTTTAGAGTGTTTAAGATTTAGGGTCCGTTTGGTTTATAGGTGTGGTTGGATTAGAATTTGGATTTGGTATAAGATTTAGATTTGAGGTAATTTTAGAAAAGAAAAATTATATTATTTAAATATATTTTAAATGAAAAATATTATTTATATATTAAAATAAGAGTGAATTTGAAATGATATATAGAGGTCTTACATTTTTAGTGTAAATGAGAAGTTGAGAAAGAGAGTGGTCCCACTTGTAAGAGGAATTAGACTCAAATCACCTTTTTTCATATGGAATCAATTTTTAGAAATGATTGATTGTTTTGATTCAAAAGCCTCCAACCAAACAATTGTATTAGGCATCAAGTCCATTCATTTGATTCTATATCCACATAACAAACACGCCCTTAGTGTTTAGGGGGGCAAAAGAAAAGCTTGTTTGGCAACAAGCGCTTTTTAAACATTACTTTTTGAATGCTATTAAAAAATTAGTGTTAGATTTTTTAATTTATTTTTATTTATTTATTTATTTATTTATGTATTTATCTTTGTCATTTACACTTTATCATAACAAATAAAGCTATGCCATTAAAATTCTTTTTAATTTAAAAGAAACACGCTTTTTCTTTCTTTTGATTGATGTGCGTACCTATACTCCTACCTATCGCCAAACCAAACGCCCGTTAACTCCGTTGTCCGTAAAATAAGAATTGCCTGCACTTGGTCGTTAATAATTCTTGCTGAAGCTAGTCTGTTTTTTGGCTAGTTATTTAACGACGTGTTTTTTCTTTGTGATTTTAAATTGAAGGAATTACAATTTAAAGCTTAGACAAACACCACACCTAAATATTATTCCTAACCCAAATGTCATGATATACCAAGAAAGAAAATAATAAGATGTGTATATGTACGGGAGAGAAAAAAAAATACATAAAAAATGCGTTTGAGAGACTCAACCTACCTTGTTTACTTTACAGGTTCGCTAAACCACACTTTCAAAACACATTATATCCAACACTTCCTTTTAAACATCTTATGTTTCACTAGACGATTAAACACGCATAGTGGCGACAATTTATAGTATTGCAAATCTATTTTTTTTTTCTTTTTTTTCTTTTTTTAATATATAGGTGTAAGTGAGAGTAAAGAGTTTAAGGATCAAATTGTAATTAAGTATTTAAATAACTAACAGATTGTATTGTCGCTTATAAATAAGTGTATTTTTGCCGAACAACATTACTCATTATATAAGTTTTTATGCTTTTAAGCGAGACGAAAATTTAACAATTTTTTTATTGTCAGTTACGAGAAGAATACAGTAAGACACAAGATCTTTCAACAAACAACATACTAGACCATGATGTACGTGATCATTGGCAGTCTCCTACTCCAGAAGTCACTAAATTTAACTGTGATGCTGCACATATGCCTAGTAATGGTAAAATAGGGTTGGCTTTCTTGGGACGTAATCATGAGGGAACTGTATTCATTTCAGGTGCGAAAAATGTAAGTTTTACCAATTCTGTTCTACTTGCAGAAGCAATGGCAGTGTTATGGGTTGTTCAGATAGCTCGAGATAAACAATCCTCAAGGATTGAAGTGGAAATAAATTCTCTAACTCTACAACGGTCGCTCTATACAAAGAGACCTCTATTTCAAATTGCTAGTTTATGGCACGATATTCTTGATATAACCTATCAGTTTGACTCATGCAAGTGGATCTTCATGAAGCGCGGTAAAAATTTGTCTGCTCATACTATTGCTAATTGGGCTTTAGATACCCATGTAAATTCTATTGTCAATGGACTTGTTTGTAATTTAGCAAGCTCTTCAATGCTTGCGGATGTTCGTGAACTTTAATGCAAATCGTATGTTCAATTAAAAAAAAAGTGTTATAAGAGAGGGTGGGTATATTTTGATTTCTTACCCTAAAAAGATATAAACCGAACCGACTTACTTACCCTATATAAAAAACGAGATGGAGGTACCCGCCGCGTTGCGGTGGGGTGTCTGCCATACCTTTGGACTACTGTCATAGCGAATGCCGACGATGTCTTATGAAAGCATTTACTTACATTATGGCTACCACTGTTTGTAAAAAATGGTTTGTTCTAAGCCCGCTGACGGAAAACATACTTATCTACAGTCTTACACATGGATGCTAAACTTACGATACAAAATGGCATGTTTCACGACTGGTGGTGTGAAATATGCTTATTTACAGCCTTATACATACTTGCTACAGTTATTATTACATATTAGAGTGGCTGACTAAAGTATTCTAAGTAGTAGCCTTTGTATAAATTTCATAATAGCCTTTGTATTGATTTAAACAGTTTCGAAATAAAATTTACACTATTCCAGTCACCTTCCGCTGATTTATCGGGCATACATATATTACCATTTCGTAGGCCGTAAAAAAGCATCCTTCTTTGCACTTCTGTCACAACATGTTTTTTTTTTTCCCTTTAGGTAAGACCCTTGCGTAAAGTTGCGCTGCAAAGGAAAAAAACGCGGTGTGAGCATCACCAAACTATGTTGTAAGAATTAGTAAAAAGCAGGCTATGTATCTAAAAACCTGACATTACCTAAGGAAAAAAAATGCTAATTTGTTATGCAGTTGCTAAAGTCGATTTTTTTAAGCGACAAATTACCGGGTGCAAATTACAGGATTGTTGTTTCTTGATTAACCTCCTGGTTAGCTGCAGTCACAGCTTTGTTAACCCTCTCATCCATGTCAGCTACACCAACTGCTTTATCCGCTATATGCATTGCTTCCTAAAAAAACAAAACATTACCATATTTCCAACAATGCTTTAGTTATTGAGTCACTATTGTTTTAGATCCGGCATGTATTGCTTAATAAATATCTAAATTTTCTCCGCTTCAGGCCCGAAACACATCTATTCAGTCCCGTATTTTCATCCTAATCCGACTATTTCAGCACGCATACGCACCCCATGGCAGGCCCGATTTCAGCCCCCAATTCAACACCCATTTCAGTTGTCAATCTGACACATGCTAGCGTCCACTTGAGGCCCTAAAACCCATTCTGGTCCCCACTTTAGCTCTAATCCGCTACCCATTTTGACCTTAATGATCCTGGTAAGAACGTTAGGTTACTTTTCAAAATTAGCACCATCGATACTTAGGTTAGTTTTCAGTTACCTTGATCCAGAGAACGAAAAACGTGCCACTCAGCGCGCGCAACGTGGTGTAACTATTTTGTACGCTGTTGCCAATACCTGTTAGTGTAGGCTAAACCAAAGCATTAGCTACATACTGTATTCATCATTGTATTACACTTAAGAAACCAATTACAATTTGCTACATGATTATGAAAACTTCAATTGGGCTAATTTAGGCGTTAAAGTTTACAAATCTGTTCGTGAGTGCGTTTATGTCTTCAAATGGTAACATACCTTCATAAAAGTTTGGTATTTCTTGTGAGCAACTTCTTGAAAGTGTTATCTGTTAGGCGCATTATGTAGCAGCCTTGTGCACTGCATGTGGAGCATAGAACTCTTCCATTTAGTGATGGATGTGCATGAGCTTCTCTTAGAAGTTGATCCAACACGGCTGTCTGTAATTGACATCAGTTGCGAATCAGGTTCGACTTTGATAAAAATAGGTCAATAAATAAAAATAACGCCCATTATTTCGTACCTGTTAAATGTTCCAGGATATAATCGCATCCTGCACAAAACCATAGTTAGTAAGCAATTTGTATAATTATTACTATAAACTTGAATGTGACCGAAATCAGATTCCTTCACCATTGTATCTATTTGTCATATGCACTATATTTTTTCTCTTGTTTTAGCTTCCATCCTTCTACTCTTTCCTTCCAGGCAACATTTCCAAGCCCATAAGTATTCAAGTCCTTTGAGGGGTCCACAATTCTTACATGAACTGTAAAAAGCGTAGCTATTAGTATAAGTATGTAACTACCACACTAACAATAGAGGATTTAAGGTTAATAATACTGTCTAATAAAAGTACCTGGTTGCCTGGGATCGATATACGGAAGTGAGTGGACCTTGTCACCGGGGCCTAATGTACCTGATGTAATTCTTACAGACAGATTGTACGGTGTTGCACTCGGCATTTCACCAGATACCTAAAAATAAGAGTATATTAGTAATGTTACTATTGTACTTTAATAATTAAACTCTGTTGTAGCTGGTATTAAACTGATTAGTCGAAACTGGCAATTGACATCTAAATGGAAAATCACTTTCTAATACACACGTTTGAACCTTCCCTTGATTATAAGAACACCACCAAATATAGATTATTTCGATATATGTTGTTTTCTTATTTGGCTTGTCTTAAAAAGAAAATCTTTTAACGGATAACCTTAAAGTAACCGATAAAGCTCGGTCCTAATGTCCAATAAGTTTTATTTGCAAGGGTTTTCTTTTTTTTGGTCCCGTTACTCAAGATAGAACCTACAAATAGATAGAAACCGATATATATGGATACATTGTGGCCCTTTTAAAACTATTACAAAAACCAACATACTATTCAAAAGTTCAGAAACATAACGAAAAGTGTGTCTCTATTTCAGCACATTCAGCTTTGAAAAATAATTAAATAAGCCAGAGGTTATCGCAAAAAAGAACTATAATATCAGCCTAAAAGACACATAAATGACAACTGAATTGCCATTTTATCATGTGATAGTCAAATATCAAGATTAATCATTACTTACTTGATGCCCATTAATGAGACGTGTAATAGGTTGGTGAGATTCATGTCTAGAAGTGTATGAAATTTCAGAATCATCTCGTAGCCATTGGCGTGTCGACTTTCCATTCCCCTGAACATAATCAAACTTTTCACTAAAAATAAAACCAAGTTTAATCAAAACATAACGAAACCAAATGTAATTGAAACTTTTTCTACTGGTCCCCTTAGAGATTTTTGGAGCAAACTGTCAAAACTTCTGTACATCACTGCTATGGCCCTATGTTGTCTATAGGAAGCATGTCTAGTATTGCATTGTGATGTCGTTGATTTGATAACAATTTATACTCTCCAAAAGGATACACAAAGGAAATATGTGTAACCCGGTTCGTTGTCCAGATGAAGGATGAATGGAATATGTTATTCGGGTTCGTGAAATGTGTTGTGAATGGTGAATAAAAGAGATTGTGGGTTTTTAACTAAAAATATTGAAATATTAACTAAAAACAACTAATTAAGCAGGGGAAACAATAATCTAAAGCACAAAGAGGCAAAAACGTAAGGAAATCCTAAAAACGCGCACGCTCGGGCTAATCCCGAGCTTTAAAAGTGAAAATAGTGGAATATTAACCCTAGGTATGAAATTCTATTTTTCCTAAGTTCTAATTAATAAAAGAAAAATCTGAAAATTTTAAGGAAATTACTCTGAAGTGTATTGGTTCTAGGAAAAATAGGAAAAAGATCTCAACTTATAGAAATAAGCTGCTAATAAGCTCAACAGTTTCAATAGGCTTAATATGACAAAGGTGTTACGAGATTAATAATGCAAACATGTAATGAAAAAGTCCCAAGGGTAAACGGATGAGGTGTTGTGTGTGAGCTGGGAGACTGGGGTTCGAATCCCAGTTTTGTACTTTTTCTTTTTATTTTATTTTTTTGTTTTTCTTTTAAAAAACTAATAAGCACTAATTAATAAGCAACTTTTGAAAAGACAAATATTTTTAGAAACTAAAGTTAAGTTCAGAAATAAGCTAAAGAATGAAACAGTTGGCTTATGAAGGAAAAGAAGAGAAAAAAAAACAAATAGCAAATGGAAAAGGCAATAAGCTAATGTATAATAGGTGGTAATTAGAATAAGCTAGGGGCACCTAAGGGAAATCTAAGTAAGCTAAAAATAAGCAAGTGGGGAAAACAGATAAGCTCTAAATTAAGCTAAAGGGGGGGGGGGGCTGCTGATGTAGCAATGGTGCAGGGAAAAATCAGGCCAATACAAGCTACTAAAAAGCTATTGTAAGCTACTCTAAAAAATTCATAAAAATGTGAAGTAACTAGATAAGTTGCTAAATATTATCAGTGCTGAATTTGAGCTTAATCTAACTTAATAATAACAAATTAAAATTAAAAGAAAATGGCTGAAACTTGCAAAATTAGAAAAAAAATGCAGACCTGAAAAGGCTGTTGATGTGGTCAGTGAAGCTAAATTGGACCAAATCAATTCAAAAGCCAATGAATCAGAACCAACTACTGAAGATCCACTTTATACACTAATTTGAACCATAAAATACCAAAAATAGGGACAGAATAAGCTTGAGCTTATGAGAAGCTTTAGTGATCAGTTTATATCCTAAGTTTCCACTATTCAACTCAAACCTATAGAAACCTCAATTCAGCTTATAACCTCATACAAACAACTTATTTCACTGATTTTAAGCAAGATTAAATGTACCTATAGTGCATATGTTGGGTATGCTTCTCACACGAAAAATGTGACAACATATTCGGGATTACATTAGTGATTATTGAAGCCTCAAATACATGGACTAGAAGTGTCATTATTGTAAAGTCATGTGTTTGGCCCTTTATATACCCTCCTAGACTTCACTAGGAGGGTGAGCTTGTGTGTTTGTTTTTCACCTTTTCTTATTATCAATAATACATCAAGTTTCCATCTCTCTCTCTATACACTTTCTCTCTCTAACCTTTGCCATGGAGATGATGTTCTTTCATCTTCCAAGACCTCCTGATTCACAATAATATCACCAAAACACGATCCGACAATTGGTATCAGAGCCAGGTTGTAGTTTTGGTTGATTTGCGTGATTTTTTCTTGTCAAATTCGTATTTTTTTTATGGATCTAGACTGATATTGAGGCTGTTGAAGTATTGCTTTTACTAGTCCTTATTTTCTGTCAAAAGAGTACTATCAACAGTTTATCAACAGTTTTTTTTTTTTTTTTTTTGTTTTTTTTGTATCTGGTCCATATTCAGTCCTGTATACATCTTTATCATTTTTTTTTGTGACCGATTTGATCATTCCGTGAAGATTTATGGTTGTTATGTGAACAGAAAAAGGGTCCGATAGGTGGTCTGATAAAACTGGTCTGAATCTGGTCGAAAAACTGGTAAAAAATGAGATGGCCGGAAAAGTTATCGGAAAACTCATCGGAAAAATCATCGGCAGTCGATTATCGAAATTACATGTATAAGCAATTTCGACAAACCCTTTTTTATCGCAAATGCTTTATCGCAAATGCGTTATCGCAAATGCTTTATCGCAAATGCGTTATCGCAAATGCCACACTTATCGCAAATGGTTATCGGGTCAACGGTCAACAGTCAACAGTCAACGGTCAACGGTCAACGGCCATTTATAAAAAAAAATTAAAAACAAAAGAAAGAAAGATGAAGCAGAAAAAGACCAATACCACAAACCTAATATCCTACCACTCATTGATCTCAGTTTGTATTTTCTCATTCATATCTCATATGAGATTCGCTGAACCAGAAAGATATTCAAACACGAGAAATACGAACTCATCATCAATCTACAACACTTAAGGACTCAAGATCTCAAACAATTGTTCACTTATTACAAATCTTTAGAGATTTCATTCGTGTGAACATGATTATATCACAGATCTATCATCATCCAAAAGACAAAACAAACCGTATCCTACATCTACATACAACCATGACCCTCACCATCACTCCCCAACTCACAATCAATATCATTATCTCTTCAGACACGATTTGAACCTAAAATGTACAACAAATTAATTAAAAACTAAAGATCTCAGTTTTGTTCTAACACTATCACAGATGTTTTAAGATCTTTGGTGCTTGAACTAAAACCATCATCGATCGACCTTTGTTTGAAGTCTAGCTTCTATTTATATCCGAATATAAAAGATAAGGATCATAACAATTGTGCTATGCCCTTTCTTTTATTCGTTCAAGACACAATTAAATCGTACGAAACAATAGTGTTAAAACCTACTCGAGCCCTCCAAAGGACCGTGACGTTTTAATCTTGGTGATTATGGTCTTCCCGATCTTCAAAACTTAATACTACACGAAATGGTGCTCGGTTGGTATGGATGTAAGAGATGGCGTTATAATGATGAAGTTGAGATTGGATTATGATGTTAGAAACGTGATTGATGAGATTTGGTGGATTTGTTGTTCGATTTTGTTGAAGGTGGGTTGATACTGAGATGAGTTAAGATCTGGGTCTAAGAGTTTGGTGAGAGAGATAAGATATTGAGGGGGGCGGATTTTATGTTGTGTGTGAGATTAGGGTTAAGTTGGTGTATAATAGTGTCTTTAATACCGAAATTTTTTTGGGTCAGTGTGGACTGGATCCAAAATTAATATTGGGCTGCAATATGTTTATAGTTCAATTGGGCTCAAAGTTAACAAAGTTGGTTGATGGGTGAAATTATTAACTAACAAAATTTGGACCAACATTTGTGCTACCCGTATTTTTTTTACAATAATGTCAAGTTCAATCATTTTTTCACGGGAATATGTTTTTGACAAGATCGGGATAAAACCATTATCATAGTTCACTTAAACCGTCAAAAGGCTAGTGTTGGGTATTGAACCGCAAGATGTGACTACGGGGTTAATTCTTTATTATTTATTTGAGGTTGAAGTGGAATATCACGGGTGCGTGTACTTAGTATCTTGAAGATATCGGGGTTGGTTGGATGCATGATTCTTCGAGACCCTTGTTCGAGCTTATAACCTGACGTCAGACTTGTTCGAGATATCGGGGTTGTTCAAAATGATTAAGACTTGAGTTATCTAGTTATATCTGATGTAAGGAGTTACGTTGTTGTGCTCACAGAGTATAGCTATCACTTTAAAGGAGTTACGTTGTAGTGCTCAAGTGTCACACAAAGATGTGGATTATTCAAGATGAATTCATATACAGTAAAGGATGGTTGGATGGGTATATGAATCGACCTATGCTTTAAGGAGTTACGTTGTAATGCTCAGTATAGGTACTTAGTCAGACAATAGTGCAAGTTTAAGTCACAAGCTTGGGTTATTTTACTTCAGTCTCAAATTCGTAATACTGGGTTTTCTCCATCAGTGGTCACTACAAAAAGCCGTCAGAATGATAATGGGGTCGGTAAAGAGTTAGATGAGAAGAGTATAGAAGAGTAGAGATTTTATCAGCAGTTGATTCTCACGGGCTATTTTTGGTACTTCACACATCTTCGACTAATTGGACATACAGGGTTTACGCTGCCTCCGTTTCCATCGTAACCATAGTGTGTATGCTTCCGATTCCGTGAAGACATCGTGGGGGAAGAGAAACTAGATGTATTTTGACTTTTCTTGCATTTTTTGCGAAAACACTCTTCTTCTAGATGGATCTGCATTCAGGGGGAAGAAATGTGAACATCGGGGAAGCATAACAGACTCACGTGATCGAGCTTACAATTTTAGTACTACCGGAGAGACGTCCGCAGAGATGATCAGTGGTTCAGTTTTGTTCCAGAATATCTTCCGGAACTGTTCCGATTCAGAGATGATCAGACGTCCCAATTCACGATTCACAATATCTTCCGGGACTGTTCCAGAAGTAGCTTCAACCCATACTAATCTGGTTAATCAACCCGGAAGGTCTGAAGCTGCAACCACCACAGCTCAACCCAATATGGTCAATCAACCCGAGGGGGCTGAGTCTGTTATTCCTCCACCACCAAGCTCGGTTAATCAACCCGACTTGGAAGAACAAGCACAGTCAGAGAAGGAGGAAGAAAAAGTCCTAACAGATGAAGACATTCCAGATTTCATGTTCGAAGATGACCAGAAGGAGGAACAACACCATGATGATAATATTGATTGGAACGATTCTAAGGAAGAACGGGAAATTACTGGAACAAGAACTACTGAAGCTGCTGAAAAACTTGAGGCTGAGCATGAGGCAGCATTAAAAGGAAAAGAGGAGGACGAAAGGAAGCAGAAGGAGGAAGAAGAACAAGAAAATAAGGAAGCATATAGTTACATCCACACTCCACCTCAACTTGCTATCATTTTCTACCCACCTCAATAGGAGCCACAATCAGAGACTCAGACTCATCCAATCTCTTCTCCTAAACCCACAACACCTCCTGAGTCACCACCTAAAACTCCAACACCACCTAAGTCACCTTCCAGAAGTCCAACACCTCCATCTTCACCTCCCAAGGATTCTACACCTCCTAACTCACAATCCTCAATTCCTTCACTCACAGACTCATCTCCTGGATCATCATCACCACCAAACAAAGGAAAAGAAACAGTCGCAAAAAGAATCAAATCAATCATGAAAGGGAAGCATGTGAGAAAGATTGCTCGTGTAACATGAGTTGAAGTCATTTCTCCAGCAGCTAAGAAATTAAAGAAGGCAGCCAAAATTGTCGGAGAAAAGAAAGAAAGAGAACTAAGTGACCAGATAACTGAGATGAAAACTTTGATCAAGGATCTGTCTGGACAAGTAGAAGATTTACAGAAAACTAAGAAACAAATGGACGAGCTTCTAGAAATGGATGTCAAAGATCAGATGCTCAAAGCAGCTAAAGTAAACACAAGGCACTATGTCAAGAAGTTTCTTCCCGACCTTCAGAAAAACATTAATGAACATGTTGACGCTTAGCTTGACGACAAGATCAAAGACTTCATTGCATCCATTGTTGACGAAAAGATGAATGACATTGCTTCATCATCATCTCAAAAGAAGCACATCCTTTATTACACTGTTAACGAACTTTAAGAAGCTATTATCACCAAAATCAATGCTCAACCCGACATGACCTATACCGAAATAGCTCTCATTGATGCTATCCGCACCAATATGGAAGCTTGCAAAGAAGCAGCTGATCGGGGTAAACGCACGCGTACAGAAGACGATGAAGACCAGGACCCAAACACCACAGCAAAAAGATACAAGACTGGAAGTGGGTCTGGAATTCACATCAAAGAGCCAACAGGAACAACAACGTCTTCTTCACCAACAAATTCTCCTAAATCTGGTCCCACTGAGACAGAGCATCACTTTGAGCACTTCACTGCTGAGGATATGGACTTCCAACCGCATGATGATCAACCACCACCACCACCAAAGTCCAAGCCTTCAAGCAGCAAACAATCTTCCAAACAAGCCAATGTAGTCTCATGGCTTGATGATGATCAATACATACAAGGCAATAACTGGTTTGATCAACTCGCTAGTGCTCAAATCCAAGACGAAAAAATCTCAAAGATTGAAGACAGCACGTTTGCAGTCACACAACAAATCAAAAGTACTCTGAAAATCAAAAAGATGACCAAACGGGAGCTTCGTCGAATAAAGAATGATACTTTCAATCTTCTCAAAGATAAATCCACAAGTACTGCTGAACTAGAATATCATCTTGAAAACATTGCCCGAGCAATCTCAAGTGAATTTGACTGGACTAATCCAGACATATTCAGGGTTGGTGGTCGTGACAGAAACAACCGTCCATACATCACCGACTGGACCAAGCCATTACCCGTGATACGAAAACAACATTCTTCAGAGATCCCTTACCCATTCTTCTTCAACAATGATCTCGAACATCTCAGACTCGGAGCAACAGGAAAAACAAAATATGCTACATCAATCACCTTCACTCCAGCAGCAGATTACCCGCAACCTGCCATTCATCATCACCTCTATGTTAAACCATTGGTCCAATACGATCGTAATGCTGAATTGGGAATCTTTCACTGGTTTGAAAAAAGAAAAACATGCTACAAGAGTAAACTTACTGTGAAGTCTCGGGAATCAGTATATAGTGACCTTAGGATTCTGGCAGTAGTAAGTGTGAAAGGAGCGAAGAGGTATGATTATACCTTCCTGTCTGAAATCATCATTCGACGACATGACAACCAACTCTACTCGTTCTCTGAGGCAAACTTCCCAGACTTAAGTCTAAATGATATTGAAGACATGTACCTTATCAAGGTACAAGGAAAGCTGCAACATCTCACTATCGAACTTCAATATGCCTTCAGTACCGCTATCTGCCATTTCATCAGAAGAACGATCATCAAAGAACGAGTAGAAGATCTTCAGCTGGGTGTAGAGAGCTATCAGAAGAAGTTAAACCTGGAAGAACCCATACTTTATCCCGAAGGATTAACTTCTGAAACTCAATACACCATGAAGCACAGACCAACACTTGGATTCATCTATGAGAGTGAAATGATACAACTTTGCTTCATGTCATTTCATGAAATTCACAATTTCTGTGACGACACGCTGAAGAAGGTCCGAGATGGGTTAGTCCTTCGTGTTCATGATCAAGAGTTGATCCGTGTGTGAGTATATATCAATAAATATAGTATCGTGCACATGTGATACTTTGGGAAATAACAAGTCAAACCTTAGGGAAAAGTCAAACTTGCAAAACCCGTGAATGTGATGTGTGTGATACCGGGCAAGTGATCACCCGGGTCGTGTCCCAACGAGATGTGAATGGGCCATTGTGGAAAGCTTTGGATTAGAGTGATTGATGATTTAGATTGCTTTTGATTTTGCTTTGTTTAACAATTCTAAATAACAAATTTAAATCAGATATGCACAACAAAATTAAACGCGAAGTAAATTAACTTAAAAACGCGCAACGAAAAATCTAAAATGGGACTAAAAAGTAAAATTTATGAAATTTAAAACCTAAAAATGTAAAATGACTAAAAACTTATTTAAAAACTTAAATTCTAATTTTTTAAACTTTTTATTTAATTATTTCTAATTATTAATTATTTAATAACTAATTAAACTAATTTAAATTATAAAAAATACTAAATGAGCTAAGAAAAATCTAAAACTTTTTCTAAAAATATTATTAAGTAAATAGAAGCTAAGAAAATTATAAAATTGAAAATTACTTAATTAAAATTTAAAAAGATAAATTCTATTAAATAGAAGCTATCACTATATTTCTATTTTTGATTTTCTTAAGGAATAAAATTGAAATTATATTTTTCCTAGATTAAAAATGACAAAAGAAAATTATGAAAATTGGATTTATATTTTTCTGATTATTTTTCTATTTATTATCATTTAATTACTATTTTAAACTAATTAAAATGATTAAAAATATTAAATGACTTAGGAAAATTATTAAAAATTCTGAGTAAATCTGAAATAATATTAGAAAGATAAGAAAAATAAAATAAGAGGTTAGCTAAGCCTGATAAGCAGTTTTGGGCTAATAAGCAGTTGGCAAATAAGCCAAAAATAAGCTAAAAAGCTCAAAACTCAACCAAATGCTCAGAACAGATTAAGCCAACTTAAATAAGCACAAAACAACTTAACTCAAACAACTAATCCACAAAATAACCCAATTAAGCACTTTGACTGTTTCAAAATCAAGACAGAAAATAGCAGAATAAGGCAAACTTTCAAGGCAATTTAAGCAGTCTAAATAAGCACTGAGATGCAATATTATGGGGGCAAAACTTAGGTAGCACTACTGAGTACATGAAAACACAAAAAGCCCCATCATTAAATACCCAATTGAACTCCAATTGGAGCCTAGATCAGCAACCAAAAATCTGAGTCTGCTGTGTGTAGGCTCTGTGCAGAAAAGCACAACTCAAATGGCTTCAAACCAACTTTTGTCACTACTCAATATAGACCACAATGGACTCAGAAAGACCAAGAAAATGGGCAATATGAGCTTATAGCTATAAATGGCTTAATTGAGCTTTTGACAGACCAAAAATTACACAGGGCATTCAAATGTGGACTTTTTATTGAAATGACTTATTAAAACCTAAAAACAACTTAAAATGGCCAAAATAAGCTAGATCAAAGTTGGCCTAATGACCAATCTACAGTACCAACTGGTTTTACCTATTGACTGAACTAAAACAAACACCCCTTAATGGTGTGTCTGTGGTGAATTTTCAAAGGAAAACAACATTTTTAAACTAAAAGGCCTGATGTGACTTATCAACTAACTTATGTGAACACAGATAAGCAACTTTCAAAACAAAATTAAGCAATAGAATAAGCTAAGCTAGAGTTGACTGTTTTTGACTTTTTTAGAGCTTTTAAGTAAAACTAAGACAAGTACTATATTATACTGATTATATTGATGAAATTAACTTATAAACTAATAATAAGCATAAACTAATAACAATAAGCTATAAATAAACACTGTAACAGTAAAATGGAAAATTAAGCAAAACTTGAAATATGCTTACAACTTTAAAAGAGCCTGTAGAACAAGAACCAAAGATCAGAGCCTATTCTAACTTGTTCACACAAGCTAGAAATCTACACTAAGCCTTCCAGATTAGCTTTTAATACCTAGAGTAGCTTATTCCACCCAAAGTTGACTTTCATTGACTGTTCTTGAATATCTTGCATTAGGACTGGTTTAATCTATATAAGCTTACATGAAGCTATGATGAGCTTATGTGAGCTTATAGTAAGGGTTATTGGAGCTTTTGATGTTAAGTAAAAGGACTTAGAACTTAATTCGAATCACAGATAATCTTGAAATGTAAATTGCTAGTGAACTGAGGTTAATACTGAATAAAACAAGAACAATGAACTCAAAATAACTTATATTGATAACTTTGAAGCTTACAATTACAAAGATAAGAACTGAATAATAAAAACGATTTAACTAAAATTAACTACTACCCTAAAATATTACACAAGGCTTCTATATATACTAAATATTGCTGGGAAAGTACATGTCGACATCTCTGATCAAATCCCCACCATTGAATTGCTTCCATTTGATCTCAGCCATCCAAATCGATTTTGGCGCCAAAACTGCTAACCCACTTTTCTGATAGCTTGAATACCTAGAAGATGCATTAAATGCATTTTGGAGTTTGGTGGAGGGTTTGGATAACAAGGACAAGGTTGGTGAGGTGGAGGTGAGGGGGGGTTGTCTGTGTTGCAGAGGTGAGTGGGAGAAGGTGAGATTTTTTTTATTTAATTGGGAGGGAAGGTGTGTTTGACCGAAGGTTGACCCGGTCTTAGCTAAGGAAAGGGTTGGGTAATTGGGTTGGATAAGGATTGGGCTTGGGTTAAGATTGGGCTTGGGTTGGTATTGGATTGGGTGGTTTGTTTATTTTATTTTTGGGTCCGGTTTGGTTTTGGGTATTAGATAAACATAGGGACTAAACTTGTAATTTCTGAAAATTGGAGGACCAATCTTGCTCATCTTCCAAAATACACCAAGGTAAAATCCTGTCATGTTTCCATAATCCAAGAACCAAAATTGCACTTTTCTATTTTTAAAATTCCCAGGGACTATTTTTGACAGATTTCAAACTTGAGGGACCAAAGATGTAATTTATTCAAACTTTTTACCAAAGGACTAAATATGATAATTTATGATTTAAAAAGGACCTTTGGTGATTTTTCTGACAAAACAAATGCTTAGGGACTAATTTTGACAAGTTTTGAAACTTGAGGGACTGAAACTGCCAATTTTGCAAACTTTGTTCGTTTTTCAACTGTTTTTAAACATTTTGCATTTAAAACATATAAAACACAATCCCTGGGATATTTTCAGTATTTTGATGCATTTCTGAGTGTTTTTGAATGTTTTGGCAGTTCAGATTAGATAAAAATGATGAGTATTTAGACACTCATCAATCCCCCACACTAAACTATTGCTAGTCCCTAGCAATCTTTTATGAAGTTTTAATGGATTTGAAGTCTCTTTACCAAAAGCCATCACTTCTGGAGTAGCCAATTGTTTTAGTTCAAGTAAGAACCTTGGTACAATGATAACCAAATGATTTTGAGCAAACCATCAGCTGTCAACGGTTTTGATTTGTCTTTACCAGAAGCCGTTTGCTTCTGGACTAGCCAACTCTTAGATAAATTATCAATATTATCTTTGGTGAGCTGAATACCAATTATGGATTTTCACTGCCTTTACCACAAGCCACAACCTTGCAGGCTAGCCAACTCTTCACTTTTAAAGATATGGCGAGTCGAAAACCATACAATTTTCGGCAAATTGCAAGCCATCAACGGATTTGAGACATCTTTACCAAGAGCCGTTTGCTCCTGGATTAGCCAATCCTTTTGTGGGTTAGACATGGCGGACTGATAACCATTTTATTTCGTTCTAAGTGAGAAAAAATTTTAAAATTTTGGCTAAAATGGGGGTACTAGATGGTACGTTTGATTAAATTCGCTAGAATTCCCCCCACACTTAGAACTGAATATTGCCCTCAATATTCAAAGTACCGGCTATTATGCCGACACTTAGAACGTAAAAAGGAAATATTAATAGCCATTTGTTTTATATATATATATATTTTTTTTTTTTTTTTTTTTTTTGAAAATTTCCATATATACAACATGTGGGGCATCTCCCCCACACTTAGGTGGTAGAAAATAGAAAGAAGTCAGAAATATGGGTGAAAACCCATATGGTGCTTGAGTTTTTGATCACCGAGTCACTAGCTTGACTCGACCCCGAATTGAGTTGATTTCTCCCGAACAGTCAGGTTTGTCACTCAAGCTAACCGCTTGTGAACGGCCAACCGTAACAAAGGGTTCCTGAACAGCCCGGGAGAAAAATCAATTTAAAAGTCTATGGGGAAGTAAGTGGAAGAGACCATCTCCCCCACACTAGGTGGTAGAAAAGAGAAAGAAAACAGAGACACGGGTGAGAACCCATGTTTTGCTAATGTTTTTGATCACCGAGTCACTAGCTTGACTCGATCCCCGCATTCATTGGTTCATGGGGAAAGTTTGGAGATCCGGCACAACCATGGGTGGTATGTCCTCTCCAAAGTAATGTTTCAACCGATGGCCATTCACTTTAAAGTTAGGTCCGTCAGCTTGAGATAACTCAACGGTACCATATGGATAAACTTTGGTGATAGTGAATGGACCAGACCAACGGGATTTGAGTTTTCCCTAGAAGATCTTCAATCTTGAATTGAAAAGAAGGACTCGATCACCAACGTTAAAAACGCGGTTCTTAATTTTTGAGTCATGGAGCTTCTTTGTCTTTTCTTTGTAGATTAAAGAGTTCTCGTATGCTTGATCACGAAGTTCATTCAATTCATTTATTTGAACTTTCCGGTGATCACCCGCTGTCTGAAGGTCAAAGTTTGCATGCTTGAGGGCCCAGTAGGCTTTGTGCTCAAGCTCAATCGGCAGATGACACGCCTTTCCGTACACAAGCTTGTATGGAGTACACCCGATGGGTGTTTTGTAAGCTGTACGAAAGGCCCAGAGTGCGTCCTCTAGCTTATCCGACCAAGATGCACGATTTTCTCCTACGGTCCTTTCTAAGATTCTTTTAATTCCTCGATTTGTAACTTCCACTTGCCCACTTGTTTGGGGGTGATACGCGGTAGAAAGACGGTGTGTAACACCATACTTTTGCATGACTTTATCAAATTTGTCATTGCAGAAATGCGTACCACGATCACTGATAATAGCACGTGGAGTTCCAAAACGAGCAAAAAGAGATTTCAAAAATTTCACAACAACTCGGGCATCATTTGTGGGTAAAGCTTTCGCTTCAACCCATTTTGACAAATAGTCAACAGCCACGAGTATGTATTTGTTTCCTCGAGATGATGGAAATGGCCCCATAAAGTCAATGCCCCATATGTCAAATATTTCACAAACTTGAATGAGATTTTGTGGCATTTCATTTCTTTGCGAAATATTTCCGTAACGTTGACAATTGTTACAAGCTTTGACTATTTCCTGGGCATCCTTGTAAATTGTGGGCCAATAGAAACAGGAATCAAACACCTTTTTGGCGGTGTAGTTGGGATTATGATGTCCCCCAGTAGGTCCAGAATGGCAAGCCTTGAGAATATCGATGGCTTCCTGACCATAAACACACCGCCGGATGACTTGATCCGCACAGATTTTAAACAAGAAGGGGTCGTCCCAGAAATAATGTTTGACATCCTTGAAGAACTTATTCTTCTGTTCGGACGACATCCCTTTCACAACAAAGTTACCCGCATGGTAGTTTGCAAAGTCGGCAAACCATGGGGTAGTAGAATCTCCACGAAAAGCAACCGCACTGAGTGTTTCGAGAGGAAATGTTTCATTGATTTCCTTTTTCTCGAACACATCTTGGTGAGGGTTCTCTAATCGGGATAGATGATCAGCAGCTAGGTTCTCAGCTCCTTTTTTATCACGTATGGTGATATCAAATTCTTGCAGGAGGAGAACCCAACGGAGCAATCTCGGCTTTGCATCTTGTTTTGCAAAGAGATATTTGAGAGCCGAGTGATCCGTATACACTACGCATTTTGTCAAGATCAAGTATGGCCTAAACTTCTCAAAGGCATACACCACAGCCAACAATTCTTTTTCTGTAGTGGTGTAATGAGTTTGAGCTTCAGTCATAGTTTTACTTGCGTAGTGGATAGGCTAAAAATGTTTAGCTTTTCGTTGCCCCAGGACTGCACCGATAGCAAAATCACTTGCATCGCACATGAGTTCAAACGGCAAGTCCCAGTCGGGGGCAACTAAAATGGGTGCTTCAGTAAGCTTTTTCTTTAGAGTTTGAAAAGCTTCAACGCACTCAGGAGAAAAGATAAAAGGAGCATCCTTTTCAAGGAGATGAGTCATAGGCCGGGCGATTTTAGAAAAATCTTGTATGAATCTACGATAGAAACCGGCATGACCCAAAAAACTCCGAATACCCTTGACGGTAGTGGGATGAGGTAATTTACTGATGACATCAACTTTAGATCTGTCAACCTCAATCCCACTCTTGGAAATCTTATGGCCGAGGACAATGCCCTCTTTGACCATAAAGTGACTCTTCTCCCAATTTAGACAAAGATTGGTGTCTTTACACCTTTTCAACATGTTTTCTAAATTGGAGAGACATGCTTGGAACGAATCCCCAATGACCGAGAAGTCATCCATAAAGACCTCCATTGTTTTACCGATCATGTCGGTGAATATGGCCATCATGCACCTTTGGAATGTGCCCGGAGCATTACATAAGCCAAAAGGCATACGTTTATAGGCAAAAGTTCCATAAGGGCATGTAAAGGTAGTCTTTTCTTGATCTTGTGGATCAATGGGAATTTGAAAGTAACCCGAGAAACCGTCAAGGAAACAATAGTACTCGTTTCCCGCTAATCTCTCAAGCATCTGGTCCATGAAGGGTAGAGGAAAATGGTCTTTACGGGTGGCATCATTTAACTTGCGATAGTCAATGCAAACACGCCACCCCGTAACCAATCGAGTTGGAATCAACTCATTTTCTTCATTTGTGACAACAGTAATGCCACCCTTTTTAGGAACGCAATGAATGGGACTAACCCAAGGACTATCCGAGATAGGGTAAATCAATCCGGCATCAAGAAGTTTGAGAACCTCTTGTTTGATAACCTCATGAATTTTTGGATTCACCCTTCTTTGATGTTGAACTGCCGGTTTAAAGTCATCCTCCATTAAAATCTTGTGAGTACAAAATTCAGGGTTAATACCCTTGATGTCGGAGAGCTTCCAAGCAATTGCTTGCTTGTGTGACTTCAAAACTTTTATGAGAGCAGTCTTTTCATCCTCACTCAAATCTTTAGCAATTATGACGGGTAATTTATCATCACCCTCCAAAAATGCATACTCGAGATGAGGTGGTAAGTCCTTAAGTTCGACCTCAGGAAATTCATCGTTTTTCTCAACTGATTTGATTTCCTCTTTATGAAGTTTTTGTGGAAGAACAGGAGGAAGAGAGGGATCTTCATTTAACATCTTCTCAATGAGAAGGATATCCCCCTCCAAGTCAATCTCTTGGTTATCAATTCCATCGGGAACCGAATCACTTTTGAGAAAGGCCTCGATTTCCTCTAAGATGAAGTCACTTCCCTCAAACGGAGTGAGAGAAGGAGAAGAATTGGCGATTATAGGTTCAGAAGATGGAGTGGAATCACCACTCGAAGAATTATGAATATAACCAAGAACTTCTTGAGAGTACTCCTCTAAAGCAACATCAATGACATCTATTCGGTTAACCGATTCAGAGTCATAATTTGAGGAGTACCTCGAAGTTTGATCGAGGTTAAAAGTGACTGCTTCATTATCCACACGAAGAGTTATTTTCTCTTCGAAAACATCAATGAGAGCACGGCCCGTCCTTAGGAATCCTCTTCCAAGAATGAGAGGAACCCTTGGATCAGCATCGAATTCAACAACAACGAAGTCAGCCGGAAAATGGAACTTTCCTACTTTCACGAATACATCTTCGGCAATGCCGAGTGGACGAGTGATAGAACGATCTGCAAGCTCAAGAATCATGCAGGTAGGAGTAAGTCCTGGAAGAGAAAGTTTCTTCCATACTGAATTAGGCATCAGGTTAATGCTAGCGCCAAGATCGGCCAAGGCGAAGCATTCACCCATTCCTGGAAAAACACACGGGATGAGAAATTTTCCAGGATCTCCAAGCTTCTCGGGAAGCTTCTTTAAAATTGCTGCAGAGCAATTCTCGTTTAAAGGAGTTTTTGCCATTTCGTACAATTTTTCCTTGTTGTTTAACAAGTTCTTGATCATTGATGCAAATTTGGGCATCATGATAATGGCATCCGCAAGGCTTATGTCAAAGTGCAAATCTTGAAAGATTTGATAGAACTTGTCCATTTGGTGACTAGCCTTTTCACGGAGCTTTTGCTCATTGAGTCGTGACGGATAAGGTATTGAAGGTTTGGATTTAGGGATCTCAACGAGAGTTTCAACAGCTTCAAAGACAACTCCAGGTTTGAGTTTGGTTTTTGGGATATCCTGAGGTTGGACGTTTTTGGTACCCCCGTTATTAGTAGGAAGTACATTGTCCTTGGTCACCTCAGGTTCACGTTCCACTACCTTGGGAAGAGAAGAAGCGGTAGTGGGAATCTCGGGTCCATCATAAGCTTTGCCACTGCGTGTGGTGATAGCTTTAAGTTCACCCTTTGGGTTGATCACAGTATTACCCGGGAGACCTCCCGAGGTAGAAGGTGGAGTGAGATGGCTTATGAGACTAGAAAGCATATTCTCGATGTTGCTTTGAGATTGTTCCATTTTGTTGTTTGTAGCCATAAGCTCACTCTTCAGCTCATTACCTTGCTTGGTTATTGAAGATTGTAAATCATTCCTCAAAGTGAAGATTTGATTTTGCATTGCCTTTAGTTTGGAATCATTAACCTTGATATAGTTATTGAGTTCACTTGAAGGCGGTTCTTGGTAATGAGGAGCTGAATACCCTTGGTTACCCCTTGGGGGTGGGTATTGATTGATCGGGGCATGAAATTGATTTTGCATGTTTTGCCCTCTTTGCTGATTAGGATTAAACCTATTTGGATTGTTGGGTTGAGGAAATCCGGGTGGTCCATTTTGAGGACGGTAGTTTGGATCCACTTGAGGACGGTATTGGTTACCTCCTTGGTTGGAACTACCGGCTATTGCATTAATTTCAAATGTACCATCTGTGGCAGTACAATTATAATATGCATGTGGGCCACCACAAGTGACACAAACTTCTACCTTTTTGATTTCGGCAGTTTGAGAAGTTTGCGGAGAAGAGGGAGAGGAAACTTTCTGTGTGGTGAGAACCAAGGATTTTATAACCTTCGTGAGTTCGTCAAGTCTAGCATCGGTGCTGGACTGACTCACGGATGAAGAGGTAGAAGGACCAACACTCATTTGGGAAACAACCGGTTTGCTTCGTGGAGTGCGGACCTTAGACTTGTTCTCAATGATTGCTAAAGCATCCCTTGTGGTTCGATTCAAGAAATTTCCTCCAGCGGAGGAATTGAGAGATTCTTGATCAGCTGAGCTCACACCATTGTAGAAAGTGTCGAGTTGCATCAACTCAGAGAAACCATGATGCGGACATTTGCGAAGCATTTCTTTATAACGATCCCATGCCTCACTAAATGATTCATCGAATTTTTGTGTAAATTTCATGATTTCGTTTTTACGACTCATGGTTTTGGAAGGTGGGAAAAATTCATTCACGAACTTCTTAACCAAATCTTCCCATGTTATAATCGATCGAGGGGGTTGTTTATCAAGCCAAATCCGGGCAGCCCCATCGATGGAAAATGGGAAAAGAAGAAGTTTGATTGCCTCTTCAGGGACATTTTTGCATTTGATGGTAGACGTGATTTTGTTAAACCATCGAATGTGATCTTGAGGATCGTCCCTTTCAAAACCATAGAATTGACGCGAGGTTACAAGATTTATTAACCCCGTCTTGAGTTCAAAATTCTCGGCCACGATGGCCGGAACAACGATAGCATCTCCGTAACCCTCGATGGGTGCTTGGAGAAGCTCATTCATGGTCGGCTCAGCCGCCATGAGAACAGGAATAGCACGAACCTCGGGTTCGACTATTGAAGAAGAACGTCTACGTCTACGACCTCGTCTTCGAGGAATGTTGCCAAGCTCACGTAACGGGCTCGTAGACCTAAAAGAACGCGTGCGCATGCACTAGAAAACAACTCTAAAAAGCCTCGGAGTTGATAGAATTATGAAAAAGGATGGAAGATTCTTTTTATTTTTGAAAAGTGAAAATGAAAATAAATCCAATTAAAACAAGATCGAGAGAAAACACAAGCTAACTTAAACCAATAATCAACAAGCGTACGGTAGCTCTCTAAAAGATAAACGCACAGGGTGGCGGAGAAGCAAAGGTGGGCATTTAATGCTCCTTAAAAACCCGCTTCTTTCAGTCCGACAATTTAATGTCAGACTATCCTTAAACCTCCTTTATAGTTTGTTAATCAATTAAAGGTGAGCCGATATTCGCAAGTGATATAAAGGCAAGTTTTAAATCTTTGGTTTGGGAACTTATTATGGTCGTACCCCCAGTTAGGTAGTACTCTGTCTTGGTTCTCGATGGTAATTTTTTATGTTATTTATTATTAACAAAGACAAATAGAAAATGTTTTTGGGTTTTTTGTTTTTATTTTTATATGATAATATATATATAAAAGAAAAGAAAAAATATTTTTGTTTTTTATATTGTTTTTGGGAAATAAGAACTTCTTGAAAGAAGGATCTCGAATCACTAATCGCTTGAACTTATCACAAAAGTCGCAGCACTCCTCCCCGGCAGCGGCGCCAAAATTTGATCCGTGTGTGAGTATATATAAATAAATATAGTATCGTGCACACGTGATACTTTGGGAAATAACAAGTCAAACCTTAGGGAAAAGTCAAACTTTCAAAACCCGTGAATGTGATGTGTGTGATACCGGGCAAGTGATCACCCGGGTCGTGTCCCAACGAGATGTGAATGGGCCATTGTGGAAAGCTTTGGATTAGAGTGATTGATGATTTAGATTGCTTTTGATTTTGCTTTGTTTAACAATTCTAAATAATAAATTTAAATCAGATATGCACAACAAAATTAAACGCGAAGTAAATTAACTTAAAAACGCGCAACGAAAAATCTAAAATGGGACTAAAAAGTAAAATTTATGAAATTTAAAACCTAAAAATGTAAAATGACTAAAAACTTATTTAAAAACTTAAATTCTAATTTTTTAAACTTTTTATTTAATTATTTCTAATTATTAATTATTTAATAACTAATTAAACTAATTTAAATTATAAAAAATACTAAATGAGCTAAGAAAAATCTAAAACTTTTTCTAAAAATATTATTAAGTAAATAGAAGCTAAGAAAATTATAAAATTGAAAATTACTTAATTAAAATTTAAAAAGATAAATTCTATTAAATAGAAGCTATCACTATATTTCTATTTTTGTTTTTTTTTAAGGACTAAAATTGAAATTATATTTTTCCTAGATTAAAAATGACAAAAGAAAATTATGAAAATTGGATTTATATTTTTCTGATTATTTTTCTATTTATTATGATTTAATTACTCTTTTAAATTAATTAAAATGATTAAAAATATTAAATGACTTAGGAAAATTATTAAAAATTCTGAGTAAATCTGAAATAATATTAGAAAGATAAGAAAAATAAAATAAGAGGTTAGCTAAGCCTGATAAGCAGTTTTGGGCTAATAAGCAGTTGGCAAATAAGCCAAAAATAAGCTAAAAAGCTCAAAACTCAACCAAATGCTCAGAACAGATTAAGCCAACTTAAATAAGCACAAAACAACTTAACTCAAACAACTAATCCACAAAATAACCCAATTAAGCACTTTGACTGTTTCAAAATCAAGACAGAAAATAGCAGAATAAGGCAAACTTTCAAGGCAATTTAAGCAGTCTAAATAAGCACTGAGATGCAATATTATGGGGGCAAAACTTAGGTAGCACTACTGAGTACATGAAAACACAAAAAGCCCCATCATTAAATACCCAATTGAACTCCAATTGGAGCCTAGATCAGCAACCAAAAATCTGAGTCTGCTGTGTGTAGGCTCTGTGCAGAAAAGCACAACTCAAATGGCTTCAAACCAACTTTTGTCACTACTCAATATAGACCACAATGGACTCAGAAAGACCAAGAAAATGGGCAATATGAGCTTATAGCTATAAATGGCTTAATTGAGCTTTTGACAGACCAAAAATTACACAGGGCATTCAAATGTGGACTTTTTATTGAAATGACTTATTAAAACCTAAAAACAACTTAAAATGGCCAAAATAAGCTAGATCAAAGTTGGCCTAATGACCAATCTACAGTACCAACTGGTTTTACCTATTGACTGAACTAAAACAAACACCCCTTAATGGTGTGTCTGTGGTGAATTTTCAAAGGAAAACAACATTTTTAAACTAAAAGGCCTGATGTGACTTATCAACTAACTTATGTGAACATAGATAAGCAACTTTCAAAACAAAATTAAGCAATAGAATAAGCTAAGCTAGAGTTGACTGTTTTTGACTTTTTTAGAGCTTTTAAGTAAAACTAAGACAAGTACTATATTATACTGATTATATTGATGAAATTAACTTATAAACTAATAATAAGCATAAACTAATAACAATAAGCTATAAATAAGCACTGTAACAGTAAAATGGAAAATTAAGCAAAACTTGAAATATGCTTACAACTTTAAAAGAGCCTGTAGAACAAGAACCAAAGATCAGAGCCTATTCTAACTTGTTCACACAAGCTAGAAATCTACACTAAGCCTTCCAGATTAGCTTTTAATACCCAGAGTAGCTTATTCCACCCAAAGTTGACTTTCATTGACTGTTCTTGAATATCTTGCATTAGGACTGGTTTAATCTATATAAGCTTACATGAAGCTATGATGAGCTTATGTGAGCTTATAGTAAGGGTTATTGGAGCTTTTGATGTTAAGTAAAAGGACTTAGAACTTAATTCGAATCACAGATAATCTTGAAATGTAAATTGCTAGTGAACTGAGGTTAATACTGAATAAAACAAGAACAATGAACTCAAAATAACTTATATTGATAACTTTGAAGCTTACAATTACAAAGATAAGAACTGAATAATAAAAACGATTTAACTAAAATTAACTACTACCCTAAAATATTACACAAGGCTTCTATATATACTAAATATTGCTGGGAAAGTACATGTCGACATCTCTGATCAAATCCCCACCATTGAATTGCTTCCATTTGATCTCAGCCATCCAAATCGATTTTGGCGCCAAAACTGCTAACCCACTTTTCTGATAGCTTGAATACCTAGAAGATGCATTAAATGCATTTTGGAGTTTGGTGGAGGGTTTGGATAACAAGGACAAGGTTGGTGAGGTGGAGGTGAGAGGGGGGGGGGTTGTCTGTGTTGCAGAGGTGAGTGGGAGAAGGTGAGATTTTTTTTATTTAATTGGGAGGGAAGGTGTGTTTGACCGAAGGTTGACCCGGTCTTAGCTAAGGAAAGGGTTGGGTAATTGGGTTGGATAAGGATTGGGCTTGGGTTAAGATTGGGCTTGGGGTGGTATTGGATTGGGTGGTTTGTTTATTTTATTTTTGGGTCCGGTTTGGTTTTGGGTATTAGATAAACATAGGGACCAAACTTGTAATTTTTGAAAATTGGAGGACCAATCTTGCTCATCTTCCAAAATACACCATGGTAAAATCCTGTCATGTTTCCATAATCCAAGAACCAAAATTGCACTTTTCTATTTTTAAAATTCCTAGGGACTATTTTTGACAGATTTCAAACTTGAGGGACCAAAGATGTAATTTATTAAAACTTTTTACCAAAGGACTAAATATGATAATTTATGATTTAAAAAGGACCTTTGGTGATTTTTCTGACAAAACAAATGCTTAGGGACTAATTTTGACAAGTTTTGAAACTTGAGGGACTGAAACTGCCAATTTTGCAAACTTTGTTCGTTTTTCAACTGTTTTTAAACATTTTGCATTTAAAACATATAAAACACAATCCCTGGGATATTTTCAGTATTTTGATGTATTTCTGAGTGTTTTTGAATGTTTTGGCAGTTCAGATTAGGTAAAAATGATGAGTATTTAGTCACTCATCGTGTTAATGATCAAGAGTTGAAGATGTCAAGGAGATGGAATAGTGATCAACTGAGACAAGTCAAGCAGTTCATCTTGAAGATGGAGAGCAGATTTTATTGCAGAGATCAGATGCGAAGATTGGAAAGCTATGTTGGCGGTCGTCCACCATTCCCGATCAGAACATATCAACGGACAGACCCGGTATTTACAACATTCGGGAAAGGAGGTTGATGTAAGAATTTGATTTCATTATTCATTATTCATTATTCTTATTCAATATTCTTACTTATGTGACATAATGGCTTGTGCACACATAACAGTGCACAACACGTACCTGTCAAGAAAGGACCCTGAGGTACGCTTCAGTGCCTCAATCCTAAACAAAGGAGCGAAAGCTTCTTCCTTATGGGCAGAATTAAAACCAAAATTTTCTAAGTTTTTCAGAAATTTTGCTCATAAGAACAAGTATTCCCTCGTTAAGGGGGAGTATTTGAAAATCAAAATCTTTGCTCCAAACCAAAAGTTCTTGATATTCTTCCCACAAACCTCAAAAATGCATATTTTAATCAAACGTTTTATCAAAAACATCATAAGTATGCTATTTTTGAGGGGGAGAATAAAAACTTGATTAAAATATGGTGTCTCAAATGTTGGTATCTCACAAGTGCTCAAACTCAGAATTGACCCTCGAATTGACGATAGCAAAAGTCAGTAGTCGAAAGGACATGTCCTGGACGGGTAATAATTTCAAGCCAGTTTATCTGGTGATGTAAACGTGTCTCGCAAAGGACGTGTCTGAGTAGAATGTACCGATTTCGAGCGATTTTCCTTGAATGTGATCTGGACGGGTAATAATTTCAAGCTAGTTTACTAGTGATGTAAGCGTGTCTCGCAATGATCATGTTCATTGAAAATCAATCAATTCAAAAGTGCCAACTCTTCCCGGCATGTGCAAATTTCAATTAAACATTTATGAGCACATGTTAAGGGGGAGTCTTTCTGAAAATCACAAAACTCTCAAAGTGTTAATAAAATGTGTTTACAATCATAAACATTTTGAGAGATTTTCAAAAGGTTTGGTATACGGCATCAATAGGATAGTCATGGCGATATAAGGTGACAATGTTTTAGAAAACCGTCCTATGATCCGCCAAAGCCGACGGATCTACCCAAGGACAATTCTAATAGTTTAGTATTAGAACGTCCTAGGTATGATTGGAAAAAGGAGAAATGAAATGAACGGAGAAAGAAGGGGTTGAAGAATTAAAAAGAAAAGCAAAGAAAAGGGTGAAAAGAAATAGCCCTCCATTTGTTCAACCTTAGGGCAGACACCGAGTTCAATACATAATCCACTGGTTGACTGAGCATCACAGGTATTGAAGACTGATGAGTGGCCTTTTACTCATCATTTTATACCCGAAAAACCCCAAATAAATGACCAAAAACACCCAAATGGACCAAATATTGTTTCAAATAACCTTGGATTGTGTTTTATGTGTTTCAGGTACAAAAAGATTGAAAACGGGGCAAATATGGAAAAAACCGAGCTTGGAATAGGAAAGAGCACAAAAAGCCGAGACCGGGAAGAAATTACAAGTTCGGACCAAGATGATGCCCAAATTTTCAAAACAACCCTTGGATTATTTTCACTTGGCAAAATTGGTCCTTGGATTAACTTTAAAAAATTAGCAAGTTTGGTCCCTTAAATTTCATAGTTTATATTTTCAACCCTAAAACTAAATCCTTTTTATCCTATTACCTAACTACAACCGGATCCTAAAGTTAAACCATTAAACCAAATTTTTAAACCCAACCCACCTAATCCCTTTAGCCCACCTAAAGCCCAACATCCAACCCTTTTAATTAAATAAGCAAACTGGGGTCAAACTCAACACAGCTTAAGGTCAAAACCACACCCATAAACACTATTCACCATCTCCTAAATCCTTCTTTTCCCGCCATTAGCCCTTAACCACCAAACCTATCACTCTCACGTCTCCACTACCATCTAAAACACCCACATGATCATGCTCCCCCCCCTCCTTGCCACCTTGGCAATCCCAAGGACAAACAAACCCATCAACGGCCAAGATGCAAAGTTGCGGAGACCAAGAAACAATCCGAAGGATGGGAATTAAAGAAGAAGCACAAGATTGGACTCTCTCACACAAGAAGCACAGACCCAGAAGAAGATAACCCTAGCTTTCATAGTATAAATAGATAGTGTTGCTACAGTAGTTCAATAGTTTTTTTTAGCTTATTTTTAAGGTAATGTTTAACTTTTAGCTTATTTTCATTCCAGCATTGTAATTTACTCTTTTTTTTAATGTTAATTCAGTTTTTAGTTTAATTATTCAAGAAAAATCCCAAAAATAGCTTTATCCAGTTATAGCTTATTTCAGTGCTAAATTTCAGTTACATTTTGCTTTTCAGCCCTTAGTATAGCTTATTGCACCTCTGTCTTTCAAAATCCTAGCTTAAAGTAGTCAGTTATAGTCTAAATCTCAAAACAGCCCCTAATAAGGGGGTGTTTGGCACAGCCTTTTAATGGGTCAAAATGGGTCAGAACTGTTCATTTGTCATTCTTGTTAGTTTAAGCTAGCTTAGAATCACTTAGATAATCTGTTGGTGGCTTGTGTAAAGCATGTTTTGGAAGATTATATGGAATGGGATCAGTAGTTAGTGGAATTCTGATATGTACTGATCTTATAAGCCACTATAGGATTAAGTTGTTTTTTGTGTTTCATTTTTGTGTTTCTGGTTTCCTTTTAGTGCAATTAGTTGGTTCTCAGATGATGGTCTAAATCTCATTAGGTTTTGAATTGTTTTTAGCACAGTTCAGTGTGAATCTTACCTTAGAACCTTAGCTACTTATCTGGTCTGATCCATTTTTCTATTCCAGATTTTAGTGCTTAATTGTAATGATGAGTGCTTAAATCTTGTATTCATAAATAGTTTAGAGTGTGATCTTTAGAAGTAGTAAGTTTTGATTGGTTTGCTTATTTGCTTAGAGCTTAAAAGTAGGCTAGATTATTGCCTTTTAAGGCCTTATTTGCCCTGCACATGTATGCTTCAGCAGCCCCTAGGTGGCTTTTTGGCTTATTTTGTGCTTATTAACTCTTATTTTCTAATTTCTATGGCTCATTATGAGTTGCATTCTAGCTCTTAGTTGGACTTTTGCTTATTTCCATTATCATTAGCTTATAGAATAGCTCATTCAGTCCTTGTGTTGAAACATCTTAGTTTTTTTTCCCTTTTGTTCTAACTGATCAGAATAGATAAGCTCATTCTGAGCTTATCTTTGAATTTCAAAAATCTTTCCAGTTTAAAAAGTGCTTATTGTCAGTAGCTTATTTAGTTTTTAAAAAGTAAATCAAAAAAATAAAATAAATGAAAAAGTTGCAAAACCTGGGACTCGAACCCATGTCTGCTAGCTCACAACACAAACACCTTACCAGTCGCCCTTGGGTCTTTTTCATTTAGAATTTGCACAAATTAATTGTTAACCATGTTTCTCTTTTAAGCTTTTTCGACCCATTTAGCTTTTTCCCAGCTTATTGAAATAAGCTGGGACCTTTTTTATATTTTTCCTAGGATCAGTATTGCTTAAAGTATTTTTAGAAAAATTTTCAGAATTTTCTCTTTTCATTTAGTATTTTTAATTATTTATTTTCTTTTAATTAGTTTTTAATTCGTATTTAATTATTAAAAAGTCAAAAAAATATAATTCTTTTTTTCCGAAATTTTCTTTTATCATTTAGGACGTAGGAAAATTAATTTGGTATCTGTAGGGTTAATTTTTGGGGATTGTTTCATTTTTGCTCGTTATTAGATTACGGTTCGCGTTATTTGATTTTCGTTTTATTAGATGTTAGTAACCAATTGACCCTCGTTATTTCAAGCATTTTAATACCAGACCTAAAACGATATCCTCAATTTCACGCCTCGTTGGGACTACGATCCGGGTATTCACTTATCCTGTTTATTATAATCGATTGTTGCGTTAAATCGTCGCAAGTTGACTTTTATTCGTGAGAGGTTTGACTTGTGTGACGTATTTGACTACCAATCAATTTTTGGCGCCGCTTCCGGGGAGGTGTGTTGTGACAATATCGTTACGGTTTGACGATTAGTGACTTGAAGATCCTTCCTCATGAAGTTACGTGTTTTTCTTGTGAATATTTTTATCAAAAATCAAAAAAATATATATATTAAAAAAACCTTGCAAAACCCAAAAATATTTTCCTTTTCTAAAAATTTTCAAAAAACCCAAAAAGATTTTCTTTTCAAATTTATTTTCCTTTTTCTTTTGTGTTTTTCCATGTTTCTAAATTATCAAAATCCAAAAATATTCTTCTCAATCCTCTTATCCGTTTAATTCTTTATTTCTTACCCTCTATCCGTTTAATTCTTCTTCTTTATGTCTTCATGTTACCATTATGGTTGTGAATGGTGTGGAGGTCCTCCAAATGGTGGAAATTGTCACGGTTGTAGCATTGTAAATTCGGGAAACGGGTTTGTCCATGACCAAAATCCCTACAATGAAACAACAAATTTCTTTAACCAACCCTCACACCATGAGATGGAAACATATTCTTGTGAATATTGTGGAGGTCCTCACCAAGGTTTTAATTTTCAAGCAGGGAACATGCTTGTCTATGAGCAAGTTCCATGTAATAATCAAAACTTTGGGTATGACCATTATCCATATAATTCACTGAATCAGTCACAGCAAACTTATTGTTGTGAGTACTGTGGAGGTCCTCACTATAGCTCTGATTGTCAAACGAGGAACCCGCTTGTCTATGAGCATGTCCCTTGTAACAATTATGACTATTCTTATCTTGACCAACCTCCACAGTACCAAATGATTCAACCACAACCTCAGCCACTTCCTCAAGAACTTCTTATTGGTCTTCTTGATTTAATAAAAGATCTTAAGGATTTGACTAATAAACCTCCCCAAGAAGATCCTCATGAAAAATCTATTGCAGAATTACTAGCCAGAGAACGAGCAGCGCAAAGGCGTTCCATATTTCTCAAGGCTGCCATTCTCGATGACGATGATGAGGACACCATTCAAATTGGGGAGTTTTACAAAAATTCATTAGCTGCAATCACACCCGTCCCGAAAAATCTAGAAAACAAGAGTATTGTAGAATTGCTAGCAGAAGAGCAAATGGAACGTATAAAAGCTGTTTATGCTAGCAACAATGATGAGAAAGACGACGAGGAGGGTGCTATTCCTTTAAATGATACCATTTCTCCCTCCTCATCTCCTATCCCCGTTGAGGATAGTGACTTTTTCTCGGTTAATTCTTCGAGTGGCAATCCCACTCCGACTTCTGAACCAATCATTTCCGACTCTTCCCATCCTTCTCCTCCGGTTGAGGGAAGTGATATCTCTATGGAAGAGCTCGAGGTTTTCTTTATTGATGCTCCAATTTCTCCGGAAATTGTTGAGGCCGATGGTGATCCGGGGGGAGATGCTCCGTTATTAGAAAAAATGATATTTGATGAACCGTTATTTTCCCTCCCCCCGAGGGAAGTTCTTGAAGAAGTTAATATCGTGGAAGAGCCGTTAGATCCTTCGGAGCACGAGCTCAAGGATCCTTTTCCCATATATGAGAGTTTTATTTTTGATGACAAAGAGGAGAGTAGTGGCAATCTCGCTTCTCATCCTGATTATCCTCTCTCGGCTTATGAAGCCTTTTGCTTTGATATCGATCATTCGGAAGAGACGGGTAGTGGCAGTACCACTTCTCATTCTTATCTCTCTCTTCCCGAGTATGATTCATTTCTTTTTTATATGAATGATCTTTATCATGAGGAGTTCTCCGGTGAACTTTCTCATATTATATCTCCTCCGGAATATGATCACTTCTATTTTGATCTTGAGGAAGATTCTAGTTTGGGGGGAGGTGTTATTGATCAGAAGAATTTGCTTATTGATGATGTCACCTCGACCCTCCTACCCGAGACTTTTGTTGCAATTAAGAGCTTTAATATTGAAGACAAATTTGTTTTTGATGATGGGGAGTTTTTCATGATAATCATAAAAATCTTTCTTCTCTTCATCACATTTGATATGATTTCTCCTCTCTTTCACTCGTTCGGGAGTGAAGACACCATTTTTGACCCCGGCATCCTCAGTTATCATTCTTTTGAGTCGGGTGTATCTCATCGGAGTGAAACATTCAAGAACTTTAATGTTTTTCCAAACATATTGAATGAAAGTCCGATAGAGATTTTCTTTTCCGTATGCTTCCCCAAGAACAAATGAATTCGGGGCGAGTCTAAGCTATACGACTGGATAAAAAAGCAAGCGCTTCGTTGGTGGCAACCCATGCTTATCCTTCTATCTTCTTTCTATTTTCTAACACTTAGTGTAGGAGAATTCCTCTACTTGTTGCTTTGTTGTTGTGTGTTTGCCTTTGTTTTCAGGATTCCCGTAGATCATGATGATTGATGCGCCTGTTTTCAATCCAGCCGCCCAATATCCGATCTTTTTGCTTATGTTTATCCAGGGATATCTTATTAATCCTTTTTGTGAAAAAAAAAAAAAAAAAAAAAAAAAAAAAAAAAAAAAAAAAAAAAAGATTTTGTTTCCACACTTAGATGATAACATTACCTTTTTACGTTCTATAGTGTCGGCATAATAGCCGGTACTTTGAATATTGAGGCCAATATTCAATTCTAAGTGTGTGTGGGGGGGGGGGGAATTCTTATTTGACCCAAATTTTAAAAAATTTCACATGTTGTACCTACTAGTCCCTTAGCACCCCCGTTTTGACCAAAATTTTAAAATTTTTATCGTCTTTTAATTAAATATTGCATGAAAAAGAAGTGCTTTGCACAATAAATAATAATTTGTTATACATTAATGCTTCGGCATTAGTGAAAGTTTAGACTTGATTAGGCTAGAACAAGGGGAATCCCGACTCTGCCAAAGTGTTGATTTGGCTGCTACCCTTAACTTTTAGGCTAAGTTTTTACGAATTGTGCAAATGAAAATGCTAAACGTGGAGTAGTTGGTTCTCTTTAGAGCTCATCGAAGTTATTTGTGGCTTTTTGTTCCCATAAGCTTATTTCACCCAATACTAGTAATCTAGGAATAATTAAGGGTGTTTGGTTTTGGTGATGATTAGTTTTTGTCTTCTTAAGAAAATTCTTGCTTATAAAAGTTGGGTACACATCAAGGTTACTACAAGTGTCGTGTAACATAAGCGGTGGTTCATAAAGCGGCCCTTGGATCTCTAATTCAGGATGTGTGATGTCTTGGTCTAACGACCTTGGATCCTCATTTCATGAATGTCTAGAGTCTTGGAATTATCCGTAAAGTTTCGGTTAGTTTATCGTACACGAGATTTGGAGTGGTGGCACTAAAATCAAGCAAAAATAAATAAATCTTAAATTTATGTGCTATAAGCTACGGTTCGAGATCGGTCCTTGGATCCTTATTTCCAAAAGGCGTTTAGGTCTTGGCTACCCTCTTATAACGGCCATTGGATCTTTATTCAGGAAGGTGTAAGGTCTTGGTCTAACACCCTTGGAACCTCATTTCCGGAATGTATAAAGTCTTGGAACTCTCCGTTGTAACGGCCCTTGGATCCTTTATTCCTAAGGTATAAGGTCTTGGAATTTCCCCGTGAAGCTCTGTGGTTTATAGTACAATAAGAAGTTAAGTAGTTAAAAAAATTAATAATAAAATAAAAAAATATAAAAAAAAAAATCAAAAATATAAAAATAAAATAATAAGCCCCATTTTAAATCACCTTGATGTGGACCTCATTTTTATGGCAACGGTTTTCGGAGGAAGATTAGAAACTAGTTAGCATCTAAACTAGGTATCTTTATCGGACTAAAAATTATCGAAACGAGAATTTGAAGAAATTCATTTCTCACCAAAAATAAAATAAATAGGGGAAAATAGGAATTTGGGAACAAGGAGTAATACACAATTAACTTCCATAAGTAGTGTTAGCATTTTACAAAAACGTTTGCACAAGGGTTTTAAACTTAGTTGGGAAGTATAAAAAAGAGGTTGACGATTACAATTCCTCGGAATCACCCACTTTGTGTGATTCCCGTTCCATGATGCCATTTTTGAAAATCAAGCATGTTATTTACGTTTTATCTCGTTTTAATTTACTTGCATTTTATAATAAAGTCAAAACGGGATATTTTTGGTACCTCGATATTCTTTTGATCCTTTCATTACTTTATATGATCGGATTGCTAGGGACTAACAATTGTTTAGTGTGGGGGATTGATGAGTGGCCTTTTACTCATCATTTTATACCTGAAAAACCCCACATAAATGACCAAAAACACCCAAATGGACCAAATATTGTTACAAATATCATTGGATTGTGTTTTATGTGTTTCAGGTACAAAAAGATTGAAAACGGGGCAAATATGGACAAAACTGAGCTTGGAATGAGAAAGAGCACAAAAAGCCGAGACCGGGAAGAAATTACAAGTTCGGACCAAGATGATGCCCAAATTGTCAAAACAGCCCTTGAATTATTTTCACTTGGCAAAATTGGTCCTTGGATTAACTTTACAAAATTGGCAAGTTTGGTCCCTTAAATTTCATAGTTTACATTTTCAACCCTAAAACTAAATCCTTTTTATCCTATTACCTAACTACAACCGGATCCTAAAGTTAAACCATTAAACCCAATTTTTAAACCCAAACCACCTAATCCCTTTAGCCCACCTAAAGCCCAACATCCAACCCTTTTAATTAAATAAGCAAACCGGGGTCAAACTGTCACTCTTAAATCCTTCTTTTCCCGCCATTATCCCTTAACCACCAAACCTGTCACTCTCACCTCGCCACTACCATCCAAAACACCCACATGATCATGCTCTCCCCCCTCCTTGCCACCTTGGCAATCCCAAGGACAAACAAACCCATCAACGGCCAAGATGCAAAGTTGTGGAGACCAAAAAACAATCCGAAGGCTGGGAATTAAAGAAGAAGCACAAGATTGGACTCTCTCACACAAGAAGCACAGACCCAGAAGAAGATAACCCTAGCTTTCATAGTATAAATAGATAGTATTGCTACAGTAGTTCAATAGTTTTTTTTAGCTTATTTTTAAGGTAATGTTTAACTTTTAGCTTATTTTCATTCCAGCATTGTAATTTACTCTTTTTTTTAATGTTAATTTAGTTTTTAGTTTAATTATTCAAGAAAAATCCCAAAAATAGCTTTATCCAGTTATAGCTTATTTCAGTGCTAAATTTCAGTTACATTTTGCTTTTCAGCCCTTAGTATAGCTTATTGCACCTCTGTCTTTAAAAATCCTAGCTTAAAGTAGTCAGTTATAGTCTAAATCTCAAAACAGCCCCTAATAAGGGGGTGTTTGGCACAGCCTTTTAATGGGTCAAAATGGGTCAGAACTGTTCATTTGTCATTCTTGTTAGTTTAAGCTAGCTTAGAATCACTTAGATAATCTGTTGGTGGCTTGTGTAAAGCATGTTTTGGAAGATTATATGGAATGGGATCAGTAGTTAGTGGAATTCTGATATGTACTGATCTTATAAGCCACTATAGGATTAAGTTGTTTTTTGTGTTTCATTTTTGTGTTTCTGGTTTCCTTTTAGTGCAATTAGTTGGTTCTCAGATGATGGTCTAAATCTCATTAGGTTTTGAATTGTTTTTAGCACAGTTCAGTGTGAATCTTACCTTAGAACCTTAGCTACTTATCTGGTCTGATCCATTTTTCTATTCCAGATTTTAGTGCTTAATTGTAATGATGAGTGCTTAAATCTTGTATTCATAAATAGTTTAGAGTGTGATCTTTAGAAGTAGTAAGTTTTGATTGGTTTGCTTATTTTCTTAGAGCTTAAAAGTAGGCTAGATTATTGCCTTTTAAGGCCTTATTTGCTACTTAGTATTTTTAATTATTTATTTTCTTTTAATTAGTTTTTAATTCGTATTTAATTATTAAAAAGTCAAAAAAATATAATTCTTTTTTTCCAAAATTTTCTTTTATCATTTAGGACGTAGAAAAATTAATTTCGTATCCGTAGGGTTAATTTTTGGGGATTGTTTCGTTTTTGCTCGTTATTAGATTACGGTTCGCGTTATTTGATTTTCGTTTTATTTAATGTTAGTAACCAAGTGACCCTCATTATTTCAAGCATTTTAATATTAGACCTAAAACGTTATCCTCAATTTCACCCCTCGTTGGGACTACGACCCGGGTATTCACTTATCCTGTTTATTATAATCGATTGTTGCGTTAAATCATCGTAAGTTGACTTTTATTCGTGTGAGGTTTGACTTGTGTGACGTATTTGACTACCAATCAAAGACGTCATGGACCCAGTGACGCACTGCAGTAAACCTTCTAGCCACTCAAGTGTCTCTCAAAAGATACTTGTTTCATTTCACACGGAGAACCCTTCATCATCTATCGACCTCTCACTACGAGATGCGTTGATATTGAAAAGGAGGCACTCTTCTCCATGCCTCCGACGACCAAACAAAATGCACTAATCGAGTCTAGAGCCAAGAGATACAACAATAAGATCTCATAGGAACACTTAGTATTACACTATTGTGCTACATCATGGGCAGCAGTTGTAAAATTAAGAAGAGTCCTACGCAGATCTTAGCAATCTGCCGAGAACATTCTTGAGAGAATTCACAATTGTGATTCTCAGTGATAGAATGGAAATCCTGCCAGGGTCAACATCAAATAGCCCTGACAGCAGGTCACTTCGGTAACTCCCTGTGGGTTACGCTTAGTGTTTTGCTCCAAAAACGGTCTACAGTCGTGGGGTGATCTCCAGCGGCTCACTGAATCGTGGGTGCACTTCGGTGTGTCCGTGTAAGCCCTTTCGGGGGTATCCGATTCAGAACGGCCTGGGTAAGGATTAGAGAAAGTCTTCACACTATGCTGTTGACGATCTCAAAGTCTGAACCTGTAAGTGCCGGTTGGATACTTTGTACCTACGGAGGATCAAGAAGACCTGGAGTTCCACCACCATCAAGACTCCATCATGCTCATATCCTAAAGATGTGTTCTCACAAAGACTCAGAAATATCAAAAGTTCAACAAATATTAAAGAAAAGTCAAAGTTCAAGCTCTACAACCTTTCACAAGTCAAAGACTGAAGAAGTGAGAACCAGTTGAAGGACAAAAGTCAAAAGAAATATGAGCATGGTGGAAAAGAAGTGAAGACACCAGAAGCAAAGACCATTGGAGAATGGCAGATCAGTACCATATCATATCATGACATATCAAGAACGAAAGGACAAAGATTATGAAGACGTCAAAAGCCAAAGAAGTAAAGATGACGTCGAGCAACCAAGATGACCAAGAGTTAGGGGGAGATTGTTGGGAACACATTTCACGAAATATCCAAGTCTTAGTCATAACGTTTATTAGGTTGCTCTAGTTGGGTTATATGTTAATGTTTAGTCCACGGTCCATTAGTAACCCATGGGCTGTGTAGTTTGTTTAATTGTTTCTAGAAGGACACAAGCTCATGTTGCCCTAGTTTCTATCTATAAATAGGGTGCTTGTGTCCTCATTTCAATTGTTGGTTTTATTCACTATGTTGCCAAAGCTTTGCTAGTCTTAAGAGTGTAATAAAATCATCCACTCTCTATTCTCTCTAGTTCTTTCTCTCTCAAACATCATATCTTTCTCTCTCTAGATAGATAACATAGGTGTGATTTGATCTAAAAGAAGGTGACCTATAGCATATGAACAGTATTGACCATTTTGACCCATAATCCAAGCACCCTTTTAAACTACTGATTTTGAGACTTACAATAACCCTTTTAAACTACTGATTTTGAGACTTACAATAAAGCATACCCAATTAAGCTGAAACCTCTAAACACAGATCATTAACAAGCTAAGTTTAACTAGAAAAAGCACTATTTGATAGGAAATAAGCACTATTATAAGCTAGACTGTTTTAAGCTATTTTTTGGGTTTTTATGACTTTTTAAGTAAAATTCTAATTTAAACTAACTTAGACTAGTAAAACAGTTTCAAAAGGCAATTTTAAAGAGAAATAAGCTGAGAAAAGGAAAATAAGCATAAATAGAAGTAGGAATAAGCAGTTTGACTATCGTTGACTAAGTAATTAAAAGCAGAAAACTTAAATTTCATAAACCAAATTCAGAATACAAATACTTAAAATGAAATTACAACTAAAAAAGAGAGAGATTACACTAAATTACACTACTCATAATCTAACCCTAAAAATCTAACCAACTATCTAACCCTTTCTTTGTGATTGAGGAGAGGGTATTTATAGCCTTTCCCAGAAGCTTCTAGGGTTTCATCCTTTAATCCCAGCCTTCCAATCATATCTTGATCATCAATCTTTTATTATCAGCCCTTGGATCATTAAATGATGTGGCTTGATCAATAAGAATGCTTCAATCGTCCAACTTGTCATTCTTTTGTGTCATTCCTCTGCCATGTCAGAGGTCTTCTAGAAGGCACTTAAGTACGAGGTAAATTAGGGGGAAAGCAGGGTAAGTTTTAGGGAAGATGTACAGTAGAGGTAGAAAAAGGCGGGGTGGGTTATTTTATTTATCTATTGACCTGGGTTGGGGAATACGGGTTGGCTAAGATCCGGGTAAGTGAGATCCGATTTATAAATGGTGTGGGCTTGGTGGGTTATTTTGTGGGCTGGAAATGGGTTTCAAGTGGGCTGTGTTATTTTTGTAAGGTATTTGTTTAAGGATTAGGATTTAATTTGGAAATGTATTTAATCTTTAGGAACCAAATATGCCAAGTGAGGAAAGTTATGCAAGGGCTGATTTTGTAATTTTGGTAAGATCCAAGGGTCGTTTCAGAAATGTTGAGCTCAAAAAATAATCCATGTGAAGAATATCTTCCCCGGCTTCGGCTTTAAATGCTCTTCCTAAATTCCGTGTTCGGGTTTTCCGAGTTTTCTTAGATTTTTGTCCATATTTCTGAATATCCGTACCTGCATATAAACAAACACAAAAACACAAATATCTTTGGCATTTTGGTTAGTTTTTGATCGTTTTGGTCTTAATTTGGTCAAATAAAGGTATGTAAATAAGCACATACCACATTGCTAAAATAAGAAAACGAAAAAACGCCGTTAGAGTGTGTCCATAACAGAAGGCATAATACATGCATATAGCTAAAATAGATAGTAGGTAGTCACAAAATATTTACTACTATATAACTTTTAGAAATCGGTAAAAATAAAAATCTAAACTTAGAATTTAGTTATCTTGCAAAAATAAAAGCAATATTGGTGGTAGTTACATATATTTGTAACATCAAGGAAATCCAACTTTCATACACGATCAATAAAAGTCTGCTACAATATCACGTCATTCTTATATAACAGAAGGTTCAAAGTTTATTAAAAGCAATAATAATAAAACCTGATATAGAATCCTGAAGGTCAGTAGCTTCATGTCTAAGTAACCAAGATCTGTTTGCAAGTGTCCCAAAAGCCAGAACATAAGTGCCCTGAATTCCAAGATAAATTAATTAGTGTGCATTCAAAGAAGAACCGCGATTTGTAGAAAAAAAAACTAACCATCAGGCTTCTTGCAATGTCCCTTACATCCTTTGATGAATGCTTTCCAGAAAATTCACATATTTTCCAACCACAGTTTAATGACACACATAAATCAGTAAGAGGCAATTATAATCTTACGATCTCGCTCTTTCCATTCATATGTAAACTTTTGTGTTGTACATATTGAGTTTCTTTTAGCTGAAGACATGTTATAAAGCAAAAGGTTCAATTTCTAAATGTGTACAAACAATTGATACCTGGAGGCCATGTAGCAAGCAGGTAATTGTGTTTATCATCTCGGTCTCTTTTGTTCAACTGCAACACAGACAACCTCGACAGTACAATTAAATACAATACTTACTGATTTCTGTGAAATGTAACTGAACGAAAAAAGCTACTAACCACCTGCACCAGATCGAGGATGCCAATCTGGAAGCTCATAGCTGCATAAATTCCAATTTGGACAATTTTTATAGGGAAATATAGGGAAAAAAATAAGATATACAAATAACATTAAATACTTACACTTGGTGTTCCGTTCTCAATCGACCTGCACTTCTTACTTTATGGTTTTTTTGCTGATACAGTCACTTTGGCTTTGGACATAGTATTACTATTTGGCAATGGCATATTATGCTCACTCATGATTCCATACACCTGTAAGAAGCTCTTCGGTCTCGATCACCGCAGGATGTACCTTAGGAACGCAAAGATCTTCAATATCTTCAATGATCAAAGTAGGCTTCTTTGGATCTTTGGTTCTACCAGGAGTAACTGGAGCAAATCTATTCTCAACTGCCAACCTGCTGAAACTGCATCATTATCATTCAGTAGAAAAATAACATTACTCATCACCATACAGCTATTATATAAGATTATCTATGAATGTTAACTATATTAGAATACACAACAACAAAATGAGACAACAAACCTTGATAGTTCACTTTTATGATGCTCACAGTCTTTCTTCAGTGTACACATTGCAATTTGGATTCTCTTTCTTGCAAAACACCTACACAAATTTGAAAAATTTATACTTGACAAAGATGGCATATTATTAACTATGTATGTTTTTTTTTTCTAAAATGTTAAAAAATATAGCTATTAAATACTCTTACTTTTCCAAAAGTGATCATCTGGTAATGGAGCTCGTATCTGCATCAAATTTTCATTACATATCAGTTTACTTTATGTAAAATATCTTGTATAGATTAAGTTAATTTGTGATGGAAATAGGGAATTACAATGAACCGGCATCAAGATCATCAGATAATCTAATCAATTTATTAAAAATAAAGAAAAAAGAAAAAATTAAATAAATAAAAATAAAAATAAAACATCAATAGAATTAAAATAAAGAAAAGATTGTACCTTTGGAAGAGGTATTGTTTTCAGAATCATTTTCTTGATGACCCCTTTTCTGTGGATGAATCTGGATTTTTTTTCTTTGTGGTTTAGGTTTTGCAGAAACAGAGACACACCAACAACAATTGTAGTTTAGGTTGAGGATATCGATGCCGGCGAACAGAGGCGGAGAGGCTACTGAAGCTTATACAAATTGAAGGCGGTAGAATCTGCTATAACGTTCCTAAGCTTATCCACCAATTGAAGGTGGAAATGGGCCAATGATGGACTCAGTTAGTGGGCTAAACTTTTATTAATTTTATAATGGAGCGGGTAATATAATAATGCCACCGACATCTTGTGTTTTTATATATATAGAGAATAAACGTAATCCCAAGTCCCAAACATATATATGCACCCCTCTCGATCAACCTCAAACAACCCTAATGGATCGAATGGACTCATCGTTGAACCATGATCCATCATCCAAAGGTATCAAGCATCGGAATGCAAGGATTGCGTTAACGCGTAGGCATGATCACAACACAAGTCAAAATAGGGGGCCGAAAAGACACCGAGCTTGTTACGAAAAAGAAAACATAATGTATGGAAACAAGAGATACAGAAGAAGCGAATCAAATACTAGGTCGGCTTATGATATCCTTTACGGGAAGGGTAAAGGATATCATCCGTGGCTCGATCCGGCCCCATTACCACCCGTAATAAAGGGACGTAAATCTTCAAGTTCAACACCTGGCGCAGAAAAGGAAAAAATCCACATAACTAAGAGTGTGAGTTCAAAGATGCAATGCAACTCTGATCGTGACGCAGAAGAAGGCGACATTGTATTTGGTGCTGAAAGCTCATCATTTGATGTAGGGTATGAGGAGACTTCTACCCAGAAGAAGGAAGCACAAGTGATAAAAAGACCGGTTCACTCCCGAATGACATAGACAGATAATGCTATATGGGAGGATCAGCAGCTTCTGAAATCCGGAGCTGCCAGACGTACACAAGTGCAGATAGATTACGATGACGAAGAAGAACAGAAGGTTACTCTTCTAGTACATGATGCAAAGCCTCCATTTTTGGACGGGAGGATTGTGTTTACAAAACAAGCAGATCCTCCTTTGAAGGATCCTACATCTGATATGGCCAAAATATCAAGAAAAGGTTCTAACCTTGTTCGTCAAGTACATGAAAAACAAAGTAAGGATAAATCACGTCAACAGTTTTGGGAACTTGCTGGTTCAAAGCTTGGAAATATCCTTGGTGTTGAGAATTCGGCGGAGCAGATTGATGCTGATACATCACTAGTAGGTGAGCATGGTGAAGTTGATTTCAAGGGAGATGCACAATTTGCACAACACATGAAAAAGGGTGAAGCAGTAAGCGATTTTGCAAAGTCAAAATCACTATCAGAACAACGTCAATACCTCCCAGTATTTTCTGTGCGAGATGAATTTTTGAAGGTGGTAAGAGAGAATCAAGTGTTGGTGGTTGTAGGCGAAACTGGTTCTGGAAAGACAACACAATTGACTCAGTATTTACATGAAGATGGGTATACGACAAATGGAATAGTTGGTTGCACTCAACCAAGACGTGTGGCGGCAATGAGTGTTGCCAAAAGAGTTAGTGAAGAGATGGAAACTGAACTTGGTGATTTGGTCAGTTATGCTATTCGTTTTGAAGACGTTACTGGAGCTAATACTGTTATAAAGTACATGACAGAAGGTGTGCTTCTTCGCGAAACTTTGGAAAATGCAGATCTTGAAAAATATCGTGTCATTGTAATGGATGAAGCCCATGAGAGATCACTCAACACAGATGTACTATTCGGGATACTTAAGAAGGTAGTTGCCAGGCGTCGAGACTTCAAGCTTGTTGTCACTTCCGCCACTCTCAATGCGGAAAAGTTCTCAAATTTCTTCGGGAGTGTTCCAATCTTTCACATTCCTGGGAGAACTTTCCCTGTACAAATATTGTATAGTAAAAGCCCTTGTGAAGATTATGTCGAAGCTGCTGTGAAACAAGCAATGACAATCCACATCACAAGTGGTCCGGGTGACATACTAATCTTCATGACGGGTCAAGAAGAGATTGAAGCAACTTGTTTTGCTTTATCTGAACGTATGGAACAGCTCGTTAATTCTTCCACAAGAAAAGAAGTTACCAACATGCTAATCCTCCCAATTTACTCCCAACTTCCAGCCGACTCACAAGCTAAAATTTTTCAAAAAGCCGAAGACGGGTCCCGCAAATGTATTGTGGCTACCAACATTGCAGAAACGTCGTTAACAGTGGACGGAATTTATTATGTAATTGACACGGGGTACGTAAAAATGAAGGTGTATAACCCCCGACTGGGTATGGATGATCTCCAGGTTTTCCCAATCAGCCAGGCAGCGGCTGACCAGCGGGCAGGTCGGTCAGGTAGGACTGGGCCAGGAACTTGCTATCGTCTTTTTACGGAGAGTGCGTACCGATACGAAATGCTTCCGCAGCCGGTCCCGGAAATTCAGAGAAGTAATATCTGGAATGTTATTTTGCTGCTGAAATCGTTTAAAGTCGATAATCTGTTGGATTTCGAGTTCATGGACCCACCACCTCAAGAAAACATCCTTAACTCCATGTATCAACTATGGGTATTGGGGGCATTGAGCAACACAGGGATTCTGACTCGTATAGGATGGAAAATGATTGAGTTCCCTTTAGAACCGGGTCTCGCAAAACTGCTGATAACAGGAGAAGAGTTTGGTTGTGTCAATGAAGTATTAACAATCGTATCGATGCTTTCTGTTCCATCTGTATTCTTCAGGCCGCGTGACCGGGCGGAAGAAAGCGCTGCTGCTCATGAAAAGTTTTTCATACCTGACTCCGATCATTTAACTTTACTCAACATTTACAGACAGTGGGAAGCCAACAAATACCATGGTGACTGGTGTAGCAAGCATTTTCTTCAAGTGAAATGTCTACAGAAGGCTAGAGAAGTGAGATCTCAGTTACTCGACATACTGAAAAAGCTCAAGATCCCGCTCACATCATTCGAGCCCAAATTCCATGTCATCAGAAAAGCGATATGTTCATCTTTTTTTCATAATGCTGCAAGACTTAAAGGTGGGATTGGGGAATACTTAAATTGTAGGAATGGGATGCCATGCCATTTGCACCCGACCTCGGCTATATATGGGAAGGGTTACACGCCTGATTATGTGGTCTATCATGAGCTGATTTTGACTAACAAGGAATACATGCAATGTGCCACTTCAGTTGAACCGCAGTGGTTGGCAGAGTCTGGCCCAATGTTCTATTCGATCAAGGACTCGGACACGTCCTTGTTGGAGCACAAAAAGAGGCACAGAGATGAGAAATCTGCAATGGAAGAAGAAATGGAGAATTTGAGGAAGAAGCAAAAGCAAGTGGAGATTAAAGGCGAGGCGAAGAAGAAAGAGAATAGGGTAAAACAACAAGAAGCAATCTCCATGCCTGGATTGAAACAAGCTAATTCTTCCCGGAAACCTAAAATGTACGGTTTATAGAAATTACAAGATCGACTTCGGATTTAGACGTACTAAAATTATTTTGTTTCGTACGACCGGTTGTATGCAACTTGGTCTACCATGAGCTGATTTTGGCCAAGGAATATATGCAATGTGTATATTGTTGTATTGATTTCAATGTGCCACCAGCCATTATATTGTTATTGATTTCAGTTACGATGGTTTGGTTTGATAAAAACAGTTCTAAAAATTCTGAAATTTTACCTACACAACAACAACAACAAACTCAATCCCGCCGGGGCAGGGTATGGGGGAGGTAGAATGTAGACAGATCCTACCCTACCCCGAGATGAAATTTTACCTCAAAGATAAAAAAATGTTGGTGCATAGAACTTGTTATATTGATGCACAATAAAATTTTGATACATTACTAAAATGAAGTTCGATGAAAAAACGAGATTTTAATGCACAAAGAAGTCAATTTACAAAAATTTTACACACAAACGTAAACTACGGTACAAAAGCAGGAGTCATTGAACTTCAACTCGTGCATAGTACATAGCTCTCAACCTAAACTACGGTACAAAACCGACGGCAAAATCTTTCAATAAATCAAGCAAATTGACTTGATGAGATCATGTGTGGTAACTGAAGGGTTGGGGTGGCTGAGGCTCATCATCGACAGCCATGGCTGCAGCAGACCCTGGTTGTGCTGTAGCAGCTGATGCTGTTGACGAGGGTGCATCTGTTAGAGCCAAAACTTCTGGTTCATTGGGGCGAAGGTCTTTCAAGAGAACGAAACCAGAAGCAGCGGCTGCTTTCACTGGAATGTATCTACTATCTTCTAGAAACTTAACTTCTCTTGAGCGGGAACCACTCTTGCAGGGTTGGTCAAAATCTCGAAAGTTGGTTCGGGCTCAGCCTTCTGCTGCTCCCCAGCTGGACTATCAACCTCTCATATGCATAAATAACCAAATTGGAGAATCTTAGCCCCTGAATTACATACAACAGATTAAACCAGTTTCTCAAGCTAGTGAGTCGATTTGGGTTATGTTGTATCTCAAACTGGTCGAATTGGTGGAATCAGATAAAATAGTTAAAAAGGGTAATGGGTCAAACGAGTAGAAAGTCTCCCGAAGTGCTTTAATGCATTTGACCTCCTAAATTGTTTTATGAATTTCGCTCAATGATTTTAATATAGTATTGTAACAACGTTTAAAACTTGGGTCTGTGGTAATATCGAAGAAACTAATCCATCTTATTTACCTTACGTTCCTTACTAGATGCAGGTTTGTTTTTAGAATTGTTCTGATGGACTAGTAAATGTTTGTGGGTCAATCGACCCGTTTCTTAGTACAAGTAATATGTTCAACCGAATCCCATGTCAAAACCGCCTGACTGGTCCATCTCTACTAGTGATGAAGATAGTGGAACAAAAAAGAGACAGCAGAGAAAGAAATGTACCTGCATCTTATCGGCATCAGAAGCTCTAGCCTTTGCTCTTGCTAATATGGACAAAACAGCAGTCGGAAATTCCACAGGCGGTGGGCATGGTGGTTGGACACGGGTATGCAAAAAGGGACAGATTGGCATTAGACACAAATTGGAACTCTGGTACTTTCATGTCATAGTTGAGTCCAATTAGAAATGTGGGAGAGAAAACTAGGCTGAGAAAATACACGAGTGGATGCCAGAACCAAAACTGAGAGAAGACAGTCGCCAATATTGCACCCTCAAGGAAAACAACTTCATGGCAAACGAATATTCTGATGATGATATGGAAGACCAACAACATTTTGGCTGAGACCAACAACAGCAGTCATCTTGTCACGTTTTGTCTTGGAAACTAGCTTTACAGCAAAGGTTTCTTCCTCCACCCTCAAGGATCCCAGTCGCCAATATTACACCCATTTTGGCTGTATCTACATGTTTGTTAGCACTGATTTTTTCCAATTGTCGCCTGTTAGAAGTTTAGAAAACACGAGAAAAAGACAATGTCTAAAAAGCAAAAGCAAAACCAAATAACAAAAACGTTTAGGTGGCCAACTGCCATTTCCTTATGAATGGTCGGTTCAGGATATGTTTTACATTTAATGGCCTAACAAATAAACATTTTTTAGATAATAACATAAATATTATGACGATATTTGACACACCCATTATTTCTAAACTATACATCTAAAAGAACATGTTAAAAGTTGTCAAATAATCTAAGTCTCCTAATTTTACATATATAATACTCCTTAATTTTGTGACCATATTTGACACGCTAGTTACGATAAAACTGATCTCGATGAATTATCCAATATAGGAAAGCAAATCAATGAATATTAAATAGTATCAACCTGTTCGGGTTCAGTGCACAAGACGAATCCAAGAGCCAAAACAGCAGTCCTTCTGACATCATCACTCACATCAGTAACAGCAAAGTGAAGTAGTTGCTGAATTGCTTTGTTATTTTCTGTTCCACTGTATGCCAATGCCAATGCATACATACCCCCACAGCGTAGTATAGGATCTTGATCACCTGTCATTTGCTCAATCAGAGTATCTGCCTCTTCTTCCCTTCCATAAACTGTGAGAGCAATACCCAACGCTAACCCCCTGCACAGCTTAATTAATAATGTTAAAAGTTGAAAAAGATCATAATGATTTTAGGTGGAAAAATGTTGGTGGTTGACCAGGTTCAGTAACGGGTCAAAACGTATAGATTTGAGTTGATTGGGTAAACCCAAACACTTTTTTGTCCAACTCTTCATAACTAATTAATGTGCACAAAATGATATAAAAAACACTTTTTTTTCACATATTAGTGATTTTTTAATAAAATGATTTTAAAGGTTCTGTACAGTAATCTGAATTGACCCATTCACGAGTACATGAGTGGATACAGGGATAACTGATAATGATGTGACATATTAGAGGAAGCAATTTAAAATCATAAATACACCTTATGATCTTTTCATGTTGTGTCTCGTGAGCATACACTAACATCTATGTTGCCTTATCACTCGGAGTCCCAGCCATTAATAGACCCATACTAGTAGCAGCCGCTTCACCTGCAACAGCACTGTCTGTATACAACACACTCTTTAACTCATGATAAATACCTTCATCAGCAGTCCCTAAAGCTGCGAGGCCTAGAACTAAGCAAGCACCATGTTGAACAACCTACGACCAAAATACGCAGTATAAATACACGGGTCAAAAAAGTAAAGGTAGCATTTCAGAAATGCTTAGAAGACAAGCATCTCGTCATCAGAACTGCGTAGACTATCCCTTAAGAACTGCTTGATGCCTTCACCATGGTTTGCATGGATTAAACCAAAAGCATAGAGGGCCCCACCTTCAGAATAGGGACTACCACCACCACTGGACACATTTTGAGGAAGATAATGAACCATCAGTGATCTTCCTTGGTGCAGGTGGCCACAGTGAATAACACCAAGACCAGCTGTTGCGCTAGATTTAGCCCAGTTTCTAGCCCTGCTCAACCAATCCTGAAATCAAATTGCAAGCAACAAGACTTAGAATTGCTGATGTAATGTCTATAAAAGATAATAATGTATGAATGATAGCAAAGTACAAAAAGTATCCACCAGATTCTCCCTTAGGAATGTGTCCACAGTAGTTCCAGCATTCATGAGTTTACTAGAGAGAAATACATCCTAAACACATGAGTTATGCTAACATTATAGTATACAAAATAACCTTCTAGCTAGTCAGTCTAAATAAGAAAATGTTGTTACTAGTACTGTATTTATTTACCTTTCAGAACCTTTAATAACGCTTGTAAAGGTAACAGAAGAAATAAGAGCATAAGTACATTAAGGGGTGTTTGGATCAGCAAATAAGGTAACCCAAACACACCCTAATTCACATTCCTAATCATCAAGAGGTTTTTCAGGGTTTTCCAACAATTTGCGGTAGAGTTGATGCCTTTGCTCCGATTTCCGTACACTTTTCCACTTGTTAATCGCCGCCGTACAAACAACTGTTTGTTAATTATTATTATTCGATTGATTAGGTTTTTTAATTTAAATTTATATAAAATTAATACTAGTTAAATGACATTACTTCCGGCGCCGACCAAACACAAGAGGGGTACAAGAAGCTTTGTTTTCGTATCTTCTCCGCTTGACATTTTCATACGCTACGCTGCTATTCTTTTGAAATTCTGATTTTCTGCTTTGTAAAGTTTTACTCTAATAAATTTGGTTTTCTCAAACATTATTCTTTTTATTAATTGAGCTTATAATTTACCTTTTATTAGCTGTAATTTTTATTGTAATAAACTTAATGATTTTTATTTAATCATATAAATTAGAGTGCCTTTATTTTGATGTATACCAAATGACAAATCCCCACTATTCATATAATTTGATCTAAAGGCTTGGGTTAACATAATATTTAATAGAGAAGAGTTATTCTGCATACTAAAAATTACTCACATACCAAGGGACACATCCCCACCCTCCATCTAAATTTGATCGATGGCTAAGATTAAAAAGATATTTACTAATTAAACCAAAAGCATAGAGGGCCCCACCTTAGAACTGCGTAGACTATCCCTTAAGAACTGCTTAGAAGACAAGCACCTCGTCATTAGAACTGCGTAGACTATCCCTTAAGAACTGCTTGATGCCTTCACCATGGTTTGCATGGATTAAACCAAAAGCATAGAGGGCCCCACCTTCAGAATAGGGACTACCACCACCACTGGACACATTTTGAGGAAGATAATGAACCATCAGTGATCTTCCTTGGTGCAGGTGGCCACAGTGAATAACACCAAGACCAGCTGTTGCGCTAGATTTAGCCCAGTTTGTAGCCCTGCTCAACCAATCCTGAAATCAAATTGCAAGCAGCAAAACTTAGAATTGCTGATGTAATGTCTATAAAAGATAATAATGTATGAATGATAGCAAAGTACAAAAAGTATCCACCAGATTCTCCCTTAGGAATGTGTCCACAGTAGTTCCAGCATTCATGAGTGCGCTGTCCCTCGTCTCGACCAATTCCTTTATTGTCTTGAGAGTTGAGAATAAGTAAGTAAATCCGACCTGTGTAAAGATTCGCAATTATATAAGAATCTTTCTAAACTGCGAAGGCGTATGAATCATTCTCTCCCAAGAATAGAAACACTACAAGAGAGAAAAACATCCTAAACACATGAGTTATGCTAACATTATATATAATATACAAAATAACCTTCTAGCTAGTCAGTCTAAATAAGAAAATGTTCTTATTTAACTTTAATAACGCTAGTAAAGGTAACAGAAGAAATAAGAGCATAAGTACATTAAGGGGTGTTTGGATCAGCTAATAAGGTAACCCAAACACACCCTAATTCACATTCCTAATCATCAAGAGGTTTTTCAGGGTTTTCCAACAATTTGCGGTAGAGTTGATGCCTTTGCTCCGATTTCCGTACACTTTTCCACTTGTTAATCGCCGCCGTCGCCGCCGTACAAACAACTGTTTGTTAATTATTATTATTCGATTGATTAGGTTTTTTAAACTCAATTATAATTTAAATTTATATAAAATTAATACTAGTTAAATGACATTACTTCCGGCGCCGACCAAACACAAGAGGGGTACAAGAAGCTTTGTTTTCGTATCTTCTCCGCTTGACATTTTCATACGCTACGCTGCTATTCTTTTGAAATTCTGATTTTCTGCTTTGTAAACTTTTACTCTAATAAATTTGGTTTTCTCAAACATTATTCTTTTTTTTATTAATGGAGGGGTTATACAAGGGTGTACCTTTTTTTTTTTTTTTTTTTTTTTGTTATTAGTGTTTATTTGTTTTGTTTTTTTTGTGTGTAATATTTTTTTAGTGTTTATTTGTTATCTTTTTTATGTTATGTTATTTGTTTTCGTCTAATGTATTTTTATTTTATTAAACAACAACAACAATAACACGTTAAATATTAACACATTAAACAACTACAACAACAATTGTTATTATTTAATTAAACAACAACATTAATACATTATTTAAAAACAACAACACCTACTACACATGAAGATTATTTATTTCATCTAAAAGCTCATGGAGCATTGCACCGACTGACATGCGTGATCCTCAGGATTTCTTGCCAATTCCAGTGATGCTTCCAGCGTCTTTATTCTTGTCATCAACATCTTGTTTTGAGACAATAACATCTTGTTTCTTGTTTCAAGCTTGTCAATCTTATTATCTTTAGCTACGCAGTTTGAGCACTGCGTTGAAGAAGAGGCTTGACTAAAGTGCTTGTTTCGAAAAGCATCCTTCCACATAAAGTATCCACACCCATAGTCTTATGTTCCTGGCTGTTACATGTTAAGATATGTATTCTTAACAAACAAATTATTTACATAACTAAGCAAACGTATGATTGGTGGGTCCATTCAGTACCCAAGCGTCCTGAAACAAAGATTTGAATACAAATTAGCCCAAGTGTTAAACAACCGTGAACGCTCTCAGGTCACTGAGTGAACAATCACTCAGTGAGTTATCTTCAGGATGCTTAGGACGAGTCTAAGAAGAAAGATTCACCATTCAGTGAGGCGGAACTCCCTGAGTGTCACTTAAGCCAAAGAAGAAGATAATAGGTTCAGTGAGTGATGACAATAACTCACTGAACCCCAGTCTCCTTAACAACTATAAAAATGAAGATGAAGACTGAAGACCAAGACTGAAGAACCTGAAGTCTGAAAGAAAGGCGGGACAAGGCGGGAAGAGTTTGAAAAGATAAGGAGAAGTCCTTATCAGGCCAAAGTCAAACTTTCCCTGAAAGGCATGAGAACAAGAGCAGTGTCTTCACTGTGGATCAGAAAGCGTATTTGTCTTATACCCAAAATAGATTCTTGTAACAGGGACAAAATACATCAGTATTTTGTCCTGATTAGTTATATCATTCTTTTTGTCTTTATAGTCACGGGTACTCTTTTATACTTGTGTATAAATAGGATCATAAGTAAAAAAGTGGATAAGTTTTGTGCACGTAATGCTTAAACACATGAGTTATGCTAACATTATAGTATACAAAATAACCTTCTAGCTAGTCAGTCTAAATAAGAAAATGTTCTTACTAGTAATGTATTTATTTATCTTTCAGAACCTTTAATAACGCTTGTAAAGGTAACAGAAGAAATAAGAGCATAAGTACATAAAGGGGTGTTTGGATCAGCAAATAAGGTAACCCAAACACACCCTAATTCACATTCCTAATCATCAAGAGGTTTTTCAGGGTTTTCCAACAATTTGCGGTAGAGTTGATGCCTTTGCTCCGATTTCCGTACACTTTTCCACTTGTTAATCGCCGCCGCCGCCGTACAAACAACTGTTTGTTAATTATTATTATTCGATTGATTAGGTTTTTTAATTAAATTTATATAAAATTAATACTAGTTAAATGACATTACTTCCGGCGCCGACCAAACACAAGAGGGGTACAAGAAGCTTTGTTTTCGTATCTTCTCCGCTTGACATTTTCATACGCTACGCTGCTATTCTTGTCAAATTCTGATTTTCTGCTTTGTAAACTTTTACTGTAATAAATTTGGTTTTCTCAAACATTATTCTTTTTATTAATTGAGCTTATAATTTACCTTTTATTAGCTGTAATTTTTATTGTAATAAACTTAATGATTTTTATTTAATCATATAAATTAGAGTGCGTTTATTTTGCTTACCCACAAATTCATACATACCAAGTAACAAATTCTCACCATTCATGTAATTTGATAAAATTTAATATGTCAACCTAAGTCCATGTTTTTTTTTTTTTTTTTTTTTTTTTAATTCACTTTCTTTTTGCCATTTTTTTTTAATTCACGTTTTTTTTTGCTTTTATACGTTTTCATCTGTTTTATACGTTTTCGTCCGTTTTGATCAGTTTTCGTTCGTTTTCTTACCTTTTTGTCCATTATTCATACGTTTTCGCCCGTTTTCATTCGTGTTTTTACGTTTTAGTCCGTTTTCATACGTTTTCGTCCGTTTTCAAATGTTTTCAGCCGTTTTCCAACGTTTTCATACGTTTCTGAATATCACAAGTGATATTCTGGATAATTCAAGTGATATTCTGTGATATTCAGAATATCACAAGTGATCACAAATGATATTCTGAATATCACAAGTGATATTCTGTGATATTCAGAATATAACAAGTGATCACAAGTGATATTCAGAATATCACAAATGATATTCTAAATATCACAAGTGATATTCTAAATATCACAAGTGACGTTTTCACACGTTTTCGTCCGTTTTCATCCGTTTTCTTTCGTTTTCGTCCATTTTTCATACGTTTTCGTCCGTTTTCAAACATGTTTTTATGCTTTCATACATTTTCGTCCGTTTTCATACGTATTCGTCCGTTTTCTTATGTTTTCGTCCGTTTTCATACGTTGTGATATTCAGAATATTACTTCTGAAAAATGGACGAAAACGTATCATGGTGATTGTTCACACAAATGACGTTTGAGTACAGTCTAGATGACGTTTGGGTACAGTCCAGATGACGTTGACTCTAATTGCATTATATGACTCATTGCAGGCACATACAATTAAATGCACCATCTCAGCTCAATTTTTAATGGATCGATCTGGTATGTGTTAAATTACACATACCTTTATTCTAATAAATCAGACCAAAATGACCAAAAACTTATTATAAATGCCAAATATTTGTGTGTTTTTGTATTTATTATTGTGCAGGTAAATGATATGAAAAATGGACAAAACAAAGGCAAAACGGCAAAACAGAGCACGAGAAATGGAATAGGATCAAAAGCCGAGGACGGGGCAGGAACTTCAAGCTTGGATTATAATTGAGCTCAAAATGGCAAATTCAATCCTTGAAGAATGGTTGATGTCACAAATGGCCCTTGGAATAATTTTATAAAGTTGGTCCTGGAATTTTGAGAATTGGCATAATTAATCCCTCAAAGTTGAATCTATTTCAAGCAAAATCCTAAAAACTAAAATAAACTCATCCTAATCTAAATCGGATCCAACACAAATAAAAACCCAATCCCAAACCCAATTTTAACACCAGCCCAACACAACCCAGCCCACTCCCCTTTATCATATCCGGTTATACCACAACCCAACCGGATCCTATTCTAAACCCGGTCAACCCACAGTCAAACAATAATAAATTAACCCAACCCTTACCCGCGTTTCACTGTGCTTCTTTCTTCCCCAAATTACCCTGCTCCTCCCTTTTTACCCATACATAAGAATAGTTTCTAGAAACTCTGACACATGGAATGCCACGTTGGACGATTGGAGGCCAATGGTTGGTTGTGACACATCATGGTTTAATCCTAGGGCTGCAAATGAAAGATTGTTGATCAAAATTGATCCAAGGGTTATGATTAGTGATTCCAGAGCCTTCTGAAACCCTAAAGACCTCCTGAGCTCAGCTATAAATAGAAAATCCTCACTCACTCACAAGCTGGTCCAATTTCTAGAATTGAGTCCAAAGGTTTATAGGTTTATTTACTGCTTTGAATAGTGTAATCTTTTAGGTTTAGTTGTAATCGAATTCTAGTATTGTAATTTCCCTTTTATTAATGCAAATTCAGTTTTGTCTTGAAATATCCTTTGCCTCAAATTAGTTTAAACCTTCCATTAATTGTCATAAATCTGTTTTCAAGTTTCAAACACTGTTTGATAAGCTTATTCAAGCTTATCTTAGCTTTTATGAAAAATAATTTGTTTTAATTAAAGTTTTTATTCCAAAAATCTCAAAAAAGTCAACAAAGTCAAACTGCTTATTTAGTGCTTATTTAATGCTTTTTTCTGCTTATTGATAGTTGTTATTGCTTTTTATAGTATCTTGTAGCTTAAATATAGTTAGGAGTTCATTTGTTCAGATTTCACCTAAAAAAATAATAAAAACTAAAAATATAGGATAATCTAGTCTAGCTTATTTAAGTGCTTATTTCTAGTTTTGAAGTATTCATTTAGGCTTAATTAGGTTAGTTAATCACTAGTGTTTCTATATCTGAGCTTAAATTAGATCTTAGTAGCTTTTAAACCAAAACAGTTAGAATAAGGGGGTGTTTGGCACAACCCTTAAATGGGTCAAAACTGATAAGTATTGTTCATATGCACATAAGGAACCTTTGATCATGCTTAAAATAAGTTGGATAAGTAGTTTTTAGATTGTTTTGATCTGTTTTGAAGGATTTCAAGGATTTGTGTTGAATAGTGTAGATTTAAGAAAAGGTATTGATCTCAATTGCTTATTATAGGATAAGGTAGTTTTAGTGTTTGCTTTTGGTATATCTGTGTCCATTTCAACTCATTAAGTGGTTGTTTAAAAGTTGGTTGGAATCCTTCAAGGTTCTGTGTAGTGAGGGTCAATTCAGTGAAATTTTTTACTGAGAACACTATTCCACATCAGACTAGTTTCTAAGGCCTTTTTCATGTGCTTATTTGTGTTATTAAATTCTTAAATTTGCTAGTTATAGATAGTTTGACACTTGTTCTTTGCTTATTCACCTTTTTCAGAATTTACTTTGGCTTATTGAAGCTTAAAAATCAGCATAAAACCAGATCAGTAAGGCATTTCAGTCTGCAATTTTTTATGAATTTTGGCCAATTCAGCTTATGTCTATGAATTTTCATCAGCTCATTTTAAGCTCATTTTTTCTGAAATTTGGTACGAAAACTCTTTGGTAGCTTATGCACTTGTTCCACATTTTTTAGATTTTTTATACTAGCTTTTGAATAGCTTTTCAGTAGTATTAATATCACCTCAGTAGCCTATTTTAGGCCTGCAATCAGTCCTCCTTTTAGCTTATTTGATTTAGTTCAGTGCTTATTTGTTTGTCTAGCTAGCTTTTTCTGATTTCTTTTGATTCGTTTAGAGTAATCTTAGTCTAATTGAGCTTATTTTGGTTCCCCTCTAGTTTAGGAATACCTTATTTGCTTATTACTTTTGGTTTTAGTACTTCAGTTTCTTTTAAGCTTATAAGGAGACTGTTACCATTTAAGTCCTTATTTATGAGCTTATTTTAAGTTCAAAAAATAGTTGTCTTTATAAGAATTGCTTATTCTATTGTGCTTATTAAGTGTTTTTTTTTTTTTTTTTTTTTTTTTTTTTTTTTTTTTTTTTTTTTTTTAAAGAAAAAGAAAATAGTTTTTCAAAAAGAGGTGCACCAGGTTCAAACTTGGGACCTCTTGCTCAGAACTTCACACACACACAGCCTAACCAGTTGCCCTTGGGTCTTCTCTGGTTAGGTTGTGCACAATTTAAGTTTTATACTAGTTCTCATTTTAGCTTAATGAAACTGTTTTAGCTTATAACAGCTTATCTACCAAAGCTTTTTCTGTCACATTATTTTTCTCTTATTTCTTATAGTATAAAGTAGTTTTTGTTAAAAATTCAGATTTTTCTAAATTGTTTTTATACTTTTAATCATTTAATTAGTTTAAATAGTTTTTAATTCATAATAAATTAAATAAAGATCAAAAAAATAATTTTCTTTTTTTTTAAATTTTCTTTTATCAAATAGGACCTAGGAAAAATAGTTTTAAGATTCCATGGTTAGAACTTCTTAGTTTTCACTTTTAAAGCTCGGGATTAGCCCGAGTTTTGCGCGTTTTTAGTTTTCCATTGCGTTTTAGGATATTTGATCTTTGTTTATTTGTTTTGATTGCTTATTTACTTGTTTTTATCTTGTATTTCATTATTTGTAGCTTAAAAATCAAAATCCCACTTTATTCACTATTCACGACACGTTTCACGAACTCGAAATCACAAAATTCCATTTATCCTTCAACGGGAAAACGACCCGGGTTTACATATTTCCTTTGTGTTTCCTTTGGATACTATAATTGAACAAATCAATTTTTGGCGCCGCTGCCGGGGAAGGTTGAAGTGAATTTTTTTATTCCCGTTTGTCGATTCGTGTTTTGAAGACCCTTCCTCGTGAAGTTATCGTTTTCTCTTGTAAATATTTTCTTATTATTTTTATAAAAAACCCAAAAATATTTTCCTTTTAAAATTTTATTTTTCTTTTAAACTTGTTTTTCTTCTACCTTCATTTGTTTTCCATATTTTCATTCTACTTTCTTTTATAAAAACCATAAATATTCTTCTTATTCCTCTTATCCGTTTAATTCTTTATCTCTTACTCTCTATCAATTTAATTCTTCTTTATGTCTTCATCTTACCATTATGGTTGTGAATACTGTGGGGGTCCTCCAAATGGTGGAAATTGCCACGGTTGTAGCATTGTAAATTCGGGAAACTGGTTTGTCTGTGACCAAAATCCCTACAATGAAACAACCAATTTCTTTAACCAACCCCCACACCATGAGATGGAAACATATTTTTGTGAATATTGTGGAGGTCCACACCAAAGTTTTGATTGTCAAGCAAGGAATACGTTTGTCTATGAACAAGTTCCATGTAATCAAAACTTTGGTTATGACCAATATCCATATACTTCACCGAATCTATCACATCAATCATATGGTTGTGAATACTGTAGAGGTCCGCATTTTAGCTCTGATTTTCAAACGAGGAACCCGCTTGTCTATGAGCGTGGCCCTTGTAACAATTATGACTATTCTTATCATGACCAACCTCTACAGTACCAAATGATTCAAACACAACCTCAGCCATCTCTTCAAGAAATTATCCAAGAAATTCAAGCTGCAAAGAATGAACTTAAGGATTTGGCTATTAAACTTACCCAAGAAGATCTTCATCAGAAAACTTTAGCTGAAGAACAAGCAGCTAGAGTAAGTTCCCAATATCGTCAAACTTTCGTTTACGATGACGATGATGATGAATCTATTCAAATTGGGAAGTTTTACAATAATTCATCAGCTGCTATCACACCCGTCGAGAAGTAAGAAGACAAAAGAAGCATGGAAGAATTATTAGCAGAGGAGCAGATGCAACTTATACGAGCTTTATATGCTAAACATAAAGTCGACGACGATTATGGCAAGGAGTATGCCCCTAAAGTTCTTGAGATTTCAGATAAAACTCAGAGTGGCAATCCCACTCCGTCTTCAGATCCTATCATTTCCGACTCTTCCCCTTCCCTCACTCCGGTTGTGGGAGGTGATCCTCTCTTGGAAGAGATCGATGCTTGTCTCAAAGATACTTCAATTTCACCAGAAATTGATGATTCTTATCTTGATCCGGAGGGAGACATTCGTTTTCTTGAGAAATTAGTGAACAAAGAACCATCTCTTTCTCTCCCTCCGAAGGAAGTTGAAATCAATCCTCCAAAGGAATTTGATGACCTTGTTTCCGAAACATTCAAAACAACTATCACCAATCCTCTGTTTGATTTCGGATCTGAATTTACTTTAATTTCAGATAACCCAATCTTTGATATTCAGATGGAGGAGAGTGATGAGTCCGTGACGGAACCCGAGCTCACAGATTTACATCATATGATTGATTCTCTTCACGAGGAGTTCTCCGGTGAACTCACTCATATCATATCTCCACCAGAGTATGATTACTTTGATTTTAAGGAAGATCATGACCCGGGGGGAGATGTACTCTATCATGAGAATTTGCTTATCGATGACATCATCCCGACCCTCCCTCCCGAGGTCTTTGTTAATAAACCAAAGAGCTTTAATGATGAAGAATGAATTCTCATTGTGATAAAGATCTTTCTCCCTTTCTTCACCTATCCGGTGACTTCTCCTTTCTTTCATTCCTTTGTGAGTGAAGACACCATCTTTGACCCCGGCATCTCTCATTCTTTTAAGCCGTGGGTATCTCATCGGTGTGGAACTTTCGTATGCTTCAATGTTTATCCAAACATCTTGAATGAAAGTCCGATGGAGATTATCTTTTCCACATGCTCCCCCAAGAACAATTAAATTCGGGGCGAGTCAAGCTATACGACTCGATAAAAAACAAGCGCTTCGTGGGAGGCACCCCATGCTTATCTTTCTATCTTCTTTCTATTTTCTTTCTAATAAGTGTGACGTGAAGAGGTTCTCCTCTTCCATTTCTCGTATTTTGTGGTTGTTTATGATGTGTCAAGGATTTGCCCGAATAATGAAGACTCTTGTGCTCGTGGTTTTGTCTTTTCTCCACTCGAGTTTCATCATTCGTTGCTCATCCAATATCCTAATCTTATCGACTCACGTTTATCTATTGGCATAATTAATAAACGGCCTTAGATTTATGTAGGAGAACCCTTACCTTTAAGACATTAGGGACAATGTCTCGTTTTAGTCTTGGGGGGGGGGGGGGGAGGTAATCTTTCGATTTGATTTTTGCCTTGCATTTTTTGCCGTTTACTCTTGCAACCCCGTTTTTCTTCCAAAAAATGAAAAAATTGAAAAAATGAGAAAAATTTAAAAAATTTTGCAAAAATATAATAAGTGTTTTGACACATTGTTGACTTTCCGCTGGTGAGAGTAGGAATAAAATTTTGACTTGACCGGGCGTGTTGAGCCCTAGCTTGTCCCCTTAACCTTTATAATCAATAAGCTTTTCCTAGTCTCTTAGACAAGGAGCTATAAAACGTGAATTCTTTTTAAGAGTTTGCAAATTGACTTTATATATGCATGGCTTGATTATTGGCTAAGCATTCGCGGATCTTATTACTTAAGATTTTAAATTTGCGAAGAACGAGAAATGATAGAGTTGTTTATAAGTTAGATTGCTAAACGTGGAGTAGTTGGATCTCTTTAGAGCTCATCAAAGTTATTTGTGGCTTTTTACTCCCATAAGCTTGTATCACCAATAATAGTACTCTAAGAATAATTAAAGGTATTTTGGTTTTGACGATAATTAGTTTTTTACTTCTTCTTTAGAAAATCCTTGCTTATGAAAGTTGGGTACATATCAAGGTACTGTCAGTGTTACGGTGTAATAGGCAACTGATTCCTGATAGTACGTGCTATTGTTTCTATTTCTATAAAAGTCGTAGGACTCGGAATTTGGTAAAATATATAATGAATAATAATAATAATCCAAAGCCGATAAAAGTTTTATGTTTTCTGACGGTTCGCTCCCGTTGACTCAGACTTCAAAAAGGCAGAGGAAAAATATCCAAGGTCAAAATAAGACTCCCGATTCTTGACGGTTCGCTGCCGTTGTCTAGGTTGTTTAAAAGGCCAAGGATTAATTATATGTGCTTAATAATGTTAAAAATGCCAAATTTCGACTCCGGGGATATCCTAATAAAAGCTTCTGTCTCTGGACTCGTAGATGAGTTATTTCGGTCGTATATAAAAGGGATATCTCCTAAATCGTGTTAAATCAGAGACCTTGATGTGGACCTCATTTTTTTGGGCAACGGTTTTTGAGGGAAGGATTAGAAACTACTTAGCGTCTAAACTTGGTGCCTTTATCGGACTAAAACTTATCGAAACGAGAAATTCATTGCTCACCAAAAGTAAAATAAATAGAGGAAAAATAGGAATTTGGGAGTAAGAAGTAATACACAATTAGCTTCTATGGGTAGTGTTAGCATCTAACTTGTAAATAACAATGATTTCATTTTTAAGCTTAGTTTGGGGACTTATGAAAAATCAGAGACGATGAATTTTATCCGTATGGTCACTTCTTTATGAGTTGTGTTTCCTACTCTGTGATCCTAAAAATTATTGTGAAATAATGAAAGTCAACATACCGTCACATAAAAAAAAATACAAGAATAGAATAAGTATGAATAAATTGGAAAAATGGGGGCGTTTTTAGAACTTTTGATTTCATAATCTCTTTTGAATATTTTGCTACTTTTCAAAGTTAGTAAAAAGAGGTTGGAAATTTTTGGTTTCAAAAGCGTGTTATGACATTGCGTGAGGACACGGCAATACCTTAGTCTGGGGGATTTTGGTATGTGTTAAATTACACATACCTTTATTCTAATAAATCAGACCAAAACGACCAAAAACTGATTATAAATTCCAAAAATTTGTGCGTTTTTGTATTTATTATTGTGCAGGTAAATGATATGAAAAAAGGAAAAAACAAAGGCAAAACGGCAAAACCGAGCACGGGAAACGGAATAGGATCAAAAGCCGAGGACGGGGAAGGAACTTCAAGCTTGGATCATAATTGAGCTCAAAATGGCAAATTCAGTCCTTGAAGAATAGTTGATGTCACAAATGGCCCTTGGAATAATTTTATAAAGTTGGTCCTGGAATTTTGAGAATTGGCATAATTAATCCCTCAAAGTTGAATCTATTTCAAGCCAAATCCTAAAAACTAAAATAAACTCATCCTAATCTAAACCGGATCCAACACAAATAAAAACCCAATCCCAAACCCAATTTTAACACCAGCCCAACACAACCCAGCCCACTCCCCTTTATCCTATCCGGTTATACCACAACCCAACCGGATCCTATTCTAAACCCGGCCAACCCACAGTCAAACAATAATAAATTAACCCAACCCTTACCCGCGTTTCACTGTGCTCCTTTCTTCCCTAAATTACCCTGCTCCTCCCTTTTTACCCGCACATAAGAATAGTTTCTAGAAACTCTGACACATAGAATGCCACGCTGGACGATTGGAGGCCAATGATTGGTTGTGACACATCATGGTTTAATCCTAGGGCTGCAAATGAAAGATTTTTGATCAAGATTGATCCAAGGGTTGTGATTAGTGATTCCAGAGCCTTCTGAAACCCTAAAGACCTCCTGAGCTCAGCTATAAATAGAAGATCCTCACTCACTCACAAGCTGGTCCAATTTCTAGAATTGAGTCCATAGGTTTATAGGTTTATTTACTGCTTTGAATAGTGTAATCTTTTAGGTTTAGTTGTAATCGAATTCTAGTATTGTAATTTCCCTTTTATTAATGCAAATTTAGTTTTGTCTTAAAATTTCTTTTGCCTCAAATTAGTTTAAACCTTCCATTAATTGTCATAAATCTGTTTTCAAGTTTCAAACATTGTTCCATAAGCTTATTCAAGCTTATCTTAGCTTTTATGAAAGATAAATTGTTTTAATTAAAGTTTTTATTCAAAAAATCTAAAAAAAGTCAACAAAGTCAAACTGCTTATTTAGTGCTTATTTCTTGCTTTTTTCTGCTTATTGATAGTTGTTATTCTTTTTATAGTATCTTGTAGCTTAAATATAGTTAGGAGTTCATTTGTTCAGATTTCACTTAAAAAAATAATAAAAACTAAAAATATAGGATAATCTAGTCTAACTTATTTAAGTGCTTATTTCTAGTTTTGAAGTATTCATTTAGGCTTAATTAGGTTAGTTAATCACTAGTGTTTCAATATCTGAGCTTAAATTAGATCTTAGTAGATTTTAAACCAAAACAGTTAGAATAAGGGGGTGTTTGGCACAACCCTTAAATGGGTCAAAACTGATAAGTATTGTTCATATGCACATAAGGAACCTTTGATCTTGCTTAAAATAAGTTGGATAAGTAGTTTTTAGATTGTTTTGATATGTTTTGAAGGATTTCAAGGATTTGTGTTGAATAGTGTAGATTTAAGAAAAGGTATTGATCTCAATTGCTTATTATAGGATAAGGTAGTTTTAGTGTTTGCTTTTGGTATTTTTGTGTCCATTTCAACTCATTAAGTCGTTGTTTAAAAGTTGGTTGGAATCCATCAAGGTTCTATGTAGTTAGGGTCAATTCAGTGAATTTTTTTACTCAGAACACTATTCCACATCAGACTAGTTTCTAAGGCTTTTTTCATGTGCTTATTTGTGTTATTAAGTTCTTAAATTTGCTAGTTATAGATAGTTTGACACTTGTTCTTTGCTTATTCACCTTTTTCAGAACTTACTTTGGCTTATTGAAGCTTAAAAATCAGCATAAAACCAGATCAGTAAGGCATTTTTGTCTGCAATTTTTTATGAATTTTGGCCAATTCAGCTTATGTCTATGAATTTTCATCAGCTCATTTTTTCTGAAATTTGGTACAAAAACTCTTTGGTAGCTTATGCAGTTGTTCCATATTTTTTATATTTTTTATATCAGCTTTTGAATAGCTTTTCAGTAGTATTAATATCACCTCAGTAGCCTATTTTAGGCCTGTAATCAGTCATCCTTTTAGCTTATTTGATTTAGTTCAGTGCTTATTTGTTTGTCTAGCTAGCTTTTTCTGATTTCTTTTGATTCATTTAGAGTAATCTTAGTCTAATTGAGCTTATTTTGGTTCCCCTCTAGTTTAGGAATAGCTTATTTGCTTATTACTTTTGGTTTTAGTACTTCAGTTTCTTTTAAGCTTATAAGCAAACTGTTACCATTTAAGTCCTTATTTATGAGCTTATTCTAAGTTCTAAAAATAGTTGTCTTTATAAGAATTGCTTATTCTATTGTGCTTATTAAGTTTTCAAAGAAAAAAAAAATAGTTTTTCAAAAAGAGGTGCACCAGGTTCGAACCTGGGACCTCTTGCTAAGAACTTCACACACACACAACCTAACCAGTTGCCCTTGGGTCTTCTCTGGTTAGGTTGTGCACAATTTAAGTTTTATACTAGTTCTCATTTTAGCTTAATGAAACTGTTTTAGCTTATAACGGCTTATGTACCATAGCTTTTTCTGTTACATTATTTTTCTCTTATTTCTTATAGTATAAAGTAGTTTCTGTTAAAAATTCAGTTTTTTCTAATTTTTTTTTTATACTTTTAATCATTTAATTAGTTTAAAATAGTTTTTAATTCATAATAAATTAAATAAAGATCAAAAAAATAATTTTCTTTTTTTTTAAATTTTCTTTTATCAAATAGGGCCTAGGAAAAATAGTTTTAAGATTCCAGGGTTAGAACTTCTTAGTTTTCACTTTTAAAGCTCGAGATTAGCCTGGGTTTTGCGTGTTTTTAGTTTTCCTTTGCGTTTTAGGATATTTGATCTTTGCTTATTTGTTTTGATTGCTTATTTACTTGTTTTTATCTTCATTATTTGTAGCTTAAAAATCAAAATCCCACTTTATTCACTATTCACGACACGTTTCACGAACTCGAAATCACAAAATTCCATTCATCATTCGACGGGAAAACGACCTGGGTTTACATATTTCCTTTTTGTTTCCTTTGGATACTATAATTGACCAAATCAACGTCATCAGGCTTTTATTTTCATCAGGTCACCTTATCTTTCAATCTTAATCTTTGATTCTTAACTAATGTTTTGTTTGGATATAGTGGTGTTATTAATTGTACGATTGATATCGTCTTTAATGGACTGAGATCTTGTAATACACTTGTGTTAAGGTTTTTGTTTTATTTGTGTTAGCTGATTAGTGTTCATTTTAAATTAGTGCTTAAAAAATAACAACACCCGTGCTGGGGTTTCAAGATTAAGATTTGTGATATTTGTATTGGCTGGATTAGATTTGCATATTTGACATGTGGAACGTTTTTAAGTGATGTGTAAAATGATTATTTGTTCGTTTCTGTCGTGTTTTCGGTAACTGTTTTTGTTTTATATTAGTGTTGATGATTTGTATTTGGTAGTGTTTAGTTTAAAATTGGTGATGATATTAATGAAATTAGGTGATTAAATTAGTGATGCCTATAGTTGAAAATCACTTGTGATCAGAAAATCACTTGTGATATTCAGAAAATCACTTGTGATATTCTGAATATCACAGAATATCACTTGTGATATTCAGAATATCATTTGTGATCACTTGTGATATTCTGAATATCACAGAATATCACGTGTGATATTCAGAAACGTATGAAAACGTCTAAAAACGGCCGAAAACATTAAAAAACGGACGAAAACGTAAGAAAACGGACGGATATGTATGAAAACGGACGTAAACATATGAAAGCGTAAAAACACGTATGAAACCGGACGAAAACGGACGAAAATGGACGAAAACATATGAATAATAGACAAAAAAGTATGAAAACGGGCGAAAACGTAGGAAAATGGGCGAAAACATAAGAAAACGGATGCATATGTATGAAAACGGACGAAAACGTATGAAAGCGTTAAAACACATCGGAAAAGGGACGAAAACGTATGAAAAATGGACAAAAACGAAAGAAAACGGACGAAAACGAATGTAAACTAACGAAAATGTAAGAAAACAGACGAAAACGGGCGAAAAACGTAAGAAGACAGAAGAAATTTGAAGGAACAGCAGTATTATACTTCAAAACAAATTTGAAGGAAATTTGAAGGAACAAATCCTTTATTGACTACGAGCGTGACCCTTGAATTTCACATCATTTTCCGAAAATTGCCCTTATAACTACCTTTAACGGTTAGCGTTAGACCATCTTACAGAAAATGAGCTACATCCTCGGCAGTCACCTGGTATCTCAAGTCTGAGGATAAATATTCATGATTTACTTAATGACGACGATCCATAAAGTACAATCATGTGGTTGGGATAAGTCCTATATTCAATTTATCCAATATTGAATATCATGTGACATTGGTGTCTCAACCTTACAGTACATTCTACCAATCCTCACATTTGTCTTAGTTCAATAATATTCCCATATTATTGATCGACAACGGACCATTTAGAATAAAATAATAAAATAATTTTATTCATGGATTTAAACATGCAAATATAGGACACAAATATTAATAATGAGAATAAACGTTATCCACACTTTATTTCATTAAAATAATAATTGTTTACACGTCCCTTATCCAAATACTAACTAGATCAATGCATGACAATTCTTATTAGTGAATTATGCCACAAGTCATGTTCCACATACTTGTTGACAAGGCATAAATCAACTAATGTTGATCTATCGGAATTTTGAGAATACTTATTTCAATAATGAAATTCTTGTATGTGTGCATTTATCTATCTAGATATTGCCACATACTTCGTAAAATGCGTGACATCCTCATGCACGAATTTATGATAATTAAACTACCAAACCTTGTAGTTAAAGTATTCTAATTCTTTATGTATAATGCAACTATGCTCATTATGAGCATAACTAGTACACATGGTTTCCTAATAAGGATGAGCTCCCACCAAGACTAGTATTGAGTGTTATCTCAATCTTACTAGCATCATTGTATCCAAACAACAATATGCTCTTTTAAAAGTTCCGTAAACTTTTAACATTTATCGTGTAATGTTTGATATCTTCAAATCCTTCAAGATTTGACCATTATATCAATCAAGCAATAACTTGCCATATGGTTCATATTTAGAATTTTGGAGCAAATCCAGGCTGAGGATGTAAATTCTAAACCATATCCATTACACTTAGCTATCTAATAATTTTCAATTAGATACTAATGTTGTCAATCATCTTGCATCCAAACATGATACAACAAGCAACATGATGTACATGAATAATCCTTTTGTCAACCTTAGATTTATTCATGTCATATCTTTTCAAAGATATGTTTCTATCTAGATCTTCTAATAGAATATCATGTTCTTTTAGAATCAGTTATTTTAACCGCTTATGTTTATGATCAAATAAACATATACTTCAAGGTTTTATTTTCTATGTGAAGTTTCATTCCTAACTAAGACTTAACATTTAATGTTAACGTCAATGAAATGTTACTTCCCATATGTTATTCAACATATATGAAATAAGAAAATAAATACATCACTCCCACTAGCTTTCAGGAATATCAAGAAATATCTTAATTTTAATTATAAATCAAAACCAGATTTAATAACTAAAAATAAGTATATCTCCTAGATGCATGCATTAATCCATTCACGAATGATTTGCATTTTGCATACTACTAAAGATTATTTGAATTCAAACACTCCTTTCAATTACTTTTCGTCCTCGCTCAAGTAATTATTAAAGAAAGAGTTTTGACATTCCATTATTAATTTCATATAAATGAAACTAACAATAACAATCATAATCTTTATATATTTAATGTGCTTAGAAAGAATTTCAATCACATTTAATTGCTTATTTGTGATTGATAATCTTTTCACATATTAAATATGTATACAAATTTGTCCATTATGATTTCTACACAAGAATTTTAAATCTCTAGGATTTTCATTTCCATTGTAGAAATTCATTTCCATTCTATAGTGCAACTATAGAGTTCAAGATTAACTACGTTTCCAAACTAGTTATCTTTTTGGACTGCATCTAATTATTCATAGTATGAGTAATTTTGCCAAATAACATTTGCAATTTATTAACAGGCATATCACGATCCTGTAACTCATAACCCTCAACATATTCTACAAATATTTGAGATACCCTTACGGATCCATGAATAAGAATTCCATCATCTTGAGATTTAACACTAACATGTTAAATCCTCATTATGATTTTGCTAGTGTATTTAGAAGATTATGTATCTTGTAATTTTTATCTTTTGAAGATAAAACTCCCACTCGCCTTTTACAATTTATAGATTACCTATAAATGCTTAGCAAATAGAGCAACACAAAGTTGTTCTCTTTTGGGACTTTTACAAATACTTATTGACAGTTCTTAATCTTAATTTGTTAATAACCTACCCAACAAGTAGTTTAACAAATTCTGAACTTCAATTTTAAGACTTAATGTGATTCGTCACATTCCATATTAAATGGTGTCTTATTAATCTTCTAGGTTGGAGCCTAATTGAGTATATCCAATTCATACTCAATTTTCTAACCTTTATATCTTTAAGGAAGAATATAGGATATAGTTATCTCAAATCAAACAATGTATCAAGAGTTTGATTTTTCCTAATTGAACATACCATAAACACTATGTATTCCATTAGGATTAATATTGTAAGTCTTTCTTACAATATGTTTGATAAATATATTTCGGTTTTGGCTTACCTATTTACCAACTAAATCACTTTAATGGTACAATAGATTTTCAAGCCAATTGCATACTTTATAACATAAGTGCCTTATTGCCCAAGCCACTTAATTTCTATGTCTTACAAAGACATAAACTGTTATAATCCCAATCTACGTTATAAGTCATTAATCAACTCCATGACTTCTTGTATATGTCTTAATTAAAAGACATAACAAGACAACGTCATACTTTGTTATAAGTCTTATAGCAATAAAAGACTTCATATTTATATCTTTATACGAAAATATAAATATGCATAACTAAAGTAATTATGAACACCACAACATGGTTTCAATAGTTATTTCAAGTTAATTTATTTACTTCATATATTTGTGTCATTCCAAGAATGCATAAACATCTAAATATGAAGTAGTATAAGATTACTTCATTTATTTATGTCATTACAACAATACATAAATATTCTCATTAGAAGTAGTCTTATTATCATATTGACACTTGTTCTAATAATTATCTAATTTTAGAAACTTGTAAATTAACATAGTTTCATTTCATCAGTCGAGGCTGATAATGATGAAAGTATGTAATTTACCTTGTCATTAATATCTAGTAATGAAAGTAGATATTAACTCCAAGTGTTCTATAAATTAGAATGTGTATAAAACACATTAGAACATTTGATCTCTTACCTTACAGTCAAGAGAAACCTATAAATCATATTCCCTTATGTTGTTGCTTGCACACAATAAGATTTCTCCCACTTGTGCATGGAACAACATCACGTATCAGATAAACAACACGTCAATAGTTTGCTTATTTGATCAATATGATTGTGTCATAGATATAAGTAGATATAGAATCACCTCGTCTAGTAAGGAAACGTACACGACTATCCTTAATACCACAAGTGTCTATATTTGGAAAGTAATCATCTCAAGAAATTCTAGAGATAATCCGGGTAACTACCAAGACTTGTAGCTCCCACTGAATTTAAGATCACTGCATGAACTCATTATTCAGTAATTTCAGCACTATGCTCCCACTGGCTTTGACAACATTGTAAGTGTTGCATTACCAGTAAAAGCAAATAGCGTGCTGTTTACTTTCCTACACCTTTGATGAATCCCTTACGTAACAGCTACTAAGGTACTTCAAAGAATATATTCTACTTTGTAAATGATGGAATATCCATCAATGCAATTAACTTGAAAGAATTGGGTATGCAATTTCTTCCTTAATTAGGTCTACCATCCCCATCATGGAATGTAGCACCTTTTAAATGGTTAAAGCATAACAACTAGATCAACTATTCTAGTTATGCCTTTTACCAATTATGCGGTAATTAGTCTAGTTTCTAATTTAATAACTCCTAACCATGCAATTTCTTTAAGAAATTCGTCATGAGTTATTTCTTAGAATTTAGACAATTCTAATTATCCTATTATACCTTTCTCATTCATGAAAAGGAATAGGATTAAGTCTCACTCTTCACACGGAAAGTGGACTCGGTTTATTCTTTTCAGCAAAAATTGACTCTATCCAAAACCCCTACGGGTGTAGATCAATTTACTACTAAAAGAATATCCCATGTTTACGGTTTTAACGTTGCATTAAATACTTTAAAAGAATTTTCAAAATTCAATTTAGTATTATTGATAATAACTTTTCAAGAAAATTAAACACCCATGGTAAATAAAATTTCACCATTTAATTTTCATTGAAAATTAGGATCCAAATTGACGCCGTTTCATCACATCAGCTTTGGCTGCTAGCAATGAAAGTACTCAATAAGGTACGGGATCACCCAATTGCCAATATCCAATTGCAATTCCTAGAAATCTTGGGACTTACATTATATTGCCAACATCAGTTGCAAAATGTAAACATGTTTCATCCCCAAATCTTTATGCCTTGACGCCGTCCCATCACATTCAGCTTTGGCTGCTAGTGATGAAAGTGCTCAATTAAGTTAACCAACTTAAGAAACTGTAAATTGACGTCGGTTTATTGCATTCAGCTTTGGCTGCTAGCAATAAAGTACTCAATTTACCCTTAGATGACCACCCTTTGAACATCAACATTCAGCTTTGGCTGCTAGTGATGTAGGATGAAACCTTAGGTGTTTCTTTTTGTAGTTGGGTGGCATATTACTTAAATTTATCAGGGTAATAAATTTTGATGTGTTAAATCAAAAAAATATGTACAAAGATGTCATGCATTCATCTTTGTATCATATATGTTTTCAAAAAACAAAACCGTTTACTCATTCGTAAGCTCAAATCATCAAAGTTTTTAATTGAGGCGTTGAGCAAATTACAACATTGCCTTAAGATGCTTCGTACTTTTTCATGGTGTACTTGGTAAGTCTATTATTGACGCACAGGCGAGCGGAGGGACGACAGCCGCCGAAGCTGGTTAAAACCGTGCCCCTCTAAGGTCACAATTTAATGTGAACCAACCTTAAACCCACTTTATAGTTTGTCAATAATAGGTCCGCCGCTTCGACCACTTTTGTACAGTCGCATCAATCAACTAAAACTTATGATTTTCTTGCTTAAAACAATTTATGTAGTAAATTATTAATTGCTAGTCTCGCCTGGGAGCAAATTACCGTGCGAAGCGAACCACTGTCGGCACATAAGACTTAGCAATTAAATGGTTTACTACAAAGGTTTCATAGTTATTAGGTTCATTTATTTTTTATTTTTGAAAAATTACCCTCTTTGTTGTTACAATCCATCATAATTAAACACACAAAGAACAAGTAATTTAAAAAATAAATAAACACATAATAACACATATATGATCATTAACAATATCATATAGCCACATGCAAACCTTTTTGATAAATCCTATTAATTATCTATGTGAATTTTCATGTATCTAATCAATAAAACTCCCATTGGTTTTCGAGCTCATTGTACCCAATGGACCACAGACGCCAAATAAATTTGGCCGCGTAAGTTTTGATCAATTAGATACCACATTGCACATAACCAATTATAATTAATATATTAGGGTCTTCCCTAATTTAAGATCTATCATAAAAATCATGTGGCAAATAAATCAACAAACATTCCATAACAAAATATGCAAGATTTTGTCATGGATCCCATATTGCACATATAATCATGTTAACACATATTATCATGTCAATATATCCTGTACGCAATCTAATTAATTAATTAACGACGTCACATAGGGTACTCATTAATTAATCCCTAAAAATTGCATGCAATCCTAGGGTTTTTCTACAAGTTTTCTACAAAAACCAAAAACCCTAAATCTTTTAATTTAGGTGTCGACCTAATATTAGGTTTACAAAAAAAAATAAACCCTAGATTTATAAATTGCATGTATCTAATTAAAGATTCAATTTTTAAGGTTTTATGTAATCAATTACATGTTAAAAACCTGGCTCATGATGCCACTGTTGGAATATGTGAATCATACAAATCTATAAACACATAAACATCACAAGTATACGCAGCGGAATGGATCTACATAACATATAATTAATTAACATAAATTTAAATAGACGCGTACCTTTTCGATTCCTAGCAAGAACAAGGAATCACGTGCTCCAAGAACAATATAAACCCTAATAGGGTTTTAGGATGGATCGACAAGGGTAAGTAACACTTCCAAGATCACAAGCTAAAGTAAGCTTGTACTCCGTTCCTGTACACACGTATTACTAGCGTCTCAATGTGAAAAGCTAGGTTCATGTATCACAAATAAAACATCACAACACCTAGGGTTTGATGTTCTAAATAATACATGATCGAATCCCATAAAGGAGTAAACTATTTCCCATACATATAAATATGCATAAGAAATTAAGAATACTTGTACCAACAGTACATGCCACATGCATGATGCATGAAGCATTAACTCCTTTATCCTATATACTGTACATGATATAGATTGAACTTATATACTGTACGTGATATATTGTAGTGGATTTGGTGAATTGATGAACCGATTGAAAAGTCAATCGGTAGGTTAGGGATTACTCCCTCCGTCCCAAAATTATAGTCCCATAACAAAAAGCACATTCTTTTAGAAAAACATCACTATCACTACTTTATCTCTCTTACTTTTTTGCCAAATGACAAGTTTACCCTTAACCAATTAATTAATACTTCATTAAAGTTTGTAATATTAATTTCAACCAAGGGTAATATGGTAAACTTACCAAACTCCACTACCTATTCACTTTCCATTTTTGGTATGAGAAAATAATTTTGGGACGCCCGAAATGAAAAAATGGGACTATAAAATTGGGACGGAGGGAGTATTATTTTTTCTGTCAATCGATCTTTTTAAAACAAGAGCAAAGATTGCTTTTATAGCAATAAAACTTGTCCTTCAAGTTTTATTTTCCACCTCCTCATGTTTCATAAATCGACACTTAACCCCTTCCACTTTCCTTGTTCGATCATATAAATATTTGTGATTTAATAATTAATCATAAATCATTATATTAATTATTAATACATTGAGACTCATACGTAATGTGTGCAATCCCGAAGTCTCGGGTTCGAAACCGGACATACAAATATTAATAAATAATCCATAAACTCTAACAATTTTAACTAATAATTTTGGACTCCCAAGTGAGTTATACATACCAACATAATGACGTGATGAGTACTTAAAATGAAGCTAATATGAATAGCATTTCGACCCAAATGAAGCTAATATGAATAGCATTTCGACCCAACTTGCGATGTTCACTAATGAGTAATATGATCACTGCACGTTGTTGCGGGTTTACAAAAATCACCGCCGTTGGGTTGTGCAGTTTTGCACTACAAAAGGTGTAAAACATAACTACAAATACACTTGAACATTTTGACTAGTACTATGCGTTGTTTCTGTAAAGCAAGTTGCTATCTTCTTATGCTTTCTGCTAATTATCTTATTGATCTGTCCCCATCAGTTTTCATCTCCTATCAGCATAAGATTGTATCATCCTAACACAGTATAAGATTGTATCATCCTAACATACAACGTATGTTTGACGAAGATAGCTGTAGCAAGAAGTAGTAACAGTAAATAATAGCAGAAAACCAGTAGACGTTTATTTTAATAAAGCGTTTGGTAACATAACTGTATAGTCATAATTAGTAAGCGAAAACGCTAGTCGCTCGTAAATGCTACTAGAAGTAGTGTTTAGAAAAAGTGGAAATGCTAGTTGCTTATTTCCAAACAGACATTTTGTACAAAACGTCGCTAACCGCTAGTTGCTACTTACTTCAAAACGCTCTTAAACGCTTGCTACATATCAGACCCATCATACCCATATTCATCATACCCATATTCATCAATAATGGGACAAATATCATCAACAGGACCAAGATCATCTTCTGCACCAAAGATTATTTTTGGAGGTACGATCGTTGTCGTCGTCGGCGTTGACGACCTCGACGTTACTTTCCCTTTCTTGCTTCCTTTCGCTTTCTTCCTTCCTATCACTTTCTTGCTTCTTCCTGTTGAAATTTCTTGAAAACGAGTACTAGAGCTTTTAGTTGATTCGGATGCTACCTCCTGGTCATAAGTTTGACCAAAAGCAACCGACCCCTCAGTTGACTGCGCGTGTCCCGCTTGAGTGAATATATCTGAGACCAAAGGTGAACTATTTAAGTCGGCCCCAACTGCTAGATTCTTATTTACCTTCTGCTTCTTCAAATCAATATTTGGTGTCTTTGATGATAGTTCACGCCGTATAAAGAAGATGGGGGGAGGTTTTAAAGTCACTCTTTCTTCTCTTCTCATCGGTTCCTTAGTAGTACCTTGGACATGGTCATCATCTAGCCCAAAACCTAAGCTCGTTTCTAAAACTATATGGTCCACATGGGATTTAGCTGGCTCATTTGAGATATCATTGGTTAACGATGAGGTTGAAGAGACTAGCATGGATGATGCTTGGCTAGCCGACAAGACTGCTTGGTTAAGCGATTCTTTCAGCAAGCTAACATCCCAACACTTCCTAGATATGTCTTCACTGCATAAATTAAGGTAATGTTGGCAAGATCCTAAGAGTTAAAACTTCCTAATCAACCAATGTAATACAACAACTTACTCTAATATATCAATAGCATGACCACGATCTACAAGAAACTGCTGCAACTGTAACAAGAAATGAAATTAAATAAATAATGTGGATCATATTTGATTGCATTAATTAGACAGCCATTTTGTTATTAAGATACTACCTTGGAATTATTCACTTCTTCTTGCTTCAGTCTCTCGGATTCTTTTACTAACTTCTCCATTTGGCTTTCTTCATATGCAAGTGTTTCCCGAGCCAAAAATTCTCTTTTTACCTTTTCTTTATCTGCTACCTTCTTTTCTTCCAGCGCTGATGTCAATCTCTTCTCCAAATCTCTACGCATCTAAACGAGAAAAGCTTTGATCATAATTATCACCCAACAACCTCAATGTTAGTATTATCTAAAATCTGTTAATATATTTAGCATATTACCTGATTGAGGACTCCAAGGGCTGTAAACCCTTCATTCAACACACCCGACACACGAGATTGGAGCTCCTTCACTTCGGTAGCTAAAACCGCTTTGCGTGCCATTACTTCTCCAGCATGCTACATAGGTATACTAAAATTATTCAAATCATGGGTATATCAATTGTACACTTATAATGAAAACTAGCGAACATACTTATATTTACATCCTTCATATTCATATATTCTTTATGCCAAATAAACTACAACCTTATCATTTGTTTCCTTTGCAAGCTGCTGCTTCTTTTTAAGTTCGTCTACCTTTGCAAGAATATGCAAGCCACTCATAGCCGCTTCTTCTTTTGCTTGTGCTGCAGCTCTCTCACTAAATTCCACTTGTTTCATTAAGCTGGTCACGGAGACCATCGTGGAATCCAGGCTTTTCTGCATAAACTCACATTTTATAAAAACAGTGTCTAAAGCAATCCTCAATTTATTACTAAGAAAAAGTACAGTAAATTTAGTAGAAAAATGCACCCAAAATGTAACCGACTAAACTATGTTGTTTTGGAGGTGAGTGTATTATCGTCAAAATGAAAAGTTGGTGAAATGCACATAAAAATATGAAAATTGGTGAGATACTTTGTGTAAAGTACTGAAAACCTCCGAGACACTTTGTGTCTGTTCTAAATATGCAACTAATTAAAGTGAAGGTATATGGTCAATAATGAAAATTGGTAATGTACAGTACAAATTTAAGAAAAAGTGCATGGTGTCAAACATCAGCCAAAAAAATGGGAAACCAATTCAAAGTTAACCAAAAAAAGAAGAGCTAATTCTCAAAATAGGACAAAAATTTAACTTTTTTCAAAAAAAGGTACAAAAATAATACCCATTCCCTAAATGGTCATTTGCAAATGTGCGAATGTGCGACTCCACTAATTTGTTGACACGTGTACACACAAAAAGTACAACACCAATCATTTGTTGGCCCAAACATATGTGCGAACGACGGTGTGCGAATTCCGGCTAATGTACGAACTAAACCCATAAACATATACATATCCAGATCCAAACACCACCATCATCCACCACAACATCCAAACACCACCACCATCCACCACACCATCCAAACACCACCACCATCCACCACACCATCGACACCACCATCCAAACACCACCACCATCCACCACACCAGAAGATCTCATCGTTCCACATATAAGCAATATTTGCTTAAATGTTTTGTTTGTTATGGTCCAATCCAATTATCAAAACATACTACTGGTTAACTTTTCCATAAATAACAATTGTTATTGCTAATTGTAAGCGAAGCCAGTAACTTCTATCGATTCAGATTGTTTGGGTAGCTATTTTCGTTAGTTGTTAAGCATACGCAAGTAGATACATGTGCGATTTTAGAAGCAAGGAAAGCAGGAAGTAAATTTTTTACCAAGTCTTCTACAACCTTTAGGCAAGTGGTCGTCTTTCTTTGGCGCCAACATCTTCTGAATTTTTGATGGAATATTTCAATGTGGTTTACTTTATCTTTTAGTTGGGCTTAGTTTAAAATATATGAATCAACAATTGTATAGTTTAAATCTTTAAGGGGTACACTTGAATTCAGTAATGACAAGTTTAGAACATTTAGGCTGGTGTGGTGTATGGTGGTGGTGTTTGGATGGTGGTGTCGATGGTGTGGTGGATGGTTGTAACACCCCCAATTTCGTGATATACAGCGGAATTTAAATTGGGTGTTACTTCATGGCACAATAGTTGAATAGTAGAAAACGATCACCAATTTGGTCGTTTTAAAAGATTTATCATTCGAATATCAGAGTTTACAAAGTAAGGTCCCAATGGTTTCAAAATTTATTAAATAGGTTTTCGAATGATATTTATAGCCTTCATAAGTATCCGTGCTCCTCCGTGCCATCCCTGCTTATTATGGACCTGAGATAAATACATGCTAAAAGCGTCAACACAAAGGTTGGTGAGTTCATAGAGTTTGTAGTTGAAAACTGTTGATTTACAAAATCAAAGAGTTTGTGAGTAAATATTGTTGATTTCCAAAATCAAAGAGTTTGTGAGTTCATAGTAGTTGTAGATAAATAGTTGATTATCAAATCAAAGAGTGAGTAATACCATAGTGTTTATAGTTAAACCAGTTGATTTGTCAAAATCAAAGTGTGAGTGAATCCATAGAGTTTAAAGTTAAAGCAGTTGATTATCAAATTCAAGTTGTGAGTGAATCTATAGAGTTTGCATAAAATTAGTTGATTTTCAATAGTTTCCAAGTTTAGGTAATAATTGTAACAAATACAAGTATTAATAAAATAAGCGGTGGGTTACGATATTATACACCCATAGTTGGTTTGTTATAAAATAATTGGTGGGTTAAGTTGTTATACATCCATAGTTGGTTTGGTTGCCCTAACTAGGTCAACACCAAATAGTTATTGTTTTGCCAAGTAGTGATTTTCTGCTATATAGTGAAGACAAGTTCAAGTTTAATAAAATAACGGCAATACTGTATCATGACTACAGTATCGTTTCTATTGCCCTAAGTCTCATGACACTCAACGCTTAACAGGCATCAAAAATGATGTAAAGTATAAAGGCCCTCAGGATGGGTATTTGCCAATAACCCATAAGTTTGTTCAAATAAAGTGCGCCTGGGTGGCTCATCCTAGCAGACCCAAACGGGGATTGTCAGTCCCAAATAGATCTATTCATAATTATTTACGTTCACTCGCAAGTGATTAAGGTTCATGATGTGAGGGACTTCGAACATGGCAATAAAGATAAACTTAGGCAATAGTGAATCAAGTATAGCATACAGTTGAAAATCATTTGTGATCATGTTTATAGCAGGTATCTCTCCATGAGATATAAAAATGTATAAAGTGGATTTATAAATTCATAATCGTTTGTAGAGGTTTAAAAGTACTTTTATAATTAAAAGCAAGTATTACTTCTCAGTAACGAGCAGAGCGTTTCATCAATTAAGTACGTTGTTTAAAGTAATCCAGTAAAGTTTATATGTGAAGCGAACATGTATCGCCTTCAAAAGTAATTCAGAGTAGATAAAAGAGTAGTCTATGGAACTCACAGTAGTATGTAAACAGTTAAAAGTACTTATGAATAAGTATAAAACATTGTATTTGAGCATGTATCTCCCTCAAAGAGTTTATAAAACAGTAAACAGGAAAAGTGGGGCTATGAACTCACCTGATGCGATAGCAATAATGACGAAAGTGGATTTACTAAGATGTAAATTTAGTTGAGATTTCGGAAATAGCTTCACACACTACCTGAATAATAATAATGTTTGAGAATTTGTTTCAGCACGAATAATGAATGCGATATGAGGAATCGTATGACGATTTGATCGGTGGTGTGAGTGTGGGTGGTTTAAGATGTTTAGAGTTCAAAAATAATATTATCAATAATATTATTTTATGATTCAGAAATCATGATGATCGTCGTCTCGAAGCGGATGAGACAAAACGTTGAGTCGAGTGGTTTAAAAGTCGTTATATAATATAACGTGTAAGTTTGTGTTTGAACGGGATGACTGAGAGTTGAGGGTGTATTGTGTAAATTGAGGATTTGAAATAAAATGTTATAATATTTCTGTTTACTCTTGAACTTTCACTTTTTTTACATTTTATACCCTAACGGTGTTTGCGTTACACCGTTAGTCCGTAGTTTATAAAGGTTACATTCTCGACCCAAAATTAACCCAATTGACAATCTGAGTTTCTACTTTATTATAAAGTCATCTTCCATCCCAAAGATACTGTTTTTACTGTTCCAGGACCTGTTTTTACAAAGTTGGCAGTTTTGGCCCCTCAAAGTGAAACTAGTTTGCAAAGTTAGTCCTTTTTGCATAAAAACTTGTGGAAAAATTCTACAAAAATTTCAGAAGCTTATTTTAATTTATTCAAGCTTAAGTCAACTGTTGGTTTGACCAGAAAATTTAATTTTGATATATTGGGCCTTAAAACGAATTAAAACAAGGCCCGTTAAGAAATTTGGAGGCGAGGGCATGAAAATACTTTTGGGCCTGGACTTGGATTATTTTTGTGATTCTAAAAATATTTCATATGGGCTCAGTGGGCTGGTGGATCGCTAAGTGTTATTGGGCTTGAAATTAGCCCAACCGGATTATATAAGATTTTCTAAAATTTAATTCTAGTCAATAGTTGTGATGGCAGTTTCAAAATGGGTAATTATAGGTGACGGGTTGACATTATTTCGAGGAGTTCAAAACATGAAAAGTGTAGTATCTTAGGTTGTGAATGAGATGGTATAAAAATATTTAGGTGTTACGTTTACAAATTTGGAGATATATCGTGAGTTTGTGGCTAGGTCGCATGTGTTTAAAAATCTGAAAGCTTGAAAATAACTAAGTCTGAAAATCAGTTTTTGTAACGTTTAAAAGGAGCGTTTTTAAGGGCTTTAGAGGGCTTTTTATGAAAAGTTTCCAACACGAAAAATAAAGTTTGTCATGTTGAGGTTTGAATTGAAGAAAAATATATGCGGGTTATTCTTGTTATTTCGAAAATAGGAGTTCATATATAGGGCAAGTTAGGCTGTTTTTCTAAGTCAAAAGACTTAGAAAAATTTCCAGTGTCTTTGGATATTAGTTTATACGTGAGTTTTGTAAAACCAAATGGGTTTCGTTTTTGACTCAAGTAAATGCATGGAGAGTTTGTGAGAGAACATACGTATTAATTGACGTCTAAACAAATGAGTGGGGTGTGGTTTGAACTCAGAAACAGAAACGTGTACGTAAAAATTACGTGATAAATGCATACATTTGAGCAAGTATATGCGATGTACATTTGTGTCATAAAGCGGGTTGAACCGAATTTAGAACAAGAGGAGAGGACTTACAAAAGGTCAAGGAGAGGTGGTGGATCGTTGGAATGGAACAGAAAACCACAAGACTCACTCACATGCCAAACGTATAGGACCAAAATATCCCATTCGACTTAGGAACTTGAAACCCGATTACTCCTGGGATTCTTGGTCTTCGAATGTTTTCCCAACATGGTTGTGGATAATTTTAGTGTGTTGCGTATACATGGGTTTGAGTGAGGAAGAAAGTTTCATGCTATTCGTATCACATTAATACCGAAGGATTTGTTTAGTGTTAGGGTGATGTTTCTGGACTTGTAGTTTCTTGTTTGTGCGAGTTGTTATGGCTGTGTATTGCATGGTGGGAGTTTAAGAGTGTGTGTGTTTGCATGAGAGTTAATCGAATTGTGTGTATGCTTATATAGAGTTGTTTGGTTCATGCATGTAGAGTTTTCATTTGTAGTTTAGTTCTTGTGCTTATGTACTTGATTTGTTATGGCGTGGGAATTGGAGGATTGAGTGTATAAGTAAGTTTCAATGATGATGGTGTAAGAAATGTCATTGAATGGTCAAGTGGAGTGTGTAAGTAAACCATATAAATGTTGCTTGTGGAATGTTTGTCGGCAGTAAGCTCCAAAAGGGAAAGGGACAAATGAAAGTTTTCAAATATTGGCTTATAGTTGTGGCTTGGTCGATGCTTACAGCCAATGGGAGGAGGCAAAGAGTTTTTGTGTAGCTATGGTTTGTTACTGTGGAAACAAGGGAAAAGCAATAAACCTTTTGACTTGTTTGTTTCGAATGGTAGTGACACAAGAGGAATAGAGTGTAAGGAAGTTGAGTGTGAAAGAGAGGTTGAGTGTGTTAAGAAGATGTAAGAAATAATCATAGTCTTTTGGATTCTTATTTGTTGTCTAGGAATCGGTCCTCACAAGGAATAGCAAGGGTCGGTTTAATTTGTAGCACGTGAGATTAAAATGAATTCAAGTGGGAAAGAAATTGCGAGGTCAATGGTGTGCGTAAGTTAGCAAAATGATTGTGGTATTTGATTGTATTAGTCGGCAGTTAAGGCCAAAAGGAAAGGTGACAGAATGGATTTTTAATGTTGGTTTTTGTAGTTGTCTAGGAACCGATCAAGAAGAAAACGTGATAAATAGAACTTGGCTTTAGTGCCGACTAGACTAATAATGATTAAGGATTGGTTCGGGTTAGCTTGTGTAAAAGATAACTTGTGAGGGATTGCAATGATGGCCTATTGTTTGATTAGTAAGTGAATAAGTTCGACTTTTATTTTGTACGCACGAAAATGGTGATATATCACTATTTTTAACGTGCCATTTATAATATGGTTTTCATGTATATCTTTTAGATAGTGTGAAAGTGATTAAAAGATACCTATAACGTGTGATCTTATGCATGTTCATAAGATAGTGGTTGTATGTTAAATATGTATCTCCATATTTAAGTTGTGTCGAGTTCCATGTGAATGTTAACAACATGTATAATCATTTATTTTAGTTATGTTGAGCAAAGGTAAGTGTGCTTGTGAGATTAATGTGTACGAGACAAATAATTAAGTATATAGAAAACTCGAATGAACGATACGTAAATGATGAATGAATGTAGAGAAACACCTTATATTGAGATGAGGTATGTCGACTGTGAGACTAGAACAAGGAAACGTGAGCTTTGTGGTTTGCTTGGATATAATAGAGCTTGAATAGTGACGGGCTGGAAATGGTGGCCGAAGTCCAATGTTATTAGTGAGTGGCTTCGTAATTTCGGAAAATCATTTGAACGAGTTTGGTTATATGACGAACTTACAACGTTAAACGTTAATTGTTTTAGATACATTCGTGATTTTGGACTGTCAAGGTTCGTACAAATAATTGTGACATAGGGAATGTGCGAACGTGTTACGACGTTTAGATTTACATAATTGAATAAAAGAAAAAATTTAGCCCGTAAAAATAGTTAATTAAATTGTGACGATGGATTACTCTCGTTAATCATTTATAATTAGGTGAGGAATTTTACGGGATATTACAGTACCTACCCGTTAAACCGAATCCCGTCCCGGGATTCCAGTCTAAGGTGGTTGTCTGGGTTGTTTTGCAATAAGTGGAAGTCATTGGGGTGAAGACTTTCTACATGATAAGTTGTTATGAAGTCGTATGATGTGCAATCCTCTATACGAGGTGTTGGAAGGAGTGTACGCATAAACAAAGGATCTGAATCCCTATTTATTTATGTAGGAGATGAATTTATCATGGTACAAGTGATCCTCAAAATTTTACAGTTAACTTGACTTGAGAAAATTCTCATTTTTGAATGAAGATTGTTATTTTATCGCGTTTTGAAAATCAACATGGTTCATACTTTTGAAAATCAAAAATCTATGGGGTAACCTACCCGTCAAACAAAGAGTTTCTAAGTAATAATAAGGGTTTCGGATCGAATGAACGTAGAGAAACAAGGGTGCGTTAGGTTACTGTAGCCATGGGCTGAGGCCCAAACGTTTCAAGGGTAAGTTTGGTTTCGCGAATATGAAATGTTGAACACACGTTCCATGACATACATGGTTACGAGGTAGTTTCGAGATCATCGAAATTTCGTATAATGCCTGAGAGTTTTGAGAGGACGTTAGGAGGTTCACAATTTCCTAGAGATTGAGTAGTCAAATCGTACGGAAAGGGTTATTCATACGTGGCGTGTTCGTGATTTTTAAGTCATGGTGTGGCGTGTTTAACGCGATCTGTTCCTGCCTCTTGCGTTGAAATGTGAAAGCCAAAGTAAAAAAATTTCCATGTATCCCAGAACTAGTTGCTAGACACAAATTTTTGAAAGTTTTACCGTTTGAATACAAATGGTTATATTTCTTAAAATAAAATAATTGAAAAATATTTTTCAGACCCTTATAAATACCATTGGCATGCTTGGGTTATCCATACACACACAATCAATGGCTTGTAAGCTACCACATACCGCTGAACAATTTCAATTGTTTATCAAGGCAGAAACTGAGGGTAGTGACGTGGATCGTCAAAATGCTATTGTGAAGGTCATCCTGCAGTTTGAGGCTATAAAGCAACTGAAACAACGACTTAGAGAAAGCTATGCCATGTGCACAGACATTTCAGATGATAGGAAGTATGTGATCGACACGTTTTTGTATGATGAATATTGTAAGGATGCTGCTGTCATCGAATCATTGTGGGCTTGTGTTCATCAGATAGGGAACCAGATTTCCAACAAGGTCCGTTGGAGTCTTGAAGAGAATGTTGAGGCTGCTAGGGTTGAACAACAACAACAACAACAACAAAATCCACCACCACCACAACAGCAACAACAACCACAACTACAACAAGGTGCATCAAGTTCATCTGCACCAAGGGTGGTTGTGCAACAACAACATTTGCCTCATCTGGATCACTTCCAGCCAAGTTTCGAGGAAAATGTGGCAGTTGATGATGGTGGTTGGACTTCTGACATGGAGCGGGATCTGAGCAGGTTGGAAGCTCAATGGGAAGAAGAGAAATTGGCGAGCTTTGATCCTTATGATGACGGTTATCATTCCGACAACTCTCAAACCTGGGATCACCCGGACTACCTTTGAAGTCTGGGTTTATGTTTATGTGATGTTTTAATCCAGTATTGTTTGTAATGTTTAAGTATTTCTGTCAAGTTTATTTGAATAATATGGTGTTTGAATTAAGATTACTGTAGAATTTACAGTGCCTGAGGTTGAAATATAAGGATCACTGTATCACTTACAGTGTCCAAGAAAAGTAGAGGCCACTGTATTTACTTACAGTGTCGGCTAAGAAAAATATAGACCAATAGAGTTTTGTGATGAATTCAAAGTGGTAAGACGTAAGGTTACGAAATAATTTTGAGACCATTGTAATCACATACAATGTCTGGGAGTTTAGAGGGAGCATCGTGAAATTCACAACGTTAGAGGAATAAGTAGGATCATTGTGTAGTTCATAATGTCTTAATAGCGGATGGAACTATTGTAATCTCACGTGAAATCTACTATTTCCCAGTTAATATAACTTGGAAAATTTCTTTTGGAATAACTATTGTTATTCTTTTATGAAATTTCACATGGTTTCCAATTACAAGGATCTGTGCGGGTAACCTTCCCGTTAAACAAAGAGTTTTGTTGATAACAGATCCTTACATAGAGAGATTTGGATGAGGATTCGGTGTATGTAGAGAAAGTTGCTGAATTCCAGCTTTAGGGAATGAGAAATCTTGTTTGTCTTTGTGTGAGGAATAGTGAACGCATGCGGCTAGAATAGTAGCCTCACTGCTACTCTTCTATATATGTGCCGGATTTCACTCCTCACTACCCACATTTCTCCACCCAACATTTACAAAATGTCTTACACCTACACCGTTCTTGTAATTTTGTACGCTGCTGCAGCCGTCTTCTTGGCTTACGTCCCAGATGAAGATCTGGAGTCCCTGGCCGAGGTCATAGCGCTTCTCATAGCACTCATGGTTTTGGCTGTCAGCGCAGAGGAAATATGGAGGTAAGAGATAGCATTACGATAGGAGTGTTGCTTTGAATCCGTATACTAACACCATGTATTAATGCTTTATTGCGTTAATAACTTGTGTATTCTTGTCGTACAGGATATTCGAGGTGTTGCACCCAGTCGTGGTTCTTGCTCTTGCTGGGGTAGTGGTGTTTTTCATTGGCATAGCGGGTCAACCGATTGGTGATGTTATGCCTTTCTTAGTGATATTTGTAATGTTAGCATTACCAATGCTAATCATATCATTATGTATCAATATTTACGGTTTCTAATGAGAGTTATGCTGTGAGTTTGGTGAATTTTTTTTCGTGATTATTGGTTTCATACTCGTGTTATTACAGATACAAATAAGCCCACTTATTTATAATTCGATATTTACATAGAGAGGCGTCCCAAACAATGTAAACAAGGAAATATAAACTTATGGTTCGGCGCTTTACAATCTATTTATTTAAATAAAAGGCATCCCAATCATTCAAAAAAGATATTGTAAACCATCCTACTTAAGAATTTCTGATTTAACACTCATACTAATCCACAAAATAATCCATACGCGGATTTTCCGGGAATACAGGAAAAGTACTTCACACGCATCTATAAAGATATGAGTAAGATAATTAAGAATAGTTGGTATGGTACTCGAAATAGTTGGTGAGTATATATATCAATATATTAGAGTGTTTGTGTAGCAAAACTATCTAGAAGTCACATAAGCGTCTGGCGGATGGTGAACACGGAGAGCGTAAGGCTATAAAATGTTTTGTTTGTAAAAATAGTTATAGTTCGGACCTCATTTAGACCCGTTTCTCTATAACCTGGCTCTGATACCAATCTGTAACACCCCCAATTTCATGATATGCAGCGGAATTTAAATTGGGTGTTACTTCATGGCACAACAGTTGAATAGTAGAAAACGATCACCAATTTGGTCGTTTTAAAAGATTTATCATTCGAATATCAGAGTTTACAAAGTAAGGTCCCAATGGTTTCAAAATTTATTAAATAGGTTTTCGAATGATATTTATAGCCTTCATAAGTATCCGTGCTCCTCCGTGCCATCCCTGCTTATTATGGACCTGAGATAAATACATGCTAAAAGCGTCAACACAAAGGTTGGTGAGTTCATAGAGTTTGTAGTTGAAAACTGTTGATTTACAAAATCAAAGAGTTTGTGAGTAAATATTGTTGATTTCCAAAATCAAAGAGTTTGTGAGTTCATAGTAGTTGTAGATAAATAGTTGATTATCAAATCAAAGAGTGAGTAATACCATAGTGTTTATAGTTAAACCAGTTGATTTGTCAAAATCAAAGTGTGAGTGAATCCATAGAGTTTAAAGTTAAAGCAGTTGATTATCAAATTCAAGTTGTGAGTGAATCTATAGAGTTTGCATAAAATCAGTTGATTTTCAATAGTTTCCAAGTTTAGGTAATAATTGTAACAAATACAATTATTAATAAAATAAGCGGTGGGTTACGATATTATACACCCATAGTTGGTTTGTTATAAAATAATTGGTGGGTTAAGTTGTTATACATCCATAGTTGGTTTGGTTGCCCTAACTAGGTCAACACCAAATAGTTATTGTTTTGCCAAGTAGTGATTTTCTGCTATATAGTGAAGACAAGTTCAAGTTTAATAAAATAATGGCAATACTGTATCATGACTACAGTATCGTTTCTATTGCCCTAAGTCTCATGACACTCAACGCTTAACAGGCATCAAAAATGATGTAAAGTATAAAGGCCCTCAGGATGGGTATTTGCCAATAACCCATAAGTTTGTTCAAATAAAGTGCGCCTGGGTGGCTCATCCTAGCAGACCCAAACGGGGATTGTCAGTCCCAAATAGATCTATTCACAATTATTTACGTTCACTCGCAAGTGATTAAGGTTCATGATGTGAGGGACTTCGAACATGGCAATAAAGATAAACTTAGGCAATAGTGAATCAAGTATAGCATACAGTTGAAAATCATTTGTGATCATGTTTATAGCAGGTATCTCTCCATGAGATATAAAAATGTATAAAGTGGATTTATAAATTCATAATCGTTTGTAGAGGTTTAAAAGTACTTTTATAATTAAAAGCAAGTATTACTTCTCAGTAACGAGCAGAGCGTTTCATCAATTAAGTACGTTGTTTAAAGTAATCCAGTAAAGTTTATATGTGAAGCGAACATGTATCGCCTTCAAAAGTAATTCAGAGTAGATAAAAGAGTAGTCTATGGAACTCACAGTAGTATGTAAACAGTTAAAAGTACTTATGAATAAGCATAAAACATTGTATTTGAGCATGTATCTCCCTCAAAGAGTTTATAAAACAGTAAACAGGAAAAGTGGGGCTATGAACTCACCTGATGCGATAGCAATAATGACGAAAGTGGATTTACTAAGATGTAAATTTAGTTGAGATTTCGGAAATAGCTTCACACACTACCTGAATAATAATAATGTTTGATAATTTGTTTCAGCACGAATAATGAATGCGATATTAGGAATCGTATGACGCAAGGTTGTCAGGATCGGGATCCTGCCTAGGATCGTTTTCGGCTTTGCAAGATCGGGATCGTAGGATCGTAGGATCGGATCCTACCTAGGATCGTTTTCGGCTTTTCCTTTACATATGTATACAAACCATTTTTAAAAACCTTCCTCTCAAAAAAAGTCAAAAAAAACAGGATCGGATCAATCACGATCCTACGATCCTACGAGCGATCCCACGATCCTGTAACGATCCTACCTGAAAAAAGGGTTACCAACAGGATCGGATCGTTCACGATCCTACGATCCTATGAGCAATCCCACGATCCTGTAACGATCCTACCTGAATTACGATCCCGTGACGATCCTGCTCATTTTGTGTGTGTAGGATCGTAGGATCGTACGATCCTACGAGCAGGATCGCGATCCTGACAACCTTGGTATGAAGATTTGATCGGTGGTGTGAGTGTGGATAGTTTAAGATGTTTAGAGTTCAAAAATAATATTATCAATAATATTATTTTATGATTCAGAAATCATGATGATCGTCGTCTCGAAGCGGATGAGACAAAACGTTGAGTCGAGTGGTTTAAAAGTCGTTATATAATATAACGTGTAAGTTTGTGTTTGAGCGGAATGACTGAGAGTTGAGGGTGTATTGTGTAAATTGAGGATTTGAAATAAAATGTTATAATATTTCTGTTTACTCTTGAACTTTCACTTTTTTTACATTTTATACCCTAACGGTGTTTGCGTTACACCGTTAGTCCCTAGTTTATAAAAGTTACATTCTCGACCCAAAATTAACCCAATTGACAATCTGAGTTTCTACTTTATTATAAAGTCATCTTTCATCCCAAAGATACTGTTTTTACTGTTCCAGGACCTGTTTTTACAAAGTTGGCAGTTTTGGCCCCTCAAAGTGAAACTAGTTTGCAAAGTTAGTCCTTTTTGCATAAAAACTTGTGAAAAAATTCTACAAAAATTTCAGAAGCTTATTTTAATTTATTCAAGCTTAAGTCAACTGTTGGTTTGACCAAAAAATTTAATTTTGATATATTGGGCCTTAAAACGAATTAAAACAAGGCTCGTTAAGAAATTTGGAGGCGAGGGCATGAAAATACTTTTGGGCCTGGACTTGGATTATTTTTGTGATTCTAAAAATATTTCATATGGGCTCAGTGGGCTGGTGGATCGCTAAGTGTTATTGGGCTTGAAATTAGCCCAACCGGATTATATAAGATTTTCTAAAATTTAATTCTAGTCAATAGTTGTGATGGCAGTTTCAAAATGGGTAATTATAGGTGACGGGTTGACATTATTTCGAGGAGTTCAAAACATGAAAAGTGTAGTATCTTAGGTTGTGAATGAGATGGTATAAAAATATTTAGGTGTTACGTTTACAAATTTGGAGATATATCGTGAGTTTGTGGCTAGGTCGCATGTGTTTAAAAATCTGAAAGCTTGAAAATAACTAAGTCTGAAAATCAGTTTTTGTAACGTTTAAAAGGAGCGTTTTTAAGGGCTTTAGAGGGCTTTTTATGAAAAGTTTCCAACACGAAAAATAAAGTTTGTCATGTTGAGGTTTGAACTGAAGAAAAATATATGCGGGTTATTCTTGTTATTTCGAAAATAGGAGTTCATATATAGGGCAAGTTAGGCTGTTTTTCTAAGTCAAAAGACTTAGAAAAATTTCCAGTGTCTTTGGATATTAGTTTATACGTGAGTTTTGTAAAACCAAATGGGTTTCGTTTTTGACTCAAGTAAATGCATGGAGAGTTTGTGAGAGAACATACGTATTAATTGACGTCTAAACAAATGAGTGGGGTGTGGTTTGAACTCAGAAACAGAAACGTGTACGTAAAAATTACGTGATAAATGCATACGTTTGAGCAAGTATATGCGATGTACATTTGTGTCATAAAGCGGGTTGAACCGAATTTAGAACAAGAGGAGAGGACTTACAAAAGGTCAAGGAGAGGTGGTGGATCGTTGGAATGGAACAGAAAACCACAAGACTCACTCACATGCCAAACGTATAGGACCAAAATATCCCATTCGACTTAGGAACTTGAAACCCGATTACTCCTGGGATTCTTGGTCTTCGAATGTTTTCCCAACATGGTTGTGGATAATTTTAGTGTGTTGCGTATACATGGGTTTGAGTAAGGAAGAAAGTTTCATGCTATTCGTATCACATTAATACCGAAGGATTTGTTTAGTGTTAGGGTGATGTTTCTGGACTTGTAGTTTCTTGTTTGTGCGAGTTGTTATGGCTGTGTATTGCATGGTGGGAGTTTAAGAGTGTGTGTGTTTGCATGAGAGTTAATCGAATTGTATCTATGCTTATATAGAGTTGTTCGGTTCATGCATGTAGAGTTTTCATTTGTAGTTTAGTTCTTGTGCTTATGTACTTGATTTGTTATGGCGTGGGAATTGGAGGATTGAGTGTATAAGTAAGTTTCAATGATGATGGTGTAAGAAATGTCATTGAATGGTCAAGTGGAGTGTGTAAGTGAACCATATAAATGTTGCTTGTGGAATGTTTGTCGGCAGTAAGCTCCAAAAGGGAAAGGGACAAATGAAAGTTTTCAAATATTGGCTTATAGTTGTGGCTTGGTCGATGCTTACAGCCAATGGGAGGAGGCAAAGAGTTTTTGTGTAGCTATGGTTTGTTACTGAGGAAAGAAGGGAAAAGCAATAAACCTTTTGACTTGTTTGTTTCGAATGGTAGTGACACAAGAGGAATAGAGTGTAAGGAAGTTGAGTGTGAAAGAGAGGTTGAGTGTGTTAAGAAGATGTAAGAAATAATCATAGTCTTTTGGATTCTTATTTGTTGTCTAGGAATCGGTCCTCACAAGGAATAGCAAGGGTCGGTTTAATTTGTAGCACGTGAGATTAAAATGAATTCAAGTGGGAAAGAAATTGTGAGGTCAATGGTGTGTGTAAGTTAGCAAAATGATTGTGGTATTTGATTGTATTAGTCGGCAGTTAAGGCCAAAAGGAAAGGTGACAAAATGGATTTTTAATGTTGGTTTTTGTAGTTGTCTAGGAACCGATCAAGAAGAAAACGTGATAAATAGAACTTGGCTTTAGTGCCGACTAGACTAATAATGATTAAGGATTGGTTCGGGTTAGCTTGTGTAAAAGATAACTTGTGAGGGATTGCAATGATGGCCTATTGTTTGATTAGTAAGTGAATAAGTTCGACTTTTATTTTGTACGCACGAAAATGGTGATATATCACTATTTTTAACGTGCCATTTATATTACGGTTTTCATGTATATCTTTTAGATAGTGTGAAAGTGATTAAAAGATACCTATAACGTGTGATCTTATGCATGTTCATAAGATAGTGGTTGTATGTTAAATATGTATCTCCATATTTAAGTTGTGTCGAGTTCCATGTGAATGTTAACATGTATAATCATTTATTTTAGTTATGTTGAGCAAAGGTAAATGTGCTTGTGAGATTAATGTGTACGAGACAAATAATTAAGTATATAGAAAACTCGAATGAACGATACGTAAATGATGAATGAATGTAGAGAAACACCTTATATTGAGATGAGGTATGTCGACTGTGAGACTAGAACAAGGAAACGTGAGCTTTGTGGTTTGCTTGGATATAATAGAGCTTGAATAGTGACGGGCTGGAAATGGTGGCCGAAGTCCAATGTTATTAGTGAGTGGCTTCGTAATTTCGAAAAATCATTTGAACGAGTTTGGTTATATGACGAACTTACAACGTTAAACGTTAATTGTTTTAGATACATTCGTGATTTTGGACTATCAAGGTTCGTACAAATAATTGTGACATAGGGAATGTGCGAACGTGTTACGACATTTAGATTTACATAGTTGAATAAAAGCAAAAATTTAGCCCGTAAAAATGGTTAATTAAATTGTGACGATGGATTACTCTCGTTAATCATTTATAATTAGGTGAGGAATTTTACGGGATATTACAATGGTGGTGGTGTTTTGATGGTATGGTGGATGGTGGTGGTGTTTGGATGGTGTGGTGGATGATGGTGGTGTTTGGATCTGTGGATCTGGATATGTATATGTTTGTGGGCTTAGTTCGCACATTAGCCGGAATTCGCACACCGTCGTTCGCACATTTGTTGGCCAATGATTGGTGTTGTACTTTTTGTCTTGACACGTGTCAACAAATTAGTGGAGTCGCACATTCGCACATGACCATTTAGGGAATGGGTATTATTTTTGTACCTTTTTTTGAAAAAAGTTAAAATTTTGTCTTCTTTGGTGCACAATCGCCTCCCATGCATTTATTTACCTTTTGATATACTCGCTCAGTTCCAAATTATAAGTCAATCTTTCTATTTTGACTTATCCAAGAATAAATGTCAACTTACATATTTCAACCAATAGAAATGATTTTCAAAAGTCAAGACATCTTATTGATGTACAGTGTGATGGTCTCGACTTTACTTAGATTGTGTGCGATATGATCAATGGTATCATAATTTGGGACTGAGGAAGTAACAAGTTTATCCAACTCCATTACAACTAGAAATGCAAGTGGATAAAATCGTGAGATGGCGGTCATCAAACAACTAGTCTCTTAGGTAGGGGTGTTAGTCGGGTTCACTCGGTCAGGTTCGGGTCAATTCGGGTTGAGGCTAAAAAAAATACCCGAACCCCCTGTTTAGAACTCGGGTTAGTCGGGTTCGGGTCAACCTGAATATAACTAAAAAGATTAAAAAAATTGCTTACTTCAATATGTTTACATTGTAAAAGTGTTAGTTGAGTCGGGTTGGTCGGGTTCGGATCAATTCGGGTTGAGGCTAAAAAAATATACCCGAACCCGACCCTATTTAGAAATCGGGTTAGTCGGGTTGACCCGAATAAAATTATTGACACGTGTAACCCGACCCGAATAGGCTTAATAGGGTTCGGGTTCGGGTCGGTCTTTTTGACACCCCTACACTCTTAGGTTGGGTGTAGCGGTGACCATCAAGAGACCAACATCCCCACCGCCACATCATCCCCAATGCCACAACAAGTTTCTCTCTCCTAGACAACTTTCTCTCTACCGGAGAACTTCATGACCAAAGTTGGTGCAACAACGAGACCTAGGACACGGACAAAAAATATACCCATAAAACAATAAGAGTAAATTGCATAAATCGTCCTTAAAGTTTGGCCAAATTGCATTTTTCATCCCAAACGTTACGAAAGTACAAAGATCGTCCCTGTGGGGAAACCTTTGGTGCAAGTATTGTCCTCCCAGGGACGATACTTGCACCAAAGATGGGGACGATACTTGCACCAAATGTTTCCCCAAAAAGAATGATACTTGCACCAAAGGTTTCCTCACAGGGACGATCCTTGCACTTTCGTAACGTTTGGGACGAAATATGCAATTTGGCCAAACTTTAGGATGATTTATGCAATTTACTCAAAATGTAAATAAACACACCCCACACACACACAAACAACTCGGTCACGATTCATCCATTTTGTCCATCTGGGACTAGTCTCAACAAGGGGTGGTGTAATGGCTGGGAGACTAGTCTAGACCGAGCGAAGGACTAGTCTAAAACCTCTCCACTACACCCGGTCTTAGGTCCTAGTTTACCACAAAAATAGTTGCATGAATGGGTAATGAAATAGAGGTTGTTTGTTAAAAATAAAAAAATAAAAAAATAGAGGTTGTTAGATGGTTACAGTACATAAGAAGGAAAGTACTCTAGAAAGGGTAATTCGTTGGATAAAAAATCAATTAGGTGATACTTTTTTCTAGTTGCATATTATTGCAAGGGTTTTGCTAATATGTGCCCACTGGTCACATGTTAAAGTAAATAAAAAAGGAAGGTTCAAGTTAATTAAGTCATAAAATGCATATAATTAAGGTAATTTTTAGCTATAATCAATGTTCATTAAATGTGTTTTTTTGATATAAAATGAAAACATGTGTTCATTTAATACTCCTAATCACATTTTAGCAAAACCCTTATTGCAAATTCAACTTTACCTAACTTTCTCTTTCCAAATTAGAAGGTACTAATTTTGAAAATTTGTTTAAACAAGTCATTTCGACTAAAAGCATCGCAATTGACCTCTTAGGAGAAGTGGAAAAATCCAGAAAACCCACAGAATTTCATGTTCGATAAGATGAAGAGAAAAAAAAAAGTATATATCGAGTACCCAAAGTCCCAAAGGTTAATTTTGCCAAAACTTCTATAATCACGATAATACCAAGATAGTTTCAAAGTATATATTAAATAGTAAGATTGTACCTTGCTATTTGCAGCCTCTTCAATAGTAGTATCAACAAGTTCACATGACTTGTTAAATGTAGTAGAATCATGGTCAAACTCCAAATCCATTTGACGATCAAAACGACGATACGTTTAAAATTAAGGTGGTGCAAACAATCTGTTGGTAGCTGTACGATAACGAGGATGGTTTGGGGATGATCAAATGAGTAAAAATTGTACAAATAGTAAAAATAGAAGTGGTGTCAACTTGTCAATTTTGTAGGCATCCACGTGGAGTTAGCGTGTTGGTGGGGTTGTTTGGTCTCATGTTTTTGGGCATCCACGTGTACTTGTGTTGTGTCGTTTGCTAGAATGCGTTTATCGATGGTTAAATGTCATTCATTAAATCAATGGAAATTTTACTCATCAAATAAGTTTTACGAAAAAAAAAAAAAAAAAAAAGTTTTACTAGTATCGATGGTTAAATGTCATGAGGTGCGATCCCCTACAAAAGGGAGGTAAATTAAAAAGTCTAAAAAGTGTTTCTAGCCATCCGATCAGTCAAATCTTTGACCCAAAAACAATCCACGGTTGCTATTTAAATGGGAAAAATAAACACTCTCTATTCTAATAAAAGGATAAATAAGTAATTTTACAAACAAAAACCCTCGTATACCTATTTCCCTCCATCACTCACACACATTCATTTCACTCTCACTCTCTCTCTATTTCCGATCAAAATTTGGGGAAATTTTTAGGGTTTCAATTTCCGATCAAAATTTGGGGTTTTAGGGTTTCAATTTCCGATCAAAATTTGGGGAAATTTTTAGGGTTTCAATTTCCGATCATTTCTAATCGATTAAATTTTTAGGGTCGAAAAGATGAATCCAACTGGTAAGTTTATCATTTATGTTTTAATTTTGTTTTAATTTTGACCAAAAAACAATCAACTCGGGTACTTTACTTAGTAGGTTGCGAATTCAATAGAATATCTTGTTAGAATAGATTAGAATAAGGTTCAGCAGTTATTGCTTGTTATCATGGTTTAGTTAATAGTTTGCAGATTTGTTAGAATAACTTGTTAGAATAGATTAGAATGAGGTTCATCAGTTATTGCTTGTCATCATGGTTTAATTTGTAGGTTGCGAATTCGATAGAATATCTTGTTAGAATAGATTAGAATGAGGTTCATCAGTTATTGCTTGTCATCATGGTTTAATTTGTAGGTTGCGAATTCGATAGAATATCTTGTTAGAATAGATTAGAATAAGGTTCAGCAGTTATTGCTTGTCATCATGGTTTAATTTGTAGGTTGCGAATTCGATAGAATATCTTGTTAGAATATATTAGAATAAGGTTCAGCAGTTATTGCTTGTTATCATGGTTTAGTTAATAGGTTGCAGATTTGTTAGAATAACTTGTTAGAATAGATTAGAATGAGGTTCATCAGTTATTGCTTGTCATCATGGTTTAATTTGTAGGTTGCGAATTCGATAGAATATCTTGTTAGAATAGATTAGAATAAGGTTCACCAGTTATTGCTTGTCATCATGGTTTAATTAGTAGGTTACGAATTCGATAGAATATCTTGTTAGAATAGATTAGAATAAGGTTCAGCAGTTATTGCTTGTTATCATGGTTTAGTTAATAGGTTGTTAGAATAACTTGTTAGAATAGATTAGAATGAGGTTCATCAGTTTTTGCTTGTCATCATGGTTTAATTTGTAGGTTGCGAATTCGATAGAATATAAGGTTCAGCAGTTATTGCTTGTCATCATGTTTATCAGTTGTTTTTTTTTATTGGATAGGAAAAGAAGCTAAAAAAGGAAAGAAAGCTATGTCTTTAATAGCTTATTCTCCAAGTGATGACGACTTCGTTGAAGATGCATTTACTACTAAAAGACCTGGGGGTTCATCAAAAGCTGATAAACCGGTTTCGAGAAAACCTAAAAAGCCTGCAACCGCTGCTAATTTCAAACCTTCAGGTTCATCGAAACCTTACAAACCTGTTCTCTCTGAAGACCTTAAGCCTGGTCTAAATCTTCGCCAGATTCTCCAACCTAACCAAGAAAAATTTCCATTGATTAAAATAAAAAATTCTCCTGGTCCATTATATGAGGCTATTAAGGAAATAACAACGGACCAAAAACGGGCAATTTCAAGATTGGGTTTTACATCGTTGTTGGACTTTGGAATAAATGTAATGCCAAGTCGTTTAGGGTATTGGTTGCTTGAGAGGTTTGACGGTGAATCAGGAATTCTAACTGTCTTTGGTGAAACTATACACGTAACCCCTGAGCTAATTCACCATACATTCGGATTCCCAATGGGCACGTTTGCAGTCGATGTGCGTGAAGTTTTGAAGGAAAGATCAAATGAATCTTACATAGAATGGAAAAACCAATTCAAGGGTATTGCTAGATTGTATGCTAATAAAAATTTGATGCCTGTAATTAGGAAACAAATTAGGAAAAATGATACGGGAAAGCTATTTAAGATGAACATCATAGCATTGTTTTGTACTATTTTGTGCTATGTGGGATCAATGGGGACTCTGAATATTGGAGTCATCCCATCTCTTATCGATCTTGAGAAGGTGAAATATATGGACTGGTGCGAATATGTGGTGCATTATATGAAGTCCGAAAGGTTAAGTTGGAGACCAACAAAGCGATTCTATGGACCAATCTTGCTATTGGAGGTAATTACTCTATACTTTATTGTTGATGCAAATTAAATTTTGTCCTGTGTTTTTGGTTCATCAGTTACATTTTTTTTAATCTAACATTTACTTAAAATTGCAGGTGATATTTGCCAATTCACTTCTGAAGAAACCAAAAATCCTAGCGTTTAAATACTGGAAAACAGAATTGTTGGAAGAATTGGAAGAGATGATGTTTGGCAAAATCAGAAAAGGAAGAGCTTGTAAAGCTGGCAAAAGGGAGGAAGAAGAAGAATTGGAGGAAGAAGAAGAAGAAGAAGAAACAAAGGATGATGATGCAGAGAATGATGATGATGAAGAGAATGATGATCAGGAAGAAGAAGAGACAGATGATGATGATGAAGAGCAGATAGAGAATGCTGGAGCAGAAAGCCAGAATGTTGAAGAACCCTCAAACAAACCAAAAATGACAAAAACCCTTATTAAGTATCGGGGGAATCCTGAAAACCAAAAACAGATGATTATAGGTATGATTTTATTAAATGTTCATCAGATGTATTTTTGGATCATCAGTTATTGACATGTGTTATGTGTTTTTTGGATGATTGAATCTTTACACCTTGTGTCTAAATTCAGAAACTGATGGACAAGAAATTGAGGTAGAGACAACAGAAGATCAGAATGTACAGCCAGTGATCGGAGAAGATGAAGATAACATGCTGTTAAAAAATGATCAACAAGGTACGTATCGAGACATTCTTATTGATGAACCTGTTATAACTTATAAAAACTTATGAAAAATGGTGGAAAACATGTAGGAAAAAGACTGAAAAGGAAAAGGAGTTCACTATCTCCTAAAAACCGGTATTCGATGAACATGTTCAAAAACCTTATCGGAAACAAAAGGAAAAGAACATCAAATTCTCCCAAGACAGATGACGTTGATGAGCAAGTGGCTGATGATCTTCATATAGATGATATATTTAGGAGAATCAATGGGTAGATGCACAGCCGATCGGTAATAATCTTTTTTGTGATATTTGAAATTCTTATGTTCATCAATTAGTTGTTGAGATATATTTTAAAATTAGTTGTGATATTAGCGATCTAAGGTTCATCAATTATTTGTCCTGTGTTATGTGTTTTTGGTTCATCAGTTTATTTTGTTGTGGTATGTGTTGTGCTTTTTGGTTCATCAATAAACTGATGAACCAAAAAACACATAACACAGGACATCAATTATTGTTATGTGTTATATGTTTTTGGTTCATCAATTTTATGTATATTAAATTTATGTTCATCAATATTGTTTTTGGTTCATCAATTATTTAGATCGCTAAAAATTAATTGAACAATTTAACAGATGATCCTATTCCAATGAAAGCAAATGATGGAAACAATGAAATGGATCATCCAATGAATGGAACAGACGAAACAGCTGATATGCGTAAGAATTTATTATTTATTAAACTATGATTATATTAGGTTCATTAGCCGTTAATATATGTTTTAAAATTTAATTTAACAATTTAACAGATGATGATATTCCAATGTCTGGAACTGATGAAACGGCTGAAAATGGAAATGATGAACGGAACAGCTCATCATCTGCAAGTATTAAGCTCACCCAACAGTTATCGGCAATGATATTAGAGTTTCAAGGGGTGTATTCCCAATTCAAATCAGCGGAGGTAAAAATCTTTAAACTTATTAGTCAAAGCATATGTAAACTGATGAACCATTGAAATATAACTGATGAACCATTATAATATAACTGATGAACCATTATAATATTTAGATCTTATTTGATTATATTAATGACAGGAGTTCAATCATTCACTGAAGAACATGTTAACAATATTTCAAGAACTCAAGATTGATATTGATGACATGCTAAGTGCTGGATTGGAAAAATACCCCGGAAATGAATCATTGTTGGAAGTCTGGGACTGGATGAACAGGTTGGTAAACAGAACAACGGTTGAGAGCTCACAGAGTGAAGATGAGAGCTCAATGCTGATGATAACAATGGGTGATGATAACGATGGCTCTGAGGCTAACGAAGCAAGTAAAGAAAAAGATGAAACGTTAACTCAAATCTTCATGGATCCGAACATTATTGAAGAACTTGATAGGATTGAACGTCAAAAACAGGTAATAAAATCAAAAACCATTTTTTACCTAATTGATGAACTTATAATTGATTTGTATTATGAAAACACTTAATACAAAAAAAGTAACTGATGAACCCTTTACTGAAAACAGATTCAAAAGCCAGAATTCCCAATATTCACGGAGCAATTGCAGGCTATTGTTTTGTATGAAAAGAAGAATGACTCTGACCAGTTGTTGGATGAGTTGATCAAAAAGACACCTTTCTTGCAACCATCGTCAAAATTGTTGAGTGGGGAAATTGATGACAGTGCTTGGAAAAAAAATAGAACAGGACGCTTCTGCACAAGATATGGCACAAGATACACCACAAGATATGCCACTGATGGTAACCCCCATATCAATGATACCTCCATCAGCCGAAGAAAAATTAAGTATGAGTGAAACAAAAGATGAAGAATTTTCCACACCACTAAATTCTTTCAACACAATCGCGCAAAAGCTTAAAGTGCCTGAAACGGTGAAGAGAATTAGACAAGGTGAAGAAGGCTTGGAAAATATAAAAGAAAAGAGAAAAGTCAAGCCTACTGAATCTCTTAAATCTCCGTATTTACAAAGAGTAGTTGTGATGAAGAACAAAGTGCACGAGATGGAAAAAAAGGTAGCTGATACAATTTTCGCTGATAGAGGAGGTCTCGAGTAAGTAATATGAATTAGGTTCATCGATTTAAAAATCATATTTCTTAATCAGTAGTATTTTTATATTTTTTTTCATTCTAAAATATTATCTTAAAATGAAATTGCAGTGATGTGTTATTTCATACCTTCTTTATTGACGGTCAAAGAGTCCACTTTGAGAGCTTCAAAGAAGGAAATGAAATCACTTCAGGAACGATTGATATGTGGGCGCATCTACTTAACTTAGCAGAAGATAAAAGGAGTCCTGGATCATTGAGGAGGCTATATTGCCATACATCAATTATTGTAAGTTACAAAAACTTTATCAATTATGATTCAATAGTTGAAATCAGTTTACATATGCTTTGACTAATATTGATGAACCACAGACACCAGAAATGGAGAAAATGCCTATAACCTCGAAGGCTCTCCATTCAAAGTTTGAGGAGAACATGAACGCTATTTTGTTTTTGTCCACTGCTTATAAATCTATCAAAGATATCGACCTAGTAAGCATTTCTATTTTACTAGTTTGTAGGAGATAAAAAACTGATGAACAAATATATAATTGTAAATTTTAACACTTTATGTTTTACAGATGTTTTTTCCAATGATGCTTGCTGACGAACACTACTATGTTGTCTGTTTCAACTTGAAAGAATCTCAAGTACATATTCTTGACAACATGGATCAGAATGATAAAATCACAGATAGATATCAGAAGAAATTCAAATATTTGGTAAGAATTTTATGTATATTAAATTTATGTTCATCATTATTGTTAGTGATCTAAGGTTCATCAATTATTTGTCCTGTGTTATGTGTTTTTGGTTCATCAGTTTATTTTGTTGTGGTATGTGTTGTGGTTTTTGGTTCATCAATAAACTGATGAACCAATAAACTGATAACCAATAAACTGATGAACCAATAATTTGTCCTGTGTTATGTGTTTTTGGTTCATCAGTTTATTTTGTTGTTGTATGTGTTGTGTTTTTTGGTTCATCAATAAACTGATGAACCAATAAAGTAGTTTTTGGTTCATCAGTTTATTTTGTTGTGGTATGTGTCATGTGTTATGGTATGTGTTATGTGTTTTTTGGTTCATCAATAAATTATTGTTATGTGTTATATGTTTTTGATTCATCAATTTTATGTATATTAAAATTATGTTCATCAATATTGTTTTTGGTTCATCAATTATTTAGATCACTAAAAATTATTTGTCCTGTGTTATGTGTTTTAGGTTCATCAATTATTTGTCCTGGTGTTATGTGTTTTTGGTTCATCAATTTTTGTCCTGTGTTGTGTTTTAGATTCATCAATAAATTTAATGTTGTGTATCATGTTTTGGTAGTATAAGTTTCAACTGCTACTTGTATGTCCTGTGTCATGTGTTTTGGTTCATCAATTATATGTTCATCAATTATTATAGGTTCATCAATTGGGTTTCATCAGTTGTTGTTCAGCATAGGTTCATCAATTATTATCTTAAGCTCATCAGTTATCAGTTAAATTGAAGCTCACTGTTTATTTATTTGTTGTTACAAGAATATCTCTTTTTGAGGTTCTTGAAAAAGAATGACTATGCGCATATTGAACAACTAAACAAATACCCAGTGTGTTATGTGAAAATGCCATGGCAAACCAAAAACAATTACATTGATTGTGGTATTTTCGCTATGAGGCATATGGAAACATATTTGGGTAACAAGTTCTTTGATGCTGGGTTTGCAAGAGAAGGAAAAGAACAAAACAAACAGATCGAAGACTTGAGAAAGAAGTACCTTACAAAGATTTTGTTGTCCGACTGCAACCAGAACAAGAAAGTGGCAGAGGCGGAGGTTGAAGATTATCAAAATTTAAGTCTGAAGGATAAGAGAATCCTCCAAAAATTGTCGGCAAAGAGTATTGCAGAACGTGCCACCGAGTATTTTGAGAACGAAGCTAATGCTCTTCAAGAACGAAAGAAGTGAAAAGAGGTGAGTGAAAACGGGCAAGTGATTTTTGGTATGGTTAAATAGTTTGCAGCACTAACGGTTTTTGTTGCTTAGAAAAAGCAAGCATTTTTTATTTCAAGAACAATCTGATGTAATTTACAGTTAAATAGTTAGGAGTAGTAATATGATCCAATTGATGAATATATTAACTATCTATCATGTTTCTAGGTTCATCAGTTATTGTGCTGTGTTATCTTTTTGGTTCATCAGTTTATTTTGTTGTGGTATGTGTTGTGTTTTTTGGTTCATCAATAAACTGATAACCAATAAACTGATGAACCAATAAACTAGTTTTGGTTCATCAGTTTTTGTTGTGGTATGTGTTGTGTTTTTTGGTTCATCAATAAACTGATGAACCAATAAACTATTTATGGTTCATCAGTTTTTCTTGTGGTATGTGTTGTGTTTTTTGGTTCATCAATAAACTGATGAAACCAATAAACTAGTTTTTGGTTCATCAGTTTTTGTTTTGGTATGTGTTGTGTTTTTTGGTTCATCAATAAACTGATGAACCAATAAACTAGTTTTTGGTTCATCAATAAACTGATGAACCAATAAACTAGTTTTTGTTTCATCAGTTTATTTTGTTGTGGTATGTGTTATGTGAAAGAATAAAAAATGACTTTTGTGAAAGCAAACTTTTTATAACTTAAAGAATAAGCCAGAAAAAGCACTTAAATAGCACTCCTTATATGAACAAAAGAAGCAGTTCTAAAAAGAATAAGCTCAGATATAAACTGATGAACCTGCAAAAAGAAATTTTGGAAATAAACTGATGAACCTACTAAAACAATCATCTCAATTCAAAGTTATTTTGATCATTCTCAAAAAAAAAAAAAAAAAAAAAAAAAAAAAAAAAAAAAAAAAAAAAAGAACTTCACATTTATTATGATCCTTCTCAGACAACTAAGTAACTACACAAGCATTCTTCTCAGACAACTTCGCCTTCTTAGCGGCCAATCTCGCCTTCTGCTTGCTTTCCTTTATAGCAGCCTTATCACTAGCCTTCTTAGCATCAATTTGAGCCCTAATAGCATTGCACTTCGCCTGATTATGATCCTTCATGCTGCATTTGCAGAATCTACAATTCTTCCTACGCTTCCCACTTGGATTAAGTGAACGCTCAACACTGCTCTTTATCCTTTTTCGCGAACCCTTAGTACTAACCTGTTTTCTACAAAAAAAACAAAACAATAACAATTGGATGATCAAAAAGATACTGAACAACAACTGATGAGCTAACATAACACAACTGATGAACCCCACTGATGAACCTATAATATCTGATGAACCTATGATAAATCCTAACCTGTGATAACTCCTAACCTATGGTAACACAAATATACGCATATAAAACTAACTGATGATCCTACGGGCATAAATTGATGAACCTATAATATCAAACTAACCTAGATCATAAATTGATGAACCTATAATATCTGATGAACCTAAGGGCATAAATTGATGAACCTATAAGTTTAAGCCACTGGTAACTGATTAAAATCTGATAAAAAATAAAGTGCATAAATTAATTAAAATCTGATAGAAAAAACAACTAAATAAAAATGTTCATCAACTAACCTAGATAAAATAACTGATGAACCTAAGATAAGATGATCAGTACTAACCTGCTTTGGAACATTTACAATGGTCTCTTCCGGTTGCGAGACACCCAGAATAGAAGCAAGCCTATCTCGTTTATTAGTCTTTTTAGGTATAGGAACATCAGCATCTGCCTTCGCCATTAACTGAACCTGATGATCTCTAAACTTTTGCAGTAGCTCGGGATCATTTGCGTAACGATTCACACAATACTCAACTGATCTGAATATCTCACGCAAGATCATATCAGGACTGTCACCAGTGGCTTGAATGACTGATGCAGGTGGTAATGAATCTTTTGACCAACGCCTAAGCACGTATTTCTTTGGAAACTTTTTAACCTTTGACAACCGAAGAACATAAAAGATATGACGACATAACAGTCCATATGACTCGAAACGTTTGCACGTACACTGATAAAATTCTTCGGCTGGTTTACACAAGACCTGAAAAAAAAGGTATTACACACAGTGGCTGAGTACAAAAAACTGATTACCAAAAAAACTGATGAACAAAAACTATTTATATAAAAAAGATGTTACCTCATAAAAAACTTCATTTACAGCACCTTTAACTTGACGATGTCACCTACTAATCTGCTCGTCTTCACCAGTATCTTGTATAACATATTTTTTGCCAGAATCAACATCCGAAACACTAACCGACATACATGAAATCACAGAAGCATAAATCTCAGTTTGAACATCAAAGAAAATGGACCGAGTGTATAATTCTGAAGCCTCCTTTTCTATCTCAAGTTCAGTGTGCATATCTGGAATAGTATACCGACTGTCATGATCATTTTTACGTTGAGCAAAACTTTGGCAACCCACCACACTATCAAAATGATTATAGAACTCCCATAAAGTCAAATCAATACTAGTCAAGCGACCGTATGCATTGTTTTCACTCTCCGACCTTGAAGAAGTACGCATCAAACCCGACATCAACTCATCCCTATAATAGGCTGGAATCCATTTATGCCTCAAATTATACATATCTGAAAGCCATTTGTGACTCTTCAAATCGAAATCAACTAACAAACGCTCCCACAAATGCTCAAACTCTTCAGGCTCTATTCTATCAGTCCAAACAATATCCGATATTCTTCTTTTAAAAGTATGATCTTTACCTAACTTGGGACCAACCTACAAAATCAACATTAACTTAAATGATGAACAAAAATCAACATTAACTTAAATGATGAACAGAACTCATTGATGAACACAATTTTATAAAAACTAACTGATAAGAAAAAAGATGATTGGACAAAAGCAAACTGATGAACATACCTTTGAAGTCAACTTCTGCATGATATGCCACATGCATAATCTGTGACGAGATAACGGGAAAACTGTCTCTATTGCAACTTTCATTGATCCGTCTTGATCAGTCACAATAACCTTTGGTGCTCGAACAAACGCTCTTTGAAAACATTGAAGCAACCAAATGTAAGATTCTTTCGTTTCTGATGACAGCAAGGCAGCTCCAAATGTAACACAATGATTATGATTGTCAATCCCAGTGAATGGTACAAAAACCATTTTGTACCTATCAAAAATAAATGATAAACATTATTATATAACCGATGAACCATTATAATATAACTGATGAACCATTTACATTATTATATAACCTGATGAACCATAACCTGTCACTCACATACAGTTGATGAACCATTTATATTAACTGATGAACCATTTAAATTAACTGATGAACCATTTAAATTACTGATGAACTTATAAAAAATAAACTTATTACTGATGAACTTATAAAAAATGAACTTACTTATTCGTTCGGAATGTCGCATCAAATGTTTAAATGTTCCTAGCTTCAAATGTTTCCCCAGAAATGGTCGATGGTGACTGTTTGCGTAGGTTTTGATTCTCATCGACCAGCTCAAACACACAAACTGCCAGAACAAGATGATGGGCAACGTGAATTAACTTTTATACCGATGAACATCATCTTGTTGCGGCGAAGTTTATGTGTCTGAGCTGATCAATGAGTTTCAAAAGCTACTCACAGTCACCCAACGACCACTCCGGGGAAACAATTCAAGCTAGAAACATGACCTATTTACATTCATTTCATCAGTATTTAAAGATAAGAAAAGAGATAAAGAGATAAGATAGGTGGGGTAGAGGAAAAAGATAAGATAGGTTAAGATAGGTGGTTCATGAATTATTTGTCCTGGTGTAGAGATAAAAAGGTGGATTTTCAGATAAGATAAAGAGATAAGATACAGTGACTAGTCACAGTCACATACAGTAACATGACCTGTCACTCACATACAGCTGATGAACCATTTAAATTAACTGATGAACCACTTAAATTAACTGATGAACCATTTAATTTATATTAACTGATGAACCATTTAATTTATATTAACTGATGAACCATTTAAATTAACTTATTACTGATGAACTTATAAAAAATGAACTTACTTATTCGTTCTGAACGTCGCATCAAATGACATAACATCGCCAAACGCATAATAGTTTCTCTTCGCATATTCATCAGCCCAAAAAAGGTTCGTCAATGCGTTATTCTCACCAGTTTCATACTCAAATGAAAAATTAGGAAGATAATCCTTCTTGTTCATCAACATCTCAACTAACATCTGAGCATCATTCTTACCAATGAAATCAAGCACATCTCTCCTATAATTTTTACAATCAACCGAACTTGCCCCAATAAAATCATAGTCCCCATAAATCTGCCTAAGTAAATTGAAACCCTTCACTGGACCAAGATTAACTTGCGATGCTTGATATAGGAAAACTTGCTGAGTATAAGAAACATCACGAGAAGAAACCAGAAAAACACTATCTTCCTCACTAACTAGGCTATGATTATGAGCCTCAACAAATTCGTAACACCAATATCCTTTTCCTTCAATATACTTCACGCGCAAAACAGCCTTACAATCAGTACGCTTAGACGGATGTTTCCTATTACTAGACTTTGCTCCAACTTTTGGGGGAGGATTTGTACCTTCTTTACTACAAACAAAATACTTCAAATCCAGATTTTTGTCCTTATTCTTCTTAGAAACATACTGTTGACCTAAACGAACCTCAAAACCTGCTTTTTTTGCATAGGCTTTGTAATACTCATATGCCTGCTCCAGAGAATGATACATCATACCAATACACGGCTTCTCACCAGCAGGAATATCAGGAATCCACAACTTCTCACCCGTCTCCTCAGAAACAATACCAACAGAATATGGAACAGCTTCATAATCATTGTCTGTAAAAAAAATATATATACATAATCATTTAATTTATTGATGAACAATAATTGATGAACCAAAACACATGACACAGGGCATACAAGTAGCAGTTGAAACTTACACTACTAAAACATGAAAATAATTGATGAACCAAATGCTTGCAGCACTAATATAGTAGCATTAAATTTATTGATGAACCTACATAACACATACCACAACAAAATAAACTGATGTACCAAAAATTGGTTTATTGGTTATCTGTTTATTGGTTCATCAGTTTATTGATGAACCAAATGCTTGCAGCACCAATATAGTAGCATTAAATTTATTGATGAACCTAAAACACATAACACAGGACAAATAATTGATGAACATAATACACATAACACAGGACAAAAACAAATTGATGAACCAAAACACATAACACAGCAAAATAAAACTGATGAACCAAAAACACAACTCAATGACTGATGAAACAACAGATAAAAACAGCTAATTGATGAACCAAAAAACACAACACATACCACAACAAAATAAACTGATGAAACAATAAACTGATGAAACAAAAACACATAAGACCAGCACAAATAATTGATGAACTTAATACACATAACACAGGACAAAAACAAATTGATGAACCAAAACACATAACACAGCAAAATAAAACTGATGAACCAAAAACACAGCTCAATGACTGATGAACCAACAGATAAAAACAGCTAATTGATGAACCAAAAAACACAACACATACCACAACAAAATAAACCGATGAAACAATAAACTGATGAACCAAAAACACATAAGACCAGCACAAATAATTGATGAACTTAATACACATAACACAGGACGAAAACAATTGATGAACCAAAACACATAACACCAGGACAATAAATTCGTCAACCAAAAAACACATACCACAGCAAAAATAAACTGATGAACCAAAAACACATAACACAACACAATGACTGATGAACTGATAAATTTAATGCTACTATATTAGTGCTGCAAGCATTTGGTTCATCAATTATTTGCCATGTGTTATGTGTTTTTTGGTTCATCATTTTTTTTCATGTGTGGTATGTGTTTTTTGTTCATCAATAAACTGATGAACCGAAAACACATAACACTACACAAATGACTGATGAACAAAAAACACATACCACACATGAAAAAAATTGATGAACCTAAAAACACATAACACATGACAAATAATTGATGAACCAAATGCTTGCAGCACTAATATAGTAGCATTAAATTTATTGATGAACCTAAAACTCATAACACCGGCACAAATAATTGATGAACTTAATACACATAACACAGGACGAAAACAATTGATGAACCAAAACACATAACACCAGGACAATAAATTCGTCAACCAAAAAACACATACCACAGCAAAAATAAACTGATGAACCAAAAACACATAACACAGCTCAATTACTGATGAACCAAAAAACATAAAACAAAAACAGCTAAGATAAGCACAACAGATAAAAATAAGCAGATAACAAAAAAACTGATGAACATATGATAAAAATAAGCATAAATTGATGAACATAAGATAAGCACTAACTGACTGATGAATGTATAACAAAAAATGAAATTACCTTGATTAAAAACATGAGTATCAGTTTCAGCCATTAGAAAATCCCCAAATTTTCTTCCAATTCACCAATTGAACAGTTCAAACCCTAATTTTCTTCCAATTCACCGATTGAATGCTTAGAACCCCTAATTATCTTCCAATTGACCAATTGAATGATTATAAACCCTAATTCTCTTCCTCAACGATCAAAAACCCTAATTTTTTTCCGATTAACCGATCGTACGGTTAAAAACCCTAAATTTTTTCCGATTAACCGATCGTACGATTGAATGAAGAGCAATTACCGATTCAAATAGAAGAATATGAATTGAGAGCAAAAAAACCCTAATTTTGCAAAATATGAACAAATGAAAGAATGAAAAAAATATGAAATTGAATGAATGAATGAATTGAATGGAGATCATTGTGTAAAATTTGTTTATATATGGACAGAAAAACGGTTATTGAACGGAATTAGAAAGCGTTTAATTGAAGCGTATGAGAAAGAGAGAAAGTTGGAAAGAGGAAAGAGGGGAATTAGCGAAGCAGCAGGTATATAGGTGAAATTACATTTCTGTCCTTGGGGTAAAAAAAGGTGGGTGACACGTGTCACCACCATATCACTTTTTAGACTTTATTTTTTCAATCCTTTCTAAAGGATCCGCTACCTAAATGTCATTCATTAAATCAATGTAAAACACTTTGGGTGGTTTGGTACGTACGTGTTAGGGGTGTTAAAAAGGATGACCCAATCTAGATCCGACCCGAAAGAGACATAAATTTGTATCCCTTTAATTTAATTTGAGTATTGTGTATCATTTCTTGCGCATAATTTAGATTTTAAACTTCTTACCACAAATTTTATCGCTACAAAAAGCTAGTTAAATTGTCTACATTTTAAAAGTCAAAATGTCTATGGTTAAAATTGTGTAAAATTATAGAGTTCACATTTGCTCATGTAGTCATGTGGGTAATAACAAGTGTGACAAATTTTTTCTACACGTATAAGTGTGGAGATATTATCCAAATCGATGGTTAAAATTGTGAAAACATTCTTTGAATGTCGACACTTAGAAGTGTGGCAAAATTGCAAAACACTCTTTTTTGTTATTTATTTTCCTACGCTTATAAGTGTGGCTTTTTAAGAATTTGTTTTACTTCGCTTATAAGTGTAGCTTTGTAGTAATTGTTCACACTTAGTAAATTATTTTTTTAAATATTTGTGACACCTATAAATATAGTAAAATTATGATCCATATGAAAAAAGAAATCCACGATTGACTATGGCTATGTTTGGTAAAAGTAGCAGTGAGCAGTAGCTGTGAGCTGTGAGCCGTAGCCACATCTCACAGTTTCTTAAAAAAGCATTTGAAAAATGAGTTTTCCTAAAAAATAGCAAAGCTCACCGCTCCTTTGCCAAACGAACAATAAGAATCAAAAAGCTTATTGCCCACCGCTCATCGCCCCAAAAAGCTCCGCGCCAAACATAGCATGTGCATGGGCTTTAGAAACCCGCTGCATGGGCTTTAGAAACTCGTTGGTTTATGAAACTATATATAAACTTGTGATGATAATTAACGTTTTCTTTTTGGAATAAAATTCATAGAACATAACAATTTGTTTTACTTTTGTAAATTGGTATTGATGCAACTGATTGACCAAACAAGCTAGTGATATGTGAAGGAAATCAGTCCCTTTATCACTCGAATACGAACTCACACACAGTGGCAAAGCTTGAAAATTTTCAGTGGGGGGTCGGGATCTAATTTTTTTTTCCTAACGCTATTTCGGGGGGTCGAAACCGAATATACCAAAAATTTTCTACACGAAAACTATATACCCCCTACATTGCAAAAAAATTTTGGGGGGTCAGGCGCCCCCCCCCCCCCCCAATATAAGCTGCGCCCCTGCTCACACACTCTCCAATCAAAACAACAAACTGTGTTTAAATGTTCGTATATTGAAATATGGAAACTGATTACACCTTTAATATAGAGTACAACTAACCTATTTATAATGCTAAAGCAACAGAAATAAAACGACCAACACCAACTAAAACGTGGAATAACTAACTAATCCCACAACTATTAATAAGAGTAAATTACACCGTTGGTCCTTGTGGTTTGCGTTGACTGGCGCCAGTGGTCCTTTGACCAAAAAAATTGCGCCAATGATCCTTAAGTCAGAAACGTTATGCACCGTTAGTCCCTCCATCCAACTGGCCCCACAAAGATCATGTAACGCTCGTTAAGTGTGAAGTTTAAAAGGGCAATTTCGTCATTTCACAACACAAGGACCAACGGTGTAATTTACTCTTAAAACTATATAGTAATTTTTATAAAAAAATAACGGAAGCAAAAAAAAAAAAAAATAACAGGGCACTATTCATTAAATTGACAACTCCATTCCATTATTATTAACTCCTTCCTCAACCACTTTCCAGAAACTCCAAAACCACTCAACCAAAATTAATCTCCCCAATTAATTTACTTTTAAAGATAGTTTATCATCGTAACAAAGATGGACTTTTTAGTTTTATAATTTGCAAGGTACATTCATTATAAAACCCAAATCTGATATGAAATCAATTTCCAAAATACATTCACACCTCGAAATACATTCACAGCCAGTCTGATATGAAATCAATTTCCAAACCTTTGTTCTATAAACCCACCTCAGAATACATTCACAGCCAGTCAACGCATATACAAAAATTCATTAACACCCATTTCAAAAACATATCTTTAAACCCACCTCGATTTCAAAAACCAACTATAAAACCCAAATCTGATATAAAACCCATGGTGTTGATTTTGATTATGGTGGGTTTTGATTTAAGTGTGTTTATGGTGGATTATGGTGGGTTTTGATTATGGTGGGTTTTGATTTAAGTGTGTTTATACTTGTGTGCTTGTAATTTGAAGATCTAATTTTTTTTGTAAAAGTGGGTTTCGATTGAAGAAGATGATGACGGTGGCTGGGTGGTTGTGGTGGCTTTGGGTTGCTGATGATGGTGGTGGGGGAGGTGGTTGTGGTTGTTTGTTGAAGGTGTTTGACGGAATCAGTTGTTGCCTCGCCAGAATCTGCTGGTGTTGCCGGAATCTGCTGGTGTTACCCGATACCTCATTTTCACAAGATCCTTAAGCAGAAAAAGTCACGTAACTAACACAACAAGGCATTCGTGGGTTTAAGTTTGTGATAAAGGATTAATGAAATGATTTTGATTTTTGTGGATTCGGTATACTTGAGAAAAACGAAAGGGGTGTTTGAGGATTCGAGATAGATAAGAAATACAAGGTATTTGTGGTTTTCGATGAAATGAATTGGAGGAATGGCTGGTGTAAATTGATGTGAGATCGAGTGGGTATATTCAGATTTTGGATTTGTGTTTATTTAGGAAAATGGTTTTTGAGGATAAATGATGTGGATTTTTATAGGAACAAAAGAGTAAATTACTTGTGTTGTGAAATGACGAAATTGCCCTTTTAAACTCCACACTTAACGAGCGTTGCATGATCTTTGTGGGGCCAGTTGGATGGAGGGACTAACGGTGCATAACGTTTCTGACTTAAGGACCACTGGCGCAATTTTTTTGGTCAAAAGACCACTGGCGCCAGTCAACGCAAACCACAAGGACCAACAGTGTAATTTACTCTATTAATAATATGCCAGCTAGCTATTTATTTCCTCTGGACTCATTCTTTTACTCCATGCAATCCTGATTTCACGTTTGCATGTGAACACTACATGACCAGTTCTTTAGTAAAAACCCGCTGACCCGCTCCATGTTCCGTATCGGTGACCCGTGAACAAACCCGATTAACCCAACAATATGTTCTTCAAAGCGTAAGTATAATGAATTAATGATTGCTAGTCACATTTTGTAGATACTTAAGTGTTGAAGTAAAAACCTGCAACTCCTGCGGAGATGGTGTCAGATCTTTTGGACAAGGTCTTACTGAGGTTCCGAAGTACCTACACACAAGATATTCTCATGTTAGGCTCACCCCGGGTGTTATCCCAGGACCAAGCTCCGGCGTGAGAGTAAGTATTGGGTAGTCCGAAAGGTCAAATAATGATTAGGAGTAAATGCGAGTAGTAAAAGTTAGCTGAGAGTAGTAAATGAGCTGGGTATTTATACTACCCAGCTTTGGTACCTGAAATGGCGGCGGCGGATTTTCCGGATATATGTCGCAGACATAATCCCGTAAATCCTGGCGTGGCAGCGGCTAGGCTGTTGTTGCCATCTGTCCAAAGGGTAAAGCCACCTGTCCTATTGCTGAAGGTTACATTAGCCGGACGAATCAGTGCTCTCCGATCTTTCTTCCTAAGGGTGTCATGTCGTTCGGGCGTCCGGAAAAGGTAGGTCGTCCGGACACATACGCCAACATGTCCCCCCCCAGTATCATAGTATCGGTTATGCCGATGGTGTGATACTTTGTAAAAATCTCGGAATCCCATTTTAGTATTTCCGGAGGACCTAGTCCGTTAGATTTAAGTACGTTGGACGCTATGCACAACCTGCCAAAAGTCATTATTGTTTCGTTTTAAGGATAGCCACCATTTTTACCGTAACCCTAGGATTGGGACACGTATACACATGTCCATCGCGTGGATGAGAGAGTGCCACATCAGCGTATGACAAGGCGCGGCGTTTCACACTCCTCATTTTCACCTATAAAATAGCGTCATTTGCACCGTTTTTACCACCGTAACTCTGCTTTTCTGACACAATTTTCGTAGCGCACTTCCGAGCCGACTTTTCCAATCAATCCGAGCGATTTCTGCGTAGTCATTCGTCTCAAGAGGTACGTTCCGAATAACCTATATTTTGTATTTTCTTTGTTGTTCAGCTATATCCCCTCTTTCCTCGGTCAAGCCATGTCGAACTCTCCCATTACGACTCATGAGGAGGATGCTCAAGAAGTTGGGGAATTCCTACCTAAGTTTGATATTCAAAAATATACCTCCCGGATGGACGAAGGGGCAGTGACTCTGGTAACAATGGAATTCGGTATACCGGAGGATCTACATCCGAGGCCAGCTCCGGAGGGTATGACTATGAATGAACTACCGGATGATGCTATTGGTTTGTATCTGGAATACTTTTATGAGGGAGGTCTTAGCGTACCCTTCTCCACATTTTTGCTGGATGTTATTAGATACTACAAGGTACATATTTCTCAGTTGGTTCCGTTAGGTCTGCACCGCGCGACTCTTTTTGAGGTGTACAGCCGAAGTTTGCATAATGTAACACCCCCAAAATCTACTTTGCGGAAGCATTGGAGTCATGGGATGCTACTGAAATGGAAATCATAACACAAGGTAACGAAGAACCAATTACACACTTTGATAAAAATATATTAACTTTGATTGATTTCAATTGTAACAAACTTTATGTTTCAAGTTGGTTTACAAATTTAATGGTCCCTAAAAAACAAGTCTTAAACATTTGTTAAAAACACTTGGTCAATAGTATCCGTCTGCCGCCTTGCCAAACCTTGCCACACTTGCATATACCCAGATACCTGAGAAAAACATGCTAAAAGTCAGCAAAAAGCTGGTGAGTTCATAGGTTTAGGTTATAACAAATTTGGACCAATAGTTTAGTTTGTGAACATAGAAGTGTCACATTTATATTTTATTTGCGCTAGCACTAAGTTCATGCAACCGAAGCTCGACAGTCCAGTGTGCTAATCTCTAACACATAAATAATAATCAGGGGCCCTTAGCGAGTGTTTAACCCAATACACTCGAAATCCGACTTGCAATACGTTCGTTTGCCTATCCGGTCAACCCGAACGGGGGAGTCACCCCAATAGATCAATCTAAAGCAATCGCGCTTTCCAAAGGAAATTAATGGCTCATGAAAATGGGCATAACAGTGGGTTCTCGGGCTTAGGCTAACTGCGCAATATCATTTGGTAAATATAGTTTAAATGGTCCATAAAACAGTTTTGCATGTTTCTCACCCCATTCATATAAAACAAGTATAAGTAAAAAGGGGCTATAAACTCACTTTTGTTGGCCTGAACAGTGAACGCAGTGAAACTAAAGTTTGCACGGCACCAACACGCAACCTAAATTACATAACCAGGTTTTAGTTTCAAGTATTATATTCAAGTCTCTTCAAGTTTAAAATTTCGGTGTCTAAGTATACCTATGCGTTATTACACATGTGACTATGAGTGAGGTTACTAAAGTCTCTCCTAAGGATGGTGACGTAAAATCTTACAATTGTCCTAAACTCAAGGTAACTAATGGTCGGGGTCCTTCTATGACCAAAGGGTTTATAATTTAAACTTAGTCTAGGTAAGTATATTGTACATTAGATTCGCCTATGTTGACTTTTAATATGTGACTTAATATTTGAGAAGTTCGTCACCTAATGGTTTCTAACCGTTAACTTGAGTAATTTAATTAGTCTCATTATTATAATTTATTTATACCACATTAGCCTAAAGTTTCATGTCTCGTCTAATATATCCTAGTTAAACGTATATGTTAACGACATTCACTTTTTAATTTATTCGTTATTAATATGACAATTATAAGTGTTTACGTATTATATATACATTTCGTCACGTGTCATGTTCTACACTATCGTGTGCTTATTTTGATCTATTAAGTTACTACGCACTTTTAATCTATATATATTTACCAATTTTCTTCCTAAGTGTTCGTATATATATACTACATTTGTCTAGTTGTGTATTATATATATTCATGCTCATTTCTAATAATATAAGTGAGGATGATTATTTGTAAAAGTGTACATTTACATTGGTCTTGATATGTATATTTACGCCTATTGTAAGTGAAGATAATTATTTGTAACTAAGTATACATATACATGTATATGTTTCATATTTAGTAGTTTAGCGGTTTGCGTCAGCTTATCATTTTAGGCTTTTTAACCCTTTTTATGCGTATGCTAGTGACATTATTATTTACATATTCGAATTCTTTCCATACCTACATGTTTGCGTTCTCGGCCATACAAGTTTTATGCAATTTAACCTTTTCATGTTTATTTTACGTTTTCGGCTATTACAAGTTGTAGATATATATATTATTAGTTAGTGACGGCTATTAGAGTTTTAATAACATTTAACATATAAGGTTTTGATGTCAATTTATTTTGAGAACGGTTTTCATTGTTTCATTTAATCGTTTTCGTCACAGTTTCAAAATATTAACATTTGATGGCTTTAATACTATATGGGCTGCGGCCCAACAGATTCGAGAGAGAGAGGAGGGGGGGGGGGGGGGGGGGGGGGAATAGTCCAAACTAAGGGCTGTTAATTAATCTATGGTGGGCTCTCGAATGGGCTCTAAATGGCTGCTGTGAATAAATGTTTGCGTGAGCTTGATGGGCTTCACCTAAGCCCACATCTCAATGTGTTCAAGGCTTGTTGACAACTTATGGTGGGCTTCAAGGCGGGCTCTAAGGTGGCCTATTATTGGCCCTTGGCGTTGCCTGGTATTTCACTTAGGTGATAATAAAATTTTCAGCGCCTATGTCTATAGTTGGTCTTGATGTTTGCCTGGAAATTCATACTAATGGTGAAGGCAGTTAGTTTGTGCCAAGTTACCAACTTGGCAGCCTCCTTTGGGACCTCACTCGCGACCTTGATGAACCAAAGACCACGTCCGTGGTCTCACTTGGTGGTTATCCTTCGAGTGCTTCTCGAGTCTAGTTGCTTGGGTGTTCTAAGGGCGATTTGTACTAAATTATCGACTCATTTTGGGGTCGACAGTGGGATACACTAGTGACTTCAAAAACAAGACCTAAGGGTGCTAAGTTTCTACTCACTTATTGACTACACAAGGAGCCATGGTACTACTCTTCATCCTACCCAAAGCTCGTAGGGCTGTTTGTGATGCTATTCGTGTATCACGTCCCCACTTCATACATGGACTTATGGTAGCCTTCGGTTCGCTAACCATCTCCTCGTAGCAACACTAATCAACTTGTAACTTTACTAACTTAGTTCTAACATCAAAATGCCATTTGAGCTCACTCCACAGGCTCGAATTTACTTTCCCTATATTCTTTCCTAGCCATAACAACAATCAACCTTGATCAATTTAGCTCCTAAGGTAACACATTCATGCCTCAATACTACCATTCGAACACCTACTGCCATTGCTACCATAATTTGCTAGACAGTAACAACATTCATCACAAAAATTCAATACTTTCTAGTCATCCTACTGCCATCACAAAAATCAACCACAATCCATAAGAAAACTTAAATCCTATTCGACCCATTACAACTCTAACTAAGAATCTATCTTCAAGGTTACTTTAGGGTGCCTAAGTGTTTTCATTCGACAGAAAAAAAATAACACAACAACATAACTAATTCTTAATAACTACTCATTCGACTTAATTTCTTAGTTCCTAATAACGATTCTAAGAAGAACATAATACAACAAAATTAATAATCAACCTGATCACTTCTTGTCGTGTGAACTCTAGTGAGAAAAACCCTTCCAATCCGAAACCAATAGCTCCAAAATTAACCTACCACAGCCTCCTATTCGAACCACACTTGACCTAGATCTTGAGAACTTCTCAGATTTTTGGGTGTGTTTGAAATGGGTGTGATTCGAATGATACTCAGGAGGTGCGGATTTATGGTGAATAATGGAGTTAGACTCCATCTTACTTTCGGATTGTGGGAAAGATAATCATTCTTATTTGGTGTGATATCTTTATACTAATGGTTTCTACCTCCTATGTGATCCCGTGAATGGTGAAGAGGACAAGTCCTATGGTCAAAAATTATTAATGTAGATGGTGATGGTTCTGTGATTTGGGGAAGAGGGAGTGAGCGGCGACAAAGAGAAAGGGAAAGTAGGGTTTGGCAGTGAAAGTCTGATTTTGGGGAGAAGGGAATAGTGGAGTGAGTGGTATTTTATTTGAGTGTATATGTGAGATTTTTATTTTAAGGGTATAGTGAGTATGTATTTTATTTAAGTTTGTATAGTTTAGGTGGGATTAAAAAGTAAAGTGGGTAAATTAAATACCCGAGTCTCGTTAAACAGTGTCAAGTCTGGTTTCGTCCTAAACCGTTTCTAATTCCGAGAGTGTATATCAATAGAGTTGTTAAATAATACTTGAAATATCCTCCGAGTCCTTAATTATTTCCTAATATTTCGTGACTTTCTGCCTGTTCCTGGTTTGGGTGTGGTGTCAATCCGTGTGAAACCGGGATAACCTCCCGTTTTCAATACAATAATCATGGGTAAATTATCGATAATGATAACTTCACTGTTTCTGGTGAGATATCCGAGTGTCAATATGTGCAGGCCTGTTATTCGTTTTAACACATAATGGTCAAGTCAAGTGTCATAGTCACAAAATTTAATTTGTCAATAATATAAATATTAGGGAAATTTTACCAGTTGTCACATCCTCCCCGTCTTAGGAACGAAAACCGTCCTCGGTTTTCACTCAGAAATACCCGAAGGGGTTGGGGTTCTGAAGGTTTCAGTGTTCTTAGTTCTACTTGTCACATTTCTACGTGCATTCAGGGCTTGGTGAGTGTCGGGTGAAGCTCAATGGTCAGGATATGTATTGAAAGTTCCAATGTGTGGGTGTCTCTCACGATGACTATTCCCATTAAGGCATGATCCTCCCTGAACTACACATAGGTGATCAGGTTATGCTTAGTTGAGGACTGATGATGCGATGTCAGGTTTAGTCACAATGACATAGGGTTTCTATGGGTTCAGAATCACAACAGGTTTTAAAGGTACACCACCTCATATGCCAAGAATGTACTAATTAACTATCAACTTCAAATGTGATGGGGATATGATTTAAGAGGATTTAGTTGTAGGTCTTTCTTTGTAAGTTTAAGTCCAGTACAACTTGTTTTCAGCTTAATCTCACAACTCATCAACCAAGAACTAAGAAACTCTCTTCTTAAGCATTGTCATCACCGGTGTCGTCGTTGAGGTCCTGGAGAGCTTCTCCTCCTTCTATTGCGTATGCGTTTTCACGAGTTCTTCCTTTATTCTGGTTCCTCAGTTCTGGGCATTCACTCCTAAAGTGTCCTATTACTCCACACTTAGAGCAGGTTATTGAGAGGTTCGGGTCCTTCACGAGGGTGGGAGCCTTACGATTCCTAGCTTTGTGTCCTATCTTCTGGCAGTTCCTATACTGAACAGGGCAAGGTCCATGGTGATGAAACGGGCACATGCTGCACTTGGGTAACGCTCTAGCGTACCCTATCTCTGTGCTGGTGCCTGTAGTATGAACCTTGGTCACTTCTTGCCGTTTGTTTGGACCAGCACTACTGTGATTTTTGAAGTGATCCTTCCACTTCCTCTTGTTGTCTGCCACCTTCTCGGTGCTAATCCTGACTACTGGATCCTTTGGCCTATTGGTCGTATCTATGGGTTCCTTGGGGATTAAAGGTCCTGGAGGTAATGTCACTACGGTTGACGTAAATGGGGGGGGGGGGTAATTCTCCTAGGTGTCTCCCCCAAAATCGAGCGTCTGTTCGAAACATCTCAGGGCTTATTTATGTCATTCCTTGACGGTATGCAGTAGTGTTGGCACCTCGTACCTTCGGGATTCCAAGATTTTTCCTCCAACTTTTGATTCTGTTGTAGGAGCAATACTTTCTGCGCACTATTTTCTTAAAACTTTCCTAGGGCATTGCATATGCGGCATCCATGCCTGTGGACTCCTAATAGCTGTCCCACCAGGTATGAGCGGCATCCTTGAAGGTGAGCGATGCATACTTAACCTTATCCTTCCTCGCACAACTACGTGCTCGAAACACAGCCTCTAGCTGTTCAATCCATCTACTCACAACAATAGTTCCCTTAGTTCCCTTAAGATCTCCAATTATGATCTTTCGAAATTCCTGATAAGTGTTATGGCGGATGTTATTGTCCTTAAGTTTTGAGCTTCTTATCTTAGTAATCGTGTTGTTGACCTCTGCTGTCACACGATGATTAACTAATATGTCTAGCATTGCTGGATTTATGACGAGTAGATTTGCTTCATTCTTAGTTGGAATAGGGCGGCAATAGGTTGACCATGAGTAGCCTTGGCTATCCTTCCTATAAGAGTCATCTATACCATAAAAGATGAGGGTGAATGAAATCTTAAATGAAGGAGGAGGTATAAATGGGGTCTGTATCCCTACTAACATCCTAGGGTATACTTTGGTTGCCTAGCTGGGTAAAGCTTGAAATATAGCAGCAAGCGAAACTTATAGTCTAAAATATATACCTCACTGCAAACCTTATCCAAGAGACGTCTTGTCCTAGACGGTTTAGTCAATAGTCCGGAGTAAATATATATCGGTCTGAGGTATATTTCCTAGTAAGAATTTTGTAGAAAAATTCCTTTAATACCTTAAAGTTCTTAAATGATTTTTGCTTAGGATTTAGGTCTCGTAGCAAACTTAGCGGTCTCACAGTCTGGATTCCTAAGGTGTTCCTGGCGTCTTAAGGGCTAGAGATAACAAGTTGTATTTCCAATGAACTCTACCAAAACATATTATGTTGATGCCTATAGTCTGGGTGATGGCGTTTAACTAGTATCCCCGAGGTTTGTTCCTGGTGTTCAACAATGCGTTGCTAGAATTTCCTTGTCATAGGTTTGTTTGTAATTTCTAAGGGTTCAGTGGAGAGATGGATAATTCAATCCTATGCTAAAAGTCCGGGTCATTTCGTGAGTCCTTAGGGTTTCTATTAAGTCACTAGTTAATCCTAGTAAATTTCCGGGTTCTCAAGAGTTTCAAGGTCTACTTATTTTCCATTCTTGTTACGGGTCTTTTATTTGTAGCTAAAATCTTATGAGTCTCATGGAGGAATTATTTCCATTTTTTCCTCTCTGGGGAGGGTATGATAGAGCCTTGTGACGTCCAGTGTATAATGAGAATGTTGCTAAAAGTTCTAGTTCTATGGGTAAGGTTCGTAGTCCTAAATTTTAGTCTCAAAAGGACGGGGTTGACTGCCTCCAGCAGTTATTTTGTCGGCTTAACGGGTTATGACGCATAGAGTTTTATCTTGTTAGAACCATGTTGATTGTTGCTAGCGATCGACCAGTCAGTTCGTTCAAGTGCGCAGTGCATCGTACGGAAGGAAGGCTTAAGGGTCTGAATATAATCGTAACGGTCAATTAACTCTTCTTCCTAAAGAGTCATAATGTGTTCCATTCGTCTACGGGGTTGCGATATATCTAATTGTTATCGAACTTAGAGATCGATTAGCTTTCCCATTCTTGAGTAAAACTGTCAAAAAAATCTTAGGTATCCTTTCGGTAGTTTAAGTTGAGCCTCAATTGAAATCTGGCTTAACCCCACAACTCATCAAACAAGAACTGTCATGGGATTAAACCTAACCTTAAACTACGTAACAACTTGAATCTAACTTAACTTCACAACTCACCAAACAAGAACTGTCATGAAATTAAGTTAAATGTCAAGTTGTAAGAAGGAAACTCAACATTTTTGGAGGATTGACTCAATTTTTGGATCGCTTTCAAATAGTCACTAGTGGGTAACCAAGGAGGAGGTTCAACTAAGGGGGATGGGGTGTTACTTGGTGGGGTTGTCTGACTATGGTTGGGAGTTGTGGGTCTCCTATTGAACTAGGTTGTAATAGGGGCAAGGCAACTTCTAGGTTAAATTGGTTCTCGTTGTTACTAGTATGATTGCCTAATTCTCATATTTCCATTATATGTAATCCTTTGGGTTTCTTGGGATGGAAGTTGATGATTTATTTTGCGGCAAAAATTTGGGGTCATTGTTCCTTGTGTATTACCTGGACTACAAATGAATGGTTTGTCTACGTAGGATTTAGGCTTGGTAACGGGGTGCTGAGTTTATTTGACAGGGATTTATTTGCTGATGAGGGTGGTAATGGGAAGAAATTTCTGAGGAATTTTATAGGACGTCTAAAATATGATTTGTTACTTGGGAGGGAATAGTAGGGAAATTTGGAGTGGGGTAAATTGGGTAGATTAAAATAAAATGATTGGTAGTCTTTAAGCAAGGTCAAAATCTCAGGGTTTTTGTGGTAGTTATGAAATTTTTGAGGTTCTGGAAATTTTGTGGCTAAAAGAAATGGACAAGACGATTTACAGGTTATTGGCAAGATATAGTTTGTCATTGTCTAAGGATAACTGTGATGTTTTTGGGGAGGTGAGGTAAAGTCATCATATAAAGGGTTTGAAAACTATGTTCCATCTAATAAGATCTTACACTGACTGAGGACTACTCAGTTAAATGAATCACTACTGGTCATAACTAAGACTAGTTCCTAGTCCTATCCAGGTGTCGGAACCTAAAAGCGTACTTCCTCGAGCTGTGCCTCGACCTTAACAAGGCGGGTCCTTAATGCTAAGTTTTCCACTACGGTGTGCCTAATCAGCTCTTAACAATACTGCAACCTGAGTCTCGAGGGTCGGCATCCTCTCGTGCATCATCTGGGTTGCCTCTTTGAGCTATGTCTTGTGTCTGCTCAAGTCTACCTAATCTGTCACTTAAGTCAAAGATGTCCCTACTGTTGGAGTGTGTCTTAGTGTAGGGTCTGCTGAAGTCATCATTATATTGCTCGAGAAGAGCTGGGTATAGTTCGTCAAATAAGTCAAAGTGGAGACCTAGTATGTCAGTCTGTAAGTCTAGTTGGGTCTGGGTCTGTGAGATAGTATCGGTCTCTGTCGCTGCTGACGATGCTGCTGGAAATAAGGAATGTGATATCTCTGTGCTATCCTTTGTCTCATCCTGAGCTCTCCCTGAGCTCTCTCCAGTCTCAAAAGCACTTTTCACATCCTCCAGCACTATGCTAATCCGAGGTGCAACTGCTCTCTGTTCTATCCCCGTATTCAAATTAGCATTAACCCTTGTACCCTCGGCAGGGGTACACTCGGCTATTGTCTGTCCAACATCCTCTGTTGAACAAGAGTCGTTGCTCCTTCCGAGTCTCTGACGTGGAGGTGAGTGGGTAGGTGAGTGTAGTGACGAGGTGAGTGGTGGTGGTGTAGGCTCAATAGTGTCAGGGTTTGATGCATGATGATCTCAGAGCATCTATATGCTGGAATCATTTGAGTCTGGGGAAGACATAGTCCGTGACAAAATAGTATAGTATTTAGGAGATACTCATAATAACTAGTGTGGGTCAAGTGTATATAGACATATACATATAATACTCATAGTACCCTTAATCATGTAAATAAGTCACAAATCGTAGCATGCAGTCAAATCAAATAAATATCAAGCAACATGGCAAAGACTTAGTATGTCACAAGGTATAACATGCAGTCAAGTCAAAATAAACCTCAAGCAACGTGGCAAGCAAGGCAAATGGCGGTCATAGGGACTTGTTTTTGAAAAAAAAAAGTGGTTATAGTTCAGGGTTTATATGTACCTAGTTCTCTATAACCTGGGCTCTGATGCCAATATGTAACACCCCCAAAATCTACTTTGCGAAAGCATTGGAGTCATGGGGTGCTACTGAAATGGAAATCATAACACAAGGTAACGAAGAACCAATTACACACTTTGATAAAAATATATTAACTTTGATTGATTTCAATTGTAACAAACTTTATGTTTCAAGTTAGTTTACAAATTTAATGGTCCCTAAAAAACAAGTCTTAAACATTTGTTAAAAACACTTGGTCAATAGTATCCGTCTGCCGCCTTGCCAAACCTTGCCACACTTGCATATACCCAGATACCTGAGAAAAACATGCTAAAAGTCAGCAAAAAGCTGGTGAGTTCATAGGTTTAGGTTATAACAAATTTGGACCAATAGTTTAGTTTGTGAACATAGAAATGTCACATTTATATTTTATTTGCGCTAGCACTAAGTTCATGCAACCGAAGCTTGACAGTCCAGTGTGCTAATCTCTAACACATAAATAATAATCAGGGGCCCTTAGCGAGTGTTTAACCCAATACACTCGAAATCCGACTTGCAATACGTTCGTTTTCCTATCCGGTCAACCCGAACGGGGGACTCACCCCAATAGATCAATCTAAAGCAATCGCGCTTTCCAAAGGAAATTAATGGCTCATGAAAATGGGCATAACAGTGGGTTCTCGGGCTTAGGCTAACTGCGCAATATCATTTGGTAAACATAGTTTAAATGGTCCATAAAACAGTTTTGCATGTTTCTCACCCCATTCATATAAAACAAGTATAAGTAAAAAGGGGCTATAAACTCACATTTGTTGGCCTAAACAGTGAACGCAGTGAAACTAAAGTTTGCACGGCACCAACACGCAACCTAAATTACATAACCAGGTTTTAGTTTCAAGTATTATATTCAAGTCTCTTCAAGTTTAAAATTTTGGTGTCTAAGTATACCTATGCGTTATTACACATGTGACTATGAGTGAGGTTACTAAAGTCTCTCCTAAGGATGGTGATATAAAATCTTACAATTGTCCTAAAGTCAAGGTAACTAATGGTCGGCGTCCTTCTATGACCTAAGGTATAATTTAAACTTAGTCTAGGTAAGTATATTGTACATTAGATTCACCTATGTTGACTTTTAATATGTGACTTAATATTTGAGAAGTTCGTCACCTAATGGTTTCTAACCGTTAACTTGAGTAATTTAATTAGTCTCATTATTATAATTTATTTATACCACATTAGCCTAAAGTTTCATGTCTCGTCTAATATATCATAGTTAAACGTATATGTTAACGACGTTCACTTTTTAATTTATTCGTTATTAATATGACAATTAGAAGTGTTTACATATTATATATACATTTCATCACGTGTCATGTTCTACACTATCGTGTACTTATTTTGATCTATTACGTTACTACACACTTTTAATCTATATATATTTTCCAATTTTCTTCCTAAGTGTTCGTATATATATACTACATTTGTCTAGTTGTGTATTATATATATTCATGCTCATTTCTAATAATATAAGTGAGGATGATTATTTGTAAAAGTGTACATTTACATTGGTCTTGATATGTATATTTATGCCTATTGCAAGTTAAGATAATTATTTGTAACTAAGTATATAAATATATATGTATATGTTTCATATTTAGTCGTTTAGCGGTTTGCGTCGGCTTATCATTTTAGGCTTTTTAACCCTTTTTATACGTATGCTAGTGACATTATTATTTACATATTTGAATTCTTTCCATACCTACATGTTTGCGTTCTCGGCCATACAAGTTTTATGCAATTTAACCTTTTCATGTTTATTTTACGTTTTCGGCTATTACAAGTTGTAGATATATATATTATTAGTTAGTGACGGCTATTAGAGTTTTAATAACATTTAACATTTAACATATAAGGTTTTGATGTCAATTTATATTGAGAACGGTTTTCATTGTTTCATTTAATCGTTTTCGTCACAGTTTCAAAATCTTAACATTTTATGGCTTTAATACTATATGGGCTGCGGCCCAACAGATTCGAGAAAGAGGGGGGGGGGGGGAAATAGTCCTGTTAATTAATCTATGGTGGGCTCTCGAATGGGCTCTAAATGGCTGCTGTGAATAAATGTTTGCGTGAGCTTGATGGGCTTCACCTAAGCCCACATCTCAATGTGTTCAAGGCTTGTTGACAACTTATGGTGGGCTTCAAGGCGGGCTCTAAGGTGGCCTATTATTGGCCCTTGGCGTTGCCTGGTATTTCACTTAGGTGATAATAAAATTTTCAGCGCCTATGTCTATAGTTGGTCTTGATGTTTGCCTGGAAATTCATACTAATGGTGAAGGCAGTTAGTTTGTGCCAAGTTACCAACTTGGCAGCCTCCTTTGGGACCTCACTCGCGACCTTGATGAACCAAAGACCACGTCCGTGGTCTCACTTGGTGGTTATCCTTCGAGTGCTTCTCGAGTCTAGTTGCTTGGGTGTTCTAAGGGCGATTTGTACTAAATTATCGACTCATTTTGGGGTCGACAGTGGGATACACTAGTGACTTCAAAAACAAGACCTAAGGGTGCTAAGTTTCTACTCACTTTTTGACTACACAAGGAGCCATGGTACTGTTAGACCCGTTCCCCGGGTACTGGGACCCGACCCTAGATGAAAGTGGACCAAATACCTTACGTGATTGGCTAGTCAACAAATGTAACGTTTTAGTCAAACCCGATAGTTAAATGATGGTCAAAGAATGTATGGTATGGTTATGGAAAGTATTATGTGGCAAGAATAGAAAGGAAATAGACCTAAGGGACTTATGTTGTCATAAGTCAAATATGTTATAAAGTAGGTTGTGGCCAAAATAGAAGGAAAGGGACTTGAGAGGCCATTCTTGCCTTTGGCCCAAACTTGTGACTAGCTATTATTAGATCCAGGGAATTCTAGACTTTTCTCCATTATTCATGAGGGTGTGAAGTCCGGTTCTTAGGAAGGAGAAAAAGAGAGGGAAAGTTAGATGATGTCCAAAGGTAAAGAAGATGAAGATTAAATGCTCATAGCCTTCACTAGCAATGATTTCCCAAGTAAGTATTATCCTTATTATGATGATGGGTTAATATACAAATATGTTACTAAACTTTCCAAAAAAGTTCGCCTAAGTTACTAAACTTTCATTTTGTTCACTTAGGTTACTGAACTTATAGGAAGCATTTATTAGTGTTGGTAGGAGTGACTTAATCGTATATTTTTTGATATGTTAAGTAACATAAATGTCATGTTTTTACAAGTTCAGTATTGTTTATGAATATTTTTTATAAGTTCAGTGACCCCAAATATCATGGTTTATAGGTTCAGTAACCTAAGTGAACAAAATGAAAGTTTAGTAACTTAGGAGAACTTTTATGAAAAGTTTAGTAACATATTTGTGTATTAACCCTTATGATGATTATGAGGTTAAAGTTTATGGGTTAAGTGGGTTTTCATCATATGATCATGATATGATCATATGATGATATAGAGATGATGTTGGGTAAGTTTAGATGGGTTTTATAACCCTTGATTATGATATGTTGTGTTAATGAGTCTTGATGATGATTATGGTTTAGGAAGTAGTGATGATGATGATGGTGATGATTAAGGATGAAGATGATGATGTTATTGTGAGACTTAGCTTGGAGCAAAGGTAAGTAAACCGGTATAATGTAAAGTTATAATAATTTCTATGCATTATGTGTTATGTGGCTAATGTGTTAAGGTTATGGTTGTTAGCATAATCGTAGTTAGGTGTAAGAGGTTATAAGGTTAGTGGATGTGTTAGATGAGAGTGGATTAAGGAAAAAGGAGGGTTAAGGTTTAAGTGGCTAAGGTATGTGCTTATGTTTAATGTTGTTGAATGAAGTATAATGTTAAGTTATACCCGTTTTACTTACTAAGCATTCGTGCTTACGGTTTAAGTGTTTAATGTTTTGTAGGTTTATGTGCGATGGAATTGGTAAGCATAAGCTAAGGGTTAAGGTTTGCTAGTATGGGAGATAGAAGATTGGTATGTGTAGGAGCTAGGTAGAATACCGAGCTCATTCAAGATGGTACCCTCGTGAGTTAATAAATAATTTGTAAAGTGAAGTCAAGCGTCAAATTGTATGTCAAGTGTTGTGTAACGAATTGGAAGTCATTTGGTGTGTCAAAGCATGTTTTAAGTATTGTAATGAAAGTTAAAGGGGTGTTTGGTTTATGTGTAAAAGTACCCATTTTGGGTTGTAAACGGGTCAAGTGTCATTGGAACATGTTTAGTATGTTAGTATAATGATTTCTGGAAAGTTTGGTGCAAAACGGAAGTGGTATAAGTGGTTTGTTGTGAAAATGGGTCAAAAGGGGTTTTATGCATAACCCGTCAGATCTGGATCCCCTTTTTGGTTCGAATATGGACCTAAGTGTGGATCAAGATTGTTCATCTTGGTTATGAAATAGTTCTGTCTGGGATCCCCATTTTGGTTCAAAATCCAGACCTTAAGGTGGGACAGTTAATGCTCATCTTGGTTATAAAATGGTCATCTTGGTTATGAAATGGTCATCTTGTGTATGAGTCAGAATGTTCATCTTGGTTATGAATGTGGATTTTTATAAATGGTCAAAAGAGTAACGGAATGTCAAGTAAAGTCAAGTGTTTTCGCGAGTAAAGTTTTAAGTTTTGGTCAAAGCGGGCACGGGGTGTTACAGGTACTACTCTTCATCCTACCCAAAGCTCGTTGGGCTGTTTGTGATGCTATTCGTGTATCACGTCCCCACTTCATACATGGACTTATGGTAGCCTTCGGTTCGCTAACCATCTCCTCATAGCAACACTAATCAACTTGTAACTTTACTAACTTAGTTCTAACATCAAAATGCCATTTGAGCTCACTCCACAGGCTCGAATTTACTTTCCCTATATTCTTTCCTAACCATAACAACAATCAACCTTGATCAATTTAGCTCCTAAGGTAACACATTCATGCCTCAATACTACCATTCGAACACCTACTGCCATTGCTACCATAATTTGCTAGACAGTAACAACATTCATCACAAAAATTTAATACTTTCTAGTCATCCTACTGCCATCACAAAAATCAACCACAATCCATAAGAAAACTTAAATACTATTCGACCCATTACAACTCTAACTAAGAATCTATCTTCAAGGTTACTTAAGGGTGCCTAAGTGTTTTCATTCGACAGAAAAAAAATAACACAACAACATAACTAATTCTTAATAACTACTCATTCGACTTAATTTCTTAGTTCCTAATAATGATTCTAAGAAGAACATAATACAACAAAATTAATAATCAACCAGATCACTTCTTGTCGTGTGAACTCTAGTGAGAAAAACCCTTCCAATCTGAAACCAATAGCTCCAAAATTAACCTACCACAGCCTCCTATTCGAACCACACTTGACCTAGATCTTGAGAACTTCTCAGATTTTTGGGTGTGTTTGAAATGGGTGTGATTCGAATGATACTCAGGAGGTGCGGATTTATGGTGAATAATGGAGTTAGACTCCATCTTACTTTCGGATTGTGGGAAAGATAATCACTCCTATTTGGTGTGGTATCTTTATACTAATGGTTTCTACCTCCTATGTGATCCCGTGAATGGTGAAGAGGACAAGTCCTTTGGTCAAAAATTATTAATGTAGATGGTGATGGTTTTGTGATTTGGGGAAGAGGGAGTGAGCGGGGACAAAGAGAAAGGGAAAGTAGGGTTTGGCAGTGAAAGTCTGATTTTGGGGAGAAGGGAATAGTGGAGTGAGTGGTATTTTATTTGAGTGTATATGTGAGATTTTTATTTTAAGGGTATAGTGAGTATGTATTTTATTTAAGTTTGTATAGTTTAGGTGGGATTAAAAAGTAAAGTGGGTAAATTAAATACCCGAGTCCCGTTAAACAGTGTCAAGTCTGGTTTCGTCCTAAACCGTTTCTAATTCCGAGAGTGTATATCATTAGAGTTGTTAAATAATACTTGAGATATCCTCTGAGTCCTTAATTATTTCCTAATATTTCGTGACTTTCTGCCTGTTCCTGGTTTGCGTGTGGTGTCAATCCGTGTGAAACCGTGATAACCTCCCGTTTTCAATACAATAATCATGGGTAAATTATCAATAATGATAACTTCACTGTTTCTGGTGAGATATCCGGGTGTCAATATGTGCAGGCCTGTTATTCGTTTTAACACATAATGGTCAAGTCAAGTGTCCTAGTCACAGAATTTAATTTGCCAATAATATAAATATTAGGGAAATTTTACCAGTTGTCACACATATCAACCCCACCACTCCTTTATTCCGGGCCTTCTACAAGCTGAGCAAACAGGGTCATTGGTTCTCCTTCGAGAAGAGGAGCGGCAAGGAAAAAAGGGTTTGCTTCAGGGATATCCTGACTTGTCTGAAGGGCTAAAACATAATTTTTTCTTGATAGACAGATGGGCCATTCCCTTCGCGATGCCTAGAATGCCACTATGAATTCCTTGTTATGCCATTTGGGTTGACTAATGCTCCCTCTACTTTTCAAGCATTGATGAATACAGTATTCAAGCCATTCTTAAGAAAGTTTGTGTTGGTGTTTTTTGATGATATCCTAATCTACAGTGCCAACTTAGAAGAGCATTTGAGACATCTGAGGTATGTACTAGAATTTATGCAGACCAACCAACTCTATGCCAAATACTCCAAATGTTCTTTTGCCAAGATATAAGGTTATGTATGTAAAACCCGAAAATCTAAAACATGCAAAAATTACCAAAATGCCCCTGAAACTTTAAAAATTTAATTAAAGCTCCGAATCGATCCCAAACTTCTGGAAACGAGCAAGATATGGTACAAAATAATTTTGAAGACTTCGATTAATATTTATACAAGTTGTGAAATGACCAAAATACCCTTGTGTGTACCAAAAATTTAAATGCATAATTATTATTAATTAAATACCTTTTAAATACAATTTAAATTAAGGAAAATAAAGTAAAAATGGTAAAAATTGATTGGGCCATAATTAAGGCCGGTCATTTGGCCCCATGCCCTCCCCAAGGTTCGGCCTATCACTAATTTATCACTCCATAAATTTTATTTCACCTCTAAACCCTAAAAATACAATGAGCCGCCACTCTTAAAATTCCCACACACTACCTCCGATTTTTAGAAATCAAAAACCTATTTTTCTGGAGTTCTTCATGATGCAAGGAAGGTGAGAAAAATAGCCACAAAGTCCTGGAGTCGATCGTGTGTTCATGGTGAATTAATTGGTTCGAAAAACCCTAGCCGAGCAACAATAATTCGAAGCGTGTGAATCCTTTGATCTAAATTATTTCTGGTATTTTTCTAGCTCTCTCTCAATCACATATAACATGGGAAAAATATTGAAATCGAACCATGCTTCATGTATTGATCGAATGAAAAATGAATAGCTTAAAACCCTAATTTTGAATAATCGATCCTAATAAATCCATGCGATTTTTATGAGATGTTTACTTATTTTTCCTGGGTTCTATATGCCTCATATAACATGAGAAAAATGGTGCCTTGATTTGTTTGAGTCGAATTCATGATTTATGGATTTTAATTAAAACCGGATTTAAGAAAGAAAAAGGGAAAATCGTGGAAAATCATAAGTCTGATCGATCTAGGGTTTTCAAGGGATGAAATCTGGAAATAATAGTGTTTCAATGATGGTAAAATTATTGGATAATGATTGGGATTATTAGGGTTTGATTTTGATAAATAGTTTGTGTACCGATTGAATAATTAAATTTAAGGGGCTGTTTTGTAATTATTAAAACTTGTGGGATATTTTTGTAATATTGTATGGACCTGGGAGAATGTGTAAAAATTATAACATGAGGGTCTTATATGTAAATTAGGCAAGAAAAGGATTTAAATTGTAATATTAATGTCGAATTAAAAATAAATAAAAATGAGGGACTAAATATGTAATTTCTGGAAACTTGGTGCTGTTTTGAGTAATAAATTATATTCAGGGGGTTATGTGTAATTTTGGTGATTTAATGGCTTAATATGTAATTGTTAATAATTAAAGGTTGAAATTGTAATTTAAAGGACTAAATATGTAACTTTGATAACTAGAGGGACCTATTGTGTAAATTATGGAAACTTGAAGGAGCATTCGTGTAACATGCTAAAATAAGTACTCATGATGTAAAATTGGTAAATTAAGGGTTTAATATGTAATTATAGTAAATTATATAATTCGAATTTGTAATTTAAAAAGTGTAAGGACCAAATGTGTAAATTACCGAAACTTTGAGGGCTGTTTGTAACATAATTATATTGAAGGTTAATTTCTGTAATTTGAAGAAACAAAAGGACTTGATGTGTAATATGAATATCGTAAAGGTTAAATTTGTAAGTTATGTAAGTATAAGATTAATTTGTAAATTAATTAAAGTAAAGGGGTGTAATTCGTAAATATTGGAAACTTGGAGGCTAAAAGTGTAATTCTGGAAAATAAAGTATTCGAATGGTAAATTATGAGAATTTCCATTTTAAACCTTGAACTTTGGTAAAGTTACGTTTATAACCCTGAACTATGAAAACTTGTCATAATTAACCCTGAACTTGTGTAACTTGTTAAAATGAATGTTACTTCCATAATAAGCTAATTAAAGACTTGACTTTAATTATATCAATTGAATCTTGCTAAATGTGGTAACTTACTAATTATGGAAACTTACTAAATATGGAAACCTGCTAAAAATGGAAAGTTACTTAAAATGGAAAGGTTTGTAATTCTTTTCTACCCCTCTAGGTGTGAAGAAGGAGAGGACATGATCCTTTGCATCTTATTCTTTTGGTTTGTGCTTTGCTTTGGAATAAGGTACAGATATTCTGCCCTTTTTAATAAGGTGCCTTCGGTCTCTTGACTTCTGATTTGTACCTTTGATATGAACCTTTGATATGAACCTTTTGATATGAACCCTGTGATATGAACCTTGACATTTGGACTGTGATTATGACATATGAACCTTTGCTACGATATGAACCTTTGACCTTTGACCTTAACCCCAGTTTGATACTACGAGCCAAAATATGTTCCCTAGCCATGAAGGTAACATGGCCGTGTCATTGATGCACCAATGGCATGACTAGTGTGTAGCCCTAGTGATTTGGTTACACCGTCCCCATTATGATATGATATGCGCGCTTTATGATTTGTTATGGCCAATATGATTTGTTTGGGGGCGAATGGATGCATCCTAGATATGTTCTGATATGATATGTTTTGATATGATATGATATGGTGACTGGGGCTGGGTGCAATCCACTCCTTTCACAAAATATGGGAGCTAGCTACTCCACCTGAAGAATGAGGACACCCCTCATATTATCTGATTATCTGAGAGGTCTCCCCTCTATATGATTATGAAGATATGATATGATATGATATGTGGTATGTTATGATATGGGCTCGTGGTGGATGGCTGTCCATAAACCTTACTCTTTATTTCCTTTTCCTATATCTCATTCATTATGATATGTCTGTTCATTTCCATTTGATTTTGGTTTCCGTTTATTATATATATCTGTTCACTGGGCTTTTTAAGCTCAGCCGCACGTTTTCTTTCCGTGTGCGGCAGGTTTTAGTTGGAAGCTGGGAATGAGTGAAGAGACCTTTGGACTTAGAAGACTTTGATAGTTTTTTCGGAAGTAGAAGTTTTTAGAAGGATTTGCGTTGACAGACATAGTATTTAGTTTTGTTTCTTATTTGTAACCTTGTAGCTTCAGTATATCATTTGTAACCTTTGAATTTCTATTGTATTATTTAAGTCGTATGTTATGCTTGCCTTTGATATGTCACCATTTGCGTGACACTTCTACCCTTGTCGGGTTGGGGTGTTACAATTATGGTATCAGAGACAGGTTTACGACTTGTAGTACATCTACCCTTGGCCTGTGTAAGTTAGGACCCCTAAGTTTCCACTGTAGGCGCTCGTAGGATAACCTTTGCGAAGTTGCGTAGAATTTTCCCATAGGAATATAAGTCATAACCGGTGAGGAATGGGTAGTCTAGGACATCCATGTGAGTAGTAATTGCTTCCGCATCACTCTGAATCTTGCCTTTGCCTTTAGTCATGCCTTATAAGAACGTTTGTCGCAGAAGACGGGGAAGTCTTACCTTCCGTCATTTGAATGATGAACGTTGTATGTTAACCAACTTTTCCTTTAGAAGGATTTGATGTTGATATTTGTCTAGTACGGAATTGTTATCTAAGCATGCTGATGCTAATAACTGATATTCCATACATCTCAACTCTGACAGTTAAACGATGTTCGTATTACTATCGGTGCACACCCTACCATTCCTATGTTATAAGCTAAACAAGATTTCAATCCTTTGAACTGTTCACGATTCTAAATTTGATATATTTGACCTTGATATATTCTAATACTCTCCCATCCTACACTTTAATGAACCATGTACCTAAATTTGATATGTAAACTATCCGTATGATTTGACAACCACATTCGCTCTGAGAATCCGTTTCCCTTTGGATGTATTTGACTTTGAGGTCTCTTGACTATGGAGTGGTGGTTTTTGTAAAGCTATCATGGACTGCAATATTGGCGACCTCTAACAATCTGCTTCACCATATTTTGATATAATATTCTCAATCATTAAATCTGTTAAGATTATTGTTGCTATGAAGCACATACTCCGATCTTTTTGATTTCCAATTTTCTCCTAACGCCTGTTAGTATCCACCCTTGGAAAGCTCCGGCATTTGAAAGTTTGTTGTACGAATTTCTGGTGTTCTGATGAACCTTTTGAGATCCGTTAGGAAATGAAGTTTGCATTGACCTGAAGAAGTTAAGAGATGGTAGGAATTGATGGAATATGAGATTGTCCACTTCAGTGATATCTTGAATGCTCCTGTTGATTTATGAAGAAGAAAGAGAGAAGTGTGCGGCGACACACCGACCATCGTGAATGTAACCATAATCATTATTCCATTTCCGCGTATCAATATTTGATTTGTTCTATTTTTGAAACTCCGTAGCAGACGATCTCATTTGAGTTTGAAAGACGGGAGCAGCAACCACAACAACATCTGAGAAGGAAGTTGATTAGTGAGATTAAGTTCCGCGAAGCATTACAATTTGACTTGTAAAGAGAAGGATTTGTGATATGAAGTTTTTCCCTAAGAAGATTTCCTGAAGTTGCTTTAGTACTCGTGTGACCACTATGAGTTCTGAATGATGTCAATTGTATTGGCTAGAAGATTCATGTTTTCGCAAGTATTCGGACAATTGTCATAGTATGACAATGTGTTTATGCTCAGAGACGAACGAGGAACTCGTAGATTGTTTGTTTGTATTTTGTGAATCGACCCTTTGTTCTGGAAGAATAGTTTTGATTTGCGTTCAGAGGTTGCAGCAGACAACACCACCAGGTATCCGATGGCGACAGAGTTTCCACAGAAAGGACCAAGACTGAAGACCATTGTCAGAGTTAGAAACCTTGTAGAAGATGTGCAGAAGAGGTTCGTGACAGGCATTACCAAGAGAGAAGCAGGTGAGAAGAAGACAGACTAAGATGAGACTCGATTATACCCCAAGCAGCACGTGGAGACTTCAGTTGGGCATCAAGACGACCAGACCGTAGGAGATGAGCTTCAGCACATAAACCAGGAAGTCCACAGCAGTTTGAGTTGGTGAATTCTGAATCATGTTAGAAGACCTGTAGGAGACACGCAACCCTGTTTCTCTAGTCATTTTAGTTGTACTAAGATGAATTGAGAGCTGAAGCAGACTCGCAAATGGAGGAATGTAAGCTGATCACGTCAGAGATTCACGCTACCACACCGAAGTGTCCAGAAGAAGTGTCGAAGACTTGAGGAACCAGACTCAAGTTTATGATTTTCTTTTCACCCTATGATCGTATGATTAGACAAGAGAGCGACTACTTGGAATTTGAAAAGATTCGAGATCATGAAATTGAATGGATGGAATTTTGCAGTAAACGTTTGGATTTGGAAGATTTGATTGTTGTAAAGGATGAAGATATTGAAGACGTAATTCATTTCCTCTTAGACCACTCAAGTTTCCGTTACCTTTCGATAAGATCTTGAATGAGCCTTTTCCCTATTAGAAATTCCGTTCGATGTCCAGTATGCATGTGTTGGACGTTGGTTCGTTATGAGAAGGATAATGAATTGTGGAAGACCTAACGTCTCGACGACGAGTTTCATTTTGAGGTGTACACATTTCGTTACGCTATTTGTACGTTCAAATTCCTCCGATTTAGAATCCGTAGTGATGTTTGTTTTAGACCAACCTTAGGAGGTAGAAAAGACTGATAGGTGGTTAAGATAAGTAGTTCTGTTCGCGACTTGAGATAAAGTATGACCATCATGATGGTATACTCATATGATGCTGGTATTATGACGGTTCGCGAACGTGATAATACTTACGTCATATGACGTACCCTCATTGTGTTCATAGGATATTTCGAGGAGTACTTTAGAAACCTTAGAATTTTGATTAGAGATGTGAGAAATTTCGCATTTGTAATATTTAGGTTCGTTCCACCTATACGCTTAATCTGTTTCGCCGTTATGCGATTTGATACGTTTGGATTCTCGGTACGCGGTTGTTGACCTTTGTAATTCCGATAAGAATCTTAAATTCTGCTATAAGTTTCTTCCATTTGATAGCACCTACGATTTATGTTCTGTACGATCTCATCTGATTTGTCTAATCGAATGCTATGGACGGCATATCCGTCACAATCTTGCGTATCCTTGTATCTCTTCTGAGAGAATATGATAACCATTCGTCATGTTTGAATATGATCCTTGCAATCTGAATTCCGTATGATATGTCATTTCTGGGAACTCAAGTTACTTTTGGATCGACAATGAAGAGTCATGAGAAACAAGTCTTTTTTACATTTCCGTTCGCTGTCCGTTGTGTCTTCTGTTTCGTTTCTTCTCCGCTCGCAAAGATTCTTTGGAAGAACCACCCAGAGCGGGAAGCTACCTGTGAAACCGAGGAATCAATACGAGCTAGTTATCCGCATTCTGATCTAGTACGTCCTTATTTTGTTTTCGATCCTTCCACTTCTGATTCTTTGCAAATTTCGAGGACGAAATTTTTCTGTTAGAGGGGAAGAGTTGTAAAACCCGAAAATCTAAAACATGCAAAAATTACCAAAATGCCCCTGAAACTTTAAAAATTTAATTAAAGCTCCGAATCGATCCCAAACTTCTGGAAACGAGCAAGATATGGTACAAAATAATTTTGAAGACTTCGATTAATATTTATACAAGTTGTGAAATGACCAAAATACCCTTGTGTGTACCAAAAATTTAAATGCATAATTATTATTAATTAAATACCTTTTAAATACAATTTAAATTAAGGAAAATAAAGTAAAAATGGTAAAAATTGATTGGGCCATAATTAAGGCCGGTCATTTGGCCCCATGCCCTCCCCAAGGTTCGGCCTATCACTAATTTATCACTCCATAAATTTTATTTCACCTCTAAACCCTAAAAATACAATGAGCCGCCACTCTTAAAATTCCCACACACTACCTCCGATTTTTAGAAATCAAAAACCTATTTTTCTGGAGTTCTTCATGATGCAAGGAAGGTGAGAAAAATAGCCACAAAGTCCTGGAGTCGATCGTGTGTTCATGGTGAATTAATTGGTTCGAAAAACCCTAGCCGAGCAACAATAATTCGAAGCGTGTGAATCCTTTGATCTAAATTATTTCTGGTATTTTTCTAGCTCTCTCTCAATTACATATAACATGGGAAAAATATTGAAATCGAACCATGCTTCATGTATTGATCGAATGAAAAATGAATAGCTTAAAACCCTAATTTTGAATAATCGATCCTAATAAATCCATGCAATTTTTATGAGATGTTTACTTATTTTTCCTGGGTTCTATATGCCTCATATAACATGAGAAAAATGGTGCCTTGATTTGTTTGATTCGAATTCATGATTTATGGATTTTAATTAAAACCGGATTTAAGAAAGAAAAAGGGAAAATCGTGGAAAATCATAAGTCCGATCGATCTAGGGTTTTCAAGGGATGAAATCTGGAAATAATAGTGTCTCAATGATGGTAAAATTATTGGATAATGATTGGGATTATTAGGGTTTGATTTTGATAAATAGTTTGTGTACCGATGGAATAATTAAATGTTAAGGGGCTGTTTTGTAATTATTAAAACTTGTGGGATATTTTTGTAATATTGTATGGACCTGGGAGAATGTGTAAAAATTATAACATGAGGGTCTTATATGTAAATTAGGCAAGAAAAGGATTTAAATTGTAATATTAATGTCGAATTAAAAATAAATAAAAATGAGGGACTAAATATGTAATTTCTGGAAACTTGGTGCTGTTTTGAGTAATAAATTATATTCAGGGGGTTATGTGTAATTTTGGTGATTTAATGGCTTAATATGTAATTGTTAATAATTAAAGGTTGAAATTGTAATTTAAAGGACTAAATATGTAACTTTGATAACTAGAGGGACCTATTGTGTAAATTATGGAAACTTGAAGGAGCATTCGTGTAACATGCTAAAATAAGTACTCATGATGTAAAATTGGTAAATTAAGGGTTTAATATGTAATTATAGTAAATTATATAATTCGAATTTGTAATTTAAAAAGTGTAAGGACCAAATGTGTAAATTACCGAAACTTTGAGGGCTGTTTGTAACATAATTATATTGAAGGTTAATTTCTGTAATTTGAAGAAACAAAAGGACTTGATGTGTAATATGAATATTGTAAAGGTTAAATTTGTAAGTTATGTAAGTATAAGATTAATTTGTAAATTAATTAAAGTAAAGGGGTGTAATTCGTAAATATTGGAAACTTGGAGGCTAAAAGTGTAATTCTGGAAAATAAAGTATTCGAATGGTAAATTATGAGAATTTCCATTTTAAACCTTGAACTTTGGTAAAGTTACGTTTATAACCCTGAACTATGAAAACTTGTCATAATTAACCCTGAACTTGTGTAACTTGTTAAAATGAATGTTACTTCCATAATAAGCTAATTAAAGACTTGACTTTAATTATATCACTTGAATCTTGCTAAATGTGGTAACTTACTAATTATGGAAACTTACTAAATATGGAAACCTGCTAGAAATGGAAAGTTACTTAAAATGGAAAGGTTTGTAATTCTTTTCTACCCCTCTAGGAGTGAAGAAGGAGAGGACATGATCCTTTGCATCTTATTCTTTTGGTTTGTGCTTTGCTTTGGAATAAGGTACAGATATTCTGCCCTTTTTAATAAGGTGCCTTCGGTCTCTTGACTTCTGATTTGTACCTTTGATATGAACCTTTGATATGAACCTTTTGATATGAACCCTGTGATATGAACCTTGACATTTGGACTGTGATTATGACATATGAACCTTTGCTACGATATGAACCTTTGACCTTTGACCTTAACCCCAGTTTGATACTACGAGCCAAAATATGTTCCCTAGCCATGAAGGTAACATGGTCGTGTCATTGATGCACCAATGGCATGACTAGTGTGTAGCCCTAGTGATTTGGTTACACCGTCCCCATTATGATATGATATGCGCGCTTTATGATTTGTTATGGCCAATATGATTTGTTTGGGGGGCGAATGGATGCATCCTAGATATGTTCTGATATGATATGTTTTGATATGATATGATATGGTGACTGGGGCTGGGTGCAATCCACTCCTTTCACAAAATATGGGAGCTAGCTACTCCACCTGAAGAATGAGGAAACCCCTCATATTATCTGATTATCTGAGAGGTCTCCCCTCTATATGATTATGAAGATATGATATGATATGATATGTGGTATGTTATGATATGGGCTCGTGGTGGATGACTGTCCATAAACCTTACTCTTTATTTCCTTTTCCTATATCTCATTCATTATGATATGTCTATTCATTTCCATTTGATTTTGGTTTCCGTTTATTATATATATCTGTTCACTGGGCTTTTTAAGCTCAGCCGCACGTTTTCTTTCCGTGTGCGGCAGGTTTTAGTTGGAAGCTGGGAATGAGTGAAGAGACCTTTGGACTTAGAAGACTTTGATAGTTTTTCGGAAGTAGAAGTTTTTAGAAGGATTTGCGTTGACAGACATAGTATTTAGTTTTGTTTCTTATTTGTAACCTTGTAGCTTCAGTATATCATTTGTAACCTTTGAATTTCTATTGTATTATTTAAGTCGTATGTTATGCTTGCCTTTGATATGTCACCATTTGCGTGACACTTCTACCCTTGTCGGGTTGGGGTGTTACAATGTACTTGGGTCATTTGATTTCTGAGGAAGAGGTTTCCACAGATCCTTCTAAGATCCAAGCTGTGAAGGAGTGGCCAAAACCAACCAATGTGAAGCAGTTAAGAGGTTTTTTGGGACTAACTGGTTATTATAGGAGATTTATCAAACAATATGCAGTGATCAGTCATCCTTTGACCAAGTTGTTGAAGAAAAATGCATTTGTATGGGGTGATGAAGCTGATATAGCATTTGAAAAGTTGAAGACAACTATAATCAACACACCAGTTTTGGCTCTCCCAAATTTCAACAAAGAATTTGTTGTGGAAACTGATGCTTGTAGGGTGGGAATTGGTGCTGTGTTGATGCAAGATTGTCACCCAATAGCCTATATGAGTAAAGCCTTATCTCCCAAACACTAGGTATTATCTACTTATGGGAAAGAATTCTTGGTAGTTTTGTTGGCTTTAGAAAAATGGAGAGGCTATTTGCTAGACAAACACTTTAAAATAAAAACAGATCATTTCAGCTTGAAATATCTGTTAAATCAAAGACTTACAACCCCATTCCAAGCTAAATGGTTGCCAAAGCTGTTAGGCTATGACTATGAGATCAGCTATAAAAAGGGAAGTGAAAATGTGGCTGCAGATGCATTATCAAGGGTACATTCAGGATCTGAATTATGTGTTGTGGTCGTATCTACTATCTCAAATTCCCTTTTACAACAAATTCAAGACAGTTGGACCACTGATTTAGAGATACAAGCTATAGTGACAAAGTTGTAGGCTGAACCAAACACTAATTCTAAGTACACATTGATGGACAGTTAAGAAGGAAAAGCAGATTAGTGGTAGGCAACAATGTGAGTCTACAAAATCAGATAATTGCTTACTTTCATCAAGGTCCTATGGGTGGGCATTCAGGAGTGCATGTGACTGCAAAGAAGTTATTTGCAGTGTTCTATTGGAAAGGGCTTAAGCTAATGGTGAAAAAGTTTGTCAAAGATTGTGATACATGTCAAAGGTACAAACCAGACTTGGCTGCTTACCCTGGATTACTACAACCATTACCTATTCCAACCCAAGTGTGGAGTGAAATCTCTATGGACTTCATTGAAAGCCTCCCAAAGTCACATGGTAAGTCTGTTATATTTTTGGTGGTTGACAGACTAAGTAAGTATGCACATTTTATGGCTATGCAACACCCCTTTACGGCTAGTGATGTGGCAAAAGTATTCGTTGCTAATGTGTACAAGTTGCATGGGTTTCCCAAAGCCATAGTGAGTGATAGGGATAAGGTCTTCATCAGTCATTTCTGGCAGTCTTTATTCAAGATGTTAAAGGTCAAATTGTAGCTCTCCACAGCCTATCATCCCCAAACAGATGTACAAACTGAAGTTGTAAACAGATGTTTGGGTTGTTACTTAAGGTGTATGACTGGGGACAAGCCTAAGGATTGGGTGGATTGGCTACCAATGGCTGAATACTGGTATAATACTAACTGGCACACTTATACTAAAATGACCCCTTTTGAAGTGGTGTATGGTCAACCTCCACTACTGCATTTTCCCTATGTACCTGGTTATATTACAGTTGAGGCTGTGGACAAAACTTTACAAGCCACGGAAGAGGCCTTACAGCTGTTGAAGTTTCATTTGAGGAGGTCACAAGATAGGATGGTGAATATGGCTAATAAAAGCAGAACTGAAAGGGTGTTTCTGGTGGGTGATTTAGTATATGTGAAGCTGCAACCTTATAGAAAAATTTCACTGAGGCAAGGGACTCACCACAAACTATCTGCTAAGTATTATGGCCCTTTTGTGATCACTGACAAAATTGGGGAAGTGGCATACAAGTTGTAGCTGCCTAACACTAGTCAGATACATCCTGTGTTTCATGTATCTCAATTGAAGAAATGCCATGGCCAACATGAAGCATCAGCTGTTTTGCCCAACTGTGAAGAAGATGGTAGAATGGCTTTGCAACCAATTGGAATTTTGGAAAGAAGATTGGGAAAAGTGAACAATAGGCCAGTTATGTTTGTCTTGGTTCAATGGGCTGGACAAGAGAAGGAGGATGCGACATGGGAAATTTATCATGAGTTCACAACAAGGTTTCCTCAATTTGCTTAATAACCTTGTGGTTAAGGTTCTTTGAAGGGGGAACGATTGATACAAGCTACAGCTGACACGTGTCTATTTCATATAACCAAACATTGGCGGGAAAAGTTGTTAACTCCCAAAACAAAACCACATTGCCTTTAAATACTTGTTTACCAATTCATTTCCATTTTATGTCATTTGGTATCTAGAATTCATCTTGTAATCTTTCTCTTAACAATTCAACTATCAATAACAAATCATTCATTTCGGTTATCATTCTTATTTTAGATTTCCCTTGTGTTTGAGTCAAATTGTTCTTCATTTCTATTGAATTCTAGAACGGTTGTTATCAAAATGGCTGCGGCGGCGCGTGTGGTGGCGAGTGGCGGTGTGTTGAAGCTATATCTAGAGGTTATATTCGACAATGACCCGGTTAGACTAGTCATATCCGGCAAGACCCGGCTATATCCGGCCAAGACCCATTTTCGGCTTCAAATGATTCCACATATCAATAAGGTAATATTTGTATCAGTTTATTATTATTATTATTATTATTATTATTATTATTATTATTATTATTATTATTATTATTATTATTATTATTATTATTATTATTATTATTATTATTATTATTATTATTATTATTATTTATTTATTTATTTATTTTATTTTTTTAGTGCATGGTTTGAACTTTGAATGTATGTATCAATTAAGGATCTGAACTTAGTAGTTTTATAATACGGATGCAAAACTTACTGTACTTGGTAAAACAGTTATCTCTTGAGTGTTTTTTGTAGTGAATCGAAAACACATATTATTTGCACGTTATCAGTTTCACAAACACACATATTATGTACGAAGGCATATGTTATCTAACAAAGCTTGATACGAAAGCAAAATGTAGTTTGTTTTAAAGTACATTCTCCGTATTTTGTTTTGTTTCTCTTGACGGTGATGTTTAATGGCTTCATGTCAATGTGTCTCGCATAAAAGCATTGTGTCACAAGTTAAAGTCGTTCCTATTTCTAGTCAAATGTTGGTTGTATCACTCTTCTTATAGACTTGACATATTTGGCTAAATGGGTTCACTAAAGTTATGTGCTAAAATTTTTACCTTGAAACTTCAGTTCAGTAACGACTACTACTCATCAATGCTAATTACTGGGACTTTAGATCTGCAGCACATTTAAATATCTCCATAATATGAAACTTGTTTACATTGTTAGCAAGACTTGGATTGCTTAAATTAAGACATCTCTTATGAGATTGTTAGTTTGGGTGTCACCTTCTTTGCATATTGGTAAATAGTAATGAATGAAGTGGACTATTGTGTCACACCCCAAAAATGGCGCAGCGGAATGACATTTACGGGGTATGACCTCATTGTCAAGAACACAAGGTGTCACAATAGAGAAACACTAAATGCATAACATAAGACAGTTGATAGTCGCAAACTCCCACAAACGGGATAAGTACAAAGATCCAAAATAACATAAGTCTCAAGGTTAAACATCGTCACTAAGGAATATCAAATGCAACTCCACGAGATATAACCCGGGAGGGTCTTGTCTTAAGTCTTGCTAAGCCAGTCAATACTCTACCTTCTAAGCAGCCTCAATAACACCTGAAAATGGTACTCGAAAACGTCAACATAATGTTGGTGAGCTCGTAGGTTTAAAAGTAAAACCACTGAGCTGTGATATCATAGTGTAGGACAAAAGTGAGCATGATAATCAATTATAAGCACATGTCGAAACCAAACAATGTTGAAACCAAATAGTGTCGCGCCAACTGAACCTGCCACGGTTGCACACATAAACATACACTGTGGGGAGCTACCCCGATAGATCTATCATATTGTTTCGGCTCTCGAAAGAGTTAACAGTTGCGCATCAATGTTACTCACAGTCAAACAATTTGTAGCACATAATTGTATCAACACACATAATGTCCAAAACATGAAAACAGTATAATCACAGCATGGAAAACAGTTAAAATATCATTTGAGTACCATCTTCCCCCAAGGAAAACATAATTGAAAAAGGGGCTACGAGAACTCACCTTGTTAAGTAGCAGTCAGATATCACAATAGTTCAGGGTTCAGTACCAACACGCGACCTAGATTAGTAAGGTTTGTTTTAGTTCACGAATCGAGTTCAAGAATTTACAAAGTTTAGTTAAATCTGAAAGTTTTAAAGAGTTTATGTTATGGTTGCTGGTGTGGCAGCATTTAAGTTTAAAAGTCTTTTTCTAAATCATTGGAAAGTATTGGCTCTTGGAAGTGCTTATGTGATATTATGACGAATAGTCTTTAGTTTGGCAATGACTGAAAGACTACGTATGGGACGATTAAGACGTGGATGGTATTATGTTATAGTCAAGTGAGTATTTATATTACGAAATGCGCGTAAGTATGAGAAAATAAAGAAAAATGGTGTGTGTGTGTGTATATATATATGTGTGTATGTCTAGTAGCATTTATAAAAGAATGTTTTGATAATAAATAATCCTTGTGTTACTAAGATTATAAGGTTTATGTTAAAATCATCTCACAGTTTATAATTCCATTATGAGTTTTGAATAAACATTCCAATTTTATATGTGCTCGAGTTAATGGACGGGTTTAAAGTTTACACGGCTAATTTATAGTTGTAAAATATATAACGATTTTCTAGTCGTTTGAGTAGAGAAAACAATTTAATTATTTATATAAAGTTTTATGTCGAGTTTATATATCTATGTGGCGTTGTCCAAATATACAAATATTTGTAGGGAGGAATCTAGTAGTTCAATTATTTAAAGTTGGTCGTGGAGTTTAAAATATGAGATTTTCATGTTTTATTAATTAGCCGATTTGTGACGACGGCTTTTATATACGAAACAAGTATAGAACACGATCTTGTGTCGGGAGTGGGCTGTGGCCCAAATATTATCACTCGAGTGGGCTACCAAAACTTACAGATTTTATGTTTTCACACTTGGTTTTGGGCTGTTATGGGAAAGGAAGAAAAAAACCCACATGTGGTGGGCTTACTTGGTGGGCTGCAGCCCAACCAAGAAGCCAACTAGTAAACAACCAACAACCCAACAACTTAACTGCTTTGAGGGGTTGAATCCTGAATAACGCAGGCAAAAAGACAAGGAAAAAAAAAAGAATATGTTCCAGTACTTCTTAGAACCAATTTTAATGCAGGCTATGGGTGGCTCTAAGACTCGAAATAAACACGACTCGGGGAGTTTTAAATGGCACGAGTGATAAGGTCTCATGAGGAGGGACTAGACTCTATTCATCGAGTAATAGAGTACTCATTTTGGAGTCCTTTGGGGACCCTTTTAACCGAGCAAATAGACATCCAAATGACCAAATCTTAACGCAACAGAGACTTATTCGGGCAAATTTACGATTACAAATCTCAGAATGGACATAACCACAGACGACTCGTGAATCTTAACACAAACAAGGATAAACTCAAGAACGGACGAGGTGGGAACTACAAACACAGGAATTCAAGTATAGACACAACATATCAATGTTTAACACAAGCACAACCCAGAAGTTTGAATACCAGTATACATACGCCCATACTTACTTCGAGTACAGCACAAAACACAACCCAAATAAGAACACAAACACCAAAAATTCTGACATAACACAAAACACCAACATGAATACGGACTTGTTTTAGAACACAAACACAGGAATTCGATTATTATCATAACCAAAAATACTCAAACTCCAATTTCCTTTCTATCCTAGTTTTAATCTAACTCCTTTACTGCTTATAGTTCGGCTACGAGAGACTAACACAACTTATTTCACGACATACACTTCCTGATCTGAGCCAATACTTAGTCTTAGTTTCCAGTTGATCCATTTTAGGTTTGCCACACAAAACAATAACAACCAAGAAATAAACAAATCGTATAACTGAAAATATAATCGATCGATCTGACTAAATCAAAATAGATTATAGTAACAAAATTCAAAGTATAATGAATTCGAGAAACCCTTACAAAAGAATAGAGTCGATTACCAGGAGACCAAAAGAATAAGCCCGAATCCGTCACAAGCGAATCCACACCCTTCTTCCCCAGAAACGTTCCCTTTGCAACTATACTAGGATATTTTCGCTTTAGTAAATTTTTGGGTATGTGAACTCACTTGTGAACCGATTGGATTATAAAAACGTAAACAAAGGAGGTTTGATTCCTTCTCTCTTCATCATCAGTCGACCTTCAAGCCAAATATGGATGTCGTCCCCTCCTAGCGTCATCACTCTTTTGGTTGGATATGTTGACTTCGAGGGTTAGACAAAATGGATCAGACCTGGGTGGCTTCCTAGGGACCTCTTGGAGTTATGTTGTCATCGAGATGAGTCAGATCTGAGTTAACCAGATGGTGGGGACGATGGGTGACGTTAGGCTGGGGAGAGAAGAGAGGCAGTGTGTGGTTGTGGAGATAAGGAGTGAGGGAGAGGATAAAATGTTTTATCGTTTTATATATCCTTTTTTTTTTTTTTTTTTTTTTTTTTTTTTTATTTGGAAGAAAATTAAAAGTGAGTTAGTTTTAATAAAATAAAAGGTGAGTGTTAAATGGTTTTTGTTGTGTTTGTGAGGGTTTAAGTGTACCCCGTGTCGTGTCGAGCTCCGATTTTGTTTAAGGTTTTCTGGGTTGTTGTGAGCACGAATGACATTGTGTTCGAGTATGTTTTTATAAAAGTTATATAAAAAAAACAAGGTTTTGGGTTCCGGATGACAAGTATTGGTTTTATGCCGTTACTAATGTAGTGTCGGTACGCGTGTGGTATTGTTCTCTAAATTCGAGCAGTTTAGATATAAGTTATACGCAAGAGAAATATGTAACTACTAAAATAAATTATATCGAGTTTTAAATGTTGAGTAACAACCTGGAAAATTCGCGGTTGCTACAGTCTACCCCCGTTAACAGAATTTTGTCCTCAAAATTCAGTTGACTAAGGGTCTGAGCTTGATCAGACAGTATTCACCCTTCGATTTGGTTGCACACAAGAAGGTAAGGGTGTGGGTGTCAATCCAAATAGTACCGGGTGCTACTTCCCAACTGGTACTATCAATACTTCCTAACCTTTAGAAATCACACAAATGAAACCACATAATGATCACACAGTAAGGCAAGCTTTCCCGTCCTTGAGTCAAGCCGTCAAAAATCTTAGGCGTCTTTTCGGTAGTTTAAGTTGAGCCTCAACTGAAATCTAGCTTAACCCCACAACTCATCAAACAAGAACTGTCATGAGATTAAACTAAACCACAATTTAAGCCTAGTAACAACTTGATTTCAGCTTAATCTCACAACTCATCAAACAAGAACTGTCATGAGATTAAACCTAATTTTTAAACTACGTAACAACTTGAATCTAACTTAACTTCACAACTCATCAAACAAGAACTGTCATGAAATTAAGTTAGGTATCAAGTTGTAAGAAAAGAAACTCAACATTTTTGAAGGATTGACTCAATTTTGGGATCGCTTTCAAATAAACAACAAGTAGATAACCAAGGAGAAAGTTCAACTAAGGGGGATGTGCATTCCTGTTTCCTCCAAAATCAATAATGCGTGCCCTAAGCATATCTCCTAATGTCGGGTAGTATGCTCACCCTGACCATCGGTCTAGGAATGGTAGGTCGTACTCCAATCTAACTGTGTTCCTAATGCGTCCTATAGTGTCTACCAAAATCGCGATGCGGATCGTCTGTTACGATTCGATATAATAGGTAAGGCGCTCCTCATGTATACCGCTCTAATTGGATTCCTTATCTTTGAATACTACGGAGACATTGGTCAAACCAAATGACTTATCCTGAAAACTTGAAATGCCTGTATATCGTTTTTAACGCGGTTTTAGGGCTGTCAGTCTTGTGCACTCTCAACTAATGATATTCGGTTCGGAATCTTTCTTCGAGAAGTATCGCGTATCATGAAATTTGTGTCGCTCCGGGAGTTAAGTTGATGCGTATCTCAATTCTTCAAGGAGGGGTAAATCCTGTTAGGTTTCTACGAAGTACTCCAGGGAAATCTTAAGCACGCGAGGTATCTTTGGGTTTTTACTCGTTCTACTAGGCGCAATGAAATAGGCGGTCTTATAGTAACTATCTAGTGATTAGGCTTCATGAAATGCCTCGTCTTCTTGAGCAAAATCATTAAAAAAAATTTAAGCTAAGTAGCAACTTTAAACTTAATCTCACATCTCATCAAACAAGAACTGACATGAAATTAAGTTAAAAGTCGTTAAAAGCTTACTTTTTTTTTTTTTTTTGAAGAAAAAGAAAAATTTTAGTTAAAGTTTGGGGTTGCTCAAAAATGAACGGGTGGCATTTCAGCACTCCAAGAATCTTACTACCAGGTGGTGAAGATTTGAACCATCTTATCGGTTTCTACCTTTTTGGTCATACACTATATCAATCTCATAGCTAAGAGCTAGGACACTAGGCTTCACCTTTAACAGAGGTAGAAACAAATCTATAATCGACGTCGGAATCAAACAGTATGATAGTCTAATATCCGTTTAAGGAGAACATACCCGTCACGAGGTTCGGGTCCTGGCGTCCTTCTTCAGCGTTCATCACAAATACTCGCCCACGAGCTGGGTTGCCATTGTTTCCAGTGTTTCCATTAGTCACTAAGGCCTGATTCTGGTTATTATGTACTTGCCCTTGTGCCCTATGCAACTTAGGACACGTGTTTCGGAAATGATCCGGGCTCCCGCACTCGTAACATGTCTTTGGGTAAATGACATTAATTGGAGTCGCTTGCATGGCTGCTGCTCGACAATCCCTTGCAATGTGACCGGTCTGATTGCAGTTGAAACACACCAGGCATGGTTTAGTCTCCAGGTGGTGGTAGTTACATTTAGCACACTTAGGGTGAGGGCCTTCATATCCCTTACGGCCCGAGCTCGTTGCTCCAAATCCTTTTCCCCATTTCGCCTTCTTATTTTCGTCATTTGCACCTCCTTGTTTACTTGGCTCACTCACGGTCTTCCTCTTATCACCGCTCTTGGACAATGTCCCATTCCTAACTATTTCATCCGTTAAGGTGGCAGATTTCAGTATCGCGCTCTGAAGGGTAGGGGGCTCAGTCGCTTTCACCATCCCGCGAATCTCAGGGACCAACCCATAGATGTACCTTTCAATTCTCTTAGATTCAGGTGTGACCATATGAGGTACTAGTCTAGCGAGCTCATGGAATCGATCCGTATAAGCCGCATGCCCGGTTCCCACCATGGTGTGATGGTAGAACTCATGTTCCAGTTTCTGCATCTCATTATCTGGACAATACTCTTCTTTTAACAATGCCTTAAATTCATCCCAACTCATCCCTATGGCAGCTTCTCTGCCCTTAGCCTGAATTTGCGTATTCCACCAAGTCAATGCCTTTCCAATCAAAGAACAAGTAGCATATTTCACCTTCTGATGACTCGCACACTCACTTATGTCAATCACTGACTCCATCTTCTCGACCCATCGAGTATAAGCTATCGCACCTCCAGTACCATCAAAGTCCAACGGTTTGCACGCAGTAAACTCCTTGTAAGTACATCCTTTGTTACCATTGTTATGGTTTTCGTCATTGACGTGATCACTTCCACCGTTGTTGTCCGCTTGATCATTCCCACTCGCGTTGTTCCCTTGGTTGCTGATATGGTCACCAACTTGGGTGACAATAGTGGGTAGCAGCTCCCTTAGTTGTTGGGCGACAATGGTAGCAACATCAGGAGTCTCATTACTGGCATCGTCGCTTCTCGTGCCGCGACCTCCTGCCCTACCTCCTCGTCCACCAGTCCTTCCACCCCTCGGTGGTGGAACACCTCGGTTAATTCGAGCCGACCTTCTTGGAGGCATGATTCTACAAAGTAGGACATTGGTAGACGTTAGATAGGAGATAGGTAGGATAGGTCGGCATACGTGTCGTACTACTACACTCAACATCCTATTTGACAATCCATGAATTTGATAAGTCCATGCCGCATCATGTTATCGTAAAAACATTGGCCAGGCGTTTTTAGGATAGCATCATGCAGCATTTACTTATCATCATCACTTCGTGTCATACTATCGCACACGTAGTTCCTATAATGCAAACTATATGAGGATTCTTAGGTTATAGTCTAGGTTAAACCACCTAATTCTCTATAACCTTGGCTCTGATGCCAATCTGTCACACCCCAAAAATGGCGCAGCGGAATGACATTTACGGGGTATGACCTCATTGTCAAGAACACAAGGTGTCACAATAGAGAAACACTAAATGCATAACATAAGACAGTTGATAGTCGCAAACTCCCACAAACGGGATAAGTACAAAGATCCAAAATAACATAAGTCTCAAGGTTAAACATCGTCACTAAGGAATATCAAATGCAACTCCACGAGATATAACCCGGGAGGGTCTTGTCTTAAGTCTTGCTAAGCCAGTCAATACTCTACCTTCTAAGCAGCCTCAATAACACCTGAAAATGGTACTCGAAAACGTCAACATAATGTTGGTGAGCTCGTAGGTTTAAAAGTAAAACCACTGAGCTGTGATATCATAGTGTAGGACAAAAGTGAGCATGATAATCAATTATAAGCACATGTCGAAACCAAACAATGTTGAAACCAAATAGTGTCGCGCCAACTGAACCTGCCACGGTTGCACACATAAACATACACTGTGGGGAGCTACCCTGATAGATCTATCATATTGTTTCGGCTCTCGAAAGAGTTAACAGTTGCGCATCAATGTTACTCACAGTCAAACAATTTGTAGCACATAATTGTATCAACACACATAATGTCCAAAACATGAAAACAGTATAATCACAGCATGGAAAACAGTTAAAATATCATTTGAGTACCATCTTCCCCCAAGGAAAACATAATTGAAAAAGGGGCTACAGAACTCACCTTGTTAAGTAGCAGTCAGATATCACAATAGTTCAGGGTTCAGTACCAACACGCGACCTAGATTAGTAAGGTTTGTTTCAGTTCACGAATCGAGTTCAAGAATTTACAAAGTTTAGTTAAATCTGAAAGTTTTAAAGAGTTTATGTTATGGTTGCTGGTGTGGCAGCATTTAAGTTTAAAAGTCTTTTTCTAAATCATTGGAAAGTATTGGCTCTTGGAAGTGCTTATGTGATATTATGACGAATAGTCTTTAGTTTGGCAATGACTGAAAGACTACGTATGGGACGATTAAGACGTGGATGGTATTATGTTATAGTCAAGTGAGTATTTATATTACGAAATGCGCGTAAGTATGAGAAAATAAAGAAAAATGGTGTGTGTGTGTGTATATATATATATGTGTGTGTCTAGTAGCATTTATAAAAGAATGTTTTGATAATAAATAATCCTTGTGTTACTAAGATTATAAGGTTTATGTTAAAATCATCTCACAGTTTATAATTCCATTATGAGTTTTGAATAAACATTCCAATTTTATATGTGCTCGAGTTAATGGACGGGTTTAAAGTTTACACGGCTAATTTATAGTTGTAAAATATATAACGATTTTCTAGTCGTTTGAGTAGAGAAAACAATTTAATTATTTATATAAAGTTTTATGTCGAGTTTATATATCTATGTGGCGTTGTCCAAATATACAAATATTTGTAGGGAGGAATCTAGTAGTTCAATTATTTAAAGTTGGTCGTGGAGTTTAAAATATGAGATTTTCATGTTTTATTAATTAGCCGATTTGTGACGACGGCTTTTATATACGAAACAAGTATAGAACACGATCTTGTGTCGGGAGTGGGCTGTGGCCCAAATATTATCACTCGAGTGGGCTACCAAAACTTACAGATTTTATGTTTTCACACTTGGTTTTGGGCTGTTATGGGAAAGGAAGAAAAAAACCCACATGTGGTGGGCTTACTTGGTGGGCTGCAGCCCAACCAAGAAGCCAACTAGTAAACAACCAACAACCCAACAACTTAACTGCTTTGAGGGGTTGAATCCTGAATAACGCAGGCAAAAAGACAAGGAAAAAAAAAGAATATGTTCCAGTACTTCTTAGAACTAATTTTAATGCAGGCTATGGGTGGCTCTAAGACTCGAAATAAACACGACTCGGGGAGTTTTAAATGGCACGAGTGATAAGGTCTCATGAGGAAGGACTAGACTCTATTCATCGAGTAATAGAGTACTCATTTTGGAGTCCTTTGGGGACCCTTTTAACCGAGCAAATAGACATCCAAATGACCAAATCTTAACGCAACAGAGACTTATTCGGGCAAATCTACGATTACAAATCTCAGAATGGACATAACCACAGACGACTCGTGAATCTTAACACAAACAAGAATAAACTCAAGAACGGACGAGGTGGGAACTACAAACACAGGAATTCAAGTATAGACACAACATATCAATGTTTAACACAAGCACAACCCAGAAGTTTGAATACCAGTATACATACGCCCATACTTACTTCGAGTACAGCACAAAACACAACCCAAATAAGAACACAAACACCAAAAATTCTGACATAACACAAAACACCAACATGAATACGGACTTGTTTTAGAACACAAACACAGGAATTCGATTATTATCATAACCAAAAATACTCAAACTCCAATTTCCTTTCTATCCTAGTTTTAATCTAACTCCTTTACTGCTTATAGTTCGGCTACGAGAGACTAACACAACTTATTTCACGACATACACTTCCTGATCTGAGCCAATACTTAGTCTTAGTTTCCAGTTTATCCATTTTAGGTTTGCCACACAAAACAATAACAACCAAGAAATAAACAAATCGTATAACTGAAAATATAATCGATCGATCTGACTAAATCAAAATAGATTATAGCAACAAAATTCAAAGTATAATGAATTCGAGAAACCCTTACAAAAGAATAGAGTCGATTACCAGGAGACCAAAAGAATAAGCCCGAATCCGTCACAAGCGAATCCATACCCTTCTTCCCCAGAAACGTTCCCTTTGCAACTATACTAGGATATTTTCGCTTTAGTAAATTTTTGGGTATGTGAACTCACTTGTGAACCGATTGGATTATAAAAACGTAAACAAAGGAGGTTTGATTCCTTCTCTCTTCATCATCAGTCGACCTTCAAGCCAAATATGGATGTCGTCCCCTCCTAGCGTCATCACTCTTTTGGTTGGATATGTTGACTTCGAGGGTTAGACAAAATGGATCAGACCTGGGTGGCTTCCTAGGGACCTCTTGGAGTTATGTTGTCATCGAGATGAGTCAGATCTGAGTTAACCAGATGGTGGGGACGATGGGTGACGTTAGGCTGGGGAGAGAAGAGAGGCAGTGTGTGGTTGTGGAGATAAGGAGTGAGGGAGAGGATAAAATGTTTTATCGTTTTATATATCCTTTTTTTTTTTTTTTTTTTTTTTTTTTTTTTATTTGGAAGAAAATTAAAAGTGAGTTAGTTTTAATAAAATAAAAGGTGAGTGTTAAATGGTTTTTGTTGTGTTTGTGAGGGTTTAAGTGTACCCCGTGTCGTGTCGAGCTCCGATTTTGTTTAAGGTTTTCTGGGTTGTTGTGAGCACGAATGACATTGTGTTCGAGTATGTTTTTATAAAAGTTATATAAAAAAAACAAGGTTTTGGGTTCCGGATGACAAGTATTGGTTTTATGCCGTTACTAATGTAGTGTCGGTACGCGTGTGGTATTGTTCTCTAAATTCGAGCAGTTTAGATATAAGTTATACGCAAGAGAAATATGTAACTACTAAAATAAATTATATCGAGTTTTAAATGTTGAGTAACAACCTGGAAAATTCGCGGTTGCTACATATTGTGACATTTTTTTGTGGTAAATAGTAATGAATAAACTCAACTTTCGTCACGGGTCAAATTTGGTCTGTCCTGACATAATTTATTTTACTTTGTTTGTGACGGGATGACAAATGTTGATCGATAGCATGTGGTTTCTTCAGAAGCTTGGTCATGAAGGTACATAGATTAATCTTTATGTCGTATTTACCTTGATGTTATACTATAAAAAATTAATGCTAATTAACCACTTCAATTGCTTTTGTAGGTCTAAAGTCTAAACAATATGTTGATGGCTTATGAGGATAAAGCTGCCTATGCTATGTGTATATTTTCTTTTGCTATCAGGCCAGATCGTGAACCCATTACGTTTGTGGGAAAGACCCCGGTATGCGTTTACTTATCCACTTTGTTTTTTACACATGTGACATATTCTGTATGTGCTAATCACACATCAAATGGTATTACAAATAATTTAACACAATACTTACGCTTTCAGGGGAAAATTGTTCCTGCAAGCGGACAAGACGACTTTGAATGTGGCCCAGTCTTCCAACCTGATGGTTATGATCAAACATAATCCTGTTCTTTCATCTATTTCTATATGATCATCTTGTTATATGTGTCAATTTTGACCAATTTACTAGGAATGGGTCGATTTGGGATGACGATATCTCAAACAGGTACAGCGGGTCGAATCAGTATTCCCTAAATGAAAATGGGTTAAACGGGTCACTCAGTTTTGGTTGTTGTCAAGGAGAAAAATGGCGATAAAGCAACTCATTTTGTGTAATTTGGATAACATGCCGTGAAGTTAAGGAGGAATTGGTCGAACGAGTCGCTTGGTTTGTCCAAAGTTTTTTTTTAATGCATACAACCTTCTAATTACATTTAATTTAAGATTTAGACAATAACTGTTATTCATTGCAAGCGCATGAATTGTATGTAAGTTTATGTGCAGAGGGGCTTTAGTTCTGTGGTATTCAAGTTCTTCAACTTTCAAGACAATAAAACAGAGGTCACTAATGAGATGTTCAAGGCAAATCCGGGAACAAAAGGCGAGAATTTATATAATTTGGAGGTGTACTGTGTTTGTTGTCTTCTCACACAATTAACAAGTAAAATGGATTAGTGGGGGTTTTCAAATTGTATATCTTAGCTTCTGGAAATTGTAAGTTTAAATGTTAGTGATCTTTGTATGAATAGAGAGAAATATTGTGCAAGGGTGATCTATGTATACATTTGTAAAAGTATGTAGAGTCAAGTCATTTGACACACCGAGTTGCGAAAGACCAAATACAATGCTGACCTCAAGTTCCAAAAATAGTTTGAAATTTCGACACCTAAGTTTTTGGCTATCTAATAACTTTTCACCACTATAATTCATTAATTACAAAGGATGATAGACATAAGAAAAAGAACATAAGACATCATCACTCGATTTCATCAAAAGCGCCGGCTTTTTTTTTATGCCTTTCCCCTTCCCATTCTTGTTTTTTCTTCCTGAAGTTCCTTTAACACCTAAGTTTTTGGCAATCTAATAAGCTACCCCGTTAGCAAAAGTTTGACCCAAAACAACTGGATCCTCATTTGACTTTGCTTGTCCAACCTCAGCTCTTTTTGCAACCGTAGGTTCATTTTTCAAGTCGGCCTCAAATGCCACATTCTTATTTTCCTCCTGTTTCTGTTTATCCCGAATAAAGATTTGACATCATATAAAACAATATGTTTTCTGGAGGACCAAGTGAAGCAGTCAATTTTATACTTTTCATCGGTTCCCGAGTGGCAGATTTGACATGGTTATGGCGTGGCTCATTTTTCTCTTTTTGGATCTTGTTTGTTAACTGTTTCTCTGCTCTGTAGGAACAACTGAAGTCACCAATTTCCCACTTTCTATCGGTTTCTGAGTGGCAAATTGAAAATGGTCATGAGCTGGCTCATTTTTCTTGTTTGGGATCCCAAATAAAAACAGTAGATTCTCTAAAGTCACATATATCGGTTTCTGAAATGAAAACAGTCCGTGCTCTGGAGAAACATCGAAAGTCACTGATTTTCCACTGTTTATCGGTTTCTGAGTGGCAGCTATGACATGATCATCAGTAGAACAATCAGCTGACTCATGATATGATGGGTGATGTTTGGATAGATGACAACAGGCCACTTAGAAGAACTGCTTGGTGAAGCGACTCTTTCAGCAAGTTTATATCCTGACATTTCTTAGATATATCTCCACTGCATATATCAAGTACGTTTTGTAAACAAGATGTTAGAAGTATTTGTTAGAATATGAGAACCATGACAATCATATAAATTAACAAAACATGTATTCACATATGCGGAAGCGTAGGAACGATTATAACACATAATAGATTAACATAAATTAAATAGGAACGTACCTTTTGCACTTCAATAAATCATGAACAATATGAAGAACCCTAATAAGGGTTTATATGGATCAATGATTAACCCCTTACCGTTTTGTTAATCGATCCCTTGATAATTACTATAACGAGTAATCACCTCGTTCTTGTACACACGAACTAAACCATATCAAGTTTATGCTAGTAAAAAACACAAGTAAAGAATTTTGATGAACAAAATTCGATCCCACAACCCTAAAAGGGTGTACGATCGTTTATGGAACAAAGAAGAAAAGAAAAACACTTTAGGGTTTAGTGTGTGCAAGAGATTAGCCAAAACCTTGAACCCTTGATGTGTTTATATACTAATTGTAATCTTGGTGGACAAGTTAGGGCAAGGGATGCCCCTTGGGTTGGGTTGGCCGGCCATACCTCTCCAAGAGGGTATTCCGGAACCTTCTTGTCATCCAATTTACAATCTAGTCCTTTTCTTTGCGTTTAATGATAATTAGTCCATACCGTTAACAACTAACGATCATTAGTCCTTTTCTTGTGTTCAAATAATAAATATATATACATAACATTTAATATACATTAATTATTTACTTCTTGATACTCATTCGTAAAGTGTGCAATCCCGAGGTCTCGAGTTCGATTCTAGTCATACGAATATTAATATTTATCCAAAACTCCAACAGCTCCCACTTGGATATCTATTAATAGCGTAATGACATTGGTTAGCGTCTAGCAACACGCCAATGCCCCTACACCAACTCGAGCTAGGTTTCCTGGAAAAACCCTTTAATGATTCATCATTATTATTATCCTTTTGTTACTAATACCACGTTAATAAAGATATGGATCTCAGTCATTCTTTAATTAACAATTCTGTTTCTCGTTGTTTATGATTGAGCAAGATTACCAAAACATCTGAACGTATTCCAGATAGACTTTGGGCGTGCGCACGCAAACACCTTGTCAACCCTACGAGGGGCCCAGCAGTATTAAATTTCAAAACAAATTTGAAGGAACAAATTCTTTCTTGACTACAAGAATAACCCATAGACTTTGCAACATTTCTGAAAACAATCCTTATAACTCCCAGTTACGGTAAGCGGTAAATTGCTTCACAGAAATGCACTACATCTATGACACTTATCTGGTATCTCAAGTCTGAGGATAACTAAATTTATGATTTACTTACTGACAAGATCCACAAAGTAAAATCATGTAGTTGGGATAAGTCCTATATCAATTCATTGAATATCATGTGAAATTGGTATGTCTACGCATCAATATACTTTCAAGTATATTCTAACCAATACTCAGATTTGTCTTAGTTTAATGATATTCCCATATCATCAATTGACAATGGACAATTTAGAATAACATAAGTTATTCATGGATTTAAACATGCAAATATAGGACACAATTTATTATTAATGAAAACAAACGTACTAAGTACTTTAATTCATTATAAATAATAATTGTTTAATGTCCTTTATCCAAATACTAAATAGATCAATGCATGATAATTCTAGTTAATGAATTTTGTCTCAAGTAATGACTTGTTGACAACTATGCCTCAAGTACTGACAATCATACTTGTTGACAAGGCATTTATTTCAACTAACTTTGATCTATAATAATTTTGAGAATACTTATTTCAAGAATTTAATTAACAAAATTCTTTTATGTGTGTATCCAACTATCTTGATATAGTCACACAATACTTCATAAATGATGTGATATCCTCAACCATCAATTTATGACAATCAAACTTTCAAACGTTTTAAAGTTTAAAGTATTCTAATTCTTTAATGTATAATGCAACTATGCTCTTAGTAGAGCACAACTAGTTCACATGGCCATTAACAAGGATAAAATCCTACCATGACTAGTTATTGAGTGTCATCTCAATCAAACCAGCATCATTGTATAAAACTACAATATGCTTTTTAACTATTCCGTAAACTTAATATCCATTGTGTATTTCGATGCCTTCCAATCTTTCAAGATTTGTTGGCTATAACAATTACGCAATAATTTTTGCCATATTGTTTATACTTAGAATTTAGGAACAATTCCAGGTCGAGGATAGTGTATTCTAAGTCCAAACATATTCCATCAGAATATTCATTACACAAGTTATCTAATAACCTTTTATTGGATATCAAATATTGTCAAATCATTTAGCATTTAAGCATGATACAACAATAATATGATGTACATGAAAAATTCAAATCCTCCAGTCAGACTTAGATTTCATTCATATTCTATCTTTTCAAATATCTATATTCATTTAGTATTTCAAAATGATATATCATATTCTATTAGATTTATTTACCGCACAACAATAATATGATGTACATGAAAAATTCAAATCCTCCAGTCAGACTTAGATTTCATTCATGTTCTATCTTTTCAAATATCTATATTCATTTAGTATTTCAAAATGATATATCATATTCTATTAGATTTATTTACCGCACATGTTTATTAAATAATAAACTTTTGTTCCAAGGTTGTATGTTTTATTTTCTAAATCTTATAAGTAAAGTTTTATTCCAAACTAAGACTTAACATTTTACTTATATGGAATGTTACTTCAACATATATGATTTAGTAAATCAAACATAATACTCCCACTAGCTTTCAGAAATACTTAGAAATTATCTTATTTCAATTATAAATCAAAACATGGATTTAATAATTAAACATAAGAGTAATCTCCTAGATGCATGCATTTATCCATTCATGGATTATTGCACTTTGTATACTTCCAAAGATTTATTTGAATTCATAAACTCCTTTTGATTACTTATCGTCCTCGCTCAAGTAATCATTAAAGAAAGAGTTTGATATTCATTGTCAATTTCATACTTATGAAAACAAGTATGACAATTACCATCTTTGTAACTTTAATGTACTTATGAAAGAGTATTCAATCATAGTTAATTGCTTAAGTATGATTAATAATCTTGTCATAAGTCATGCATTAAAATATGTATACAATTTTGTCCATATGATTTTTATACAAAGATTTAAACCATTAAGGTTACATAATCTTTGAATAAACTCATCTCCATTCTCTAACTATTAAGATAAACCAAATTTTCAAAATTTTATTATCTTTATGAACAACATCTATAACATTCATAGTATGAGTGATTTTACCCAATTCATTATTTGGTAATACTTCATCATATAATCCTCAGCATACTAAACATGATATCCAAGTGGATCTATGAATGAGAATTCCATCATCTTGAGGTTTATCATTTACATGTTAAGCCTCATCATGATTTTGACTAGTGTGTTTTTCGAAGATTATGTATTTTGTAATAAACTCCCACTTGCTTTTAGTAATATATAGACTATCTATAAATACTTAGCAATTTAGAGCAACAATCCAATTTTTTTCTTTTTGGATATTACAAATACATATTGATAGTTCCTGACCTTCTTTTGTTAATAACCTACACATAAGTAGCTTTAACAAATTCAGAACTTTATTTCAAGACTTAATGTGATTCATCACATTTCATAATGTCTTATTAATCTTCTAGGAGTTTAATTGAGTATATTTAATCCATACTCAATTCTTTAACCTTGATAATTTCCGGAAGAAAAGAAGTCATAGTTATCTTTAATCAAACAATACCAATAGAGTTTGATCCTCCACACCACAAACTTGTAGTATTCATTAGGACTAATATTGTTAGATATTCTAACAATCTGAAAGATAACCATATTTCTTTTGGCATATCTATTTACCAACTAAATCAACTTATTGGTGAAATAGAATTTCCAAACCCCTTGCATGCTTTATAACACAAGTACTTATTAATAAAGTCACTTCATGTCCATGCCTCGACAAGAAAACATAAACTGTTATAATTCCACTATACGTTATAAGTCATTGATCAATCTCAATGACTTCTTGTAAATGTCTTAATAAATAAGACACAACAAGTTAACGTCTTACTTTATTATAATAAGTCTTGTAAGACTTCATGTTTATAAGAAGATATAAACATGTATAACTAAAGTATTCTCGAACACCACAATATGGTTTCAATATTAATTTCAAGTTAATTTTCTTTACTTCATTTATTTATGTCATTCCAAAATACATAATTATCGTAGTAGTATTATATTACTTCATGCATTTATGTTATTCCAATAATACACAAATGTTAAAGTTGAAGTAGTCTTGTTATCACATTGACACATGTTCTAATAAGTATCTAATTTAGAAACTATAAATTTTCCATGTGTGGTCTCACGCACACTTGGAAATTTACCTTGTCATTAACTTTGGTCCAGGTCTCACGCATACCCAAAATTAACTCTAAGTGTTTCTTAGAATAGATATGTTCAATCATACAAGAACTAGAATCTCTTACCTTGCAGTTAAGAGAATCTACCAAATCATATTGCTATATGTTATACCTTGCACACAATAAAGATTTCTCCCACTTGTGCATGGAACAACATCATGTACCACATAAACAACACTACACGCGTTTGTTAATGTGATCAATATGATTGTGTCATTAGCATAACTTAGTAGATATAGAGTTACTTAATTAATCAAGGAAACGCACATGACTATCCTTGAAAATATTAATATCTATATTAGGAAAGCAATTATCTTGAGACATTAAAAAGATAACCCGAGTCACTTTCAAGACAATAAGTCTTGTAACTCCCACTGAATTAGAGAACATTACAATAATCCCTTATTCAGTAATAAGAACACAATACTCCCACTGGATTTGACAACATTGTAATTGTTTCAATAACCAGTGAAAGAATAATGGTGTTGCTATTCACTTTCCTACATCTTTGAGAAAACCCATTCGTAACAATTAATCAGGTACTAAAAGAATGTATTCTACTACATATATGACGGGCTATCCACATATAGACTAAATGTGATTCATCACATTCCAAACTATTAACTTGAAAAATTGGCATGCAATTTCTTCCTTAATAGGTCTACAATTCCAACAATTGTATGTAGTACCTTCAAATGGTCAAAACAAAACAACTAGATAAAATCTACTAGTTTGTCTTTTACCATCTTGCGGTAATTAGCCTAGCTTCTAATTTATAACTCATACAATGCGCAATAATTTTAACTATTAAAGTTGCTATGAGTTATGTATTTAGAATTTAGACAATTCTAATTTTCCTATTATACCTTTGTCATTCATGACAAGGCCTAGGATAAAGTCTCACACTTCTCCATATGGAAAGAAGACTTGTTTTATTCTTTTAGTAAAATTGATTCTATCCAAAACCCATACAGGTGTAGATCAATTTACTTGATAAAAGAATAACTTATGTTTACGGTCCAATGTTGCATTAATACATTTAAAGAATTTACAAAATTCAATTTTAGTATTTTCGATAATTACTCTTTAAGAAAATAAAATACCCATTGGTAAATATTCATATTAACCATAGTATTTTCTTAAAGCTAGGATCCTAATTGTCATAGTACCATTACATCAGTTGATCTGCTAGTAATGATAGTATTCAACTAGGTAATCTGTCGAACAATATTTGGCAAACAATTTTCCAATTCCTAGATCATTATGGGATTTACATCAAATTGATTCATCAATTTGCAATGTAAGCATGTTTCATCCCATCTCATGCCTTAAGCTCTAGGTCTCACGCATCAGCTTAATTAAGTTGTCTAACTTAGAAACTGTAAATTCATCCATGTGTGGTCTCACGCACACTCGGAAATTTACCTTGTCATTAATTTTGGTCCAGGTCTCACGCATACCCAAAATTAACTTCAAGTGTTCCTTATAGTTAGATGGCATGTAACTTAAATTATAGGGTATTTAGTTTGATGTGTAATCAAAACATGTATAAAGATGCATGCACTCATCTTTATAGCATAAATTTTCAAAACAATTTTATTTACCAATTAGTTAAGAGTAAACCAAAACTATGTACTTGAGGTATTGGGTTCACCAATTAAAGAAGTACCAACAATTATCGTCCACATATCCTACTCTTACATGTTATTCGGATATTTGCCACAAAAGTGGCGCGTGGAATTGAGGTAAATCACCCTTAAGATGATAGTGTACGTAAATAGTGATATAGGTATGTCGCAGTTGACGCACAAGCGGGCCCGGAGAGCCGGTAGGAGCGAATCTCTTAAAAAACCCCTCTCCAGATAAACCCACCACACAGTTTGTCAACTTGGTCCGCCTTTCACACACTATTGTACAAAAACATCAATCAAGCAAAAGTTTATGATCTTAATCTTAAAAAATTAAGTGACAAAGTTTAGATCTTGCTAGTCTCGCCTGGGAGCTGATTACCGTGCGAATCGGACCACTAGCGGCACATAAGACTCTGCAAGATCCTTACTTTATTACTTTATGTTTCACCGTTATTAGTCCACTTTAATTTTCTTTGAAAATTACCCTTTTATTGCTTACTTTAACATATCACATATAAAAAAAACAATAAACAAGTAATTTAAAAGAAAACAACAATTAACTAATAAGAAAAACAATTAATTGTTAGTGAAACATCTAGCCACATGCAACCTTTTAAACAATCCTGAATAAAATCAATATCTAGATGTCAAGTATGCATATGGTTTAACTAAGACTTTCACCATGCACAGGTGAGCCACATGCATTGACAAAGTCAATTGCGTAAGTCATAGTAAACATATACCAAATTGCACATTAATTGATTTTAATATATAATTGGAGTCTTCCCCAATTTTTAGAATTATCTAATTATTACATGTGTAAAACAAGTTCTAACAATTAAACAATTAATCCAATCCATGACTAACATGCATGTTTCGTCATGGATTCATGCATAACAATTACTACATAGTTCACATAAACACGTTGCAAACCTAGGGTTTCTAATCCAATTAATTAAAAAATTAAACCACAAACCCTAATTAGGGTTTATGGAAATCGTACCCCCAAATATAGGGTTAGGGTTTCGTAATTTTTTTTATTTTAAAACCTAGATCCATGGAACATGTCTATCTCAAACAATTATTAATTAGGTCACAAGATACGTTCAATTAACACATAAATCTTGTTAACAACCTAGGGTTACTAATCCACTTAATATTGAATCCACAAACCCTAATTTGGATAAAGGAGTGATCGACCCCCCCCCCCAAATTTAGGGTTTCAAAATTTAACAAGCCCTAGATCTCAAAACAATCTTAACATGTATCTAAAACATTAAAGATCCGATTTTTATGTGTTTTATGTAATCAATTACATGTTATAGCAAGCTCGTGATACCACTGTTAGAATATGAGAACCATGACAATCATATAAATTAACAAAACATGTATTCACATATGCGGAAGCGTAGGAACGATTATAACACATAATAGATTAACATAAATTAAATAGAAACGTACCTTTTGCACTTCAATAAATCATGAACAATATGAAGAACCCTAATAAGGGTTTATATGGATCAATGATTAACCCCTTACCATTTTGTTAATCGATCCCTTGATAATTACTATAATGAGTAATCACCTCGTTCTTGTACACACGAACTAAACCATATCAAGTTTATGCTAGTAAAAAACACAAGTAAAGAATTTTGATGAACAAAATTCGATCCCACAACCCTAAAAGGGTGTACGATCGTTTATGGAACAAAGAAGAAAAGAAAAACACTTTAGGGTTTAGTGTGTGCAAGAGATTAGCCAAAACCTTGAACCCTTGATGTGTTTATATACTAATTGTAATCTTGGTGGACAAGTTAGGGCAAGGGATGCCCCTTGGGTTGGGTTGGCCGGCCATACCTCTCCAAGAGGGTATTCCGGAACCTTCTTGTCATCCAATTTACAATCTAGTCCTTTTCTTTGCGTTTAATGATAATTAGTCCATACCGTTAACAACTAACGATCATTAGTCCTTTTCTTGTGTTCAAATAATAAATATGTATACATAACATTTAATATACATTAATTATTTACTTCTTGATACTCATTCGTAAAGTGTGCAATCCCGAGGTCTCGAGTTCGATTCTAGTCATACGAATATTAATATTTATCCAAAACTCCAACAGTATTAACAATGAAACTAGTGTGGACGGTGGATACTAATAAAAGTTACTCCAACGTATCAATAACATGGTCACGATCTGCAAGAAACTGTTGCAACTATAACAAGAAAAGAGAAAAGTTAACAATGTGGATTACATGCAATGGCATTAATTACAAAATCACATTGTTACATTATTATTAGTTTATCACTACCTTGGAATTATTTTCTTCTTGTTTCAGCTAGTTCGACTCTTGTACCAACTTTTCCATTTGGCTTTCTTTCATGTGCAAATGCTTTCCGGGTCAAAGATTCCTTTTCTATCTTTTCTTTAGCTGCTAACTCTTTTTCTTTAGAAGCAGTAGTCAATCTAGTCTCTAAGACCAAGAGTAGTGGGGCGTTGAAGTGGGCTTAGTTGCCCTTTCAACGCCCGTTGGACCACCCCCATCAACCGTTGAATCCCGTTGAAAACCAAAAAAATCAACGCCCGTTGATTGAACAACGGGCGTTTCTTTATTTGCTACTGATAAAGTTAACTCTCTCTCATGTTTTAAAGTCAATAAAGCAACAAGTTAAAGCACTGACAAGTTAAAACACTGACAAAGTTAACTCTCTCTCATGCTATATTATATATATATATATATATATATATATATATATATATATATATATATATATATATATATATATATATATATATATATATATATATTTGTTCTCGTTCAACGCCCCAACCCATTACCCCCAATTTTGCTTCAACGCCCTTCTTCTCTCACTGCCAAGTGTCAACATTTGCCCCAACCCACACCCAAAAATTCCAACACCACTACTCTTCGTCTAAGGCTCTGTGCACCTAAATAAGAAAAATGTATGTGTAATTAGCACCCGACATTTCAATGCAAGTACTAATCGAAAGTTGTAAATACATATAGTAGTACCTCCGTCAAGTACTGCAACAGAAATACCTTCTTTATTCAACACTCCTGACACACGTGATTGAAGCTCCTTAACTTCAGTAAATAAGACCTCCTTTGGGCATATATTTAGCATGCTGCAGTGTAGAAGCTAGATTAAAACACCTTTAACGAAAACTAGCAAAAATACATATATTTAATGAATTAATATTCGTCGACTATCTTGTCAAATTTTAGTTAAAAATGAACAACCGTGTCATTTGTTTCCTTTGCACGCTGCTGCGCCTGTTTAAGTTCGTCCACTTTGCAAGAATATCTATACCACTAGTAGCAGCTTCTTCTTTCGCTTGTCCTGCAACTTTCTCTTCACATTCTACTTCTCGCATTAGCTTCGTAAGTTTATCCAGTGTAGAATCCATGGTTTTCTGCATAAAACCAAATATTATTAGACAATCACCTAAAGCAACCCCAATTATCACTCACACACACACACACACACACACACACAAAAAGAACTAAATAAGTGATTTTTTTTTGGGAAAGGTAAATTTTATAAGCACCAAAAAGAATAAACATAAACCGATCCATGTCAAACCATGAACAAACTCATGGAGCATAGATGGGCGGAATACTGACACAAAACCAACCCTAGGGGTGTTCAGAATTCGGGTAATACACTAATACCCACGGGAACCGAAAACCTAAATCGAATCGAATTCGTCAAAACCGAATCGCACCTAATTAGATATTAGGTTTTCGGTTTGGATGTGGTTTTGGCAATCTAAACCAAAAACCGAATCGAAAAGCGAATTCTTATAAATATATATATATATATATATATATATATTTTTTATATATTTATATACATAAAATGACAATTAAAACTCTTTTATTGTATAAATAAAACATTTTTTAAGTTTGATTTTTTTTATTGCTAAAAATCTATATAAATAAATAATTAATTAATTAAAATTAAGTAATTCGGGTTATTCGGTTCGGTTTTCAGTTATTCGGTTCGGTTTGATCAAATTTGAATTCGGTTCGGTTCGGTTTTAGATTTTACCAAGAAAAAAAATTTAGCCAAACTAACCAAACCGAATAAACCGAACAAACTGATAACCAAACCTATGAACACCCCACCAATTAACCTATACTAGAGCTATACTATATATAACAACTCTACCAAAACTATTAAAAACAAAACACTGTTTGGACAATCCCAAAACAGTTGCCAAATATGAGATGCCAAAAACTACTAAAACAAAACAAAACGTCCCAAGTCCAAAACATACCGGGCCTTTAGTTTAGCAAGCTAGCAAAAGGCTAAACACTCATAAGAAGCCCACTTATAGAAGCAAATCTTCAGTATAGGATGTTCCAGCAATGAGATAGCATATAAACCGAGCACCAAGCCATCTTCAATATACTAAATAAGTGATAATAGCACCAAAATGTTATGCTACCCCCCCCCCCCCCCCCCCCCTCTTTTTAACTTCATACTCAACAAATTTTTTTCACTTTTGAATATATGTCCCATAAGGCCTTAAACCACCAAACACCTTGTTTGTAAAGATGTAGTTGAAGTGAGGGTACAAAAAGTTGACACTTTTTTTACCTTTGGATATTGTAAGACCTTTTTGTTTCATTTCTAATAGAGTAAATTTGTCATTCACTTTGTACTCAGATATAAAATCATTCACTTCGTAAGAATTATCATTTGTAGAGTTATTTATACAATATCATTGGTACCCTGGCCTTGTTGCGTGAGAAGCTCACCAACCAAATGGTTTTGGGTTCAAGTCCTGCTTAAGACATGTGAGATAGTTTATGGTTATATAATGTAAGATAATTAGCTGCCGTTTTAAAAAAAGAAGAAAAAAAATTATACAATATCATTCAAATAACTATGAGTGTTGCTTTGTAATTGCATGTCTCCTTTGGTCATATTTACTCGGAGAATCTTTTTCTAAAGTGATGATGAGGTAGGTAGATAATGAATTTTATGAAAAGACAAAAAAAAGTAAAAAAACAACCAAAGACTTTCTTAACACGGTTTGTCACACGGGATGTACGTACATCGAGTATATTGTTAGATCATTTTCCATCAGAAAATTAACGATAAAGTTATGAGCGTCATATTTCTTAGTTGTATGAATTATCATTTGTGGATTTGTTTGTGACTCAACAATTATATTGTATCGTTAATGCGAAAAAACAAATATGATCCCCATGCACATACCTTACAACTATAGTTTAACTTACCATATTCAAACTTACAAACTCAATATCCTTGATTACAAATTCCATTCTCTCTGTTTGTATTCAGTTTTTTTAATAGATAGATAGATAGGAGACGATAAGGAGTTTGTTGATAACTCCAGAAATCGACCTATTTCATTCATGTCATAGTACACTTCATATTTCATTTTATGTGATCATAAGCTTTTTATTTCATTTCATGTAATGAATGCTTGTGCTTCGATCATCTACCATAGAAAAAGAAAGTTGATCGAGGGGCAGTAGCTTGATGAGATGCAATGTGAATATGTAAGAAAGTGTAAATTATCATAAAAAATCAAAATAACCTAGTGCTTTCATCGTTTTACATATAATATGTATATTTTGTGTATCGACTCATTCCATTGAATTTGTCAGGTGTCTCCTTCTTAGACTTATTTAAGTTCACATTTAGGTATATTAAACATTTTTCTCGTAAAATCTCAATAGCGAGTGATCTAAAATGATTGAGTGTAGCTTGGGCGTTAATGTTGGTAGGTGTGCAATTTTAAGTTCACGTTTAGGCATATTAAACATTATTCACTTTATGATTCAAAGTCAAATAAAATATTAGCACGAAATTTCCAGGAAATGATGATGAAAGTAATTTAGTTGCTTTACGAAATTACCAGGAAATGATCAGATGAAAGTTATTTAGTTGCTTTACGAAATTTCCAGGAAATGATGATGAAAGTAATTTAGTTGCCTTTACGAAATTACCAGGAAAGAGACACGAACTTTGGATGTCAATATCAAAGTCATGCATGAATTATTGGCCTCATTATATTGTATCTATATAGAGTGATAAGTAGCTAGAGTCTGAGCAACAAATGTAACCTCCCTTGATCACTTTCTTCCATAGCAACTAAAACTGATTCATTCTAGTTTGCAAGAGTACGTAGATCAGTAACCTCACAAATTTCACTTTCCAAACGAAAAATGGATCCATCCTCTTCATCTTCATCCAATAAGAGAAAAAGGGATCTGGATTGTTACGATGAACCACAATATAAAAGGCCCATGTATGACGTGTTTCTAAATTACGCGTCTGAAGATATTGGCAAACGCTTCGCAAGCCACCTTAAGCGAGACCTAATAGGCAGCGGGTTTTCCATATCTGACCATACCATGCTCCCTTTAGGTCAAGACGAGAGTTCTGAGCTGTTGAAAGCTATCGAGGATTCAGAGATCTATCTTCTTGTATTTTCTGATAAATACGCGTCTTCGGTAAGGTGCCTTGAAGAGTTTACCCTCATAATGGAATCCTATCATAAGTACAAACACAGAAAAGTTCTTCCTGTATTTTTCAATGTCGAACCAACTGATGTAAAAAATCAACAAGGTCCTTTCCTTGATGCTTTCAAAGATCACAAGACCAAGGTCGATCCCAACAAAGTTCAGAACTGGAGACAAGCCTTAAGAGAAGCTGGTCATTTGTCTGGTCTAAACATGAAAGATTGGTAAACTTCAAACATTATACTAGATTTTTGTTAACAATTTTTATCACCTATTAGTTGGCTTAACTCTTAATTTTCCTGAAATTAGTTATTTTATATATGTTTTTTATATTAAATACTAGTATATAAATTATGTGTTAATTAGATCCGAAGCTATAAATAGGATAAAAAATATTACGTACTATGGATATTTAACCCCAAAATAATCATATATCATTTTATTAATAGTATAAATTTACTTTGATAAGTTCAAGCATTAAGATGATACAAAAAACATACAAGTACTAATATATAGTACTCTGTACTCGTAACATGCAAGTAATAATATATTTGTACAATATATTTGTTAAGTAATCCTGGTTAAACAAATCAATTTCATGCAAAGGATGTGTTAATTAAGCATCTTAATTACACACATGAGGTCGGTAATGAATCTTTCTTTTGAATTTGGCAGGCCGGACGAAGAGTGGTTCATACAGGAAATTGAAAAGCATGCCAGAAAAATGCAGAATCCGCAACAACTATGTGATGTAGAGCACTCTGTTGGGATAGATTCACGGGCACGGGATATAATTTCAGCATTAAGGTTAAGTGACCCAGCTTTTACCATGGTTGCAGTTCTTGGATTTAGTGGGTCAGGTAAAACGACTATTGCCAAAGCTGTGTATGACAGAATTGCTGCAGATTTCAGTGTCAGCTGTTTTATCCAGGATATCAATAGTTACGTAGACAGGGGTCCAAATTGGAAAGTTGATTTGCAGAAGGATGTCATTTCTTGTCTAACCAGAAATGATAAGTTTGTAGCTAGTCATAACGATGGAGCTGCAAAGATAAAGAAGTTGATAAGTGGTCAAAAGCTTTTCTTGGTACTTGATGATGTTTATACATTTGAGCAGTTGCAAGCATTAAGTATTCCTTCTGCCTCCTTCCATTGTGAAAGTAGAATAATTGTGACCACAAGAAATAAGCAGTCGCTTAGTAACCTACAACGCACTTCGTACAACATAGAATTGTTGGACACAAGTGAGTCTTTTGAACTTTTCACTAGACTCATTGGAAAAGGCGACCCTATGGACAAGAAGTTTGTAGATGAAATAGTGCGGTGTGCTGGAGGCATTCCATTGGTTATGGAGGTCTGGAGTCGCCATTTCACAAGTTATGATAGGAATCTCTGGCCAAGCATGTTGGAGACGTTAAAAAGAATTCCTCATGAAGATACTCAAAAGAAGCTGCGAATAAGCTATGATTCACTTCCTAAAAGAGCCCAGAATTTGTTTCTGGATATTGCATGTTTCTTTCATAGAATGGACAAGGATTTAGTCGTGAAGGTTTTACAAGATGAAGACTTCTTCCCAGATTTTGAAATTCAAATTCTTGTTCATAAATTTTTGGTTAAAAACAGTGACAACAAATATGATCAGAAGTTGTTGTTGCATGATGTGATAAGGGAGATGGGACAAGAGGTGGTCCGCCAAGAAGATGAGGATAAGCCTGGAAAACGTACTAGATTGATGGGTTATAGGGACGTGGTTCGTGTACTGGAAGATTGTTCGGTAAAGCATCTCCAAGTTTATGACTAGTTACTTAATATAATACATAGTACGTAGTTCACTGAAACTAACTATAACTCTCTCCTCCGTTGTTTACCAGGGAACAGATTCGGTTAGAAGCATTCAACATTCAGTTAGTAGCATTATTCAACATTCAGTTAGTGTGGTGTCGGTCAGCTCTGAGAGGGTAACTGTTCAATTAGAGGCATTTAAAAAGATGAGTAATCTGAGATTCATTAAGTTGGGTGATTATAAGCTAGAATGGTCGTGTTCTTCAAATGATGACATGCCAGCTTGCTTCTCTTTCAAACATTTGAAATACTTGGAATGGGAACAGTTCCCTTGCAAAAGTCTTGACAACATTGATATGGGCAACGTGGTGGTTATTAAATTGCATAATAGCAAACTGGAAAAACTTTGGGATGGAGCAAAGGTATGATCATGCATGTCTTTTCATTCCTATGTGGTTTATTTTATACGCTTGTTGTGCAGTTACATACTTATTTGAGTGTCTTTTTTACTTTTCTTTAATTGTTTATTAATGAGAATTACTTAGGTAGGTGGTCTTTATATACTTATGTTTTATAATGACGCATAGAAATAGAAACCTGATCACTAACTATATCTAATTAAAAAAAAAGAAAAAAAAAAACTAGCTTACATGAGACATGAAATGCGTTTGAACCTTGGAGTTATCTATTGTTGTTGACGCATACAAAATGGGTGAGCATGGGGCGGTTTTATGGTAAAACCAAAAATCGAACCGTATATTTCGGTTTTTGAAAACTACAAACCGTTTGGTGTTGGATTTTTGGTTTCGGTTTTTGACATTGAATCGGTTTGGTTTCGGTTTTTATTCGGTTTTTTCTTACCCGAAAACAAGCAAGTTTTGATCTTATATAAAGTTTACGATTCCTAGTTTTCAAACAAAAATATTTAAACAAATATCAATAATAGCATAATATCCAGCAATCCAAAACTTCGAAAAAACATACGAAACAACCAAACATGGATCTAAAATATAAAATGCATTACTTTGCGGCTTTGCACTTTTCGCTCGCAAAAACATTCAAAGAAAACTATTGCTCGAAAACAAAGATATATAATATATATAAATATAACAAATTTGAAAGTATAGATAATAAACAACACTTTCGCTTTTTTTAATAGATAAAGTTGTATACTCAAATCTTTAAAATTAAATAGCAAATCTCTTATATAGATAAAAGTATATAAAAATATATTTAAAGGTGGGGCGGGGCGGTTTTCTCGGTTCGGTTTTTCTTATGAAACCAAAAACCGCCCAAAACATTCGGTTTTTATAAAATTCAAAACCACCACCATCGGTTTGTCAAATGGGGCGGTTTTTTCTGTTCGACTTTTTCGATTTTTTTGTTTCGATTCGATTTTTCGGTTTTTGTGCTCACCCCTACAAAATCTTTACCATCCGTTAAGTTTTCAAAGTTTAATGAATTGTAACAGTGTATAATGTTTCTGATTGATAATCTTTTATTCATTTGTTACGTGTTTTATAAATATTAAATTACAGTCCCAAATCAAAAAATTACGCAAATTGAAAATAACTTTATAACATAGATATATATTTAAGAAACGTAATTATAAAGTTTAACTAGTATATACCCGTGTAACAGTTTGAGTATAATAAATCATGGAATTGAGGAATTCTAATAATCATAAAGATTTAAAGTTATTAAAAAAACATTAAAAGAGATTGGTTATTAAGACACCCTAAAACACCATTTGTACCTCTTAGTTTTTTCATTTTTTATTTTTTATTTTTATAATTTTATTTTTATTACTCCCTCCGTCCCTAAATAAATGTCCACTTGGACTTTTTGCGGTCTTTATTATTCAACTTTGACCATAAATATTTTTGTTTGTGTTATATAATACTTTATGTAAAATATATGAATGGATTGAGTTTTAAAAGTATTTTCATTGGTATAATTTTCATCGTGTATTATATAACACAAACAAAAATATTTATGGTCAAAGTTGAATAATAAAGACCGCAAAAAGTCCAAGTGGACATTTATTTAGGGACGGAGGGAGTATAAAACTACAAAACTGAAAGTTCGTAATATAAAATATAAAGTTTAACAAGTCAAAATATTAAACTGATAAAAAATACGAAACAGAAACAGAAAAAAAATTGTATTCTACTGTTAACAGGGAAGTTAAAAGAGAATTTTGTGTACTTTTTTTATCACTTTTTTGTGGGTTAAGAGGGGTATCGATAATGGTACAAAACCTTAAAATATTACGGAGTACTTTTCAATTTTCTAGATGGGTAAAGTTATAAGTACCCCTGTTTTTTTCCGGTTTTAATATTATTATTATTTTTTATAATTTTGTTTATATTATAAAACTATGAAATAGAAAGTGTGAAATAAAAATATAAAGTTTAACCAATCAAAAGTATTAAACTAAAAAAAGATATGAAACAGAACTGATAAAAAACTATGTTATACATCAAACAAATGAAGAAAAAAAAAAAAGAATATTTTGAATTTTTTATATTTTTCTGATGGGCCAAAAAGGATACAACATACCCCTTTGTATATATTACAACCAAACAAATGAAAAAAAAAATAAAAAAATAGAAAGAATATTTTGAATTTTTTTATATTTTTCTGATGGGCCAAAAAGGATACAACATATCCCTTTGTATATATTACAACCTAGAGGGATCCATTTGTCCCTTACTTGTAATCATTACTCTTTACAACCGGTTTTTTTTTTTTTTTTTTTTTTTTTTTTTTTTTTTTTTTTTTTTTTTTTAATCTATACAAACTAGGATGTTACTTTTTTATTTTCAGTCCTTCGGTAACTAGAATAAGGGTGCTCAACCTGAAAATTAAGATATTCAAAAGGGAATGAATTATACATTTTTAGTCATTGACTAAGGGCATCTAAGTAAGATTAAGACATTTAATCGGCCAACATAATTCACAAAACTATTAGTGACTTAGATAAAATATGTCAATAAATTACTCTAGTATTCAATTCTTAGGTAAAAAATGGTTAGTTTTATTATAAAGGAGATTTATGCAAAACCGATTATAAAAAAAAGTGTTAACTACATTTTTGATTTTTTTTACCGGGTATTTCAATTTTAGTTCAATTTTTTTAAGGGTTTCAGTTTTGTTCAGAAGCGAAACACCCATTTCGAGTTTGGTTCAAATTTACTAATGTCGTCAGTTTTACTTTCATTGAATGGTAAATGTGAGGGTGTATTTTGTTTTTTCATATTTATATTAGAAAAAAAGTAAACATCTACCAAAAACATAACACAATCTATATTTTTTTTTCTCGCTTTTTTCTCATTACCCGCCCCACAACACATTTAGAAAACCAAATAAATTATGTACTTGCATCCTTAGTATGTGTGAGATCTGGCCCATCACCTCCATTGTTGGCCATCTCTACAGTCCGCCATCTCAACCCATTATATCCGGCGCCACCTCCGCCATCTTCTCAGCCGTAACTTTTTATGGGCTAATTTGGGCAATTTTGTAGAAGATTTGGGCACATTAAGTCTCATCATTTTTTTTAAATGAGCATTTATTGCCCATTTAAAAGTTAAATGGGCATCAACGGTCACATATTCTTTTACAATAGGGGAACATTATAAAAAATTTATTGATATAATATATTTAATTTTTTAAATATAAATGAAATGTTATGTTTGAGAAAATTATTTCGTCGTTTTAGGTCTTTTATAAAGCGATTCATATAACATGTACTCGTTTGGCCCGTACCCGTCTAGCCCGTGCCCGCCTGGCCCGCGCATTTTGACACCTCTAAATTGGACTGACATTTGGAGTACCCGTTAAGCCACAAGGACAATAAATGTAGTTAACTCTAAAAGAACATTAAACCGTATCATTTCAAAATAATTAATAAAAAATGCCGATAAAAATAACAAAATTGATGAATATGGTGGAGGGTCCCACCGACCATCTCATTACTATTATATTTGGGGTGGGGTTATAAAGACGGGGGCTATAGTGGGTAGGGAATCTCTCTCTCTCTCTCTCTCTATCTCACTGCTCTCTCTTTTTCACTCTCTCTCACACACACACACACGCTAATCTCTCTCTCTCTCTATCTCACTGCTCTCTCTTTTTCTCTCTCTATTTTAGATCTAAAAACGTTTTTATTAACGAAATTAATTTTTTTTTCCATTTTTTTTCTGAAATATTTTTTTTTTTAATTTTTTTTAGAAAAATAATTTTTGTAGAAAAATAATTTTTTTTGTTATGACAATGTATTTTTTTTATTTTTTATTTTTTATAACTTTTACAACTTTTTTTTTAAAATTTTTTTAGAAAAATATATTTTTTTTTATTTCGAAATTAAATTTTTTTTTATAACTTTTAAAACCCATTTTTTTTTTATACTTTTACAACTTTTTTTTACCGTCCCATAAAAAGAAATGTATTTTTTTATTTCGAAATTAATTTTTTTAACAACTTACTTAAAAAAAAAATCGAAATTAAATTTTTTTTATTTCGAAATTAATTTTTTTTCCATTATTGTTAATATATATATTTTTAGTTTTTTTTTGAAAGGTGAATTTTATTTTGAAACTTTGTGTCGCGATTCGACATCGGAAGGTCTAGCTTATGTTGTCTTAACCGGGCCAAGATGTCAAGATGTGACCAACTCATCTAATATATATAAAAAAAAAAAAAAAAAAAAAAAAAAAAAAAAAAAAAAAAATAAAACCTGCAAATGATGCCAAGATGTTTTAGGCCACGTGAAGAATTAAAAAATAAAATAAAAATAAAAATAAATAAATAAAATGGCGCGTGGGTTTTTTTGAGAGTGGGGACATGACCGATCAAATCAAAAGTGTGGTGGGAATCATTGATGAGAAAAAGTACAAAAATTGAATTTAAAAAATAAAAATAAAGGTAGACTAGGGCATAGACCCGTTATTTTAACACATCCCTTATATTTGTGATTTTAGAGTTGTAAAAAGCTGAAGCATCTGGCCGTGAGTGGGTCATACTTTTTAACCAACACCGGAAATTTCACTGGTCTCGAGAATCTTGAGGAACTTAGCTTAATTAGTTGTGTAAATTTGGAAGAGTTGGATAGCTCTATTGGTTGCCTCCAAAAACTTGTTTCATTAGTTCTAAGTTATTGCACACGGCTGAAGAGGATCCCAGATCTTCCTCCAAGCATTCAAGAGTTACACGCGGAGGATTGCAATAACCTAGTGAATCTTCCTAGTGAATCTTCCTTCAAACTTTTCTGAGTTACAATTTCTGACGGAGCTTTCTTTGCGTGATTGCTGTAAACTTGGATCTGAAGGTTTCACACAAGTTACAAGACTGAGGAACCTACAATGCTTAGGAGTGGACATGTGCAATATTTCGCAAGTGTCCAGTGGAATTGGGAATTTGGTGTCATTATTGTATCTCTACCTTTCAGAAAACACATTTTCTAGTCTACCGGAGAGCTTCAGCAACCTTTCGAAACTGGAGGAACTTGTTATAATTGGGTGTTCTCAATTACAGTCGCTTCCACCTCTTCCATCGCAATTGAATTTTATAGGAGCCAACGACTGTGGGTCATTAGATGTGATGCCATTTGATTCAATGCAAAAGGCCTATACTTTTCATTCCAAAATGTTCAAGGTAAGCAACCTCTCTCCATTTGATGTGCATATATATTTTGGAATGAAGAGGCCTTTTTCATGTATTATTAAATAATATGCTTGAATTCTATACAGGAATCACTCATGAACACTAAAGGATTATTCATCGGTCTCTCAGGGAAGGAGTTACCTGAGTGGTGTACTTATCGAAGCAGTGGAAATAATGATTTATCTTTTGAGGCACCTATCCGATTTGATAGCAAAATATGTGGTGTCATCTTATGTGCTACCACAGACTATCGGCCTGTTTCAACAATACATAATAAAACGAAAGGAAAAAGTCATCGTATGGACATGTGGTATAGTTCGAATGGTACCCTGAAGGTCGTGTTTTATCCACTTAATGATAAAACAGTTGTGGTGGAAGCAGGTGACACTGTGCAACTTCAGTTTGATCGTGATATGAGTTGTGGGTTGCGTTTGGTATACGAGGATGATGTGGTAGATTCGGGATTAGTATTACCGAGTTAAATGATGAAGACGTATGCTCCTTCCCCATCCAAGATGTTATGACTTTTTCCCCAAATGGTATCTCTTATTATAAAGGTTTACAGTTGTAGTAAGTTATGTGAGTTATTTTAAAAAAAATCTCGTGTTAATTTGCTTGGTATTATAACAAAAATCTCGTGTTAAGGTTTACAGTTGTAGTAAGCTGTTATTGTGGGGCGTTCAATCGGAATGCCCACCAAGTGTTTGATGAATGTCCAATGACAGTACTAATAGATTAATATATTTGAATGTTCATGGTTCTTTTGGTTATTGTGTCTTTGTTAAAAGAATCAATGTTCTGCTGTTGTTTGATTTATAGCATATAGGTGCATCAAATTCTCGTTTCTGTATTCAAATTCAGCTGAGTTGTAGAGTGAGAAACATATATATGAACCTCTGATGCCTAAACAGGAAGCTACTAAAACAGTTCACATCGTTTCATCTGTATAACACTTGGTATGCAAAAAAGCTATTTACTTTTGTTACACTTTCTGTAGTGCTGAACTGCTGATGCAATTATGTGTTCTAAAAATGTAGCAACAGCATAACTGGGTTGATTTGATTAAAAGTAAGAGTATTAAGCTATAGTATCAAACTAATCCTGGACTGGTTAGATTTAACTGTCAGTGATACCTTTATTATGAATTGTTTGGAGTGGGTAACGGAAAATATGAAAATGAAAAAAAGTTGTTCATGGTCCTTTGCTTGCTCTCTTGTTGGAATGTGTCTTTCTATAAGTTTGAGGCATCTTGCTTAACTGGGTCACTGTGATACATTATCCAAGTTGAAAACTTTTTTTCTGGTTTGATTTCAACAACACCGTGATATATTAATGAACAACTCTTCAAGAAGCCAAGTACAAAACAGATTTTGAAGGCTAAATTACAAATAGTACATATCCTTATCACATGCTAAACAGTCTTGTTTAAGTAGCACCAAAAGAAAATCACCATGATGTACACTTTCAAAGCATCTCAAACGGGCAGCCATGTCTTTTAATACCGCAGGCTGCCTGCACCCCAAAACACTGCTTACCTCGACACCTCTTCACCTTCCTTTGGGTTGTTTTCCCTGAATGCATTTAAACAGAACACTTTCAAAGACCAAAAGATGATACATCCCTTGCACTCTTTTTAATCATGAAAGGAAAAAAAAAGCTTACCCATTGGCATCATCTTCCACTCTTGTTAATCATGATTTGTGAATGGTTCTTTCTATGAACCTTGTTGGATATTAATATCGATCAGATTGTTTGACGAGAGTACATCTACGAAGATTTTAGATTCATTGATGGTTGCCAGCAAATGAGGACCGATATTTAAACCTCTTCCGAGGGTGGTATCATGGAAATTTTCAATGCTGAGTTCTCCAAGAGTTCCATAGAGATCGCTAGTGATTTTGAGAAGTTAATGCGAGCATCTTCACCCATAAAACTCATGTGGAACAAGTCGTAGCGAAATGTTGGTTATATGGGTTCCATACTTTTAATGACATTGCAAGAAAAGTTGATATATATTTTCGTTTTATAAAGATGATGCCAAATCTGAAGAATTCAATATTCTTATTTGTCAGGATGCTGGTTGGAATTTTCTAGCCTATTTGAAGACCTTTTTATTCTAATAACAAAACCGTGTGTTAGTGTAGTTGGTGATGATATGGGCCTAATATTGCGTTGGTGATTTGTGCTATTATGGTTACTAATGTAACTTTCCTTTGTTATAAGTTACAAATTAGAGGATCATTATCTTTCTGCTAATACAGTAAACTGGGAAAGATATATTTACTATAATATTTTTTATATACACCAAGGGGCTGTTTGGTTTGTTACTACGAATCAAAATGGGTATCGGATTTGATATGGGGTAAAATAAAAATGGATATGAAAATTGAAAAAGTTTCACCAATATCGATCTGCATCACTGCTTATTGTAGATTCTATAAACACTAAAATACATGCTGGTACCCGCTTATTTTCAAAACATATATCATGGTCATGGAGGTGCACCATATATGTTTCTTACCTCCTCACACGATTAGCAACTATGTACGACAGAAATGCACTGCTTAGTTGCAGGAAGGCGTAAGCTTCAAATGTTAATGTTATGATAGTAATATATATACAAAAGTTTTGTGCTCTAAGTACAGAATCGACAATCAATCTGATTTTAAGATATATATGTTTGTAAGCAACTCTACGTGGGACATGTAAATCTGACACACGAGTTGCAAAAGATCATATACAAGGCTTCGTTCATTTCCATGTGAATGCATGAAATTTTAACACTGTCAAGTAAAAAATAAAGCATTCATAATGCTTTGATCTAGAGTCACCACATACGGTTTTGGCAATCTAATCACAATCTACCACTACAAATCTTTAACTACTTATAAAACAAAGATGATAAGCATAACAAAAAGAGCATTAGACGTTACTGATACCTTCCCCTTCGGCATGCACTTGTCGCTACCTTCCCCTTCTTGCTTCTTCCTCCTAAATTTCCTTTATTACGAGAGCTTAAACAAATTGGTGGGCAAGCTACCCCTGTGGCAAAAGTTTGACCAAAACTAACCAAATTGTCAGTTGACTTTGCATTTCCCACTTTAGTTATGTCTGCCTTTTTCAAGTCAAATCCCACATTCTTTATTCCCTCCTGCCATTGTTTGTCGAAACTTAATATATTCGGAACTAGTCTGTTAGCAGTTTGACAATGGTCATCAGCTGGTTCATTTTTCTCATTCGGGGTCTCATTTATTGACAGTTTGTGCTCTGAAGAAGTAACCAAAGTCACGGATTTACCACTTATTGTTGGTTTCTGAGTGGCAGATTGAGCATGGTCACCAGTACAGAAATTTTGCCCAAAAACGAAATTCCTATCAAGAGTCACACTGGAATCAGCTGGTTCATTTTCTCATTCGGGATCTCATTTGCTAACAATTTGTGTTCTTGAGAAACATCCAAAGTTACTGGTTTTCCACTTTCTATTGGTCTCTGAGTGGCAGATTGAACATGGTCACCAGCTCCAATTTTTAGCCCAAAAACGAAGTTCTTATCAGAGGTCACACAGGAATCAGCTGGCTCATTTGGGATCTCATCTGATAACAGTTTGTGCTCTGGAGCAGCAACCAAAGTCACCGATTTTCCAATTTCTAATGGTTTCTGAGTGGCGGCTTGATCATGGTCATAAGTAGAACAATGTAGCCCAAAACTTAAGTTCTTATCAATAACAACACAGGAATCAGCTGCTTCATTTAGGACCTCATTTGTTAACGGTGACCTTGAAGAGGCTATGATGGGTGATGTTTGGCTGGAAAACACTTCAACTAGCACGGCTTCTTGGTCAAGTGACTCTTTCAGCAACTTCACATCCTGACATTTCTTACTTATATCTCCACTGCATAAACAAGTAACATAGTGTAAACCAGATGCTCGATTCTAATATGTAGCTAATGTGGATACTAATACTTACTCTAGCATATCAACAACATTGCCACGATCTACAAGAAACTGCTGCAACTGTAACAACAAAGAAAAATAAGAATACAAGTGTGGATTAAATTCAATTGCATTACACAATTACTTTTGTTAGAATACTACCTTGGAATTATTCATTTCTTCTTGTTTCAGTCTTTCTGACTCTTCTACTAACTTTTTCATTTGACTTTCTTCGTATGCAAGTGCTTCTCGAGCCAATGTTTCTTTTTCTAGCTTTTCTTTCTCTGCTGATTCCTTTTCTTTCAAAGCTGATGCAAGTCTCTTACCATGACCAAATCCATCGTCGAAGCCAGGGTTTTCTGCATAAACTCAAATATTATAGAACAATCGATCTATTACCACAAAATAGAATCACATAAGCGGAAAAGTATTTTTCTGGTAGGTGATGTGTACATCAGTTTTTATATGTTACACTTACACCACCAAGTTATTAAAGATGCAATCAAGTGATGGTTATATGGCCGAAAACTAAGGTTGGTGACTTGGTGTTACACATTACAAAGATATGCTACTGGTCTTTTATCTTCATTACAGTAATATGCAGGGTAGAATGGCAATGTTACTGTCAACAAAAAAAAAAAAAAAATCGTACCACGGGTCAATTTACCAAAGGGTCACTTGCATAGTTACATACATGGGTAAATGAATACAACTTCGTTACATAAATGGTAAAAAGGGTCAAATTTAACAGTTCATTTAAACATACAATTACATTCTGGCACAATAAACGGTAAAATAAAATAGGGTGAAGGCTGAAAACACGCAACATAGTTATTCAAAAGACACGATGTACGCAACAAACTTTTAAAATTACCATTGTACGCAATTTACTTTCAAATTTGGTGCAATGTACGCAATATGACCTGGAACCAGCAGGTTACCAGGTTTCAAACTTTGAAAATTGACAGGAATGGTCCCTGTGGCTTGCGTTGACTTTCACCGGTCATCCCTTGACTTTTTTATCACTTAGAGAAGTTACAGTAATGGTCCTTATGGTCCCTGTGGCTTCCATTTTTGTCCCTTTTTTACGTTTTCGTCCGTTTTTATACGTTTTCGTTCATTTTTATACATTTTCATTCGTTTTTATCCGTTTTCGTCCGTTTTTATACGTTTTCGTCCGTTTTTTTTAATGTTTTCGTTCGTTTTTATACATCATCATCCTTTTTTAACGTTTTCGTCCGTTTTTTACGTTTTCTTCCGTTTTTATACGTTTTCGTTCGTTTTTATACATCTTCATCCGTTTTTTAACGTTTTCGTCCGTTTTTTTACGTTTTCGTTCGTTTTTATACATCTTCATCCGTTTTTTAACGTTTTCGTCCGTTTTGATACATTTTCGTTCATTTTTATACATTTTTATCTGTTTTCGTCCGTTTTTAAACGTTTTCGTCCGTTTTTTTATGTTTTTGTTCGTTTTTATACGTTTTCATCCGTTTTTATACATCATCATCCTTTTTTTAACGTTTTCATCCGTTTTTTTACGTTTTCGTCCGTTTTTATACGTTTTCGTTCGTTTTTATACATTTTCATCCGTTTTTATCCGTTTTCGTCCGTTTTTCTTACGTTTCATACAGTTTTGTCCATTTTTTTTACGTTTTCGTCCGTTTTTTATCGTTTTCATCCGTTTTTCTTACGTTTTCATACGCTTTTGTCCGTTTTTATACGTTTTCATCCATTTTTCTTGCGTTTCATACGTTTTCGTACGAAAACGTTAAAAAACGGACGAAAACGTAAAAAAATGGACGAAAACGTAAAAAAACGGACGAAAACGTTAAAAAACGGATGAAGATGTATAAAAACGAACGAAAACGTAAAAAAACGGACGAAAACGTTAAAAAACGGATGAAGATGTATAAAAACGAACGAAAACGTATAAAAACGGAAGAAAACGTAAAAAACGGACGAAAACGTTAAAAAAGGATGATGATGTATAAAAACGAACGAAAACATTAAAAAAAAACGGACGAAAACGTATAAAAACAGACGAAAACGGATAAAAACGAATGAAAATGTATAAAAATGAACGAAAACGTATAAAAACGGACGAAAACGTAAAAAAAGGGACAAAAATGGAAGCCACAGGGACCATAAGGACCATTACTGTAACTTTTCTAAGTGATAAAAAAGTCAAGGGATGACCGGTGAAAGTCAACGCAAGCCACAGGGACCATTCCTGTCAATTTTCAAAGTTTGAAACCTGGTAACCTGCTGGTTCCAGGTCATATTGCGTACATTGCACCAAATTTGAAAGTAAATTGCGTACAATGGTAATTTTAAAAGTTTGTTGCGTACATCGTGTCTTTTGAATAACTATGTTGCGTGTTTTCAGCCTTTCACCCATAAAAATACTACAAAATCGGCACAAACAGGATACTAATAAAGTTTCGCTACTATTCAGTAATTACAAGATTATACCTTATTATTGGTAGCATCTTCAATAGTGGTATCGATAAGTTCAGTTGAACTTGTGATCATATCATTCAATCTAGTAGAATCTTGGTTGTCAGGACGATTAACCATTTCAAACTCCAAATCCATCTAATCGAAATATCAAGAAACACAATCACTCAATAATCACATAACTACTTTTTCAATGTATAAGTAACCATTTTCTCAACAGCAAATGATATACTCGTAACTTTTAACATTATCAAGATGTCGATTACATAAATATTTACATTTCGGTGCAGTTAACAGACTTAATAAACAGTAGTAAGTTATTAAAAGATTATACCTTTATATTTATAGCATGTCCAATAGTATTAGTACCAACAAGATCACATGAACTCGTGATCGTATCGTTCAACGTCGAATCTTTGTCAACAGGTTGATTAACCATTTCAAACTCCAAATCATATATATCATTCATGAGCTTACATGAATCCATCTGAAATGATCAAGAAACACAATCTTTAAATAAGAGCATTATTAATTTATGAAAAGATAACATTTTTATGAAAGATTCTTGGATTAGTGGAAGATGGGTACCTTTAAAACTGTTTTTTAAAGGCAAATGAACAAGATGATGATGGAATTTTGTAACTGAATCAAGAAAGTTGATGGTGTCTCAAGAAAAAGGGGTGTTTGGGAATATGTTTAAAGTTTTGAAATTGTAAGTGAAGGAGGGGTTCATTATTTATAATGGGCCAACTATCCGTTGGTAAATTGAATGATAATCTGTTTTTTCACAACTTAATTACCGCTAATAATATACACCACAACGGTTATTTTTTTGTTTATGGGTAAAAACTTATGGTTATTTATTTAGGGTGGGTTTGTTTTATGGTTATGGAGTGAGTAATGGTTATATTGTTTTAAGAGTTAAGTACATTTTTGGTCCTTGTGGTTTACCGGGTATTTCACTTTCAGTCCAATTTTTAAAAAAATATCGGATCCTCTACAAAAGTGACTGACCCGTTACGGGTTTGGTCCAATATGTGTAACTCCGTCTGTTAAACACTCTCACGTGAGAAACACGTGATGTAAACTTGTATATTTATGTGGTATTAAGGGCATAATTGTCTTTACATCTTTCCCGCTAACACTCTTTCACCTCGATTAAACACACAACTACACAAGCCATTAAACACACTAGTCATTTCATCATCAGTCCACCACCTAACTTTTTGATCATCTCTTAAACACAAACCCTAATTGCAGTATAATCTAAGAAAAATGATTCCATGTAACTGGTCCTTGAGACCACAAGGTCATCCACATGATCCTTACAAAGAATATCGTAAGTTTAATTTTTCTTGGGTTTTTTATTTTCATGAGTTGTGTTGATAAAAGTCATGCATGTTTAATGATGAGATTTGCATTGATAATGGTTTGTTTTTATTGCAACAGGTAAACACCCAACCGTTTGTTCCATAAAGATCAACCATGGTGGTGAGTTTACTAGTCCACCAAATCGTAGATACAAAGGAGGGAAAGTCAATTGGTTTGATGATGTTGATACAGACTCATTTTCAGTCATAGAAGTATCAACTATGCTTAAGGAGTTGGGTTATGTTAATCAGGGTATGCAGTTTTATTACAAAATACCTAATGCTAATTTAGATAATGGTCTTGTACCTTTGAAAACTGATATGGATGTGTTGGATACGGCAAAGTATGTTAGTAAATGTAAGGTAATTGATGTGTTTGTTGATCATCCAGTTGATGAAGTTGTATTTGCCAATAAAAATGTGTCTGATCTAGGGAATGAGAGGTCTGGAATTAGTCAGTCAAGTTCTAAGAATAAAAGTGGAATAGGTCAGTCAAGTTCTAAGAATAAAGGTAGTGGAATAGGTCAGTCAAGTTGTAAGGTTAAAGCTAGTGGAATAGGTCAGTCAAGTTCTAAAGTTAAAGCTAGTGGACCAAATGTGAGTGACACTCCTTTAGTTAGTGAAGAAAATGATTCATCTGATTCTGATTCTAGTGTTGATAGTCAGGATAGTCAGGATAGTGAGGATAGTGAGGATAGTGATGAGGATTCTGATTTTGATGTTGATCCAGAGGATATGATTGATGATGTTGAGGTAGACATGGCTGACTTTAGAAAGCATGTAGATGAGAATGTAGAATGGGGTGGTTCCACAGAGAAAGAAGTTCCACATGATGAACCATTTGATTTTGAAGAAGTAGACCTAGAAGATTATGATAGTGTACCTGAGTCTGATGAGGAAGAGTTTGAAAGAAGAAAAGCATTAAAGAAGTTAGCCAAAAAGAACAAGCCAGTAGATGGTAAAATCTATTCTGATAACTTTTATCCTGGACAGACCTTCCCTAACAAAGAAATGATTAAAGAAATGGTAACTAGGATTTCAGTTGATCAAAGAAGGGAGTTGCATTTCACTAGGAATGATAAAACAAGGCTTAGGGCTGTATGCAGAGGTATTGTTCCAGTGTTTAGTCAACAAGATGGGCCTACTGTCAAGCCCAATGATGATAAGCCCAATGATGGTAAGCCCAATGCTGCTAGTGGGTCAAAAGGAAAGAATATTAAAAGTAGAAAGAGGGTGGTGGTTGAAGATAATAAAAGCTGTCCTTGGCTTTTACATTGCTCTAAATCCAAGAATCAACATACTTGGTGGGTGAAAACATTTGTTGATAACCACACTTGTCTACAATCAAGAAATGTAAGAAAGTGTACTGCAACTTTTTTATCCAAATAGGTTCAGGAAACCATACAACCAAACCCTAAGATTCCTTTAGCTGCTTTGAAAGATCAATTACAAAAGAAATACGAATTGGGGGTTTCTAAGATGAAGGTGTTTAGGGCAAAACAGATTGCAGAGGATAGGGTGATTGGGGATTATATCAACCAGTATGCTCAGTTGAAACACTATGCCTTGGAATTGCAGGAAAGGAATCCTGGTACTACTATAAAGTTTGAAGTTGAAAGAGAGTATGATGTACACAAAGACACTAGGCAGTTCAAAAGAATTTACATCTGCTTGGGGGCTTTGAAGAGTGGATTTAAGGCTGGGAAGAGAGACCTTTTGGGGCTGGATGGGTGTTTCATGTCAGGACCATATCCAGGTCAGATCTTGACAGCTGTTGGGGTAGATCCAAATAATGGAATCTACCCTTTAGCTTATGCAGTGGTTGAGTCTGAAACAAAAGACTCTTGGTTGTGGTTTTTGGATTGCATTGGAGATGACTTAGAGTTATACAGAAACTCTAACTTCACCTTCATAACAGACAGGCAAAAGGTACACTTTTAAACTTCACCTTCATAATTGTGATGTTAATACATGCAATGTTCTTATACTTGTTCATTATTTACAGGGGTTAATACCTGCATTGCAAGAAACATTCCCTGCTGCTGAACATAGATATTGCTTGAAGCATATCTATGACAACATGAAGTTGAGCTGGAGGGGACAACAGTTCAAGGACCTATTATGGAGATGTGCAACAGCCACAACAGTTCAACAGTTTACCAGAAATATGGAAGAACTTAAAAACACCAACAATGAAGTATATGACTGGCTGAACAAGATCCCACCTCAACATTGGGCTAGATCTCACTTTTCTGGTATGTTGTTATCATTTTAATCAATCCATAACTGTTTTATATGTTAGTTTAGGTATTAAATGTAAGTTGGTTTGATTATTACAGGTAGAGCCCACTGTGATGTTCTACTGAATAACATGTGTGAGGTCTTGAATAGACAACTAGTAGATGGCAGAGACAAACCAATAATTACAAGCTTGGAGTTCATCAGAGAGTATCTCATGAAAAGAATTGTGATTGTTCAGCAGGCAATTGGAAAGAGTACTGGCCCTTTAACACCTAATGCCACCAAAATTTTCAATGCCATCTTAAAGGCAGCTGCTCAGTACACAGTGACTTGGAATGGGGGTGATTTATATCAAGCTTGTGGTCCATGGGGGGACAAGTGTGCAGGGGAGTTGTATGATGGATTGGTTAAAAATGGGAAACTGAGTAGAGCTGGTAAGACTGTGACATGTGGCAAGTGTGGTCAACAAGGGCACAATAAATCCTCTTGCAAGGGACAAAGGGAGTCTGCAAATGTAAGGCCAAAAGCTAGAAAAAGGACTACACCCTCATCTACATCATCTGCTACACCAGCTGCAACAACAGCTGCAACACCAGCTGCAACACAAGCTGCACCTTCACAGACATTTGCTCAACCATTTGCACCAGGTTCACCATCAAGGTTTACAAAGACCACTGCCAAGAGGTTATCACCAATGAAATGAACTTATGCAACTTTTGTCTAAGAATTATCTATGTTTAAGACTGGTCAAACTTTGTTAATGTTGACTGATGTATGTTGACTTTTGTGTAAGACTTATCTATGATAAGAATTTTGGGCAGACTTATGTCTAAGACTTATGTATGTTTAAGACTGGTCAGACTTATCTATGTTAAGAATTTGGTTATTTTGGTTATTTTGACTTGTTATTGTTGACTGTTATTGGTTATTTTGACTTGTTAAATGTTTGGGTTGTTTGACTAATGTTTGCTGTATTTTGGTTGTTTGCTGTTTGCACCATAATGCAGTCACATTATTTTGTGCTAAAATGGTTCTTTCACATATGCAAAATAACATGATTCATTGGCAAAAACATCCATTCATTGTCATTAACTCCAACTTACAAAATACATTCATTTTCTTGCTTAACCAGTCATTTCAACACACATTCCACTTACAAACCCTAACAATTACTTCAAAATACATTCAACTACCCCAGTCATTTCAAAAGATGATGAAGAACAAAAAACAACCAACTTAACCCTAACAATATCTTCCATTTTCTTGCTTCACCACGATTTTCATCAACTGTCGCTTGTAACCCATTGATAGACCTTAACAGCCCAGGAATGATTTGTACAGACCTTTCACACATAGGTGGATCATACCAATCAATGATCCCACAATTTGAAACCTAATCAAAGAAAATAACAAAATTAGGGCAAAGTTAAAAAAGTAAAACCAAATCCAAAATTGAGGGCTTACTCTTTTAGAACAACAATAGAAACGCCTTCCAGGATTCAAAGGAGTCCATGATGTGCGAATCACGGCTGGTGAACGGCATCTTTTACATAAAACCATGACTGTGTTTTTTTGTAGGTGTTGGTGTGGCTTTTGGTTATGTGTTGGTGGATTTTCAGTCAACAATATATAGGGGTTATTGAAGAGGGGGAATAAAAAGACACTTATGCCCTCAAGTGATAGCCACGTGCAGCTTTTAACGGCCAAACTTAACGGAGTTACACATATTGGACCAAACCCGTAACGGGTCAGTCACTTTTGTAGAGGATCCGATATTTTTTTAAAAATTGGACTGAAAGTGAAATACCCGGTAAACCACAAGGACCAAAAATGTACTTAACTCTTGTTTTAAAGAGTGTTTGGTAGGATGGCTTGAATGAAATTGGTATCAAACCCATGAATATAGGCATTGGGCGTGTTTGGTGCAGCTTTGAGTATTTTAGAGTGTTTAAGATTTCGGGTCCGTTTGGTTTATAGGTGTGGTTGGATTAGAATTTGGATTTGGTATAAGATTTAGATTTGAGGTAGTTTTAGAAAAGAAAAATTATATTTATTTAAATATATTTTAAATAAAAAATATTATTTATATATTAAATAAGAGTGAATCTGAAATGATATATAAAGGTCTTACATTTTTAGTGTAAATGAGAAGTTGAGAAAGAGAGTGGTCCCACTTGTAAGAGAAATGAGACTCAAACCACTTTTTTCATATGGAATCAATTTTTAGAAATGATTGATTGTTTTGATTCAAAAGCCTCCGACCAAACAATTGTATTAGGCATCAAGTCCATTCATTTGATTCTATACCCACATAACAAACATGCCCTTAGTGTTTAGGGGAAAAAAAGCTTGTTTGGCAACAAGCGCTTTAACAGTACTTTTTACACATTACTTTTTGAATGCTATTAAAAAATTAGTGTTAGATTTTTTATTTTATTTTTCTTTTGTCATTTACACTTTTTTTTTTGGAAGGTGACTTTCAATTTTTTTGGGTTGGAGTCACACCCGCCTCATCGGCAGGCCCTAATCCACCACATACCCAGACTATGTTGTCTGAACCGGGTCCACGCTGGCGTAGTGGGGACTATTAATGGCTTCCTCCCGGAAACCGTACCGCCTCCACACGAGTTTTCCTCGCTGGAGTAACGGCCGGATGAAAACCGGGTGTGGCTCGGATTGGAACCTGCGCCGCGCTAGGATTAGACCCGCGCAATGGCTTACAGGCTCTTCTTCTTCATTGCCTATACAACAGAGCTATGTGACCCTCGTGTGAAGACTTCCCGGCAGGTCACCCAAGCTGGTACTGCTCTCACACGAGCACGCTTAACCCTATAAGAGTTAACCGCTAGACCACATAGTCGTTGTCATTTACACTTTATTATAACAAATAAAGCTATGCCAATAAATTCTTTTTATTTTAAGAGAAATGCGCTTTTTCTTTCTTTTAAATGATGTGCGTACCTACACTCCTACCTATCGCCAAACCAAAAGCCCGTTAACTCTGTTGTCCGTAAAATAAGAATTACTAGCACTTGGTCGTTAATAATTCTTGCTGAAGCTAGTCTGTTTTTTGGTTTTTTTGGCTAGTTATTTAAAGGCGTGTTTTTTCTTTGTGATTTTAAATTGAAGGAATCACAATTTAAAGCTTAGACAAACACCACACCTAAATATTATTCCTAACCCAAATGACATGATATACCAAGAGATAAAATAATAAGATGTGTATATGTACGGGAGAGAAAAAAAATGCGTAAAAAATGCGTTTAAGAGACTCAACCTACCTTGTTTACTTTACAGGTTCGCTAAACCACACTTTCAAAACACATTATATCCAACACTTCGTTTTAAACATCTTATGTTTCACTAGACGATTAAACACGCATAGTGGCGACAATTTATAGTATTGCAATTTTTTTTTTAATTTATTTATTTATTATTTTTTTTTAAATATATAGGTGTAAGTGAGAGTAAAGAAAGTTTATGGATCAAATTGTAATTAAGTATTTAAATAACTAATAGGTTGTATTATCGCTTATAAATAAATGTATTTTCGCCGAACAACATTACTCATTATATAAGTTTTTATGCTTTTAAGCGAGACGAAAATTTAACAATTTTTTATTGTCAGTTACGAGAAGAATACTGTAACACCCCCAATTTCGCGATACGCAGCGGAATTCAAACTGGGTGTTACTTCATGGCATAACAGTTATAATGATAGAAAACGATCTCTAGTTGAGTCATTTTAAAAGATTTATCATTCGAAGATCAGAGTTTACAAATGAGGTCCCAGTAGTTTTACAGTTTGTTAAATAAGTTTTCGAATGATAATAGAATTTATAGCCTTCTCGATGTATCCGTACTCCTCCGTGCCATCCTTGTTCATTATGGACCTTAGATAAACATGCTAAAAGTGTCAACACAAAGATTGGTGAGTTCATAGAGTTTGTAAGTAAAACAGTTGATTCCAATAGTTTCAAGTGTGAAATGATAATTGTAATAAATACAAATATTGGTAAAATAAGTAGTGGGTTACGTTGTTATACACCCATAGTTTGTTTGTTTACCCTAACCGGGTCAACACAAAAAGTGGAGTGAATTCGTAGTGTTTGTAATTGTATGCTAATCAGTTTGAACACAAGTTTGTGATTGCCTGTGAATTATAATCATATTTGAAATGGTGACATTGCAGTTGGATATATTGCCCTAAGTCTCATGACACGCAAACGTTAACAGTTTATTGTAACCGGTGAAAAATATGGCCCTCGTATAGGAGATTGCCATCTTCCTATTTCCTTCAAATATAGTGCATTACGACTAATCCGGCTAGCAACTAAGGCTATCTATCAGGCATTAGTGGAATAGGCAGTCAGCTTCCAATAGATCTATTCACTATATTCGCGTTCACTCGCAAGTAATTAATAGTTCATGATGTGAGGGGCTTTTGGCAATAGTGTAACTTAGGCAATATCAAACGGCTATAGCATAAAGAAAATACCTGTGTTCTATTTTGTAGCATGTATCTCCCTAGGAGATAGAAAAAAGGTATAAAAGTGGGTGTATGAACTCATGGTAATTCGTAAAAGTGTAGAGTACTTGTGTAAGTGAAAACAAGAATTATGTTTCAATAAACGAATAGAGTGTGTCATCAATTGAGTACAATGTTTAAGGTAAACGAGTAAGTTTGTAAGTAGAACGAGCATGCATCTCCCCCAAAGAGTTCAAATAAGTGAAAGGAGGGGCTATGACTCACCTTGGAATGTAGTGGCGTGAGTAACACAACGGTGCCAAGGAGTATGGCAAAATAGTGTAAAGATGTATAGCTCAAAGAATACGGAATCGTCATAACCTAATGAATATAAGCTTGTCTCAAAATATGACAAGCGGAAAGTAATCGATACGTACGAGTTTCAAAAGATAAAGTGTTGTAGTTTTCGTGGAATATTTGTATCAATGTTTGTAAAAGTTTAGTATCTTATTCGTGTGGTGGTATGAAGTCATAGACTCAAACAAAACGCATGCCAAAGCATAAATCATATAGCACCAGTATAAAAGGAAATAAACACGTATAAAAGAAGAGTAAACTGGTAAGAATCAGATAAGCAGATGAGTAAATGAGATATGAAGATGGTTAAGTTTTGGTAATAACCCGGTTGTTTATATGACTTCTACATTGTATCTAAGTGTGATTCGAGTTATCAATATAATTCATGATCGTTGATATTTGTTTACCAGTTTATATTACCAAGTCCAATATTAATAGTTCGATAGTCCAGTATATGTCCAAGTGGTCAAGTCCGTCATAAGTCCGATATAATGTAGTCCAATGTTATAATCTATTATAAATCCGAATTCCAATACAAATCTTATGTATTGAAAATGATATGTAAAACTTAAGTAAAGACATGGGCTTCGTCCCAACTTAAAACCAAACGCCCCTTGTTGTGTACCAATTAAACAAAATAAACGCACCCCCTTTGGAGGGACTTTGTGGCTAATTCCAACACAAACAACCAGACCCTCGGCTGTGGTTGTGAACTGAGACAACATCAAAACCAACTAAGCCTTATGCTAAATTAATAAGCTAGAAAAATAAAAGGAACCAAAATGAATCAAATGACCCCTTAGTGGGTTTCGAACCCTTGACCATAAATCAAATACACCAAACGCACCCTCTCGGGGCTGTGATGGACCGAAACAAACAACTCCAAAGTAGCTTCAAAACAAATAACATAACCCAATAATCCATGTGCTTAATTAAATAAGCCAAAGAGAAAAAGAAAGAAAAATTAAGATAAGCCAAACACCCTTTGGGTGTGGCTGTGAACCGAGCAACAAAACACCCTCTTGGGTGATTCTTAGCCGAGAACCCGGATTAAAACAAACACAACCCTCGGCTGTGAATGTGGACTGAGACAACAACACACCCTCTTGGGTGATTTCCAACTGAACCCAAGACCAAAAATAAATAAACCATATTCCAAATTAAGCTTAACAGCCAATATAAGCCATAGCTTATAACAATAAGCTGTAAATTAAGCATCATCAAATAAATCAAGAAGCTCAAGAATAAGCAACCATAACCACCCTAAACCCAACTGGGTCGACTGAAAACTAAACGGGTTCGACCCGACCCGAAATTAAAACATATCAAACAACCCACTTATGCTTCATTTTCCAATAATCAATAACTAGAAAGAACTAAGCATATCAAATAACCATCACAAGACCCTTAAGGGTCTCGGCTTGAAACCCACTCGGGTTTAAACCCGATTCGATAATAAAACAAATCAAACAAATGCCTCTTGAACAATTTATACCACACGAATTATTATCCAAAACATGTTTCTATTGTTGTTTTAATTCCACGAAAACATTATAGATTGGTTTGAAATTAAAGATTAACAAAAGATAAATATGGGTTTCGACATACCCATGATTCGAGAGAGATGAGGAGAGGGGATGGGAGTGATGGTGATGGTGGCATGGAGAGGCTGTGGTGGTGTTGGTTCTAACAGCCGGCGGCTGTGATGAGGAGAGAGGGAGAGATAAGTGTGATAGATGGTGTTGGCTGTGATGATGATGGTGGTTGTGTGTTGATGAAGGTGGTGGTCGCCAGTGGTGGTGTTGATGTTGTGGCTGTGTTATCCTCCAAAGAGAGAGATGAGGGAAATATAAGACAGATATGAGAGAGTGGATGATAGATAAGATAAGATATAGGATAAGGAGAATATATAGAAAAGATAACGTTTTTATCGTTTAGTGTATTGTGTATACCCCGTGTTCCGTTGAGTTAAAGTATAAACACGGTGCTTTGGTTGGGTAATTACGAGAAATATATTTTTAGAGTCGTTTTTATAGAAATAATATATAAACGAAACTATTGAGGTCTAATAATGACTATCGAATGTAAACCATTTTTATTGCGGTGTTGGTATGCAAGAAGAACAATATATTCTCTTGTTAAAATAGACAAAGGTGAACGTAACGTTCAGATAGTAATAATTCGAATCAGAGCGGGTTATTTAACTTGGGAAGTTACCGGTTAACTACCGATTACCGTATTTGCTTTTACGTTAAGGTAAAAGTCAAATAGTCAAGAAGTCAAAGTCAAAGTCAATTTTTTTAAAAGTCAAAAGGTAAAATAGTCATTTTGCTGTGTGCAAATTTACGGGTTGTTACAGTATCCACCCCTCAATTGGAACTTCGTCCTGAAGTTCAGCGGGTGTTATCTGTGGACAGTGTGCTCGAGAAAAGATGGAAGTACTTGCGACGCATCTGGTCTTCATGCTCCCACGTGAATTCAAGTTCTTACTGAAAGTGTTAATGAATTTTGGACAATAGGGATGCGACTTTACTTAAGTCGTTTTGACCTTACGGTCTATGATCTTGATAGGTTCTTTGATAAAGTTCGGACATTCGTCAATCTGGATCTTTTCCAGAGGAATAGTGAGTGTCAAATCAGAAAGACACTTTTTCATATTGCACACATGAAAGATGTAGTGTACACCACTAAGTTCTGGTGGTAGCTCTAGGGTGTAAACTACCAGACCAATCCTAGTCAGGATCTTGTATAGTCCGATGCTGAGATGTCTGGGAAAAAGTGTAGGTATTTGTGGTGAATTTTGATCTCACACTCCCAGGTGAAATCAGGAACTCTTTTAATGTTTTGGTGGGTGAGCAAAAGTGTTCTGATTAATATTATGGCTCAAACTAGTATTTGTAAGAAGTAAAGTTAGGATATAGATGGTTGGAGGACTAACACAATTGGGGAGCCTAATGTTGCAGGGCTAGTTGGAGGCGTAGCAGGAGTGAATGTTGTACCAATGGTTAAAGGCTGCTTCCATAAGGATTTCGTGAGCGGCAAGCTCAGAAATTTCAATAGCACGAAAGGAGCGGTTGTTTTGGCTCGTTAGTTTGAGAGTATAGAGTTAGTATTTCCAAATCAGCAACTGTGCTGAAACTGCAAAGTCAAATATGCCACAAGCATACTTCTGGACAATGCTTTGTCATGGTGGAATGTTGTTGCACAAATTATTGGTATTGAGAATGGTTACAAGATTGCTCGGACTCAGTTGAAGAAATTATTGATCAAGAAATATTGTCCTCAGAATGAGGTGTAAGAAATTGAGGTGAAGTTTTCTTGTTGTGGCGTTGATATCACAACTTATATTTGTGGCTTTAAGAGTTGGCAGTAATGTGCCCAATGATGGTCTCAACCAATGAGAAGTCATGGGAAAAGTTCATCTAAGAATCTTCCACTCAGTATTTAAGAGAACGTAACTTCGTTTGATCACTAACGCTAGATGAAACATTTTAGATGTCTCGTAAGCTAGTGGATCATGTTGTACGAGCTCGGTCTGCTCAAGAATTCAATAACGGCAAAAATAACAATAGTGACAAACGGTGTGGGGATGTGGAGAGAGAACATTTCAAAAAACAATGTCTCTAAAATAAAGGTCAACAAATAAAAGGAACTCTTGGGAGAGCTTATGTGTAGGTGTCCATGCACCTAAGTAAAGTAGGTATTTACGTATCCAAGTAAGTGGGTGGAATATCGTACTCAGTCTGTTAGTTCGAGATTGAACCGAGTCAAGAGTGTAATAAGTCTGTTAACTCAAGAAATAGCTCATGATTGTAAGGATTTGAAACGGCAAAAGTGATAACTTAAGAATGAACTAAGGTAGTTCAAATGAGGTCTTAAGATTTTTACTGAATAATAGAATACTGGAGATTCTCAAGTTTGAGTTCATACTCATGTCATATCAGATACAAATAAGCCCACTTATTTATAATTCATTATTTACATAGAGAAGGGTCCCAAACAATGTAAATAAAGAAGTATAAACTTATGGTTCGGCGATTCATAATTTTTTTATTTAAATAAAAAAGCGTCCCAATCCATTCAAATAAAGACTTTGTAAATTATCCTACTTAAGAATTTCTGACAAAACACTCATACGCGTGGAAAAGAAAAATAGTCCACACTGGGCTAGAATCATAGGCTTTTAACAATGAAAGTTTTGGAAGAGAACTTGATGAATGTAGAGAAAGTTGCTGAACTTCAGCTTTTGTAGATGATGAATTAGTTGGTTCCTTAGAAATTTCATATCTTTAATTTTTATCAAGAAAATCGATGGTTTGTGACATGTTCCATGTAAGACAATATAAAGTCATGAGAAGTTTAGAGATCATTGTAATCATTTACAATGTCTAAGAAATGGGAGAGACGATTGTGCAGCTCACAATGTTTTGGAAGTAAATGAGACCAGTGTGCAACTCACAATGTCTAAGAAATAAATAAGACCCAGTGTTTCATCTACAGTGTCTGGGGATGGAATAGAGACCACTGTAGGACTTACAGTGCCTTGAAAAATAAGTGAGACCATTGCATAAATTACAATGTCCGAGTAGTAGGAAAGACCACTGAAATCAGTTACAATGTCCTGGAGGAAGTTTCCTAGACCATAAAAGTGTATGAGTAGGTACATGATTGAAAAAATGTGGTTGTGCCGTAACGCCTTAGAATAGGCATACGCAGATGTATGCTTATTCCGTTTTTTGTATAAAGTGATTCGAAATCATGTCGAATATGTATATATCAATATACCAAAGTGTTTGTGTAGCATAATTTACCTAGAAGTCACATAATCGTCTGGAGGATGAAAGGCACGGAGAGCGAAAGGCTATAAAATGTTTTTGTGTAGAAATGGTTATAGTTTAGGTCTCAATCAGACCCGTTTCTCTATAACTATAGCTCTGATACCAATTTGTAACACCCCCAATTACGCGATACGCAGCGGAATTCAAACTGGGTGTTACTTCATGGCATAACAGTTATACTGATAGAAAACGATCTCAAGTTGAGTCGTTTTAAAAGATTTACCATTCGAAGATCAGAGTTTACAAATGAGGTCCCAGTAGTTTTACAGTTTGTTAAATAAGTTTTCGAATGATAATAGAATTTATAGCCTTCTCGATGTATCCGTACTCCTCCGTGCCATCCTCGTTCATTATGGACCTGAGATAAACATGCAAAAAGTGTCAACACAAAGGTTGGTGAGTTCATAGAGTTTGTAAGTAAAACAGTTGATTCTAATAGTTTCAAGTGTGAAATGATAATTGTAATAAATACAAATATTGGTGAAATAAGTAGTGGGTTACGTTGTTATACACCCATAGTTTGTTTGTTTGCCATAACCGGGTCAACACAAAAAGTAGAGTGAATTCATAGTGTTTGTAATTGTATGCTAATTAGTTTGAACATGGTATGTGTTAATTCACATACCTTTTATTTACCAAAAACGGACTTAAAAGACCAAAAACCGACCATAAATGCCGAATATATGCTTGTTTTTGTGTTTGTGTATGTGCATGTAAAGGATATAAGAAAAAGACGAAAAGAAAGACAAAATAGACGAAAACGAGCACGAGAATGAAAGAGGAAGAAAAGCCGAGGCCGGGGATATGATTTTACGAACTTCTATCAATAGAAACCCAAAACCTCAAAACCAAAACTTAAATGATAAATCATTTGCATAATTGATACACCATTAGTCCCTAAAATTTTGCATGGTTAGTCCAAAAATTAACTTTGGTTAAATCTTCAAAATAACCATCAAAACAAATATCCAGTCCACACAAAATCCGGCCCACTTATTACTCAGCCCAATCCGCTTATATTTAAAAACCCGGATCCCTTTACCATCCAACCCGATCCACCATTCTAATTTAACCCGAAGTCAAAGATCATTAAATACCGGGTCAAAGAAGGGAAAAAGAGCGGGCAAAATTGGTTTTTACTGTTCACCTTCTCTTCCAGTACTTACCCTGCTCACTTATGGTACTTTACCCCTTCTAGAAGATCACACATCAGAGATATGACCTCATAATTGGTCCACGCTGGCAGAATAAAGATTTCCCATTGGCTATTGAGATGTGGCGTTTGATTGGATGGCTGTGATGATTGATGGATGTTGACATCAGGATTGGAGGGCTAGGATTGGTTCAGGGAAACCCTAGAAGGTGTCTCCTCAGGCTATAAATAGCAGCTTCTTCACACACATATCTATCTCCTCTTTTTAGTTTTTTTATTAAGTCGTTTTTAATTGTAATAGCTTATTTACTGTTTTTCAACTTATTTCCTGTCTTATTATAAGCTTTGTAATCATTTTAATCATTAATGAAATTCAGTCTTGTTTAATTACATGGCCTCTTTTACTTTTATGTCTTAATGCTTTATTATGTTTGAAATCAGCTTTAATAAGCTCTTATTAAGCACTTTAGTTTAATTGCTTTCTGAAACTCAAATAAGCTCACTTATAGCTTACTTTGAGCTTCTATGTTCATCAATTGAATTGTACTAAATCACCTTCAAATTACCTAAGCTAAAAAGTGCAATAAGCACTTGGATGATAAGCCAATAAGGGAAGGGCTTATAGGACAATACCAGCTTGTTTCTAATAAGCTGGAGCTTGTAGATCAGCTCAGGGAGCAATTTTATGTCCTTGTTTGTGCAAAGGACTATGTAAGTTCAATATTTCATCATTTTGCTTATTACACTGCTTATTTCTGATTTATGCTTATTTCAATGCTTATTCGAGTTAATTTGTCTTAATTGTGCTTATTTGAACTTTATTTGTTGCTGTATTGGTTTGTTTCATTGTGCTTCTTCATTTTTAGCTTAATAGTGATTTTAAGGTCAAATAAGCTTATAACCATAGTTTATTGTATAAGCACTTGTTTTATACTGATTTTTGCTTCAAATCACTTAAATAAGCTTATGATTGGTCTGTCTTTAAGAAACTTATGGTTTTGCATTTAAAATAAACTTTAAAATTCAGTTTAAGGTTTTAAGGGAGTGTTTGGCACAAGGAAAGAAATGGGTCAAAATGGTGATTTACTGTTCATAGGTCATTTAGTCAACTTGGATTAAGTCTAATTAAGTCATTTAAGCTGAATTGAAAGAGTTTTAAGCTGTTTTAAGTGTATTTGAGGGTTTTAGCTTAGGTTTCAAAATTCCAAGGTTTGAAGATGCTTATTTGGTTAATTATTAAGAAATTAGTGATAAGTCCATCTTAGGTTAGTTTTGGTGTTTAAAAGATGGTTTTTAGTTGATTTTAGTATGTTGTTTCAAGTTAATATAGCTTTTAGTCATTTAATTCAAAGTCAATAGCTCAAATCTGTCTCAGAAAGAAAAAAAATAGCAGTCTGTTATAGTAGTTTCTTAGGGCCATATTTAGTGCTTATTTCTTATCCATAGTGTCTGATTTTCATTTTTCTAGTTGTTTGCTTATTATTCTTTGCTATTTTCTAGTTTTCAGACCTTTCCTCAGCTTATTAGAGCTTATCCTATAGCTTAAAAGTTGCCTGATCAGTCATTATATACTGATTCATCAATATATATTTGTACTGAATTGCCTTCTTTTAAGCTTATTTTTAAGCACTTATTAAGCTCTGATTTGGCTGAAATTTGTTCTATCTGCTTATTGGTGTATGAGCTTGTTCACTTTTAGGTATTTGTGGCTTGGCTTATTGTTGTTAGTGCTTAAATTTAAGTTCATTTTACCTCAGTGGGCTGTTTGGTTTAGCATTTGTTTCCTTAGTAGCTTAATTATAAATCAGTGCTTATTTGTTTATGTGAACTGCTTATTTAGGTATTTACTTGCTTTTTAGATTTACTTTTAATGTTAGGTGCTTATTACTGTGCAAACACAAGCTTTAAGAAGCTTGTGTGAGCTTTTCATTAACTTAAGTCCATTTTAGTCTCATAAGCAGTCTGATTCTTAACAGCTTTTTCTGGCTTATTAGTTCATTTCTAAAAATACTTCTTTCACAAAAATTTCTTAATATTAGCTTATAAACAAGTTTCAAAAGAAAAGTTTTAACAAAAAATAAAATAAAAAAGGAAGTGGGAAATCCAAGGTGAGTCGGGCCTCGAACCGTGGACCTCAAACTCTTTAACACGCACAAACTCACCATCTGCCCTTGGGACTTTTCTGGTTATACTTGCCATAGTTTTATATTTAACCAATATTTTTAGTTTTAGCTTATTTTTCCATTTTGCTTTTTAACTGCTTATTCCAATAAGCAGTAACTTAGCTTTTATTTTTCCTAGGATCTACATTACTTAAAGTATTTTTCTGAAAATTTTCGTAATTTTTCTCTTTAGTTTAATATTTTTTATATATTTTTCTTTTCAAAATAGTTTTTAATTCATAAAAATTAAAATAAAAGTAAAAAAAACACAAATCTTTTTTTTTTAAATTCTTTTTTATTATTTAGGACTTTTAGGAGCTGAATTTGTACTTAGAGTAGTTTTTTAAGATTTTGATTTTACGAGCCCGTTTTAAGGCTCGTTAAGGCTCTTTTTTAGTTTTAATTGCGTTTTTGGTAATTTGTGTCTTGCTTAATCTTTTTCTATGCTTTTTATTTAATTTTTAGTTTATGTTTCATATTTTTAGTCATAATCACAATATTCTTCACTTACTCACATCATTCGATTACAAACGAAATTCACCGTTCCATTCACACTTCATTCGGAACCTCACGACCCGGGAATAATCTATACTCCCGGTTATATATATATATATATATATATATATATATATATATATATATATATATATATATATATATATATATATATATATATATATATATATATATATATATATAACTTGACACATGTCATGTTTTTTGCGCCGCTACCAGGGAAGTTGAGAAGTGAATATCGAGTTACGTTTGCAGATTAGTGATTTGAAGATCCTTCCCTGTGAAGTTATCGTCTTATTTTGTAAATATTTTATTTTCTTATATTATTATAAAAACAAAAAAAAATTAAAAAATCACGAATATTTTTCCTAAAGTATTCATAATAACAAAAAAATTAAAAAACCAAAAAAATCCAAAAATATTTCCCTTTTTCTAAAACTTTCAAAATGCCGAAAATATTTTCTCACTTATTTCTTTTTAGTGCATGAGCACACGATCTTCTTCCATCGAACTTAATTCTCCTCTTTCTAATCCCGAAAGATTAATTAAACAAAGAAATCGTTGTAATTTATCACTTGTTAATATGAATAATCAAAACTAAAATCAGTGACCGCCTCCTGCGGGACCTAATCCTCAAAATCCGGCTCCCGATCTTCGAACGATGGAGGAGCTATGCCAGCCGACTATGAATGGACGGGGAGGACCGATCACTCCCGTTAACATTCAGGCTACGGATTTTGAACTTAAGAATCATATGATTCAACAAGTCCAACAGAGTTGTCAATACCACGGTTTACCGGGTGACGATGCTAATAAGCATATTGACAAATTCTTGACCGTTACTCAGAGTATGAAGCAAAATGGTGTCCCGCATGACGTCCTTCGCTTGAATCTCTTTCCATACTCTTTGACACATCATGCCACCGCTTGGTTTGATCGTCTTCCAAAGAATTCTATCCATAGCTGGGAGGAGATGGTTTCTAAATTTCTATCTAAATACTTCCCTCCTTCTATGGTCACAAAATTGAGAAACGATATCAGTAACTTCCGACAGCTTCCCGACGAATCTTTATTCGAAGCTTGGGAACGTTACAAAGTTTCGATTGACCGGTGTCCTAATCATAATATGTTACCCGTTACAATCATAGATACATTCTATAACGGGTTGACTTTGAGACACCGAGATACAATCAATGCGGCTGCTGGAGGCACCTTTATGAAAAGGAGGCCCGAAGAGTGTTATGATCTTATCGAAAATATGACCGCTCACCACAATGACTGGGATACCTCAGCTCAAAGGGGCGAGTCATCTAGATCTATCACTTCTTCTCCTGAATTAGCAGCCATGGCTAAGCAAATCGAAGAAATGAACAAAAATTTTCTAAGAATGAGCCAAATTAATCAGCAAGCTAATGTTATCAATCCTGGTTGTGAGACTTGTGGTGGTCCACATCATTATTCCGAGTGTCAAGCCGCCGGTGGCTTCACTCAAGGAGACGTATATGCTGCTACGGGATCCTTTAATATGGGAGGTAATTCTTACCAACCACAAGGAAACCGTAATCTCTTAAGCTATCGTTCCAACAATTATCTTGGACCACCCGGTTTCAATCAAGCTAATAACTCTAATATGAACAATCAAAATTTTCAAAACAGAAATAACCAAAATCAATTTCAAGCCCCGATCAATCAATACCCGACCCAAGGGGTCAATTTCAATCAAGGGTATCAAGCTCCTAATTACCAATCCCCGATTGTTCCCTCCAATGATCTTACAAATTACATTAGGACAAATGAGGCTAACATGAGGGCAATGCAAAATCAGATAACAACTTTGAAAAGTGATTTTCAAAATTCAATGACTAAGCAGGGTAATGAGCTTAAGAATGAACTTAGAACTACAAATAGCAAAATTGATCAATCTCAAACCAAAATTGAGAACATGTTTGATAGTCTCATCAGTCAATTTCATCAAGCTTCAGCTTCGGGATCTCTCCCGGCCAATACCATTCCAAACCCAAAGGGTGAATTGAAAGCCATCACCACCCGAAGTGGTGTAGCTTATGAAGGACCCACGGTTCCAACTACTACTTTTTCTTCTCCTAAAGTAGTGGACCGTGAGACCGAGGTGACCAAGGACACGGTGCTTCCTACTAATAAGGGAAGTACCAAAGACGTCCAACCTCCGATTGTCCAAGTGTCTGAGCCAAAAGATGCTCCCGTCAATTCTCAAAAAGTCTAATCATATACTGTCAATTCCATACCCATCAAGACTTAACGATCAGAAGCTCCGTAAAAAAGTTAACAACCAAATTGAGAAGTTTTTCCAAATCTTTCAAGATTTGCACTTTGACATTAGCTTTGCGGATGCTCTTCTTCTCATGCCAAAATTTGCTTCGACAATCAAGAATTTGCTAAATAACAAAGAAAAATTATTCGATTTGGCTAATACCCCGCTGAATGAGCAGTGCTCGGCGGTTCTCCTTAAAAAACTTCGAGAAAAATTAGGAGACCCCGACAAGTTTCTCATCCCATGCGATTTTCCAGGAATGATTGAATGTTTAGCCTTGGCCGATCTTGGCGCAAGCATCAATCTTATGCCATTTTCCGTTTGGAAAAAGCTTTCCCTTCCAGAACTGACTCCTACACGTATGACTCTTGAGCTAGCAGATCGGTCGATTACTCGTCCTATCGGTATCGCCGAAGATGTCTTCGTGAAAGTGGGAAAGTTCCATTTTCCGGTTGACTTCGTCGTTGTAGATTTTGATGCCGATCCTCGGGTTCCCCTCATTCTAGGGAGATCCTTCTTAAGAACGGGGCGTGCTTTGATTGACGTTTATGGTGAAGAACTTACTCTCCGTGTTGATGATCAGGCTATGGCTTTTAAACTCGATCAAACTTCGAGATACTCCTCCAATTACGATAAATTATCGATTAACCGGATCGATGTAATAGATGTTGAGGAGTATGCTCAAAAAGTTCCTGGATTTTCGGAAAATTCTCCGAGTGGCAGTACCACTCCGTCTTTCGATCCTATCATTGCCGACTCTTCCCCTTCTCTCACTTCGTTTGAGGGAAGTGACTTCATTTTAGAAGAGATCGAGGCTTGTCTTAAGAATGATTCAATTTCACCGGAAATTGATGAAACCGCCTTTGATATGGAGGGAGATATTCTTTTACTCGAGAAAATATTAAACAATGACCCGTCACCTTCTCTCCCTCTGAAGGAAATTAAAATTAAAGGAGTTAAGGAAATTAAAACGTCTAATGATAATCCTCTGGAGCCCGAGCTCAAGGATTTACATCATAAGAGTGATTATCTTCTTGAGGGGTTCGCCGATGAACTCGCTCACATCGATCCAATCCCACCGTGGGATGAAGAGGATGACTTTGATTTCGAATCAGATCTGAGAGAAATAGAATATTTGCTAAATCGTGATCCATCAATTGATTCTTCTCATGGGAAAACTAATTGTGCTTCTTACCTCAAGGAGTTCGCCGATGAACTCGATCTCATCGACTCATTTCCACCGGGAAATGACGATGCCTCTTTTATTTAAAAGCCGATCTTAAAGAAGTGGAATATCTTTTATATCATGATCCATCACTTGATTTTAACCCTAAGAAAATCATCAAAGTTAGTGATTCTCAAAGTGATGATGATCTTTTTGATTTCGGAGCTGATCGAAAAGAATGGGAAGATCTTTTATATGGCAAACCTTCTGATGATAAATCCTTTGAAGATAAAGACCCAAAAATGAAAACCGTGACTAAACTAACAATTGATCTAAATGACTTATCTCCTCTATCTCCCGAGGGTGATCTCCTTTTCTCTGTTGAGTCTTCCATCGAGTATCCTGTTGAGTTTTCTTGTGAAGACAAAGTGTTTAATCCAGGCATACTCGATGGTAGTAAAAATCATTCAATGATAAAATTGACTCCCGATAAGAATTTAAAGTTATAAACCTCATCTGAGGAACTTTTAGTTCTGGAGAAAAGTAACTCCCCTCTGTTCTATTCTGATGATGGACTCTTTTTCTTCATGGGGTTCATTGAGATTGAGATTGAGATTGAGACTTTGCTACCATTCCCATCAGGAAATGAGGATAAGGTTTTCGATCCCGGGATACTCATTTTTGATGGAGTTGACTCGTTCACTCCAAAACGATCCCATATCATCAAGGATACTTTCATGATCATAATATTTCATCCAAATATTTTGAAAGTGGTCCTACTGGAGGTTGAATTAGACCTCCAATCTTTCCCAATGGACAATTAAATTCGGGGCGAGTCAAGCTTAGCGACTCGATAATAAACAAGCGCTTCTCGGGAGGCAACTCGTGTCTATCTTCTTTCTATTTTCTAATAAAAGTGACGTGAAGAGGCCCTCCTCTTTTATTTCTCGTGTTTCGTGGTTGTTTGTTTTATGTCCAGGATTTTCCCGAATTATGAAGACTCTCGTGCTCGTGGTTTTGTCTTTTCCTCCACTCGAGTCTCATCCTTCAGTGCTTATTGGGAAATCCGATATCCTACATCTTATCGATTAATGTTTATCTACTAGCATAATTAATAAACGGCTTTAGATTTGCATAAGAGGACCCTTATCTTAAAACATTGAGGACAATGTCTCGTTTTAGTCTTGGGGGGGGGGGGGGTAATCTTTCGATTTGATTTTACCTTGCATTTTGCCTTATACTCTCGCAACCCCGTTTTTCCTTAAAAAAAAAAAAAAAAAAAAAAAAAAAAAAAAAAAAAAAAAAAAAAAATTTGCAAAAATATTATAAGTGTTTTGACACATTGTTGACTTTCCATTGGTGAGAGTAGGAATAAAATTTTGACTTGATCGAGCGTGTTGAGCTCTAGCTTGTCCCCTTAACCTTTATAATTGAAAGTTGTGCTAGTCTCTTATACAAGAAGCTATAAAACGCGAATTCTTTCAAGAGTTTGCAAGTTTCCATAATTGACTTTAAATATGCGCATCTTGATTTTATTAGACTAAGCATTCGCGGATCTTATTATTTAAGATTTTAAATTTGCGAAAAACGAGAAATGATAGAGTTAAAAATAAGTTAGATGCTAAGCGTGGAGTAGTTGGATCTCTTTAAAGCCCATCGAGGTTAATTGTGACTTTTTGCTCCCATCAGTTAGAAAACCCAAAAATATAAAATTTTAAATAATTAAAGGTGCACGGTTTTGGCGATAATTAGTTTTTACTCATTCTTTAGAGAATCCTTGCTTATAAGAGAGGGTACACATCAAGGTACTGCCAGTGTTGCGGGGAAATAATACAACTGATTTCTGATAGTACGTGATATTGTTTCGGATGTTGAAAGACCGCAGGACTCGAGATTTGGCCCCTAATTAATATGTAAAAAAATCAAAGCCGAAATAAGACTACTGTTTCCTGACGGTTCGCTCCCGTTGACTCAGTTGTTTAAAGGGTGGAAATAATAATAATAATAATCCAAAGCCGATAAAAGTTTTCTGTTTCCTGACGGTTCGCTCCCGTTGACTCAGACATCAAAAAGGTGGAGGAAATTCCCAAGGTCATAATAGGCTACTGTTTCTTGACGGTTCGCTCCCGTTGTTGCAGTTGTTATAAAGGGCCGAGGGCTAATATGCTTAATAATAATAATAATAATAATAATAATAATAATAATAATAATAATAATAATAATAATAATAATAATAATAATAATAATAATAATAATAATAAGGCCAAATTTCGACTCCAGGGATATCCTAATAAAAGCTTCTGTCTCTGGACTTGTAGATGAGTTGTTTCGGTCGTAATAAAAAGGATATCCCTAAAATCATGTTAAATCAGGACCTTGATGTGGACCTCATTTTTATGGGCAACGGTTTTCGAGGGAATGATTTTAAACTAGTTAGCGTCTAAACTTAGTGCCTTTATCGGACTAAAAATCTATGAAAACCAAGAAAAACTCATTTTTCATAAAATACTTAGAGGAAATAGGAATAAGGGAGCAAGAAGTAGCTATGCGTACACAATTAGCATCAATGGGTAGTGTTGGCATCTAACTTTTATTTAACAATGATTTCGTTTTTAAGCTTAGTTTGGGGACTCGTGAAAAATCAAGGACGATGAATTTTATCCATATGAACGTTTTTTTATGAAAAGTGCTTCTTACTCCGTGATCCTAAAAGTTATTGTGAAATAATGAAGGTCAACATCCCGTCATATCAGAAAAGTGCAAAAAGATAGTATAATTAATAAAATGGTCAAACGGGGCGTTTTTGAAACTATTGATTTCTTAATCTCTTTTGAGGAACATTTTGCTACTTTTCAAAATCTTTAGTAGAAAGAGGTTGAAATATTTGGTTTTAAAAGCGTGATGTGATGACATTGCGTGAGGACACGGCAATACCTTAGTCTGGGGGATTTTGGTATGTGTTAATTCACATACCTTTTATTTACCAAAAACGGACTTAAAAGACCAAAAACCGACCATAAATGCCAAATATATGCTTGTTTTTGTGTTTTTGTATGTGCAGGTAAAGGATATAAGAAAAAGACGAAAAGAAAATCAAAATAGACGAAAACGAGCACGAGAATAAAAGAGGAAGAAAATCCGAGGCCAGGGATATGATTTTACGAGCTTCTATCAGTAAAATCCCAAAACGTCAAAACCAAAACTTAAATGATAAATCATTTGCATAATTGATCCAAAATGGTTTTCACCATTAGTCCCTAAAATTTTGCATGGTTAGTCCAAAAATTAACTTTGGTTAAATCTTCAAAATAACCATCAAAACAAATATCCAGTCCACACAAAATCCGGCCCACTTATTAGTCAGCCCAATCTGCTTATATTTAAAAAACCGGATCCCTTTACCATCCAACCCGATCCACCTTTCTTATTTAACCCGAAGTCAAAGATCATTAAATACCGGGTCAAAGAAGGGAAAAAGAGCGGGCAAAATTGGTTTTTACTGTTCACCTTCTCTTCCAGTACTTACCCTGCTCACTTATGGTACTTTACCCCTTCTAGAAGATCATACATCAGAGATATGACCTCATAATTGGTCCACGCTGGCAGAATAAAGATTTCCTATTGGCTATTGAGATGTGGCGTTTGATTGGATGGTTGTGATGATTGATGGATGTTGACATCAGGATTGGAGGGCTAGGATTGGTTCATGGAAACCCTAGAAGGTGTCTCCTCAGGCTATAAATAGCAGCTTCTTCACACACATATCTATCTCCTCTTTTTAGTTTTTTTTTATTAAGTCGTTTTTAATTGTAATAGTTTATTTACTGTTTTTCAACTAAATTCCTGTCTTATTATAAGCTTTGTAATCATTTTAATCATTAATGAAATTCAGTCTTGTTTAATTACATGGCCTCTTTTACTTTTATGTCTTAATGCTTTATTATGTTTGAAATAAGCTTTAATAAGCTCTTATTAAGCACTTTAGTTTAATTGCTTTCTGAAACTCAAATAAGCTCACTTATAGCTTACTTTGAGCTTCTATGTTCATCAATTGAATTGTACTAAATCACCTTCAAATTACCTAAGCTAAAAAGTGCAATAAGCACTTGGATGATAAGCCAATAAGGGAAGGGCTTATAGGACAATACCAGCTTGTTTCTAACAAGCTGGAGCTTGTAGATCAGCTCAGGGAGCAATTTTATGTCCTTGTTTGTGCAAAGGACTATGTAAGTTCAATATTTCATCATTTTGCTTATTACACTGCTTATTTCTGATTTATGCTTATTTCAATGCTTATTCGAGTTAATTTGTCTTAATTGTGCTTATTTGAACTTTATTTGTTGCTGTATTGGTTTGTTTCATTGTGCTTCTTCATTTTGAGCTTAATAGTGATTTTAAGGTCAAATAAGCTTATAACCATAGCTTATTGTATAAGCACTTGTTTTATACTGATTTTGCTTCAAATCACTTAAATAAGCTTATGATTGGTCTGTCTTTAAGAAACTTATGGTTTTGCATTTAAAATAAACTTTAAAATTCAGTTTAAGGTTTTAAGGGAGTGTTTGGCACAAGGAAAGAAATGGGTCAAAATGGTGATTTATTGTTCATAGGTCATTTAGCCAACTTGGATTAAGTCTAATTAAGTCATTTAAGCTAAATTGAAAGAGTTTTAAGCTGTTTTAAGTGTATTTGAGGGTTTTAGCTTAGGTTTCAAAATTCTAAGGTTTGAAGCTGCTTATTTGGTTAATTATTAAGAAATCAGTGATAAGTCCATCTTAGGTTAATTTTGGTGTTTAAAAGAAGGTTTTTAGTTGATTTTAGTATGTTGTTTCAAGTTAATATAGCTTTTAGTCATTTAATTCAAAGTCAATAGCTCAAATCTGTCTCAGAAAGAAAAAAATAGCAGTCTGTTATAGCAGTTTCTTAGGGTCATATTTAGTGCTTATTTCTTATCCATAGTGTCTGATTTTCATTTTCCTAGTTGTTTGCTTATTGTTCTTTGCTATTTTCTAGTTTTCAGACCTTTCCTCAGCTTATTAGAGCTTATTCTATAGCTTAAAAGTTGCCTGATCAGTCATTATATACTGATTCATCAATATATATTTGTACTGAATTGCCTTCTTTTAAGCTTATTTTTAAGCACTTATTAAGCTCTGATTTGGCTGAAATTTGTTCTATCTGCTTATTGGTGTATGAGCTTGTTCTCTTTTAGGTATTTGTGGCTTGGTGATGAGTGTCTAAATACTCATCATTTTTGTCCCATCTGAACTGCCAAAACGTTTAAATATATGCAAATATGCTTCAAAATTCAGAAAATATCATTTGATTGTGTTTTTATGTGTTTCTTGTGCAAAATGATTAAAAACAGTCAAAAACTAGCTAAGTTTGCATAATTGGCAGTTTTAGTCCCCGAAGTTTCAAAAGTTGTCAAAATAGGTCCCCGGATGTTATAAAATGAAAAATAATCTTTTGTGATCCTTATACTATTGACACTTGTCACATATGGTCCCTGGAAATTAATTTGATTTTATGCAGGTTTGGTCCCTGGAGTTTCAGAAAGTTACAAGTTAGTCCCTAAGTTAAATTCTAAACTTAACTTTAATCCTAATATCACTAACCCAGTTACTAAAATCATAAATCCAACCCAGCTACTATACCATTCCCCAAGCCCAATCCAAATAATTAAAACCCAAGCCCAATCTATACATAGCCCGGATCCAAACTAACTGGTATTGATAATACCAGTTTGACCGAAGTCAAACCCTTTCTCCTACCTCCCATACCGCCAAAACCAATACCAGACACCAAACCACTACAACCCATAGTTTTGATGCTCCACCACCCCCTCTTCCACTCCACGTTACCTAACACATCCAAACACAATTAATGTTTCTTCTCCACTCCCCTGAAAAGCATTAATTGCTTATACCTGCTCAATCCACTAACCCATTTTTCCCGCCAAAAATATGTGGCACATGGAGAGTGGACCAAAAGCTAAGGTGAATGGTGGGATTTACTCTTGATGACACCTGGAACATGTGGGATGCTATAAAAGGAGCAAGAGGCAGAAGAGATCAAGTAGTAGATAATAGTAGTTAAATTTTAATTAATCGTATTTTTCCAATTCAGTATTTCTCTATTGTAATTCTCAATCAAGTTTCTAATATAAGTTTGTTTCAAGTTACTTTGTCCCATTTAAAGTTATTTAGTACTCAAGTTCAGTTAAATTTAGTTTCAAGTCAATTGTAATTCGTATAAGCTACAAGCTACTTACATTATCATCAAAAGCTCCAATAAACCTTTCCATAAGCTCACATAAAGCTCTACATAGCTTCATGTAAGCTTATGTAGTGTTAATCAGTTCTTAAGTTCAAATTCGAAGTAAAGTCAACAAAAGTCAACGAATTAGCTTATAAGCTATTCTGGATCAATAAGCCGAAAGTTGTGGAAGCTTATGGTTTAGTGGCTTCATGGGAAGCTGTTAGGAATATAAATATTCATATGAAGGCTCGGTCACGCCGAGCATCTAATTAGCATTTATATAGCTCGTAGGCTTATTTATATTAGCTTAGTATTATTAGTATTAGTATTAATAGTATTAGTCGTATTTATATTTGTGGAGTGGGTCGGGGCTTTCCCCACTGTCAGCTCACTTCACAGCCCACTAGGGGCACTATTATTAGGAAGTATAAATACCCCTTCCCACACTTGGGAAGGGTTGAAACTCTTGGAACTCTTCACACATTAATCTAATACATTCCAGTTTTCTCTCAAAGGGTTCCCTCTCTCTCTCTCTAACATCTCACTAACTCACCATGGGATTCTTGATCTTTCAAGATCCAAGACCACCCGAATAGATCCACACAATCAAGATGGTTATTTCCTACAATTGGTATCAAGAGCCAAGGTTTCATCTTGGTCAGATCTGTGGTCAATGGTTTGATTCGGTTTGATTGTGTGACTGAATTTGTGGCCTTATATGTAGTGAGTTTCTTGCTGTAAAATTTTTCTTGTTCTAGTTGCTCGAATATCTTTGATTGGTGGGTTCTATTTCTTGTGGGTCCAATTTACATTCACTGATTCGTGGTCTTTTGTACTTATGGGCTTAATCTGTGGACTTACTTGTGCTTTATTTCGTTTATGTTCTATCCACAAGTATGCTTTTGCTTCTTTTCTTTTTATTCGAATACACAAGTCTGTTTGTTTGTTATTCGAATTTTGTTTACTAAAGCTTGTTTGTTCTACGTGTTGGTGTAAATCTGCCCTTGGTCATTTCTGGTCTTCTCACCTTGAGCTTGGACCTTAACTGTGTTGGATTTGTGGGAATGTTCTTAGTAGCGGTTTGTTATGAAAGAGAAAAAACACAGATCCGGTTTTTAAGGAAAGTACGAAAGTGACAGGTTTGACTGGTCAAAGTTGCAATTTTTCTCAGACGCGGTTTGTCTATTGGCTCACAGACTCGGTTTGTCTGTTTAACCCTGGACTCGGTTTGTCCATACAGTCACGTACTCGGTTTGTCTGTTTGTCATGAACTCGGTTTGTGTCTCTTGCAAGCATGCGGTTTGTGGGTGTTTGTAGATGCTGTTTGTCTATTTTTCACGAACTCGGTTTGTCATGGACTCGGTTTGTGTATATAAGACGACGCGGTTTGTCTGTGTGGTTGTCTACCATTTCATCGACTCGGTTTGTCTCTCGGTCAAACGTTCAAACGGTTAACTCGGTTTGTCTACCATATAAAGCAACAATTGAATTGACGTTAACGAGTTATCAAATAACAAACCGAATCATAGATTAAGAAGAAGATGAAGAACAGAAACCTTAACAACAAACACAAACTACAACAACAACTGATTCGAGACCCAGTCCATCCTAAACCCACCATAACAACGACAAGTACAACCATACCACCATAATTTCATCCTCACGGCTACAAAACAAATACATCCTCATCTCCTTATATCAAGTACAACATGACTCGTACACAAGGAATGCAATTATGATCTCAGTTATTCTCTTCTCGTGGGTCACAAATGTGTTTCAGACCTCGAAGTTCATAGGAACTGAAGAGAAACTCATCACCGATCATTGGTGAAGACACAACTTCTATTTATGTCCGAATTTCAATGAAAGAACAAAAACAAGTGTGTTTTCATCCATCCATCTTCTCGGTTACAACAACAAACAAAACATAACAAAATGATCTCATAATTTATTTTCTTTCATGCCTCAAAAGAAATTGTAAGATCTTTGTAGATCTAAACAGTTGAAAGAAAAATCATCATAGATCTATGAGCACGTTGGCTTCTTAATATCCGAAATGATCAAAAGAAAGATCTAAAACAAGTGTGTTTTAATCTTTCTCTGTTTCGTTAAGCTTTAACAAAAAAAATCAAGCTCGACACGATGACCATCATGTATAACCTACCTGTGATCTCTTGATTAATCTTGAAGCCAAATGGTTGTTGTGTTCTTCGAGGCTATTAAGGATGGTGCGTTCTTCGTAGAGTTGTGGTAACCGAAAATGGTGTTGTTTATTCGTGTGGATTTTATGAGAAATGGCTTAAGCTGTGGTTGTGATTGTGATTCAAGTGATCAGATTGATTGATCTTCGATGATGATGATAAAGATGAGATTAATATCAGTTTTGATCAATTTTGTGGTGGGTGATGAAATCGGTTGTGTTGGCGTATGTGATTAGGATTAGGGTTTGTTTAAGCGGCAGTGATAAAATTGTGGGGAAGGTGGCAGATTTGTTAGATGACCTAAGGGCTAATGAGAATTAGGGTAATTAGTGGTGTTATATAACCCCTAAAGACTAGGGTTAAGATAACTGATGATTGGACATGGGCCTTAATTCGAAATTTATTATAACAATTCAATGGGCCTACGCAAATTGTATTTCGAATTGATGATGGGCTATCGTGACAATGGGCTACTTATCAATTAACTTGGACCGTGTTTGGTTATGTAGTGTAATTGAACATTAACACATGGAAGGTGTTTGTTATTTGATTGGGCTAAAGTGTTGTACGCTACATTGGTGATATGTGTTATATGTTTGGATGTACAATATTTCACGTAGGTACACGTGTCTCGGCTAGTATTGGGGTTTATGAATGTCAACGTGACTACAGAGTTGTGAATTTGGCAGCATTGTCCTATTGGTGCCTGAGATGTTAGTGAGCCTGAGAGTTGATCTTTACGATTTGAGTTACAATTGACTAATTGCGATTTGATTAATTGCTAATTGACAAGTTGCTATTTGACTTGTTGCGACTTGACTGATAGCGATTTGACCAGTCGCGATTTGACGTTGCGAGTTAACACTTGCGATTTGATTAATTGTGATTTGGTTGATTGCAATTTGACTTGTTGCGATTAGACAAACTGCGACTTGACTTGTTGCGATGTGATCAAGTTGAGATTTGACTTCTTTGACTTTGAATTGTAAAGATTAGTATTGCAACTCACTCTTAGTTGTTCGTGTTGATTTCACGGTTTCCCTTGTTGATTTTAGAAAATCCCGCGAAAGATTCGATTTCTCGGTTTAAATCACAAGAGTTGTAAAATCCCGTGAAATTAATTTTGGACAAGTAGGCGGGACATGGATCTTGACATTATAATACTTGCGGGGTTTGACTATATTTTCGGGATAAGTTTGTGCTACAAGATCGGCAGGAATTGGGAAATTATGGTAACTTGGTTGGTTTGTTAATTCACGGGTCGGTGTACTTAGTGTCACAAACATCTCGGGGTGGATGGATGCACGATGTTTGATGACCCTTGCTCAAGCGTATTTAAGGTGATTAGACCTGAATGTTCAAGAAGTGGATATATACAATAAAGGATGGAAGGTTGGGTATATATCACTACCTATATTTAAAGGAGTTACGTTGTTGTGCTCAATGTAGGTTCTAAATCACAATTTGCAATTTAAGGTGATTAGACTTGGATGTTCACGAAGTGGATATATACAATTAAGGATGGAAGGTTGGGTATATATCACTACCTATATTTAAAGGAGTTACGTTGTTGTGCTCAATATAGGTTCTAAATCATAATTTAGTGCAAGTTTAAGTCGCGGACTTGTTCTTTATCAAGCTTCATCAAGTGATCGTTGTTTCTCAAGCTTCTAATGGGATTGTTGCTCAAGATCTTCTCAAGAGGTCGTCAGGCTTAAAGACAAGAGGTGATTTGTTTGGAGACATGTTTTAACCTTCTACTCACTTTAAAAGTCATATGCATTTCATCAAGCGGTTTTGGCATATTACGAGCTTCAATGAATTATTAATCTACTAAACCATTGATGATGAGGAAAGCAAGGGGTTACTACACGAGAGTCTTAATCACCATCTTCGTTGCAGTAGTTTCATTTGTCTCTTTCCATGTTTTGTGCCTGTCAAATTCACAAACATCACGGACTCTCAGCTTTGGCAAAAAGGTCATTTCATGTCCTTTTTGAGGGGGAGAATTATCGCAAGTTTCCTAGAAGTTCCGTCTCCAGCGGTTTGAATCTTAGCAGTGTCGGTTACAGCGGGTCAGATCGTAGCGATTCAGGATTCAGTGGTTCAGTCTACAGCAGTTTGAAGCTTACTGTTGTGCAGTTAGTTCTTGAATTTATTTCTCGGATAAATCTCAAGAACTGTAAAATCCTGTACACAGTACGACAACTATTCCACATCCAAGTAGCTGGATCAGACAGCTTTGTTTGATAGGACTGACTATGAGTCATGGGCACTCCTAAGAATTTGCGCATGTTTCTTCTCTTTTTGGCTAGTCAACAGCACAAGATGATCACGAAGTTAATCTGGTATTCTTTATTTGTGATTGAAGTTGAATTTCACGAAGGCGTCTACTTATTTTATCTTGAAGTCGGGGTTGGTTGGATGCATGACCTTCAATGATAACTTGCTCGTGCGTAAAATTTAAGTTGAAGACTTGGGTTATCTAGTTACCAGTAGTCGGGGTAACTATCACTTAAGAGTTATTGGAGTACTCAGTGTCACACGTCAATGACGTTGTCGATAATCGCAAGAGGTGTTAATGTCTCATACTTTGGTTGGGTATTGAGCACTTAGAGATTTGCTTGGAGCATTAATTCTCTACACCGTTCTTCCAACATTAGTGCAAGCTTAAGTAACAAATTTGGGGTCTTCTACTTTAGTTTTCAGTATTGGTATATCGGGTTTCCTTTCATCAAGTGGTCACTAATCTGTGTACTAGGTTGGTTAGTTGGACAAAGGTTTTAAAAGTTGTGATGTGAACCGTAATTCTCACAAGATATTCTTAACCCAAACTGATGTTCTCCAATATCAAATCAGTCATGCCACATTCAATCTGTTACTGTTTCACGGTTTCTTCTTGGTTTTGTAAATTCCCGCGAAAGAACTTATTTCTCGGTTTAAATCATAGATTTGTAAAATCCCGTGATAATGGACTATGCGCTCTTAACCATGATCGGGTTAAAACCATTATCAAAGTTCAGTTAAGCATCATAAAGGGCTAGATTTGGACATTAACCACAAGACGTGTCTACGGCGTTAATTCATTATTATTTATTTGAAGCTGAAGTGAAATTTCATGGGTGCGTGTACTTAGTATCTGAAGATATCGGGGAGGTTGGATGAAGATTCTTCGAGATCCTTGTTCGAGCTTTCAATACAATGACAAGGACTTGGATATCTAGTTATTTTTTCTTTCTCTCTATTACAAAATAACTATCACTTTAAGGAGTCACTTTGTAGTGCTCAGTGTCACACGAAGATGTGGATATCCAAGAGGTGATGTACGTCTTATACTTGATGGTTGGTTGGTTGAAGAGTATAGAGTACTTAGGGATTCGATGTTGCACGAAGTCTCTACACCGCTCTTTGTCACGCATTAGTACAAGTTTAAGTCACAAGTTCGGGTTATATTACTTCAGTATCAAGTTTATCATATTGGGTTTTCTCCATCAGTGGTCACGACATCAAGCCGACAGAATGATAATGGGGTTGGTAACGAGTTAGATGAGAGAAGAAGTAAAGAGAGAGATAATGACGTCTGTACACATCAGTGCAGGCCTCGTTCTTCATCAGATGACGTCTGTACACTTCAGTGCAGGCCTCGCTCTTCAACATGATGACGTCTGAATACCTCAGTTCAGGCCTCGTTCTTCAAAGAAAAGAAAAGTGTACGCTTGAGTGCACTTTATCTTCAAAAGAAGAGGAGTCTTCTTATTTATGGCCATTCTCATCAACAAGATTCATGCTCTTTCCGTGCTTATTCAGTCTTCAAGTGGATCGGCGCACACTGGAGTATATTCTTATTCACTTGTTCAACCAAAAATTGCAGTTGACAGGCATATGCAATTTTTGAGGGGGGGAAAGGGTGAATATTAATCTACATGTTGGTTGATGATTGAGAAATGGTCATACGACTCCTGAATACGTCAGTTCAGGAGTCGTGCAAACCATGGTTCTCCAACACTACTTCTTCCGTCTATCAAGGTGTTGAAGAACATGGTCATGGAATGCTAATCTAGTCTCACGGGTTGGTATAATCAGCAACAATGGGTTTCTAGTCAATGCTTCAAGTACACGTCATCAGGCTACATGTACACATCATGATGATGATTCCGATTAATCGTAACCATCATGGGGGAGAGAAATGTGTACACCAAGGACGCACAACAGGTTCACGTGATTAGGGCTTAATATCCAGAATGGATAAATACTGTAGATGATCAGTGGTTCAACTTGTTACCTGGGTATTATCGTTTCACTGCTACGTTATGTGCTGATTAATCGTAACCATCAGGGGAGAGAGAATGTGTACATCAAGGACGCACAACAGGTTCACGTGATCAGGGCTTAATATCCAAATATGGATACATTCTATAGATGATCAGTGGTTCAACTTGTTACTTTGGTGTTATACTAAAGACTGAAGAAGGTCGAGTCGTCAGTCTATTCTTCATTCTCTGTTGGGAGTTATCTTCTCATGTGTATGCTGCGGGCTGATGGTTATATGTAAGGTTACTGGAAGACATTTGGTGAGATGAAAATGATTGGTATTCTATTCCTCCACATTGGGCAATCTTGAAGAAGGTCGAGTCTTCAGTCTTCTCTACATTCAAGAATGTTGAGCTCTTTTCTTACAACTTGATATTTAACTTAATCCCATGACAGTTCTTGTTTGATGAGTTGTGGAGTTAAGTTAGGTTCAAGTTGTTCCGTAGTTTAAGGTTAAGTCCAACTTGATGTTAACCTAACCTCATGACAGTTCTTGTTTGATGAGTTGTGAGGTTAAGCTAGACTTCAGTTGAGGCTCAACTTAAACTACCGAAAAGTTGCCTAAGGTTTTTTACGGAGTCACTCTAGGACGGGAGTGTTAGAAGATTAAAGACGGCATGCATTTGGTTATCAAAAGACTTCTTCATATTTCGGGCGTTCATCCAAAGTCTTCTTCCTATTATGGGTGATCGTCAGAGGTTGTCAGATTGGGGGAGAGCACTAATTAGGGGAGAGTGAAAAGCCAGAATCATTCCCTGATTGAAAGTGCTCACATTGCTCTTCAGCAAGTCAAGTGATGAATGCGGTGAAGATTCAGAATGCTGAGGAGTAATGGTTTCTGGTTCGTATCCTTGTACATATATACTTAGGCATATTTTATACCATCTTGTAAATAGATATATAGAAATCCTGCAAATTGTAAATAGAGAAACGTAAAACCAGAAAAAAACCATAAAAAATTGAAAAATAGAAAATACCAAAAATAGTTTCACCTAGGCATGTCTTCTGTTTATCGATAACATTTACGGACTTAGAAATGTCATTCAATAATGGCACGGGTCTTTAAATGAAGCTCGAGCAGAAGTTAAAATGGTTGGTTAAAACATGTCTAAATGGCTTGCTATTACTTTAGATAGCAACCCGCGCTTCAAACAGGGGAAAGCACGTCGCCAAAAAGACGGCTGTTCCTCCAACTGGGTGATGTTCACCTGGGCATGGATTACTTTATATCCATGTTTCTTCGATCTGATGTACGTTTCGGTGCATCATTTCTTGAAAAAGAAGAGAAGTCTTCTTTGCATACAAATAGTTTTCATTCTATGATTCTTCTGAAAATTATTTGTGAGACACTTGGTGAATATGTGTTGTATGAAATTTGTTTATACTTGGATTATGCATAAAATTTGTCACTCAATCAACGACTACAAAACCTCACGACAGTTCTTGTTTGATGAGTTGTGGGGTTAAGCGTGATTTTAGTTGAGGTTCAACTAGAATACGGGTCATTGATTGAGGGGGAGAGTGAATTCAAATTTTATATCATCAAACGGATTTATTGGTTAAATCATACTTGTTAGAAATGGTTTTGTAGTTAATGGGGAATTAGTTGAAGAGGATCTTGCTTAAATATATCAAATGACCAAGTGTGTTAGTTGCTAGAAAGGTTAGGACATTATGTGCAATTTGCTTATAGTTTCCTAGCTTTATGTATCTAGAAGGTTCATTTGTGTTACTTTGGAATCCTCGTATAATCCCCAAAATGCTTTAAGACTCAAAACCTAAAAGAAGTTAGAAAACCAGTTGTGTTTGATGTTATTGAATGCTCCACTGACATTTGTATGAACTAAGTGAATGAGTTTCAAATGTTGTTTGCCTCTCTGCTGCTTAATTGTTGTTGATATTGTGCATATGTTCTCAGGATTCGCTTAGGTAGATTGCTATTATGTTAGAATCATGTTCCTAAGATCCTGAATTAAATATTGAAATCTGTGTGAATTGCCATGTTCATGATTGCTAATTGCTCTTCATGCTAGATAGTGGTTTGACGTAGTTCCTGATTGGGGTTTGATTATAAGATGAACTTGGTATTATAATGTGGCAAGCTGCTGAAGGGTAGCTATTAAGGAATAGTGTATCTGTATGCATGTATATCTGTGTTGATATTCTTATGCAGATTCCATAGCCAAAATGAATGTGCCAGTTCCCATTCTAACCATTTGATCAGACGTTCAAACTCTATTGATTGGCTCGAAATTCACCACAACAACAACGTCAGCAACAACAACACTTTCACCACCGCCACCACTATTTATCTATTTTGGTCTCGCCAAGTGGGGATCAACGACATTTGCGAAAGATTTGTTGGTGGATGGATAATTGATGTTGACTACTAACTCAGAAAAGCGGGTGATTACATCATCTGCGCAAAAAGGTCAATATCATTTGTGTCATAAAAGTTATCTTGTGCAAAATGAGCAGTGAATCTCCCTCTTAGATTAAGGGGGAGCATAGTATGTTTCATCATCAGAATATATTAAATCGGACACATTTTCTCCCACATTTTTCTAACTTATTTAAATCAATTGGGATCACAAATCTCAAATGGTTTGAAATTTTTGATCGGGGGAGAGAATGTGATTTAAATATGAAATCTGATAAAATGTGATGATTTGAACATATATGCAAGCTCTCCCGTATGTGTTAAACCATTTTATATATCAATGCACATATTGAGGGGGAGCAAAATGTTTTGGATGTGAAAGTAAGCTCTCCAGTAAGTGCTAAACTCTTTTGTATACCAATGCACTTATTGAGGGGGAGCAAAGGATTTGGCATGCATCTTATGTGAGCAAGGCTCAGACTTAACAAATGAATTGACGAAACATATACTGTCATGAATCGAAAGGACATATCCTGGCCGGGTAATAATTTCAAGCTAGTCTAACTAGTGATGTAAGCGTGTCTCGAAAAGGATGTGTCTGAGTAGAGTGTACCGTTTCGAGAAACTTTCTATGGACTTGACCAGGACGGGTAATAATTTCAAGCTGGTCTAACCAGTGATGTAAGCGTGTCTCGAATCGGTCATGTTCACTGAAAGTTGATCAATTCAAAAAGTGCGAGCTCTACCTAACATGTGCAAATTTATAAAACAATCAACTGAGCACATGTTGAGGGGGAGCATTTGAAAAATATAAAACTCTCAAGTGTTTGCAAAAATGTGTTTCAGAATCATGAACACTTTGAGAGATTTTTCAAAGATTTGGTTTGGCAATCGTGGATGAATACCAAAGACCGACCATTTTAATTAATGCATGGAGTTATAAGGATGGTTAGGTTAGGCTCAAGTTCCCACGATCCCGCCAGAGCCGGAGGGATCTACCCAGGGACAATCCACTAGTTAGTGTAGAAGTCCTTAGGTATGATTAAAAAGGAGAAAAGTGTGATTAAGGGAAGAGTGCCGACTGAGATGGAGCTAACACTGGAACAAACCCAACAAGGTGTTAGTTATGAAGTCTCGGTAAGCACTGAAGGGGTTGAAGAATGAAAAAGAATTGTAAAGATAAAGGGTGAAAAGAAAGAAGCCCTCCTTACAACTTAGGCAGAAACCGGGTCAATACATATGCTGTCAGAATCACTTAGTTGATTGCTGGCATTGAAGACAAAGTATCATGGACCCAGTGATATGCTGCACAACCCTCCCTAGCCACTCAAGGTCCCTCAAAGGATTCTTGTTTCAATTGTCACGGAGTTCAATACATTCCTATCGTCTCTCTCACTCCGAGTTAGATGATATTGAAAAGGTGGCAGTTCTCTCCAGCCTCCGCTCACTAAATCAAAACGCACTATCGAGTCTAGAGCCACGAGATGCATAAAAAGATCTCATAGGAACACGAATTATTTCTACACTGGGTGTTCAACATAAAGGACACCAGCTGTAAACTTATGAGTCCTACGCAGATCTTAGCAATCTGCCAGAACATTTATGAGAGAATCTACTAATGTAATTCTCAATGATTGAATGGAAATTCCTGCCAGGGTCAACATCAAGCAGCCCTGAAAGCAGGTCACTTCGGTAATTCCCTGTGGATTACGCTTAGTGATCGCGGCGGTTTCAAACGGTCTACAGTCGTGGAGTGATCTCCAGCGACTCACCTAATCGTTGATGTGCTACGGTTCGATCTTAAAAAACCCTCTGTGGGTTTTCGATTAGGAACGGTCTTGGTAAGGATTAGAGAGAGTTTTCACACTATGCTGTTAACAATCTCGAAGTTCGATCCTGTAAGTACCGGTCGATTTGTTGCTAACTGTCGTATGCAGGAACTTCTGGCGATTGTAGCTGAGGAATGCTGTAGCTGGTTGCTGTTGTAGCTGGTTGCTGTTGTAGCTGGTTGCAGAAAAGATGCCAATCCTCTACCACATGTTCACACTACATCATCATTGTAACTCAACAAAGTCATGATCAACATAAAAGACCTTCAACACGGCTTCTGCTAACTCTGATGCTAAAGATCATGACACCAAACAGTGTGAGCATGTCGGCTCAAAGAATAACACATCACATGGAAACATACTGCTGAAATATGACTTGGAAACAAATGTTGGATGATAAAGTCGAAGAATACTCAAAGATCATCCAAGACAATCAATCAGTCATCAAATCATTACTGCTGAAAGCACTAAGTTTCAAGACATTGAAGAATCAAAGACTACGAGCTATGAAGACATGATCAGAAGACAAAATGCTAGAATTCAAGTTATTATTTCCGGGGTGACCTCCCTTAGGGGGAGATTGTTAGGAATATAAATATTCATATGAAGGCTCGGTCACCCCGAGCATCTAATTAGCATTTATATAGCTCGTAGGCTTATTTATATTAGCTTAGTATTATTAGTATTAGTATTAATAGTATTAGTCGTATTTATATTTGTGGAGTGGGTCGGGGCTTTCCCCACTGTCAGCTCACTTCACAGCCCACTAGGGGCACTATTATTAGGAAGTATAAATACCCCTTCCCACACTTGGGAAGGGTTGGAACTCTTGGAACTCTTCACACATTAATCTAATACATTCCAGTTTTCTCTCAAAGGGTTCCCTCTCTCTCTCTCTAACATCTCACTAACTCACCATGGGATTCTTGATCTTTCAAGATCCAAGACCACCCAAATAGATCCACACAATCAAGATGGTTATTTCCTACAGAAGCCTATAGGTTGTTTCTTGGTTCCTAGTACTTTGGTCCACATAGCAATCCGATTGTAAGCAATTTGCAAGTTTTCTTAATTTTCTATTATCACTGTTCTACAAGCTTATTTTAGCTTGTCTTTGTCCTTTATAGCTTATCAGTAGTCTACATACATGTTTCAATCAGTTTCTTTATTTTAAATTACCTTGTCTTTCATTTCACTTAATAATCTTATAAAAGCCAAAAATAGAAACTACAAGCTAGCTTATTGTAACTGCTTTCTTTTCAGTCATAAGTCCTTTTTTATAGCATAAGTAACCTGCTAGTACCATAGGTTTTCAATTCAGAGCTTAAAAGAATCACCTCAGTTCACAAACACCATAACAGTTCCTAAAGGACTGTTTGGTTTAGTACCTGTCATCAAGCCAAACACCCCATTACTGTAGCTTGACCATTGAACCAAGTTTGCACAAGCTTCTTACAGTCCCTAGAAGCTATTTCTACTCTTAGATCAGTTCTATAGCAAGTTTAAGCAATTTTGAACCCACTATGGGAGTAACAGTCCTTAAAGAGCTCATACAAGCTCAAACAAGCTCAAAGCTTGTTCAGTCCATGCCTTTGGCATTTTTCAACTCCATTTGGTCTACTTAGTCAATCCTCAAAACCTTAGAACCATTGCACAAGTGTGCACCAAAATAGCAGCTACATCAGTTATGCAAACTGCATATAGCAGTTTTCATGGTTTTTTAGAAACTTTAAGAATTTTTTACTCACTCATCACAAGCTCTCATAAGCTAGTTTTTCTTGATTCTTAAACTTCACCAGCTTGAGTTTATTAGGGTATTTTTAGTTTGAATTTTGGACCTCTCTTTGACCTCGAAAGAGGCCCTCGAAGTTGGCCATTTTGCCCTGGTGCAGCGCACCATACCAGCAGACCATAAAAGTTTCAAGCTTCTTTTGAGCTTTTATGCTCTTAAGCCTGGTGATTTTCTAGCTTCTTTAAGTTCATTAGTCACTACTCAAATCCTAGAAGCTCATTCGACAAGCTCATAGCTTGTTTCGAAGCTTTTAGATCATTCGAAGTTTTCTAGTTCACAAAATAAGTTTCAAGCTCAACTGCAGTTCATAAGCCCTTTTTACCAGCTTATTTCGTGAGTAACAAAAGTAGTCCCAGTTCAAAAAGTCTCAGTACTAGCTTATAGTTAACTTGCAAAAAGAAAAATCAAAAATAAAAAAGGTTAGTAAAAAAGGTCCAAACTGGGATTCTAACCCACGACCCCTCGTACACAACCCACAACTCAACCAGTGTGCTAGTACTCCTTTTTCATTAAAACTTAACACCCTTTATTATTTAAATACCAAAATCCAATTTAGTATTAATTAGCTTATTAGCTTTCCAGCTTATTTGCAGATTATTTAGATAAAGCAGTCACACCTTTTTTTTATTTTTATCACCTTAGTAATCACTTCTAGTATTTAATAAAAAAGTTTCGTAATTTTTAGAATAGTTTTGCTATTTTTAATCTATTTATTTAGTTTATTTAGTAATTAAATTATAATAAAAAATATAAAAGTCAGAAAAATATAAATCTTTTTTAGATAATTTTCTTTTGTCATTTTTAAGTTATAAAAAATATAAGAACACTTGTAGGGTTAATTTTACATATATCTTAGTTGTAATCGCGTTTTAATTAAATCCCGACTCGCGTTTTTAGTGTAATTTAGATTAAACGAAAATCAGAAAAATAGTGATAGCTTCTATTTAATAGATTTTATCTTGTTAAATCATAATCAAAAATATCTGATTCATCAATCACTTTAATCCAAAGCTTTTCACAGTTTTCCATTCACATCTCGTTGGGAAACGATCCGGGTGATTTCTTGCCTGGTTTCACACTACACACGAGCATCCAGTTCCGAGTCTGCATTTGTTTAAATATAAGTGTTGTTTCGGGACGGATCAAATTTTGGCGCCGCTGCCGGGGATGTTGTGCTGCGACTATTGTGAAGAATTTTAGCGATTAGTGATCTGAGACCCTTCTATCAGAAGTTCCTATTTCCCAAAAACCATATAAAATACAAAAATATTTTTCATTTCTTTTCTATATATATTATTATTATTATTATCATATAAAAAATAAAAACACCAAAAATAATTTCCGTTTTCTTTGTTAATAATAAATAACAATAAAAAATTACCATCGAAAATCAAGACAGAGTACTACCTAACTGGGGGTACGACCATAATAAGTTCCCAAACCAAAGATTTAAAACTTGCCTTTGTATCACTTGCGAATATCGGCTCACCTTTAATTGATAAACAAACTCTAACGGAGGTTCTAGGATAGTCTGACATTAAATTGTCGGACTGAAAGAAGCGGGTTTTTAAGGAGCGTAATTGCCCACCTTTGCTTCTCCGCCACTCTGTGCGTTTATCTTTTAGAGAGCTACCGTACGCTTGTTGATTATTGGTTTAAGTTCACTTGTGTTTTGATTCGTTCTTGATTTAATTACAATATTTTACTTAGTGCATGCGCACTCGTTCTTCCACGTCATCAAGCCCTTTACGTGAACTCGTAGATATTCCGAGAAGACGTAATCGTAGACGTGCTGCCCAAATAGTCGAACCCGAGATTCGTACTGTTCTCACTGAAAATATGGCAGACGAACGCACTATGGCTGAAATGCTCCAGGCACCCACCGAGGGTTATGGAGATGCCATCGTTTTACCAGCCATCGATTCTGATCATTTTGAACTGAAAACACATTTGATTCAGCTCGTGTCCACAAACCAATTTCACGGGTTTGAACGAGAGGATCCTTATGCACACATTCGTTGGTTCAACAAACTAACCTCTACAATCAATTACAAGAATGTGCCACAAACAGTGATCAAATTGATGCTATTTCCATTCTCACTTGAGGGGGCAGCCCGGATTTGGCTGGATAAAGAACCCCCTCGATCCATTGAAACCTGGGAAGATCTCGTTAAGAAATTTGTAAATTATTTCTTCCCTCCATCAAAGACGACTAATCTTAAAAATGAAATTCCTGGATTTCGTCAAGGTTTTGATGAAAATTTCGGAGAGGCATGGGACAGATTTAAAGATCTCCTAAGAAAATGCCCACATCATGATTTCAATGTGTTACAACAAATATATACGTTTTATAATGGGTTGACCCAAAACGATCAAGATGCACTTAATGCAGCCTCCGGTGGCAATATCTTGAATCGTAAACCCAGAGAGGTGGTTGAAATTTGTGAAAATAAATCCAAAGTTCCTATTTCTAGAAACAAAGTGAATGTTCCTGTCACTCCTACTGCTTCTTCTTCATCCGGTAACTCTTCAGAGTTAGCCTTCCTAACAGATTCAATGCGTTGTATGATGAAAGAAATGAAAGAATTAAAAAGTGAAATTCATAAACCGGAACAAGTCAAAGCAATAAACAAAGTGTGTGAAACTTGTGGTGGCCCACATGCGTATTATGATTGTCAAGCAACCGATGCTTCTGTTTACCCAGCTCCCGTAGCTGTAGTAAACCAAAATCAGTACCGTCCGCATGCTGAGACTCAGTACCGAGCACCGAATGCTATGGTCCCACCTGGTTTTCCACCCGTGCCAAATCAAAATAATCAAAACCGCTTTGTTCAAAATCAGGGACAAAATTTTCACAATTCCCAAAATTTCAATCAAAACCGAGGTCAGAATCAGGGTAATTTTAACCAAAACCGTGGTCAAAATTTTAATCAAAACCAAGGTTCAAACCGAAATCAGACGTCCTCAGATGAGTTGCTTATGCAATTCATGAAAACCCAAGAGGAAACAAATAAGACACAACGTGAGACAAACCAGTTATTGGTTGCTCAATTAAACCAGATCAAAAAGTCTTTAACTGATATACCTTCTACCTCGGGAGGTCTTCCAGGTAACACTGTTACCAACCCTATGGGTGAACTCAAAGCTGTCAGTACACGTAGTGGTAAATCTCATGTTGGATTCAAGGTGACAAAGGACCCGGTACTTCCCACTAACAATGGAAGTGCTAAATACGTCCAACCTTCGGTCATCCAACCTTCAGTCATCCAAAAATCTACACCCACAATTGCTCCTCAGCCGTCAAGAATCGATCCTACTCTTTCACGATTTACGGTTAAAAGTTTGTCAACCAAACTTAGTGAGCAAAGATCAGCCAGATATTATTCCGAAATGCTCAATGCTGTTCCTGTCAGTGTACTTGATGACAGTGATGATGACGAAGATACCACTTACGTCAAAGCTATCACCACTCGGAGTGGAGCTTCTTATAAGGGGCCAGCTGGCCCTATTCCTCCTCCGCTGTTTGAAATGGAAAAAGAGACGGAGGATACAACGGACAAAGTGCAAATTCCAATCCCACAAAGTACAGCACATGTCCATCCTCCGGTAGTCCCGAAAAAATCCAAACCAGGAGTTGTCTTTGAGACTCCTGAAGTTGTTGTCCCTAAATCCAAACCTCATATTCCTTACCCATCGCGCTTAAATGAGCAAAAGCTCCGTGAGAAGGCTAGTCAACAAAATGATAAATTCTATCAAATCTTTAAAGAATTACACTTTGACATAAGCTTTGCGGATGCTACTATTCTGATGCCCAAATTTGCAGCAGCAATCAAACACTTGTTAAGCAACAAGGAAAAACTGATTGAAATGGCTAAAACTCCAGTAAATGAGAACTGCTCAGCGGTTATCTTGAAAAAGCTTCCGGAGAAGCTTGGAGATCCTGGAAAGTTTCTACTACCTTGTGTCTTTCCAGGAATGGTTGAATGTTATGCCTTAGCAGATCTAGGTGCAAGCATCAACCTGATGCCTCATTCAGTATGGAAGAAACTTTCTCTTCCGGCTCTTACTCCTACCTGCATGACTCTTGAGCTTGCAGATCGAACCATAACTCCTCCCTGTGGCATTGCCGAGGATGTATTTGTGAAGATAGGAAAGTTCCATTTTCCAGCTGACTTTGTGGTTGTTGATTTCGATGCTGATCAAAAGGTTCCTCTAATTCTTGGAAGAGGATTCCTAAAAACGGGCCATGCTCTTATTGATGTATTTAAGCATGAAATCACCTTGCGTGTGGATAAGGAAGTTGTTACCTTTAATCATGATCAAACTTCAAAGTACTCCTCTAATTATAATTCTGCTTCGGTTAACCGAATAGATGTCATTGACATTACTTCAGAGGAGTACTCTCAAGAGAGTGTTGATTATTTTCATAATTCTGTGAGTGGGGAACCCACCACATCTTCTCAACATATCATAGCAGACTCTTCCCCTTCTCTCACTTCGGTTGAGGGAAGTGATCCCTTTTGGGATCAAGTCGATGCTTTTCTTGCTCTAGATAGTTCACCTCCGCATGAGGTTGATGATAACTATCTTGATCCTGAGGGGGATATTCTTTTTCTAGAAAATTTGTTAAACGAAGATTCATTTTCCCCTCTTTCACCAAAACAACTTCATAAAAAGAAAATCAAGTCAGTTGAAAAAACTGATAAATGTCCTGAGATCCAGTTTAAGGACTTGCCTCCTCCACTTGCAAATCTTGAGGAGGAAGTTCTTGTCTTAATTGCTATTCAGATCTCTCTTCTTCCCTTCACCTACTCGGTGATTTCCCCTATCTTTCACTCATTCGGGAGTGAGGATATTACTTTTGACCCCGGCATTGTCCATCTAACATTGGTTTAAATGCCGGATTTCCTGGTCTCTTACTTCCCCATAAACTTTTAAATTGTTTTTTCTCCCGGGCTGTTCAGGATCCCTTTGTTACGGTTGACCGTTCACAAGCGGTTAGCTTGCGTGATAAACCTGTCTGTTCGGGAGGAATCAACTCAATTCGGGGTCGAGTCAAGCTAGCGACTCGGTTAATAAAAACAGTAGCAAAATATGGGTTTTCACCCATGTCTCACCTAAGTGTGGGGGAGATTCCCCACATGTTGTAAATATGTATAAAAAAAAAAAAAAAAAAAAAAAAAAAGAAAAAGAGGGAATTTGCATGCCTTAACGGCTTAAATGCAAATTAAACAAAAATAAAATAAATAAGTATATAAAATAAAGGCTATTAGTATTTCCCTTTCACGTTCTAAGTGTTGGTTTAACAACCGGTTCTTTGAATATTGAGGGCAATATTCAGTTCTAAGTGTGGGGGGGAATTCTTGCGAATTTAATCAAATGTACCATCTAGTACCCCCATTTTTGGCCAAAATTTTAAAATTTTTTCTCACTTAGAACGCAATAAATGGTTATCAGTCCGCCATGTCTAACCCACATAAGGATTGGCTAATCCGAGAGCAAACGGCTCTTGGTAAAGATGTCTCAAATCCGTTTATGGCTTGCAATTTGCCCAAAATTGTATGGTATTCGACTCACCATATCTTTAAAAGTGAAGAGTTGGCTAGCCCGCAAGGTTATGGCTTGTGGTAAAGGCAGTTGTAAAACCATAATTGGTAATCAGCTCACCAAAGATAATATTGATAATTTATCTAAGAGTTGGCTAGTCCAGAAGCAAACGGCTTTTGGTAAAGACAAATCAAAACCGTTGACAGCTTGTGGTTTGCTCAAAATCACTTGGTTATCATTGTACCAAAGTTCTTACTTGAACTGAAACAATTGGCTACTCCAGAAGTAATGGTTTTTGGTAAAGAGTCTTTCAAATCCATTAAATCTTCATAAAATATTGCTAGGGACTAGCAATAGTTTAGTGTGGGGGATTGATGAGTGTCTAAATACTCATCATTTTTGTCCCATCTGAACTGCCAAAACGTTTAAATATATGCAAATATGCTTCAAAATTCAGAAAATATCATTTGATTGTGTTTTTATGTGTTTCTTGTGCAAAATGATTAAAAACAGTCAAAAACTAGCTAAGTTTGCATAATTGGCAGTTTTAGTCCCTGAAGTTTCAAAAGTTGTCAAAATAGGTCCCCGGATGTTATAAAATGAAAAATAATCTTTTGTGATCCTTATACTATTGACACTTGTCACATATGGTCCCTGGAAATTAATTTGATTTTATGCAGGTTTGGTCCCTGGAGTTTCAGAAAGTTACAAGTTAGTCCCTAAGTTAAATTCTAAACTTAACTTTAATCCTAATATCACTAACCCAGTTACTAAAATCATAAATCCAACCCAGCTACTATACCATTCCCCAAGCCCAATCCAAATAATTAAAACCCAAGCCCAATCTATACATAGCCCGGATCCAAACTAACTGGTATTGATAATACCAGTTTGACCGAAGTCAAACCCTTTCTCCTACCTCCCATACCGCCAAAACCAATACCAGACACCAAACCACTACAACCCATAGTTTTGATGCTCCACCACCCCCTCTTCCACTCCACGTTACCTAACACATCCAAACACAATTAATGTTTCTTCTCCACTCCCCTGAAAAGCATTAATTGCTTATACCTGCTCAATCCACTAACCCATTTTTCCCGCCAAAAATATGTGGCACATGGAGAGTGGACCAAAAGCTAAGGTGAATGGTGGGATTTACTCTTGATGACACCTGGAACATGTGGGATGCTATAAAAGGAGCAAGAGGCAGAAGAGATCAAGTAGTAGATAATAGTAGTTAAATTTTAATTAATCGTATTTTTCCAATTCAGTATTTCTCTATTGTAATTCTCAATCAAGTTTCTAATATAAGTTTGTTTCAAGTTACTTTGTCCCATTTAAAGTTATTTAGTACTCAAGTTCAGTTAAATTTAGTTTCAAGTCAATTGTAATTCGTATAAGCTACAAGCTACTTACATTATCATCAAAAGCTCCAATAAACCTTTCCATAAGCTCACATAAAGCTCTACATAGCTTCATGTAAGCTTATGTAGTGTTAATCAGTTCTTAAGTTCAAATTCGAAGTAAAGTCAACAAAAGTCAACGAATTAGCTTATAAGCTATTCTGGATCAATAAGCCGAAAGTTGTGGAAGCTTATGGTTTAGTGGCTTCATGGGAAGCCTATAGGTTGTTTCTTGGTTCCTAGTACTTTGGTCCACATAGCAATCCGATTGTAAGCAATTTGCAAGTTTTCTTAATTTTCTATTATCACTGTTCTACAAGCTTATTTTAGCTTGTCTTTGTCCTTTATAGCTTATCAGTAGTCTACATACATGTTTCAATCAGTTTCTTTATTTTAAATTACCTTGTCTTTCATTTCACTTAATAATCTTATAAAAGCCAAAAATAGAAACTACAAGCTAGCTTATTGTAACTGCTTTCTTTTCAGTCATAAGTCCTTTTTTATAGCATAAGTAACCTGCTAGTACCATAGGTTTTCAATTCAGAGCTTAAAAGAATCACCTCAGTTCACAAACACCATAACAGTTCCTAAAGGACTGTTTGGTTTAGTACCTGTCATCAAGCCAAACACCCCATTACTGTAGCTTGACCATTGAACCAAGTTTGCACAAGCTTCTTACAGTCCCTAGAAGCTATTTCTACTCTTAGATCAGTTCTATAGCAAGTTTAAGCAATTTTGAACCCACTATGGGAGTAACAGTCCTTAAAGAGCTCATACAAGCTCAAACAAGCTCAAAGCTTGTTCAGTCCATGCCTTTGGCATTTTTCAACTCCATTTGGTCTACTTAGTCAATCCTCAAAACCTTAGAACCATTGCACAAGTGTGCAACAAGATAGCAGCTACATCAGTTATGCAAACTGCATATAGCAGTTTTCATGGTTTTTTAGAAACTTTAAGAATTTTTTACTCACTCATCACAAGCTCTCATAAGCTAGTTTTTCTTGATTCTTAAACTTCACCAGCTTGAGTTTATTAGGGTATTTTTAGTTTGAATTTTGGACCTCTCTTTGACCTCGAAAGAGGCCCTCGAAGTTGGCCATTTTGCCCTGGTGCAGCGCACCATACCAGCAGACCATAAAAGTTTCAAGCTTCTTTTGAGCTTTTATGCTCTTAAGCCTGGTGATTTTCTAGCTTCTTTAAGTTCATTAGTCACTACTCAAATCCTAGAAGCTCATTCGACAAGCTCATAGCTTGTTTCGAAGCTTTTAGATCATTCGAAGTTTTCTAGTTCACAAAATAAGTTTCAAGCTCAACTGCAGTTCATAAGCCCTTTTTACCAGCTTATTTCGTGAGTAACAAAAGTAGTCCCAGTTCAAAAAGTCTCAGTACTAGCTTATAGTTAACTTGCAAAAAGAAAAATCAAAAATAAAAAAGGTTAGTAAAAAAGGTCCAAACTGGGATTCTAACCCACGACCCCTCGTACACAACCCACAACTCAACCAGTGTGCTAGTACTCCTTTTTCATTAAAACTTAACACCCTTTATTATTTAAATACCAAAATCCAATTTAGTATTAATTAGCTTATTAGCTTTCCAGCTTATTTGCAGATTATTTAGATAAAGCAGTCACACCTTTTTTTTATTTTTATCACCTTAGTAATCACTTCTAGTATTTAATAAAAAAGTTTCGTAATTTTTAGAATAGTTTTGCTATTTTTAATCTATTTATTTAGTTTATTTAGTAATTAAATTATAATAAAAAATATAAAAGTCAGAAAAATATAAATCTTTTTTAGATAATTTTCTTTTGTCATTTTTAAGTTATAAAAAATATAAGAACACTTGTAGGGTTAATTTTACATATATCTTAGTTGTAATCGCGTTTTAATTAAATCCCGACTCGCGTTTTTAGTGTAATTTAGATTAAACGAAAATCAGAAAAATAGTGATAGCTTCTATTTAATAGATTTTATCTTGTTAAATCATAATCAAAAATATCTGATTCATCAATCACTTTAATCCAAAGCTTTTCACAGTTTTCCATTCACATCTCGTTGGGAAACGATCCGGGTGATTTCTTGCCTGGTTTCACACTACACACGACCATCCAGTTCCGAGTCTGCATTTGTTTAAATATAAGTGTTGTTTCGGGACGGATCACTTGGCTTATTGTTGTTAGTGCTTAAATTTAAGTTCATTTTACCTCAGTGGGCTGTTTGGTTTAGCATTTGTTTCCTTAGTAGCTTAATTATAAATCAGTGCTTATTTGTTTATGTGAACCTGATGAACTCAAATAAGTACATTTTATTACTATCATTTATCCTATTAATTTGACTTGTTTTACTATATTATGTATGAGGATTGATACTTAATCGTTTACTTTTGTAATTCTCAGGTAAAAACAAGCATTTGGTGAAACTTAGCGATTTTGGACTGATTATGGAGCAAAACATGCATAAAGTTAAGAGTCTACTGAAATGAAGAAGATCAAGACTAATCTGCTCCAGATGCGCCGCATCTCACTCATTACATACGGCGCATCTCTATTAAGATATCACCAGATACGATCCAAGATACAAAAGGACATGCGCCGCATCTAAACATGGAGTTACGCCGCATCTTCTGGCGGTGTACGAATATTCCTGAATATTATAATCTTGGACCCCACGCGAAGTTAAGTACATGCGCCGCATCTACTCCTTAGATACGCCGCATCTTCCCTCAGACAGAAACTATAAATACCCCAAGACCAGACGAATTTCGAGAGGCTTGATATTATATTCGAAGACCGAACAGGAGAAACCTAGGACGAATTCAGTCAAGGAGGCAGCACAAGACACACCCAAATCAAAGATACAAGAGCTGTAAGAAGGTGCTGCATATGTTTAATTCATTAAGTAGTTTTGTTTTATTGTGTTAGTAAACTTTAATTCATCAAGATTGGTGGCTTGTGTAATGTGGCAACGGAAAGATTGCACTCCCTTAAAACTGCTTTCTCATTAATTAAAGTTTATATGTTGATGTCTTTGGTTACTACTTATTAGTGCATTGATAACCTCTGTGTTTATTAGTGGCTTGCGGGCATTTGACTGCGGGACATAATGTGGCTCCCACGGTTGTTTCTAAATTGATCACTTAGGAATAACTTTTAGACATAAGTAATCATTAAGGGTTTACTCGCCGATAAGAATAGGACCAACGAGAAAGGATTAACTACATACACTTCATATAAAGCTATCAATAAAACAAGTGACAAACTACTTAATTATAAGGACAGCCCTCTTATTGTCTCGAGTATTTATCTGTGTACGTGTGTGCTACCTGCTGATTCGTGCCTATTGGTTTATTTTATTATTTAATTGCAAACAAATCGTGCCAGTCTCTCAGGCTGAAACCCCCTTGCGTTAGGATATTAAAATACTGATTAGATTAACGAGATAATACGTTCCACTCTTAGTGATCGACACTCTACTTACCATTATCTTCATACTGACCGGGTACACTGCTCGTTAAGTGTGTGTGTTATTGATAAGTCGGCTAAATATAAATTTAAAACTTGAGTAGGCATTAAAACTGCTAAACCGCAACGACACATCGCACGCATCAAGTTTTTGGCGCCGTTGCCGGGGAGTGAATTGTTATTTTCTGTTAATTTGATTAGTATTTTAATTAGGTTTTTCTTTTTATTAGATTAATTGCATCATTGTAATATTTTGCATATTTGTTGTTTTGTGTGTTATTTGTTTGCTTTTATTTTTTTTTATTTTTTTTTTTTTTGATTGTGTGTTTATTTTTGTTTGTGTGTTTAATTTTTTTGTTTTTCGTATTTTCTGTTCTGCTATCGTTGTACTGTGCTAAATCAAACGATACGGCGCATCTGATCTCTCAGATACGGCGTATTGCGTTTAATTTTAAAAAAAAAATAAAAAAAAATACAACGCGTTTAATTAATTCGATACGACGCATCTTTTCCCCAAGATACGGCGTATCTGTTTTTAACAAGAAAATTTTTCTAAGCGATAAAGTAATACGACGCATCTGCTTTAGCAGATACGGCGTATCTGTTTTTGATAAAAATTTTCTAAACGTTAACGCCATACGACGCATCTGCTTTAGTAGATACGGCGTATCTATTATTTTAATTAAAAACAGTTTGCGAATTATTAAACAGATACGACGTATCGATCTCTGTCGATACGGCGCATCTATCTGAATCAAAAATCGATATTTATTTTTAAACGTAACGAAAATACGGCGCATTAACTTTCGTTAGTACGACGCATTTAATTTTCATTAGATAAATTGATTTTTGATTAACTAATTCGATACGGCGCATTCTTATATTCTAAGCGGCGTATCTATTTTCTGGATAAAGTCTGATTAAATTTTAACGTATTAAGATACGGCGTATCCAACTTTTTGGATACGGCGCATCGTCTGCAGATATCAGTAACTTTAATTTTTCGTATTCCGTTTTCGTTATTAATTATCTGATATATTACTTTCTCGAGCATACCCTACTGATATTTTTGTGTTGATTTCAGGAAGTGCATGACCAGGAGTTCTACGAAGAACTTGATTCAACCTTTCGAAGATCCTGAACGAGCCCTACATTCGCTTAAAAGGCTTTTCAACACAAGAAGCTTTGATCTTTCAAGTTCACTCGAGCTTGATTACTTTTCTGAAGAAAAAGAGGAAGTTGAAACAGAAACAATGGGCGAAAACACCACTATGGAGGAATACATGAACAGTACCCGTGCTGATTACACTTCAGGAGTTGCTAGACCTAAGTTTGATGATAAGTCAAAATTTGAGTTGAAGGGTCAGTTTCTCAAAGAGCTAAGAGAGAATGCTTTCAGTGGGACGGAACAAGAGGATGCTAATGAGCATGTTGAGAAGGTCCTGGAGATTGCAGATTTGTTTACCTCAGAAGGAGTCAATACCGATCAACTCATGCTAAGAATCTTTCCAATCTCACTAAAAGGAGCTGATAACAAGTGGCTAAGGAATGAACCTGCAAGTTCAATCACTACATGGGAAGATTTGAAGAGCAAATTCCTGAAGAGATATTGTCCACCTGCTAAGACTGCTAAAAAGATGGAGGCTATCAATAGTTTCAAGCAAGAGCCTGATGAAACTCTTTATCAAGCTTGGGAACGATTTAAAGATTTATTGGTAAAATGTCCTCAACACTATCTAACCCCTATGCAGGGGATAATATTGTTTTATCAGGGACTGGACGTGCCAACAAGACAGATTTTGGATGCTAAGGGAGCTGTACCTCAAATGAGTGCAACCAATGCTAGAAAAGCAATCCAGGAAGCTGCTGATCATTCTCAGAAATGGCACGATGGGACCTCTACTAGATCTAAGAGCAGCACTAATTTCGACGGGATTGCTGCTATTCAAGCTCAATTGGATAAAATTAGTAGAGAGATGAAGAAGCGTGATGAAAGAGCGTATGCTGCCCAAGTTGGATGTGAAAAGTGCGAAGGACCTCACTACACTAAAGATTGCCCGAATAAGAATGAAAGTGAGACGTTTGAAGAAGCTTATTACACCCAATTTGGACAACCATTCCGACCTTCAGGGAGATTTAGGGAAGCTACACCGGGATTATATCAAAGGAACAACTTCAATCCCGCTTATCAAGAAAGGAGGCAGGCTTTAGATGATACTTTAAAGCAAATTATGGCCGATGCTGCTAAAAGACATGAAGAAAATACTGCTATGATCAAGGAAATTCGAGCTTCAACGGACACTACTACAAGAAATCAAGGAGCTTCGATCAAAGCATTGGAACAACAAATTGGTCAAATGAGCAAAGTTCTTCAAGAAAGGGGATATGGAAGTTTACCGAGCTCAACTGAAACCAACCCAAGAGATCATGTCAAGGCCATAAGCACCACTGAAGAAGTCACTCCTAATATACCTAGAAGATCGATGAATGGTGATGATGGTGCAAGACCCAAATTTTTCTTTAATTCTTCAATCAGCTTAAGGAGACTACTAAAAGAAAAGACAAAGATTGAAGAGGAGATCAAGGCAACAATGAAAGAAGAGAGCCCTGCAACCGACTCAAATGCCTTGCCTCATAAAGAAAGAGACCCAGGAAGTTTTACTCTACCTTGTTCTATTAATAATATATCTTTCAATAATGTGTTGGCTGACTTAGGAGCTAGTGTTAGTGTTATGCCTCTTAAGACATTCGCTACCCTAGGACTAGGAAAATTAGCACCAACTAAGTTACTTATTGAACTGGCTGATAAAACGGTAAAACGACCTGAGGGGATTGCTAATAATGTGCTAGTTAAGATTGAGCAGTTTATTTTTCCCGTAGACTTTGTTATACTAGACATGCCCGAGGATGTTAAGATTCCTTTAATCCTCGGAAGACCTTTCTTGTCTACTGCCCATGCTAAGATTGATGTGTTTAAGAGAAAAATCTCATTAAGGGTAGGGAATAATAAACTAGTCTATAAGTGCCAAGATCCGGTTAAAAGCATAATTAGAGGTGTTTATGTGCTAGGATTAAGAGAGCGTATGGACCTCGATCTTGAAGCTAGACTTATGGGAGAAACATTGATTCAAAACAACTCAACTAATCCTAATCATGAGAACTTTGAGGAATTCATTGACCTTAATGTACCTACCGAACTTAGACGCAATGTTGTTAATGATTCTGATGATGAGTGGTATGATTGTGTAGTAATTAATAAACGTAGGAGAATAGTTGAGAAAACAAATTTGAATAATGATGTGTTTATTGAACTACCACCCCACCTTGCTTATTTGTGCCTATATGATAATAAGAATTTCCCGTCTATCATTTTGTCATCTCTGCCCGAAAGGGACAGGACTTTGTTTATACAGATATTAAAGAAGAACGGCGTGGAAATTAAGGACGAGCAAGGAGTGTTCAATATTACTGAATTGGCGATGAAGGAGCGCGATGTTTCCGACTCCTTCAATGATCGATATTAAAGAGCTGAACGTGAGTCTAACTTGAAGACTCTGGAATAAAGACAAGTGCTTACCGGGAGACAACCCGGATTTATTATTCTGTTTTCTGTGTCGAGTCAGTCAGACCCGCTGAGGATACGGCGCATCTCAATTCTGAGATGCGACGCATCTCCTGCAATGGTCATATCTTATTTTATTTTTCTGCATTTTTATTTTCGACTTTAAAACTTTTTATCAGTTTATTTTAATGCGGCGCATCCCTGGTTAAGGATGCGGCGCATCTTTATTCTGATCCGTATTAATTCCAGGCTCGATACGGCGTATCTTCTTCAATAAGATACGGCGCATCGACTGACCTGATGATTTTCAGTTTTAATTTTTAAGTTTTATTTTTTTCCTAACTACTAATGTATTATGCAAGCTTGAACCTTTCTTATCTTAGGTGTGTTTTAAAGTGTTGGTGGTATTATAGTTTCCTGAATTTCCTGTGGATACATCAAGTATGAAGCTTTAACGTTCTAATCCACAAGGAAGATGATTTTTGCTCTTACACTAATGGAGGATCATACCGAGCAAATCTCAGGGGAGTTTTTCTGTTCTAATTCTTTTTATTTTCCAGTTTTTAACCTTTTATACAAACAACGAGGACGTTGTTTAACTTAAGTGGGGGGATTGGAGAATTAGAACACTTAACACTTACTTGTCCTAAACTTTTTCAAAAATTATGCTTAAAATGTGCTTAATATATCAAACTTAAAAATTTTTTAGCATGTTTTTGTTTAAGATCTAAGTTGCATAGCTGCACACATGACGTTATTTTCAAAAATTGTGATTTTCCAAAATTCACAAATCTATGAGTGTGCCGGTGACTTGTAAACTTTAGAACTTGGCTTGTATACTATTCGAGACCACCATAATGAGTATTATTTATATAATTGGAATGACTTGTCTAAATTGGTAAAATTCTAGGATTACACCCAAAAAGCCTATAAATGTTATGTGTTATTAGCTAACTACACTGGTTAGTTAACCCCCGTATAAACCCTTTTGTTACTCTCATTTTTAGAGTAAGATACCCCTAGAAAAACACTCAGAGCCATTCCTTTCGTTTCTTACACCTATGTTTAAAATGTTTCGTTACACCTTAAACCTTAGCCTACCCTGTAGATTAGAATCCGAGGTTGGTTAATTGCTATAGGCAAAGTGAGTTTCCTTACATTACCTGTGTTCGCGTGCGTAATTCATTATCTTTGGTTAGGTCGGGAAATTGCACAATGCAATTGGAGTGAAAGTAAATATTGTATATCTTTGAGTTTATTTTTCGTGTGTTTACTACTTTCACTATTACCGTTATTTCTGAAGTATGAAAAGTATGGAAAATTATCCAGAGTTATCATTATAGTGATGTGGTGAAATTTTACACATCTATGTTCATGTTAAAAAAAAAAAAAAAAAAAAAAAAAAAAAAAAAATCGAAAAAATGAGAAAAGAAAAAGAAAGAAAAAAGAGTTGGATGTTTATTTTAAACCAACTTATGTAGAGTTATGTAAGTGGTTCATATGGCCACTATTTGTTGTATTATATCTATGGATTGAATGGGAATTGGCAGTTATGGGAATGCCAATTAAGGTTTATTATTTGATTAAGATCTTGTTGAGTATAATTCGTGTCTACCTAAAGCGTATGTTTCAAGTGTTAAAGCGTGAGTTATTCGATGATATGAGTCTTATTCATGGGATGGTTGGGATAGTGATTAACCACACTTAGGATTTTAATTTATTTGTTTTGTTTATTTTTCATTTTACACCAATTTATATCCCAAATGTTATCCATACCCTTTATTATTCTTTATCCAACCAAACCTTTGATTTATTGAGATTAGGGATTTGAGCAATCTTAAGTATCGTAGTCGTGGATTCGGCTATGTATTTATGATTTTGTCGCCCTTTTTGATATATTATTATTGGTGAAGTTTGGACCTATCTTTAGCCTATTCGAGTTAAGGATTTGAGCAATTGCAAGTATCGTGTTCGTGGATTCGATCATGTATTTGTGATTTTGTCGCCTTTTCTGGAATTTGAGATCGATAGTGAAAAGAGAATAATTAACCCTTAAGCCTAAAAACCCTTTTTACCGCTTTAGACTTGTTATTCCTTAGCTTTAGTGGTGGAGATGTGTATACTTGCCAAGCTTATGATAGAATATTCGTCACGACTGGACAGTTAAACGATTAGATTTGCTTTTATCAGATTATTTTATTTTACTTCTAATTCGTTAAGTGTTTAGTTGTGTGATTATGAAATAAACGAATACATGCTTAAATATAAAAATAAATCCTAACATCTTTTAGGATACATTTTCATAAGAGAAATTCTAAGGTTTACTTGGGGACAAGTAAAGTTCAAGTGGGGGGATATTTGATGAACTCAAATAAGTACATTTTATTACTATCATTTATCCTATTAATTTGACTTGTTTTACTATATTATGTATGAGGATTGATACTTAATCGTTTACTTTTGTAATTCTCAGGTAAAAACAAGCATTTGGTGAAACTTAGCGATTTTGGACTGATTATGGAGCAAAACATGCATAAAGTTAAGAGTCTACTGAAATGAAGAAGATCAAGACTAATCTGCTCCAGATGCGCCGCATCTCACTCATTACATACGGCGCATCTCTATTAAGATATCACCAGATACGATCCAAGATACAAAAGGACATGCGCCGCATCTAAACATGGAGTTACGCCGCATCTTCTGGCGGTGTACGAATATTCCTGAATATTATAATCTTGGACCCCACGCGAAGTTAAGTACATGCGCCGCATCTACTCCTTAGATACGCCGCATCTTCCCTCAGACAGAAACTATAAATACCCCAAGACCAGACGAATTTCGAGAGGCTTGATATTATATTCGAAGACCGAACAGGAGAAACCTAGGACGAATTCAGTCAAGGAGGCAGCACAAGACACACCCAAATCAAAGATACAAGAGCTGTAAGAAGGTGCTGCATATGTTTAATTCATTAAGTAGTTTTGTTTTATTGTGTTAGTAAACTTTAATTCATCAAGATTGGTGGCTTGTGTAATGTGGCAACGGAAAGATTGCACTCCCTTAAAACTGCTTTCTCATTAATTAAAGTTTATATGTTGATGTCTTTGGTTACTACTTATTAGTGCATTGATAACCTCTGTGTTTATTAGTGGCTTGCGGGCATTTGACTGCGGGACATAATGTGGCTCCCACGGTTGTTTCTAAATTGATCACTTAGGAATAACTTTTAGACATAAGTAATCATTAAGGGTTTACTCGCCGATAAGAATAGGACCAACGAGAAAGGATTAACTACATACACTTCATATAAAGCTATCAATAAAACAAGTGACAAACTACTTAATTATAAGGACAGCCCTCTTATTGTCTCGAGTATTTATCTGTGTACGTGTGTGCTACCTGCTGATTCGTGCCTATTGGTTTATTTTATTATTTAATTGCAAACAAATCGTGCCAGTCTCTCAGGCTGAAACCCCCTTGCGTTAGGATATTAAAATACTGATTAGATTAACGAGATAATACGTTCCACTCTTAGTGATCGACACTCTACTTACCATTATCTTCATACTGACCGGGTACACTACTCGTTAAGTGTGTGTGTTATTGATAAGTCGGCTAAATATAAATTTAAAACTTGAGTAGGCATTAAAACTGCTAAACCGCAACGACACATCGCACGCATCAGAACCGCTTATTTAGGTATTTACTTGCTTTTTAGATTTACTTTTAATGTTAGGTGCTTATTACTGTGCAAACACAAGCTTTAAGAAGCTTGTGTGAGCTTTTCATTAACTTAAGTCCATTTTAGTCTCATAAGCAGTCTCATTCTTAACAGCTTTTTCTGGCTTATTTGTTCATTTCTAAAAATACTTCTTTCACAAAAATTTCTTAATATTAGCTTATAAACAAGTTTCAAAAGAAAAGTTTTAACAAAAAATAAAATAAAAAGGGAAGTGGGAAATCCAAGGTGAGCAGGGGCTCGAACCCTGGACCTCAACCACTTCAACCTCTTTAACACGCACACACTCACCATCTGCCCTTGGGATTTTCTGGTTATATTTGCCATAGTTTTTGTGGAAAACTAGAAGGGGGGTTGAATAGTTTTTACCTTTTCTTTTTGTTTAATTTGTTAGTTCTAGGGAAACAATCACAAATTAAGTTATCACACAATATAAACTAAAGATAAAGAGATGAAAGATCAAACCACATAACACAAGTGTTTATAGTGGTTCGGTTTGCAAGAGATCCTTATCCTTGCCCTACTCCACTTCCTCGAGTTGCTTACTCGAGAGATATCTTTCACTAAGAAACAAACTCCCTTCAAGGTGGAGAAAACCTTTACACGTCGCTTACTTCCTTTTCCGGTACTAAGCTAAACACCGGGTTCTTTCACAAGGTAGAACCAACCTGACGTCGCCTACTTACTTTACCGACACTAAGCTAGATGTCGAGTTCTTTACTCGGGTACAACCACTCCCTACTCTCTTTGTGCTTTGAGGACTAAAGCACTAACCACACTTACTGATCTAACTGATACAAATGATAAGAAACACTTAAAGTGTTTACACAGAACCTATACTACAACTTCACAACAGTCTGCTTGTTTAAAGCTTGTTAACTTGATCTTCTTTGCTACAAAAGAAACATCAATGATATATATACAACTACTGTGGTTAGTAACTAAAGTGAATGTATGTGTTTTCTTTTCTAAGTGGATGATTAGATCAAATGCTAAGCCTGCTATTTATAGGCAAACAAAGAAAGGCTCCTACGGATCCGGCGGATCCCTCAGAAGGGATCCGTCTTTGTATAGATTTGGATCCGTGGGATGATAGCTAATGTTGCACAAGAGATCTTTCCATATCCTTGTGTTGTCAAATCAATATCTTCCAAAGTCAACTATATAACTTGAGTATCTAATCAAGATATCACACAATCTTACCAAGATTGTATTTGTGATGTATACCATGATGTCACTTTGTAACTTTTAAACTAAAGTTTCCATTAAAGGAAATACACATGTATATGTAATATAATGTTAGTGATCATGTTAAATAAAAGATGTGTTTTGAAAAAGTCTTTAACTAGTATTTATAATTTGCTTAAGGAATATACTTTGTGTTTGTCATGAACAAAACATTAAGCAAAGATCGTAAAATATAAATAACGTTTTTAGTACGATATTTGTATTAACAATCTCCCCCTTTTTGTTGATGACAAAACATAAATTATATTTTTAAGCAAACAATAAATATAGTTTAAGTCCTTTTAAAAATATAGATTAAGTTTTTAGTTATTCAAATTTTGATTATTATTATGAAATAACTTAGTATGAATAGTATGAACTAATTATGCAAACTTAATCCTTTTTCCTTTCTCCCCCTTTTTGTCGAAACAAAAAGAAGAAGTGCGTAGCGGAATGCGATTTTGAGAACTTTAATAGCTCCCCCTTGTTTTGTACTCCCCTTAAATGGAGGAACAAGTAAATGATGCATAAACCTACAAGACAAATGGTTAGAATATGAAGTATTAATGAAATGCTCCCCCTCGATGTATACTCCTCATTTCTCGAGTACCAACGTATGCTATGAAGGGTATGATATGCTGCAAATGAAGTGTTAGTAATGAATGACTTCAATTAAGAAGTATAATTCTTGTGAAGTAATCTTCCAAACAAGCCTGTCAATATGTTGTGACTTCTAAAAGTCAAATTAAGTGTCTGATCATAATTTGTACCTAAGGCAATCATAATCAAGGTATAATATATGCTATACAAGAATGTTAGTTGACAATAAAAATGATAATATACAATATGTTGATCACTCATTTAGCGTAAATCATCACATTCATAGATATTATAAATTTTGTGACAAAAGTCACAATTATGAAATGATGTTACAAGTATAATAATAAAAATGCATCCTAGAAAGAAATAAAAAATCCTAAAACAAATGCCTATGATGAGGATATGAGTTGAGGTTAAGTTAGTGACGCTAGTGTTGGTGTTAGTTTACTAGTGATAACTTAATTGATAACTAAAGGTTGATGCAGGTAGGTTTTTCGCTAATCCATGAGATTGATGATTAGTGAAAAAGATGATGGAAGGTGGTAGTTTTAAAGAATACAATGAATTCAGAAACTCTAATGTATAGCAAATGCTATAAAGATATTTGAAGATGATATTATCATCTACTAAAGATGAATCGTGCCATAATAATTGCTAAAATGAAAACAAGTGAAGACAGTGATCTCTTAGGAATAGAAATTTCATTAGAAATACTAGATACCTATATGCGGATGACATCATATTATGAGAGTGTTGGTTGGAATAACGTGTTGAGAATGAGGGTTCTGTTTGCATTGACAATGACGTGCTTGATATGTATCAAGAATGAAAAGGATGTGATCCTATGATGGTGTTCTAGACACTGAAGATGTTCAAGACAATTAAGTTGTGAGATTAAGATGAAAATTCTAGATTCGTTGGTTACGAGAAGGTTGTTTGGTTTCTGAATGGTTAAAAGCTGATCAGGTACCCGCGGATTGGGCGGAACCAAAATTTTGGTTCCGTCCTTCGTATCGAAGGGTTCCGTGGGACCAAGATTGATTTGGTCATGTTTGATCAAACGAAGGTTCATGCTAAGGTCTATTCACTTATAACTACTAATTTGGTTTCACTAATCCTAGTCAAATTCTAGGGAGACATAATGTATCTTATTTAAGAGGTTTGTTAAACACACGATTGTGTTTTCATGAGGTTTTGGTGCAGAGCTATAATGTTGAGCTAATAAGGTGTTATGATGATAGTTTCGACTAATCTTTAAAGGGTGTTCATCTTGTATGCCTAAATCACTTTATGTGTCATAACAAGATATCATATTTAAGAGCACAATTATACATTGAAAATATGTTTTGTGACGAAAGTCTCAAACATATGATTACACATGAAGGTTCCTAGAGATGATAAAATCTTAAAAATAATTATCGCGATGATACTACAAACTTCTATTTTTCTTGTTTTGATGATGACATAATAGAGGCAAGCCATTTAGTTTCTAAATTACTAATGTCGTAGAGGTTAGAGACAATATTGTTGTCATCTTGAGTGTTTGTTTTATTGATCCACATTGATTCATCCAAGTGTTGAAGAGTGGTAATTATGTCATGTGATGGGTCTATTATTAAGCTTGAAGATGGTGATGAGATTTTATCTTTGAGTGGTGATGATTGTGGTGATGAGTCAATTGTTGTGGAAACATTTGATGAAGTGACAATTGGTGTGGCAATTGTTGTGTTGATAATTGATGTGATATGGTATTGAGGTTCATGAATCTTCGGATGAAGGGGATGGACTATCATGGGTTCTAAGTTTTCAAGACTTATTTGTGGAGAAGTGGTTGATGTAAGTTGAAGATCTTCTAATTCTTCAAGATGTGGTTGTGGATATGTTGGTGGTGTCGTAAAGAGTTCCATAGGTTTGAGTTTTGGTGAGGATAGTGATAATGTAGACTTCTTAGGTTGTGGTGGAGCAGGAGCGAGTGGTGGTGTAATTTCTACAGGAGTAATGGTAGGAAGTGATGTTGTTGTATTGGATGAGTTTGTAGCGGGTGAATTTGAAGGAGAGTATATGTCGTTTATGGGAGTCATAATAGGAGTTGTTGTGGTGTTTGTGGATCTAACAGGAAAGTTTACATTACGAAGTGGGTTTGCATACCAATATGGTCTGACACTAATTCTAGCTGTTCGTCTGTATGGTCTAGACATGGAAGAGTTGTTTGACTTGATTATGGTGAAGTATGATAGCTAAGATGTACAGGAGAGGAAATGGTTGTTGTGTGAAGTGATGATCCTAAAGTGCTAATTTATAGACAGAAGTTGTGTGAGTCTGTGTGTTTGGATTTGATGTGAATCCAATAGAGATTGTTGGTTTCTAATGATTTGGAACAAAAATTTGTGCAGGTCATATCAAGGAAGTCAATCCATTGAGCTTTGGTTGAGTAATATGTTGTGGATTTGCAGTTAATACAAGAAGATAGTGGAAAGTCTGATGATTTGATATTTCCACGGATTTGACGGATCCCTAAAAAGGGTTCCTTCTTTGTGTCTGTTTGGTAACTCACACCTAAAATTCAAAAATTTAAATTTTGGTGGGAAATTTTGTTCCTAAGTTTCTAAGAATTCCTAAATGATTCTAAGATGAATTATGATCAGAGAATGAATCCTAAATGATACTAAACACTAAGATTTAAGAATTGAGATGAGTCGAAAAAGTTTTAGACTTACTGAGAAAGCTGCGGATCCAAGTAGTATCAAGTGCGGAACCAAAGTTAGGAGTCCGCCAAATCCGCAGGTTTGAGGATGGCGGAACCAACGATAAGCCTTGGCGGATCCAATTTTAAGGATCCGTCGGATCCGTACCCTAATTTTCTAAAACTAAACAGAAGACATGTTATATTATGCGTTATTCGACGAAAACCTGAAAATTCATCTAAATCTTACTTAACATCTAATATGTATATCAAAACAACTAAGTGTGATAATATAAACACACGATTGATCATAGGTTAATTCGTTCTTAGAAACTTACTGTAGTAGTAGTTAAGCCAAACATAGGGTTAGATATGGTAAATTGATAACCCTGAGTGTTATCAATCTGCAACGATCAGTTAGTTCTCATATAAAAAATAGAACACAATCAAGTATAAAAATAGACTTCATCATGAATGATGTTTTTACCCAAACAGTGGCATAAGTTTGGAAAATTCATAACCATGAGCATTATCATCAGTTAAAGTTGAGCAAGAACACATAAGCATAAAGTACTAAAGACATGTCTTAACAAACATAGAAATATGATCATATAGGATCTAAAGAACAACTGTTCCAAACGTTCATTTATTCTCGCTTTTCATTCAATATTTTGAGTATCTTCTTTTGACCCTTTCGGAGTTTCATCATCCATCGTCCTGCACATTTTAGAACTCCCTTTGTTTGTCGGCTTTCCGCAGATTCATTATTAAGAGATGGAAGTTGACTTAAGTAATCTAATAGTGGAAGTTTTGAGTTGGGTAATCCATCTTCGTCACTAGCTGATGAAGATGATGAAGATGAAGATGAGAGACAAGCTCGTTTCCCTTTTCCTACTTTCACTCTATGGTCACTAAGAGGGACAAAGGTGTGTTTGATTTCGGGGTAATCTGGGACAAAACCAACAGAATTTGGAAGGATAGGAATGGAAGCTTTGAACAAACGAGTGAGTAGCATTCCATATGGCAAAGTGGTTTTCCCTAGGACACGTATATCAACCATCCTTTTGGCGATATAGTAAGCAAGATTGAATTTTTGATGAGTTGAAATACAATAGAGCATATAGCATAGTCCAGCATTTACGTGATCTTTGTTACCAATAGTACTAATGACATTTGATCTTAGAATTTCTTCGAGTCTTTTAAACTCAGGTTTGAGTTCATTGAGTTCCATGGCAAATGGATCTCGATTGACATCTTTGCCCCGAAGTTTCTTAATTGGATTGGTTCTAGTGTTAAAAAGATGATCTCGGATAATTTCTTTAGGAGTTAGGGGAGTGTCGTAAGGATGTTCCCTTCCTAGATGTGAATTTAGAATGGTTAAGGACCATTTGTCAGAATAGAAGCATGTTCCTTCACTTAGGATGTGTAACACTTCCCCAAAATGGTCTAAAGGAAAATTGTAGGAATTTTGGTTTACATTGAAGTTGATGCTAAATGATCCATTGTCATCAGAAATAAGTTTTACTGAGGCATAAAATTCGAGAATGAATCGAGGAATGATAGGTTCATCTATGTCGAGAAGTGAATCAAATTGAATGGTGGCCATTTGTTCACGAATGTTTGTTTCTTCTAAAAATGAAGAGTCTATGGTTCTACCCTCATGAACATACCGACTTTCTAAAGATTTGAAAAGTTGGACTTGCGCTTCTGTGAGTCCTTTTGTTTGATGATGTTTGGGTAGGTACTTCTTTGTTTTCTTGTGATCGTAGTTAGTGGCAGGAGGCATGATTTTCCTAGTCATAAACAATTTAATAGTTTTAGTTACACTAATCTAAAATACATGAACTGTGGACAAATATAGAAGTGTGGTTAGTTTTGATCTAAGAAAGTGTAAAATTCCTAGTGTGTGCCTACATGGGGACAATGTGGAGGTGCGGTTATCTTGACTCCTTTTGATGCAAGAAAAATTAGTTTATGCAAGTTTTGTTTACAAACGAGAGATAACCCAAACATTCCTATTTCAATGTAGCTACTGTTGAATGTACCCGAAAATACATATTAATTATGTATTCCCTTTAGCATTCAAGAGACATTATGCAAGTGAAGTCTAAAAAAGATTTTGATCTATGATGTTTGAAAAATATGTTTTGTGACAAAACACTTTATACCCCAAACATTTCTGTTTGACGTTTTCTTTGATTTTGTATTAGCAATGTTTCATTTTATCTAATTATGAAAAGACTTCTTATGGGGTTTTTGTTTTGTTAAAGAGTTTAAACAAAATGTAACTCCTATTAATTTTTGACGAAAGACTTATCTGTAATGTCTAATTAAGAATAGTAATCTAAAATGTATTATTGAAATAGCATGAACCCTAATTTTGAATTAGAGATGAATTAGTGAACTTACAGTGAGTGATCAAGCACGAATTGATATGAGATGAAAGATCCAATTTTTGAGTTAGGAATGATGAGAGTCGATTATGAGTTGATTTTGAGGGTTTAATTAAGTATGTAGTGCAGTAAGGAGTGTTTGGTAATTCATAGTTGAATTTGACAACTCACGGATTCGGCGGATCCTTAAAAAAGGTTCCGCCCTTGTTGTCAATTGGATCCGCAGGATCAGAACAAGGTTGTGGTATTTGTTTTTGGTTAAATTAAGATTTGGACGAATGTTTTAATTACTTCTAAATGTTAGTATGTTTAGTAAGGAACGAAGATTTCTTTCTTGAGATGTTTGTAAGAGGATTTACCACTGTAGTCTTTTTGAGAAACCAGTTCGAGCTAAGTAACGAATGATTGCAAGGTTGACGAAACAGGAGAAGATTGGTAATAGAGACTAAAGACACAAACTACGGGTATTTTCTCCACACTTCTCCTTAACTACTTAAGTATCAAGGAACGTTAGTTTCTTAGTGACTTGTTGTACAATGTCTCACATTGGTACACAATATGTTTAGAGATCTACCTAATTTATTTATGATCTAAGAATGATAGTTATACATAAGGTTTGGTGTTCTACTTAATGTGTTACTATATTTTTTAAGGTTATCAAGTGATTTTACTATTATGATCCTTAATGCGAATGATAATTTTCATGATTGAGATGAGTCAAAACACTTATCATACATGATTTTTGGTCATAGCACATCTTGATAAGAAGATAAGATTCTACTAAGTTCGTTTGTGTTTTCATAATTAAAGCTAGTGTGTATGAAAATAGGATAGTATGTTTTTCCTATATGTTCTTTGATTAATGTTCTTATTTCTATAGTTATCAATCTAACTTAGATTCTAGAGAAAAACTAAATTATTTAAATTTCAATGTTTTCTAATCAGACCAATGTATTATCATTATGAGTTATGGAGAGATAAGTTTTTATAATATGGTGAGATTATCCTAAAATTAATTTTCTTCTAAGTACTTTTTAAGGTTATGAAAAATTAAGTTAGAACTTACTTGGGAATATTTATGGATGTGATAATCACAAATGTGTTGGTTAAATCTTATCTTGGTTAGAGTTCTCACAAGTTCTAAGAGCTTATCCATGTATGGGTATTTCCTAAGTGTTTTGAAATATAACATAAGAATATGAGACAACATTTATCTTGAGGTGTTATATCCGGTTTTAGCAAAAGATTTTAAGAACCTTTTCCTAGTAATTATACTATCTTATACACATAGAATCTCTATTATTACATATGTAGTAATAATTTATCATACCACAATTAGTTATGAATTATCTATGAGAATAATCATTATGAGTAGAGTTATGAGAGTTCATACCTTTTTGATGATTATTACCAAAAGTGCTATTGATCAGGATGAGCACTTTAGTGATTAGAGAAGATACCTATGTATCAATGTATCTTGGGATTGAGTAAGATCATAAAGACCAAATCCTTTTAAGCATACCTAAAGAAAACTTGAGTGTTTGGTCCCCAATATCTCATGGGTCCTTTTTGGGTTAAGCAATATATTACCATGGTTCACTAATATCTCCGAGATAGTCAAATGTTAGTTGTCTACTAAGCTCATTTCCTATGTATGAACATGATTTTACTGTTGTTTTAACTATATCTCTTTCTTTGATCGTTTTTGAATTAGTTATTTTTGAATCTTGATTTTTCAATGTTTTTACTGTACATACGGATCCTTTGTTAGTACTACGCGGATCCAAAGTTTTGGATCCGTGGGATCCGCGGTTTACCAACTCAGTTGGTGTGATTTGATTTTCATTTATCGTTTGACTTTCAAAATCACTTAAATGACCATTTTCCATAAAATCAGGTTTGAAGTTACCATGAGATGTTTTAATAATTCTCATAGTGTCATCTACACAGTTTATGTGTCTATTGAATCTTTGAAACTTGAGATTTTGTTTTATGTATTTGTTTAGTGTGAGTTTATGTGACTCTAATTCAAGTTTTATTTCTTGACATGATGAACAACATTCAGTTACCATATTTTCTTCCAAGCTTTTAACTTTTTCTTTCAACTTATGTATTTTATTCATCAAGTATTCTTCTTTGGTTTTCAAGATCTTATTTTTACTTATGACATTTATAATGAGCTTACTTAATCTATTGTGTTCTATATCTAATGTGTCGTAGTCATTAAATATATATGAAGAGTCAGAGGATACCTTTCTTGTTATGTTAGCTGTACTATCCACCTTGTTGTCTTTTAGCACATCTCCACTGTTGAAACTGGGTCTGGCTATAGTGCTAGAAGCTATCCACTCCTTTATGCCTATAGGTATCTCCGAATCTTTATCAATTATTGCTAGATGAGCTTTGAGGTATCCTATGAGCTCGTCCAATGTCATCCTTGAATGATCCCTAGAATCTTCAATATTTGTTGTTTTAACTTTCCATTTTGGGTCAAGATCTTTCCTGTCAAAATACTTACTAGAAATGGATTCATCAGGAGCATTAGGTGAAATATTGTGTCTAGCTAGATTTGAGTCTTTTGACATTTTAAAAATGGTTTTTCCGAACTATAAAAACTGTTTTTGAGGTCTGGTGCTCTCAGCAAGGATTTCCCTTCTTTAAAGTTTTCAAAATCGATTTGATCGTTTCAAGTTTTAAAATACAGTTTATTTTAAAAATCTTGAGTAACGTAGCTCTGATGCCAATTGTGGAAAACTAGAAGGGGGGTTGAATAGTTTTTACCTTTTCTTTTTGTTTAATTTGTTAGTTCTAGGGAAACAATCACAAATTAAGTTATCACACAATATAAACTAAAGATAAAGAGATGAAAGATCAAACCACATAACACAAGTGTTTATAGTGGTTCGGTTTGCAAGAGATCCTTATCCTTGCCCTACTCCACTTCCTCGAGTTGCTTACTCGAGAGATATCTTTCACTAAGAAACAAACTCCCTTCAAGGTGGAGAAAACCTTTACACGTCGCTTACTTCCTTTTCCGGTACTAAGCTAAACACCGGGTTCTTTCACAAGGTAGAACCAACCTGACGTCGCCTACTTACTTTACCGACACTAAGCTAGATGTCGAGTTCTTTACTCGGGTACAACCACTCCCTACTCTCTTTGTGCTTTGAGGACTAAAGCACTAACCACACTTACTGATCTAACTGATACAAATGATAAGAAACACTTAAAGTGTTTACACAAAACCTATACTACAACTTCACAACAGTCTGCTTGTTTGAAGCTTGTTAACTTGATCTTCTTTGCTACAAAAGAAACATCAATGATATATATACAACTACTGTGGTTAGTAACTAAAGTGAATGTATGTGTTTTCTTTTCTAAGTGGATGATTAGATCAAATGCTAAGCCTGCTATTTATAGGCAAACAAAGAAAGGCTCCTACGGATCCGGCGGATCCCTCAGAAGGGATCCGTCTTTGTATAGATTTGGATCCGTGGGATGACAGCTAATGTTGCACAAGAGATCTTTCCATATCCTTGTATTGTCAAATCAATATCTTCCAAAGTCAACTATATAACTTGAGTATCTAATCAAGATATCACACAATCTTACCAAGATTGTATTTGTGATGTATACCATGATGTCACTTTGTAACTTTTAAACTAAAGTTTCCATTAAAGGAAATACACGTATATGTAATATAATGTTAGTGATCATGTTAAATAAAAGATGTGTTTTGAAAAAGTCTTTAACTAGTATTTATAATTTGCTTAAGGAATATACTTTGTGTTTGTCATGAACAAAACATTAAGCAAAGATCGTAAAATATAAATAACGTTTTTAGTACGATATTTGTATTAACAGTTTTATATTTAACCATTATTTTCAGTTTTAGCTTATTTTTCCATTTTGATTTTTAACTGCTTATTCCAATAAGCAGTAACTTAGATTTTATTTTTCCTAGGATCTACATTACTTAAAGTATTTTTCAGAAAATTTTCGTAATTTTTCTCTTTAGTTTAATATTTTTTATATATTTTTCTTATTAAAATAGTTTTTAATTCATAAAAATTAAAAAAAAAAATACAAATCTTTTTTCTAAAATTCTTTTTTATTATTTAGGACTTTTAGGAGTTGAATTTGTACTTCTAGTGTAGTTTTTTAAGATTTTGATTTTACGAGCCCGTTTTAAAGGTCGTTAAGGCTTGTTTTTAGTTTTAATTGTTTTTTTGGTAATTTGTGTCTTGCTTAATCTTTTTCTATGCTTTTTTATTTACTTTTTAGTTTATGTTTCATATTTTTAGTCATAATCACAATATTCTTCACTTATTCACATCATTCGATCACAAACGAAATTCACCGTTCCATTCACACTTCATTCGGAACCTCACGACCCGAGAATAATCCGTACTCCCAGTTATATATATATATAACTTGACACACGTCAGAACACAAGTTTGTGATTGCCTGTGAATTACAATCATATTTGAAATGGTGATATTGCAGTTGGATATATTGCCCCAAGTCTCATGACACGCAAACGTTAACAGTGTATTGTAACCGGTGAAATATATGGCCCTAAGTCTTCCTATTTCCTTCAAATATAGTGCATTACGACTAATCCGGCTAGCAACTAAGGCTATCCATCCGGCATTAGTAGAATAGGCAGTCAGCCTCCAATAGATCTATTCACTATATTCGCGTTCACTTGCAAGTGATTAATGGTTCATGATGTGAGGGGCTTTTAGCAATAGTGTAACTTAGGCAATATAAAACGGGTGTAGCATAAAGAAAATACTTAGTGTTATATTTTGTAGCATGTATCTCCTTAAGGAGATAGAAAAAATGTATAAAAGTGGGTGTATAAACTCATGATAATTCGTAAAAGTGTAGAGTACTTGTGTAAGTAAAAACAAGAATTATGTTTCAATAAACAAATAGAGTGTGTCATCAATTGAGTACAATGTTTAAGGTAAACGAGTAAATTTGTAAGTAGAACGAGCATGAATCTCCCCGAAAGAGTTCAAAATAAGTGAAAGGAGGGGCTATGACTCACCTTGGAATGTAGTGGCGTGAGTAACACAACGGTGCCAAGGAGTATGGCAGAACAGTGTAAAGATGTATAGCTCAAGGATACAGAATCGTCATAACCTAATGAATATAAGCTTGTCTCAAAATATGACAAGCGGAAAGTAATCGATACGTACGAGTTTCAAAAGATAGAGTGTTGTAGTTTTCGTGGAATATTTGTATCAATGTTTGTAAAATTTTAGTATCTCATTCGTGTGGTGGTATGAAGTCATAGACTCAGACAAAACGCACGCCAAAGCATAAATCATATAGCACCAGTATAAAAGGAAATAAACACGTATAAAAGAAGAGTAAACTGGTAAGAATCAGATAAGCAAATGAGTAAATGAGATATGAAGATGGTTAAGTTTTGGTAATAACCCAGTTGTTTATATGACTTCTACATTGTAGGTAAGTGTGATTCGAGTTATCAATATAATTCGTGATCGATAAAATTTGTTTACCAGTTTATATTACCAAGTCCAATATTAATAGATCGATAGTCCAATATATGTCCAAGTGGTCAAGTCCGTCATAAGTCCGATATGATGTAGTCCAATGTTATAATCCATTATAAGTCCGAATTCAAATACACATCTTATGTATCAAAAATGATATGTAAAACTTAAGTAAAGACATGGGCTTCGGCCCAACTTAAAACCAAACGCCCCTTGTTGTGTACCAATTAGACAAAACAAACACACCCCCTTTGGACTTTGTAGCTAATTCCAACACAAACAACCAGACCCACGGCCGTGGTTGTGAAATGAGACAACATCAAAACCAACTAAGCCATATGCTAAATTAATAAGCTAGAAAAATAAAAGGAACCAAAATGAATCAAACGACCCCTTAGTGGGTTTCGAACCCTTGACCATAAATCAAATACACCAAACGCACCTTCTCGGGGCTGTGATGGACCGAAACAAACAACTCCAAAGTAACTTCAAAACAAATAAAATAACCCAATAATCCAAGTGCTTATTCAAATAAGCCAAAGAGAAAAAGAAGGAAAAATTAGGATAAGCCAAACACCCTTTGGGTGTGGCTGTGAACCGAGCAACAAAACACTCTCTTGGGTGATTCTTAGCCGAGAACCAGGATTAAAACAAACACAACCCTCGGCTGTGAATGTGGACCGAGACAACAACACACCCTCTTGGGTGATTTCCAGCCGAACCCAAAACCAAGAATAAATAAACCATATTCCAAATTAAGCTTAACAGCCAATATAAGCCATAGCTTATAACAATAAGCTGTAAATTAAGCATCATCAAATAAATCAAGAAGCTCAAGAATAAGCAACCATAACCACCCTAAACCCAACTGGGTCGACTGAAAACTAAACGGGTTCGACCCGACCCGTAATTAAAACATATCACATAACCCACTTATGCTTCATTTTCCAATAATCAATAACTAGAAAGAACTAAGCATATCAAATAACCATCACAAGACCCTTAAGGGTCTCGGCTTGAAACCCACTCGGGTTTAAACCCGATTCGATAATAAAACAAATCAAACAAACGCCTCTTGAACAATTTATACCAGACGAATTATTATCCATAACATGTTTCTATTGTTGTTTTAATTCCACGAAAATATTATAGATTGGTTTGAAATAAAATATTAACAAAAGATAAATATGGGTTTCGACATACCCATGATTCGAGAGAGATAAGGAGAAGGGATGGGAGTGATGGCGATGGTGGCACGGAGAGGCGTGGTGGTGTGTTGGTTCTAACAGCCGGCGGCTGTGATGAGGGGAGAGGGAGAGATAAGTGCGATAGATGGTGTTGGCTGTGATGATGATGGTGGTTGTGTGTTGATGAAGGTGGTGGTCGCCAGTGGTGGTGTTGATGTTGTGGTTGTGTTGTCCTCCAAAGAGAGAGAGGAGGGAAATATAAGACAGATATGAAAGAGTGGATGATAGATAAGATAAGATATATGATAAGGAGAATATATAGAAAGGATAACGTTTTTATCATTTAGTGTATTGTTTATACTCCGTGTCCAGTTGAGTTAAAGTATAAACACGAGAAATATATTTTTGAAGTCGTTTTTATAGAAATAATATATAAACGAAACTATTGAGGTCTAATAATGACTATCGAATATAAACCATTTTTATTGCGGTGTTGGTATGCAAGAAAAACAATATATTCTCTTGTTAAAATAGACAAAGGTGAACGTAACGTTCAGATAGTAATAATTCGAATCAGAGCGGGTTATTTAACTTTGGAAGTTACCGGTTAACTACCGATTACCGTATTTACTTTTACGTTAAGGTAAAAGTCAAATAGTCAAGAAGTCAAAGTCAAAGTCAAAGTCAACTTTTTTTTAAAAGTCAAAGGGTAAAATAGTCATTTTGCTGTGTGATAATTTACGGGTTGTTACAAATACAGTAAGACACAAGATCTTTCACCAAACAACATACTAGACCATGATGTACGTGATCATTGGTAGTCTCCCACTCCAGAAGTCACTAAATTTAACTGTGATGCTGCACATATGCCTAGTAATGGTAAAACATGGTTGGCTTTCTTGGAACGTAAGCATGAAGGAACTGTATTCATTTCAGGTGCGAAAAATGTAAGTTTTACCACTTCTGTTCTACTTGCAGAAGCAATGGCAGTGTTATAGGTTGTTCAGATTGCTCGAGATAAACAATTCTCAAGGATTGAAGTGGAAATAAATTCTCTAACTTTACAACGGTCGCTCTATACAAAGAGACCTCTATTTCAAATTGCTAGTTTATGGCACGATATTCTTGATGTAAGCTATCAGTGACTCATGCAAGTGGATCTTCGTGAAGCGCGGTAAAAATTTGTCTGCTCATACTATTGCTAATTGGGCTTTAGATACCCATGTAAATTCTATTGTCAATAGACTTGTTTGTAATTTAGCAACCTCTTCAGTGCTTGCGGATGTTCGTGATTTTTAATGCAAATCGTATGTTCAATAGAAAAAGAAAAAAAAAGTGTGTTATAAGAGAGGGTGGGTATATTTTGATTCCTTACCCTAAAAAGATATAAACCGAACCGACTTACTTACCCTATATAAAAAACGAGGTGGGCGACGATCCGCCGCGTTGCGGCGGGGCGTTGTTTTATTTCGTTGATTATTGCACGGTATTTTTATTAAGCAGAAAGTAGGCAGGTTGCACGGTATTTTTTTCAAGTATACATTTGTAAAAGAGATCACAATAGCATAAGTAGAACAATATTTAGAGCCCATAGTTAACCAACCATGGCAATATGAAAGATGGTATAAGCATTCTTTATTTTAAACAAATCGTATAGTCAACAATATTTGGTAATAGTTCTCTTAAGCATATTCAACATATTATTTCTTTCATAAAATTCTCAGAATTTGGTCCAAAAAGTTTGGTAACCCAACCTGAGCCCAATTTGGCTATAATAGCAAGTTACTTTTCTTGATCCATTAGCATCTCATGCTTGCCTGAAGACTTTACCTATCTGAAGTGAATAACTTATATAAAGTTGAGTAGCAAAGTAGTTGTGTTAACCAAAAGTCAAAAAGTTTAGCCTAATTAAATTCTAAGTTTTGATTTAGTAATATTTTTCTCAGACAAAATTTTAGCTGCTGTTATTTTGTTTGTCCTTAAATTACAAAAACAGCTTCCTACCCCAAATTGACCCATTTTCATATGAGTGGGTTGCTACTGCCATCTGAATTCAATACTATGTATCTTGCAAAAACTGAATTGGGAATGAAACGATCGAAGTGGAGAAGTACCTGAGTATGAAAGCGTCCAGTACACATAAAAGATTTGTGACCTTGACATCTTGACTGGCATCTCTAGCATCTCAGTCAGCTGTAGTATGTCAACATCTTCACCAGCTTTGAAGCAAAGTGGTATAATAATCCTACTAATTTATTGGCGTGAATCCTCTAGAAACTTTTCGCAAACCAATTATCTCCAGACCAGCTGCCTCTTACTTCTGCAAACAGAACAACAGTTTGGTATATTAGAAATACAGGTAGTAGAACATGCGGGTTGGAAATGCAACCTTTAAAGTTAATTTGTAGCCTATGTTACAGATACAAATTTTACTATGTAGTGACGAACTTATCTTGAATGTTTCCGCGAAATGCTCAAGCTTCCTGTAGAAATTCAGCAGATACTCCATTCGACACTCTGGTGACCAACTCCTTTCCAGTGTTTCCATGTTTAGATGTTGGTGCGGCTTGCAAAGCATAAGGCCAATAATAGAGGAGTGGCTTAACGATTCATACATAAACTTAGTAATAAGATAACTATATATAACTACCTATGTTTTATCAGGTTTTTAAGAGTAAAATGCAGAAATGGTCCCTGTGGTTTGTCCAGATTGCAGATTTAGTCCTTGACTTTTCGAAAGTGCAGGCGGCCTCCCTGTGGGGAAACCTTGGTTCCGTTTTGGTCCCCAGCTACTAACGACGTTAAATGAATTCCGTTAGAAGTTACACGTTTAGCCCTTGTGGCCCATGACCATTGCAGTGTCCATCCTTTTTTCGCAAAAAAAGTCCCTGTGGTCCGTTTTTTACGCGTTTTCGTCCGTTTTTGCGTGTTTTCGTCCCTTTTTTTACGATTTCGTCTATTTTTTGACGTTTTCATTTGTTCATTTTTCGTCCCGTTTTTTTATGTTTTCGTCCGTTTCTTTACATTTTCGTCCGTATTTTTTTGTTTTCGTCCGTATTTCTTATGTTTTTATCCCTTTTTTCTTACGTTTTTTTCCGTTTTCATATGTTTTGTCCGTTTTTCTTACGTTTTTTCCATTTTCTTATGTTTTCGTCCGTTATTCTTACGCTTTTGTCCGTATTTCTTAAGTTTTTGTCCGTTTTTATCCGCTTTGTCAGTTTTTGTCCGTTTTTCTTACGTTTTTGTCTTTTTTTTGTTTTCTACATTTTATCCGTTTGTATACGTTTTCTTACGCTTTCATCCGTTTTCACAGTTTTTGTCCATTTTTCTTACGTTTTATCCGTTTTTGTTCATTTTTCTTACGTTTTCTTACCTTTTTTTCCGTCTTCATATGTTTTTATCGGTTTTTTTTGTCCGAATTTGTTTTAAAAAATAAATAAATAAATAAATTTTTTGTTCGATTTTTTTTGTCCGAATTAAAAAAAATAAAAAATAAATAAATAAAATAAAATAAAAAGTTCAAAATTTTTGTCCGAATTTTTTAAAAACTAAAAAAAATAAATAAATAGATAAAAAATTGAACTATCTTTATTTTTTTATTTTTTAAAAAAAATTCCGACAAAAAAAATAAAATCGGACAAAAAAAACCGATAAAAACTTATGAAAATGGGAAAAAAATGTTAGAAAACGTAAGAAAAATGAACAAAAACGGATAAAACGGACAAAAACGTAAGAAAAACTATGAAAACGATGAAAGCGTAAGAAAACGTATACAAACGGATAAAATTGTATGAAAACAAATAAAAACGGACAAAAACGTAAGAAAAACAGACAAAAACTGACAAAGCAGATAAAACGGACAAAAACTTAAGAAATACGGACAAAAGCGCAAGAATAACAGACAAAAACATAAGAAAATGGAAAAAAACGTAAGAAAAACGGACGAAAACGTATAAAAACGGACAAAAAAGTAAAAAATAACAGATGAAAACGTAAAGAAACGGGCGAAACAAAAAAATACGGACGAATATATAAAGAAACGGACGAAAACATAAAAAAAATGGACGAAAACGTAAAAAAACCAAACGAAAACGTCAAAAAATAGACGAAAACGTAAAAAAATCAGAGTAAAGAGTAAAAAAATGGACGAAAACACGCGAAAACGGACGAAAACGCGTAAAAACGGACCACAAGGACGTTTTTTGCGAAAGAAGGATGGACACTGCAATGGTCATGGGCCACAAGGGCTAAACGTGTAACTTCTAACGGAATTTATTTAACGTCGTTAGTAGCTGGGGACCAAAACGGAACCAAGGTTTCCCCACAGGGAGGCCGCCTGCACTTTCGAAAAGTCAGGGACTAAATCTGCAATCTGGGCAAACCACAGGGACCATTTCTGCATTTTACTCTGTTTTTAACTTCAATTATTGAGCTTATAGTAGCTCAAAATATCAGGAAAACTTTTACTTTACGAAAGTGACCATAGCAGAATGGTGAGTCAAGTTTGTTATTGTACCAACAAAGATCACAAAGAAGAATGGTGTTTCGTTTTCCTATGCGGAAGCAGTAGGTTAAAAGAAGAAAGTAAAACTCAAAAAGGTTAAACCTCCTAATAAGTACACTGATTTAGCGATTTCAAATTAAACGGATAAAATTGATTACTAATTTCATTAATGCCAAGCAGTCGTACATGCGTTATAAGTTGTTGCCTTTGATACCCTAACTGAAAGAAAATAAAAAACAGTCATATGCAAACATAATATGCATAACAAATATCAAAACAGGACAAACAAAACAATAACTAACCTGAATATCCTCCATATCAAATGCAATTGTTCCATCTATTTAATTTAAGTAAAGATGAAATTAGCAAATACTTGTATTGCTCAGACAGACTTAAGTCACAGAGAACAATGTATGTATGAGGTTCAGATAGAACAATCAGAAAAGGTGGACACATCCGCCATGGCTGTTTCGGGTGAATCTAAACCGGCTTAGTTTGTTTCAACCGTCCAAAAAAGTAACCCATTTTGACCCGTTGGCCAGCCCACCCGTTGGTTTAAGAGATTAATCTTTACCCATTGAAGGAGGTACAAAGCTTCTTCCCTGGCCTGTAGTTTGTGTTCCTTTTACGAAGTGAATCTGTAAGGCTACCCTGCATTTTCAGTTGAATAATAAAGAAACAGTATTCACAACGCCACATGAAAAAACAAATCGAATGTAAATATATTAGCCACCTCAACCACCTTAGACGGCCTCAGTTCCCCATGAAGTCGGTCGTCCGGTACTATCTCCGGTTCTTCAGAGGTGCCACACGGCTCATGCTGGGGTGTGTCTTCACATTTTCCATTCTCAGCAGTGTACTGGAAAATTAATAATACAATTGGTAATAATGCAATGAAGTATGAGTTGGTAAGTACTAATGGTGATAATAATTATCGGCATGTTTAACATTACTGATAGAACGACACCAATGCAACCCTTATATAATAGCATCTATCTTACCCCAATGTTAAGACCGAGGAACATGTGTGGCTGCAACGATACTTTGTTCGGAAACATCAGTAAAGCAAGCATGGGCAACGCACCAGCCTCTCAGCTGATATAAACTGACTGAGAACGTAACATCACAACTGATACATCCACAAATAATGCATAATTTAACAACATTAGTACCAATACACAACTTAAAATGCAAATTAAGGACCTTTATCAATATGCAGTTAAAAAGCGTTTTCATAAAAAAGGAATTACACTCACTGTCATACAACAACAAATAACGAACTTAAAGCTATACCAAGAGAGTAACTGATACTGCATTTTAGTAGTGATTATGTTATATCAGAAAATACAGAATTTGAGTGTTGGACAAATTTTTATTTTTAAAGTTTTTACATACAAAAAGACAGCAAAATAATCACTTTTGTTACAGCTACTCCAAGACAGATTATAAGATAGTAAGAATAATCTAAAAAGCAATTTTGAGTTCTGAATGAGCTTCATGAACATAGCAACAACACACCGCAAACAAAGAAAGAACATAGCAACAACATACCGCAAACAAAGACATCATTCAAAAGGTATCATCATAAAGATTTTCAAAAAAAAAAAACCTTAATTAACCGACCCGCCATCACCAAAAGCATCCCAAATTCAAAGTCACAACCTAACATATGAGGCTGGAAAACACAAATTAAACGGCAAAGCTCTATGTAATTTTAAAAGTATGTTGCGTACATTGCACCAAATTTGAAAGTAAATTGCGTACAATGGTAATTTTAAAAGTATGTTGCGTACATCTTGTCTTTTGAATAACTATATTGCGTATCTTTAGCTTTCACCCTAGAATAATCTAAAATCTAAAAAGCAATTTTGAGTTTTGAATAAGCTTCAAGAACATAGCAACAACACACCGCAAACAAAGAAAGAACATAGCAACAACATACCGCAAACAAAGACATCATTCAAAAGGTATCATCATAAAGATTTTCGAAAAAAAAAAAGAAAAAAAAGAAAAAAATACCTTAATTAACCGACCCGCCATCACCAAAAGCATCCCAAATTCAAAGTCACAACCTTCCCCTGAAACTGCTTTAAAATATGAGGCTGGAAAGCACAAATTAAACGGCAAAGCTCTATGTATATATATACATATATAACAAAAACAAAGCAGCTACCTAAAAAAAGAAGATGCAACATAAACATTGAAACCCACAACTAAACGTAAAACTGAAACCTTTCGATAGATAACGCCGGCGTTGGCTGCAACCACAAAGTCCATGTGGCTACCCCGCCAAGATACGGGCCGATTCCTTCTTTAACGCCTCACAATTGACCATATCTCTTAGTAACTGATTTTAGAGAGAGGCGGTGAAGAGTATGTAGGTGATTCTAGAGAAAGTCAGGCTTTTAGAAAGAGGCGGTGGTAACTCGCGATTTTGGTTGGGCTCGCAAAGAAACGGGCTGGGCTCCCACAAAGATGACGCAAGATCAGTGGCGGAACCAGGAGCCGAGATCAGGGGTAGCGAAATACGAAAATTTGTTTAGGGGTAGCGAAAATTTGTTTCAGGGGTCGCGAAATCGCCAAAAAATGGCCAAAAATAGCCAAAAATGGCCAAAAATCGCCAAAAATCCCACTACCGGGTAAAAGTTCAGGGGTAGCGACCCCTCGGCTCTATGTAGTTCCGCCCATGCGCAAGATGACGCATGAGAAACGGCGCCGTATTAAACAATATATATAGTAATAAACGTAATCCCAAACATGTATGCACCCCTCTCGATCAACCTCAAACAACCCTAATGGATCGAATGGATTCATCGTTGAACCATGATCCATCATCCAAAGGTATCAAGCATCGGAATGCAAGGATTGCGTTAACGCCTAGACATGATCACAACACAAGTCAAAATAGGGGGCCGGAAAGACACCGAGCTTGTTACGAAAAAGAAAACATAATGTATGGAAACAAGAGATACCTGGGAAGCTCGGACTCGGCTAACATCCCCGGCGTACCGGTGTCGACCCGGTGGGACGCGGGTACCGGTGCGGAATCCGGACGGGACGTGGGGAGGAGAAAGTGGACGCGGCTTGAAGGAAGAAGACGAAGTGATGCATTTTATTTTTTTTGTGTTTGCAGGTTTGAAGGAAGAAGACGAAGTGTATAGTTTTGGCTGCAAGGTGATTAGGTTTTACTCACTTTTATTTGATTTCGAATTTGGGCCAGGTTTATTGATTTTGTGTTTGGGCCAGGTTTACGAGTTGGGTTTGCATTTGGATATGCTAAGTTTCTTTTTTTTTTTTTTTTTTTATCTCACAATATATCCTTAGTTAGTACCTAGTTTTTGGTTAACTTTTCCTTTTGGTTTACATTTTATTCAAGTAATTGTGTCCTAATAATTTGTTTATTTAAATAAATGAAAAAAAGAAAAAAAAATACATATGCGGGGTCCAAGAGTGTACGACGCATGATCGATAAACAATTATGATTGATTCCTATGACCGAAAGACGTATTGATCGTGCATGATAGATTGAATAAGAGATAACATGATTACCCTAATTGATCAAACAATATATGAACATTGTTACACGCATGATCGATAAACAATTATGATTGATTCCTATGACCGAAAGACGTATTGATCGTGCATGATATAATGAATAAGAGATAACATGATTACCCTAATTGATCAAACAATATATGAACATTGTTACACGCATGATCGATAAACAATTATGATTGATTCCTATGACCGAAAGACGTATTGATCGTGCATGATAGATTGAATAAGAGATAACATGATTACCCTAATTGATCAAACAATATATGAACATTGTTACACGCATGATCGATAAACAATTATGATTGATTCCTATGACCGAAAGACGTATTGATCGTGCATGATAGATTGAATAAGAGATAACATGATTACCCTAATTGATCAACCAATATATGAACATTGTTACACGCATGATCGATAAACAATTATGATTGATTCCTATGACCGAAAGACGTATTGATCGTGCATGATAGATTGAATAAGAGATAACATGATTACCCTAATTGATCAAACAATATATGAACATTGTTACACGCATGATCGATAAACAATTTTCAAGAATTACCCATCACTTTGAATTTGGCACTCAAAGCAATCTGTGAACCACCCATCAACTCAAACCAATATGATGAGTGTAAGTGGATCTCTTCCTTGATGTCTGAATGTGATGCTGTTGTCATTTTTGTTTTGAATCATGGGAAAGCCCTAACTATTTTCAAGAATTATTCCAAACTTATGCTTACTAAGGTAGCGGAAACACGCTTTGCCTCTCATGTTATCATGGTGGAACGATTGTTTAAAGTAAAAAATGCTCTTGAAAAGATGATATTAGATGTTCAGTGGAAAACCTTTAGGAAGACACATTTAGAGTCTAAAGCTGATACAGTTAAAGAATGTGTAATTTCTGATAGATGGTGGGACAAAATAGAGTATTTTCTGAATTTCACAACCCCCATATATAACATGATAAGAAAATCTGATGTTGACTTTCCGTGTTTGCATTTGATATATGATTTATGGGATACTATGATAGAAGAGGTTAGGGAAAAGATTTTTAAACATGAAGGTTTAGATGCTATTACTGGTGATTCCCCCTTTTTCAATGTCATTCAAACTGTGTTGGAATCAAGGTGGAACAAGAGTAATACGCCACTACATTGTATGGCGCATTCTCTTGTTCCAAAGTATTACAGTGAAACATGGTTAGAAGGTGGGAGTAGTTTGGTTCCGAGAGTAGCACCGAATGAAGATCAAGATGTATCTTATAATAGAGATAAATGCTTCAAGAAAATGTTCACAAATCCTGATGAACTTAGGAAAATTAACGCTGAATATGGACAATTTTCTGGTACATTGGGCTTTTTTGGTGAAGCACATGTCATGGACGCGAGGGCTCGCGAAGATCCATTGAGTTGGTGGGCAAGCTATGGCTCGTCAACACCAAGACTACAAGCTCTTGCGTTCAGATTGCTTTCCCAACCCGCTTCTTCCTCATGCTGCGAAAGGAATTGGAGCTCTTTCTCAAATATTCATAGTATTAAGAGAAACAGACTAGCTTCTAGCAGGGCTGAAGATTTGGTTTATGTTCATTCAAATCTGCGCATGCTGTCCAGAAAGAAGGAAGAATATACTATTGGTCCATCAAGCTTTTGGGATGTGGGTAAGTTGATAATTGATATAATATGATATTTATGTACAGCAACTTCTGAGCATTTTTTATCTAGTAATATTTAATCCTATGACTAACTTAGAGTATCTTTGTACTTTTTTAAAGGTGGAGATTCGTTGATTCTGGATGATGATTACATTGAAGCGTTCGAAAATATTTTCCTTGAGGAGCAGGACATCGAAGACCAAGATTGAATTAAGATGTGAAGGCTGGAATTATGAAGCTGAAGTTTTTATTCTGTTAGTTTACTTAAGACTTTTTGAATGATTATGAATTGGTAGTACGAACTATGAAGTTATTTGAATGAAAGTTTTTATCAGTTTGTGGGTTTTTATTCTGTTAGTTTACTTATGACTGTATTCTACAAACAGCCTGTATTGCATAATACCCCGTGTCCCCGAGTCCATATTCAAAATTTGGACTCTTTCAAAACGAGTCCACGAATCCTTGAAATCATATCTTGAAAGGTCCGACCCTTGGACACGTACCCGAGTCCGACACCCGTACCCGAGTCCGAGCATCCTAGAGAGATACAGAAGAAGCGAATCAGATACTAGGTCGGCTTATGATATCCTTTACGGGAAGGGTAAAGGATATCATCCGTGGCTCGATCCGGCCCCATTACCACCCGTAATAAAGGGACGTAAATCTTCAAGTTCAACACCTGGCGCAGAAAAGGAAAAAATCCACATAACTAAGAGTGTGAGTTCAAAGATGCAATGCAACTCTGATCGTGACGCAGAAGAAGGCGACATTGTATTTGGTGCTGAAAGCTCATCATTTGATGTAGGGTATGAGGAGACATCTACCCAGAAGAAGCTGGAAGCACAAGTGATAAAAAGACCGGTTCACTCCCGAATGACAGATAATGCTATATGGGAGGATCAGCAGCTTCTGAAATCCGGAGCTGCCAGACGTACACAAGTGCAGATAGATTACGATGACGAAGAAGAACAGAAGGTTACTCTTCTAGTACATGATGCAAAGCCTCCATTTTTGGACGGGAGGATTGTGTTTACAAAACAAGCAGACCCTCCTTTGAAGGATCCTACATCTGATATGGCCAAAATATCAAGAAAAGGTTCTAACCTTGTTCGTCAAGTACATGAAAAACAAAGTAAGGATAAATCACGTCAACAGTTTTGGGAACTTGCTGGTTCAAAGCTTGGAAATATCCTTGGTGTTGAGAATTCGGCGGAGCAGATTGATGCTGATACATCACTAGTAGGTGAGCATGGTGAAGTTGATTTCAAGGGAGATGCACAATTTGCACAACACATGAAAAAGGGTGAAGCAGTAAGCGATTTTGCAAAGTCAAAATCACTATCAGAACAACGTCAATACCTCCCAGTATTTTCTGTGCGAGATGAATTTTTGAAGGTGGTAAGAGAGAATCAAGTGGTGGTGGTTGTAGGCGAAACTGGTTCTGGAAAGACAACACAATTGACTCAGTATTTACATGAAGATGGGTATACGACAAATGGAATAGTTGGTTGCACTCAACCAAGACGTTGTGGCGGCAATGAGTGTTGCCAAAAGAGTTAGTGAAGAGATGGAAACTGAACTTGGTGATTTGGTCAGTTATGCTATTCGTTTTGAAGACGTTACTGGAGCTAATACTGTTATAAAGTACATGACAGAAGGTGTGCTTCTTCGCGAAACTTTGGAAAATGCAGATCTTGAAAAATATCGTGTCATTGTAATGGATGAAGCCCATGAGAGATCACTGAACACAGATGTACTATTCGGGATACTTAAGAAGGTAGTTGCCAGGCGTCGAGACTTCAAGCTTGTTGTCACTTCCGCCACTCTCAATGCGGAAAAGTTCTCAAATTTCTTCGGGAGTGTTCCAATCTTTCACATTCCCGGGAGAACCTTCCCTGTACATATATTGTATAGTAAAAGCCCTTGTGAAGATTATGTCGAAGCTGCTGTGAAACAAGCAATGACAATCCACATCACAAGTGGTCCGGGTGACATACTAATCTTCATGACGGGTCAAGAAGAGATTGAAGCAACTTGTTTTGCTTTATCTGAACGTATGGAACAGCTCGTTAATTCTTCCACAAGAAAAGAAGTTACCAACATGCTAATCCTCCCAATTTACTCCCAACTTCCAGCCGACTCACAAGCTAAAATTTTTCAAAAAGCCGAAGACGGGTCCCGCAAATGCATTGTGGCTACCAACATTGCAGAAACGTCGTTAACAGTGGACGGAATTTATTATGTAATTGACACGGGGTACGTTAAAATGAAGGTGTATAACCCCCGACTGGGTATGGATGATCTCCAGGTTTTCCCAATCAGCCAGGCAGCGGCTGACCAGCGGGCAGGTCGGTCAGGTAGGACTGGGCCAGGAACTTGCTATCGTCTTTTTACGGAGAGTGCGTACCGATACGAAATGCTTCCGCAGCCTGTCCCGGAAATTCAGAGAAGTAATATCTGGAATGTTATTTTGCTGCTGAAATCATTTAAAGTCGATAATCTGTTGGATTTCGAGTTCATGGACCCACCACCTCAAGAAAACATCCTTAACTCCATGTATCAACTATGGGTATTGGGGGCATTGAGCAACACAGGGAGTCTGACTCGTATAGGATGGAAAATGATCGAGTTCCCTTTAGAACCGGGTCTCGCAAAACTGCTGATAACAGGAGAAGAGTTTGGTTGTGTCAATGAAGTATTAACAATCGTATCGATGCTTTCTGTTCCGTCTGTATTCTTCAGGCCGCGTGACCGGGCTGAAGAAAGCGCTGCTGCTCATGAAAAGTTTTTCATACCTGACTCCGATCATTTAACTTTACTCAACATTTACAGACAGTGGGAAGCCAACGAATACCGTGGTGACTGGTGTAGCAAGCATTTTCTTCAAGTGAAATGTCTACAGAAGGCTAGAGAAGTGAGATCTCAGTTACTCGACATACTGAAAAAGCTCAAGATCCCGCTCACATCATTCGAGCCCAAATTCCATGTCATCAGAAAAGCGATATGTTCATCTTTTTTTCATAATGCTGCAAGACTTAAAGGTGGGATTGGGGAATACTTAAATTGTAGGAATGGGATGCCATGCCATTTGCACCCGACCTCGGCTATATATGGGATGGGTTACACGCCTGATTATGTGGTCTATCATGAGCTGATTTTGACTAACAAGGAATACATGCAATGTGCCACTTCAGTTGAACCGCAGTGGTTGGCAGAGTCTGGCCCAATGTTCTATTCGATTAAGGACTCGGACACGTCCTTGTTGGAGCACAAAAAGAGGCACAGAGATGAGAAATCTGCAATGGAAGAAGAAATGGAGAATTTGAGGAAGAAGCAAAAGCAAGTGGAGATTAAAGGCGAGGCGAAGAAGAAAGAGAATAGGGTAAAACAACAAGAAGCAATCTCCATGCCTGGATTGAAACAAGCTAATTCTTCCCGGAAACCTAAAATGTACGGTTTGTAGAAATTACAAGATCGACTTCGGATTTAGACGTACTAAAATTATTTTGTTTCGTACGACCGGTTGTATGCAACTTGGTCTACCATGAGCTGATTTTGGCCAAGGAATATATGCAATGTGTATATTGTTGTATTGATTTCAATGTGCCACCAGCCATTATATTGTTATTGATTTCAGTTACGATGGTTTGGTTTGATAAAAACAGTTCTAAAAATTCTGAAATTTTACCTACACAACAACAACAACAACAACAACAACAAACCCAATCCCGCCGGGGCAAGGTATGGGGGAGGTAGAATGTAGACAGATCCTACCCCTACCCCGAGATGAAATTTTACCTCAAAGATAAAAAAATGTTGGTGCATAGAACTTGTTATATTGATGCACAATAAAATTTTGATACATTACTAAAATGAAGTTCGATGAAAAAACGAAATTTTAATGCACAAAGAAGTCAATTTACAAAATTTTAACACACAAACGTAAACTACGGTACAAAAGCAGGAGTCATTGAACTTCAACTCGTGCATAGTACATAGCTCTCAACCTAAACTACGGTACAAAACCGACGGCAAAATCTTTCAATAAATCAAGCAAATTGACTTGATGAGATCATGTGTTGTAACTGAAGGGTTGGGGTGGCTGAGGCTCATCATCGACAGCCATGGCTGCAGCAGACCCTGGTTGTGCTGTAGCAGCTGATGCTGTTGACGAGGGTGCATCTGTTAGAGCCAAAACTTCTGGTTCATTGGGGCGAAGGTCTTTCAAGAGAACGAAACCAGAAGCAGCGGCTGCTTTCACTGGAATGTATCTACTATCTTCTAGAAACTTAGCTTCTCTTGAGCGGGAACCACTCTTGCAGGGTTGGTCAAAATCTCGAAAGTTGGTTCGGGCTCAGCCTTCTGCTGCTCCCCAGCTGGACTATCAACCTCTCATATGCATAAATAACCAAATTGGAGAATCTTAGCCCCTGAATTACATACAACAGATTAAACCAGTTTCTCAAGCTAGTGAGTCGATTTGGGTTATGTTGTATCTCAAACTGGTCAAATTGGTGGAATCAGATAAAATAGTTAAAAAGGGTAACGGGTCAAACGGGTAGAAAGTCTCCCGAAGTGCTTTAATGCATTTGACCTCCTAAATTGTTTTATGAATTTCGCTCAATGATTTTAATATAGTATTGTAACAACGTTTAAAACTTGGGTCTGTGGTAATATCGAAGAAACTAATCCATCTTATTTACCTGACGTTCCTTACTAGATGCAGGTTTGTTTTTAGAATTGTTCTGATGGACTAGTAAATGTTTGTGGGTCAATCGACCCGTTTCTTAGTACAAGTAATATGTTCAACCGAATCCCATGTCAAAACCGCCTGACTGGTCCATCTCTACTAGTGATGAAGATAGTGGAACAAAAAAGAGACAGCAGAGAAAGAAATGTACCTGCATCTTATCGGCATCAGAAGCTCTAGCCTTTGCTCTTGCTAATGTGGACAAAACAGCAGTCGGAAATTCCACAGGCGGTGGGCATGGTGGTTGGACACGGGTATGCAAAAAGGGACAGATTGGCATTAGACACAAATTGGAACTCTGGTACTTTCATGTCATAGTTGAGTCCAATTAGAAATGTGGGAGAGAAAGCTAGGCTGAGAAAATACACGAGTGGATGCCAGAACCAAAACTGAGAGAAGACAGCTAGACCAACAACAGCAGTCATCTTGTCACGTTTTGTCTTGGAAACTAGCTTTACAGCAAAGGTTTCTTCCTCCACCCTCAAGGATCCCAGTCGCCAATATTGCACCCATTTTGGCTGTATCTGCATGTTTGTTAGCACTGATATTTTCCAATTGTCGCCTGTTAGAAGTTTAGAAAACACGAGAAATAGATAATGTCTAAAAAGCAAAAGCAAAACCAAATAACAAAAACGTTTAGGTGGCCAACTGCCATTTCCTTATGAATGGTCGGTTCAGGATATGTTTTACATTTAATGGCCTAACAAATAAACATTTTTTAGATAATAACATAAATATCATGACGATATTTGACACACCCATTATTTCTAAACTATACATCTCAAAGAACATGTTAAAAGTTGTCAAATAATCTAAGTCTCCTAATTTTACATATAAAATATTAATTTTGTGACCATATTTGACACGCTAGTTACGATAAAACTGATCTCGATGAATTATCCAATATAGGAAAGCAAATCAATGAATATTAAATAGTATCAACCTGTTCGGGTTCAGGGCACAAGACGAATCCAAGAGCCAAAACGGCAGTCCTTCTGACATCATCACTCACATCAGTAACAGCAAAGTGAAGTAGTTGCCGAATTGCTTTGTTATTTTCTGTTCCACTGTATGCCAATGCCAATGCATACATACCCCCACAGCGTAGTATAGGATCTTGATCACCTGTCATTTGCTCAATCAGAGTATCTGCCTCTTCTTCCTTTCCATAAACTGTGAGAGCAATACCCAGCGCTAACCCCCTGCACAGCTTTATTAATAATGTTAAAAGTTGAAAAAGATCATAATGATTTTAGGTGGAAAAATGTTGGTGGTTGACCAGGTTCAGTAACGGGTCAAAACGTATAGATTTGAGTTGATTGGGTAAACCCAAACACTTTTTTGTCCAACTCTTCATAACTAATTAATGTGCACAAAATGATATAAAAAAACACTTTTTTTTTTCACATATTAGTGATTTTTTAATAAAATGATTTTAAAGGTTCTGTACAGTAATCTGAATTGACCCATTCACGAGTACATGAGTGGATACAGGGATAACTGATAATGATGTGACATATTAGAGGAAGCAATTTAAAATTATTAATTCACCTTATGATCTTTTCATGTTGTGTCTCGTGAGCATACACTAACATCTATGTTGCCTTATCACTCGGAGTCCCAGCCATTAATAGACCCATACTAGTAGCAGCCGCTTCACCTGCAACAGCACTGTCTGTATACAACACACTCTTTAACTCATGATAAATACCTTCATCAGCAGTCCCTAAAGCTGTGAGGCCTAGAACTAAGCAAGCACCATGTTGAACAACCTACGACCAAAATACGCAGTATAAATACACGGGTCAAAAAAGTAAAGGTAGCATTTCAGAAATGCTTAGAAGACAAGCACCTCGTCATTAGAACTGCGTAGACTACCCCTTAAGAACTGCTTGATGCCTTCACCATGGTTTAACATTATAATATACAAAATAACCTTGTAGCTAGTCAGTCTAAATAAGAAAATGTTGTTACTAGTACTGTATTTATTTACCTTTCAGAACCTTTAATAACGCTTGTAAAGGTAACAGAAGAAATAAGAGCATAAGTACATTAAGGGGTGTTTGGATCAGCTAATAAGGTAACCCAAACACACCCTAATTCACATTCCTAATCATCAAGAGGTTTTTCAGGGTTTTCCAACAATTTGCGGTAGAGTTGATGCCTTTGCTCCGATTTCCGTACACTTTTCCACTTGTTAATCGCCGCCGCCGCCGTACAAACAACTGTTTGTTAATTATTATTCGATTGATTAGGTTTTTTAATTAAATTTATATAAAATTAATACTAGTTAAATGACATTACTTCCGGCGCCGACCAAACACAAGAGGGGTACAAGAAGCTTTGTTTTCGTATCTTCTCCGCTTGACATTTTCATACGCTACGCTGCTATTCTTTTGAAATTCTGATTTTCTGCTTTGTAAAGTTTTACTCTAATAAATTTGGTTTTCTCAAACATTATTCTTTTTATTAATTGAGCTTATAATTTACCTTTTATTAGCTGTAATTTTTATTGTAATAAACTTAATGATTTTTATTTAATCATCTAAATTAGAGTGCCTTTATTTTGATGTATACCAAATGACAAATCCCCACTATTCATATAATTTGATCTAAAGGCTTGGGTTAACATAATATTTAATAGAGAAGAGTTATTTTGCATACTAAAAATTACTCACATACCAAGGGACACATCCCCACCCTCCATCTAAATTTGATCAATGGCTAAGATTAAAAAGATATTTACTAATTAAAAAAATAACTAAATGCAGAAGGGCAGTTTGGTACATTTACAACACACACAAATTATTCACCTCACCAAACACATACAAAAAAACACACACTGGTGATCCCAATCCCTATTCAGTATTTCCGTTCATCATCCATCAGCAAACTCGCCATGTCATCATCTCCATTTTTCGCGGCTTATCGTCTGATTCACCAGATCTCCACCTTCAACTGTCCCGATAGGTACTAACGAATTCGTCATCGCGGAACGTCGCGCGTTTAATCGACTCGACGGATACGACGCCGTTGTGATACTATTGTTGTTCCTATTAGTTGTTTGCTTCTTGTGTAAGCTACATCTGAATGAACCTGGATGTGAAGTAGGCGAACACATACATGTCCTCTTAGGTGTCTCCAGCTGTTTGGCAACTGGTAGAGATGATATGGATCTGCTTGGAGATATGGACCGGTTGTTATCGAATGAGAATCTCACGGATGATGAAGGTGACGGTGAGGATGATGACGTCATAGGTGTAACGGATCTGGTGTGGAAGAAGGTGTTTGAAGACGTGGAATAACATGTGCTTATAATAGTTATAAAATGAGTTATATCGTGCTTGGCTACTTAATAAGCTGGATACAGTTGCATTAATTGTCTTTAAAAAATGAGTTAATTACATGAATGGTCACTGTGGTTTGCTCTTTTTTGCACTTTCAGTCACTGAACTTTTTTTTTGACTGGTTCAGTCACTGTGGTTTGCATTTATTTACCGGTCCAGTCCAATTTCGAATAAAATGACTAAAAAGCCCCTGTCCCTTCTTTTGCAAACGAGTAAATTACATAAATGGTTACTATGGTTTGTCTATTTTGTCACATTGAGTCCTTTAGACTAACGGCCGTTAGTCCTTTTTACGTTTTCGTCCGTATTTACACGTTTTCATCCGTATTTACACGTTTTCGTCCGTTTTTACACGTTTTCGTCCGTATTCACACATTTTCGTCCGTTTTTACACGTTTTCGTTCGTTTTTACACGTTTTCGTCAGTATTTACACGTTTTTGTCAGTATTTACACGTTTTCATCAGTTTTTACACGTTTTCGTCCGTTTTTACACGTTTTCGTCAGTATTTACACGTTTTTGTCCGTTTTTTACACGTTTTCGTCCGTATTTACACGTTTTCGTCCCTTTTTGCAAGTTTTCGTCAGTTTTTACATGCTTTCGTCCGTATTTACACGTTTTTGTCAGTATTTACACGTTTTTGTCCGTTTTTACACGTTTTCGTCCATTTTTACACGTTTTTGTCAGTATATACACATTTTCATCCGTTTTTACACGTTTTTGTCAGTATTTACACGTTTTCGTCCGTATTTACACGTTTTCGTCCGTTTTTACACGTTTTCGTCTGTTTTTTACACGTTTTTACACGTTTCATCCGTTTTTAGACGTTTTCCTCCGTTTTTACACGTTTTCGTCCGTTTTTACACATTTTCGTCCGTTTTTACACGTTTTTGTCAGTATTTACATGGTTTCATCAGTTTTTACACGTTTTCGTCCATTTTTACACGTTTTTGTCAGTATTTACATATTTTCATCCGTTTGTACACGTTTTTGTCAGTATTTACACGTTTTTGTCAGTATTTACACGTTTTCATCCGTTTTTTACACGTTTTCGTCCATTTTTACACGTTTTTGTCAGTATTTACACATTTTCATCCGTTTTTACACGTTTTCGTCCGTATTTACACGTTTTCATCCATTTTTACACGTTTTTGTCAGTATTTACACGTTTTCGTCCATTTTTACACGTTTTTTATCCGTTTTTACACGTTTTTGTCTATTTTTGTCCATTTTTACACGTGTAAAAACGGACAAAAACGTGTAAATACTGACAAAAACGTGTAAATACTGACAAAACGTGTAAAAATGGATGAAAACGTGTAAATACGGACGAAAACATGTAAATACTGACAAAAACATGTAAAAACGGATAAAAATGTGTAAATACTGACAAAAACGTGTAAAAACGGATGAAAACGTGTAAATACTGACAAAAACGTGTAAATACTGACAAAAACGTGTACAAACGGATGAAAATATGTAAATACTGACAAAAACGTGTAAAAATGGACGAAAACGTGTAAAAACTGATGAAAACATGTAAATACTGACAAAAACGTGTAAAACGAACGAAAATGTGTAAAAACGGACGAAAACGTGTAAAAACAGAGGAAAACATCTAAAAACGGATGAAACGTGTAAAAACAGACGAAAACGTGTAAAAACGGACGAAAACGTGTAAATACGGACGAAAACGTGTAAATACTGACAAAAACGTGTACAAACGGATGAAAATGTGTATATACTGACAAAAACGTGTAAAAATGGACGAAAACGTGTAAAAACGGACGAAAACGTGTAAATACTGACAAAAACGTGTAAATACGGACGAAAGCATGTAAAAACTGACGAAAACGTGCAAAAAGGGACGAAAACGTGTAAATACGGACGAAAACGTGTAAAAACGGACGAAGACGTGTAAATACTGACAAAAACGTGTAAATACGGAAGAAAGCATGTAAAAACTGACGAAAACGTGCAAAAAGGGACGAAAACGTGTAAATACGGACGAAAACGTGTAAAAACGGACGAAAACGTGTAAATACGGACGAAAACGTGTAAAAACTGAGGAAAACGTGTAAATACTGACAAAAACGTGTAAATACTGACAAAAACGTATAAAAACGGACGAAAACATGTAAAAACAGACGAAAACGTGTAAAAACGGACGAAAATGTGTGAATACGAACGAAAACGTGTAAAAACGGACGAAAACGTGTAAATACGGATGAAAACGTGTAAATACAGACGAAAACGTAAAAAGGACTAACGACCGTTAGTCTAAAGGACTCAATGTGACAAAATAGACAAACCATAGTGACCATTTATGTAATTTACTCGTTTGCAAAAGAAGGGACAGGGGCTTTTTAGTCATTTTATTCGAAATTGGACTGGACCGGTAAATAAATGCAAATCACAGTGACTGAACCAGTCAAAAAAAAGTTCAGTGACTGAAAGTGTAAAAAAGAGCAAACCACAGTGACCGTTCATGTAATTAACTCTTAAAAAATAGTAAACGTTTAATGCAATGGGTGGTGATGTAGTCAAAGTGAGACTTTGAATATACTCTGCACCAATGCCTTTGTGCTTGTGCTATTTTATCATTGGCAATGACAGTAACTGTATATAGTTTTGTAACCAATAAGCATAATATTACCAATAAGCATAATACAAAATTATGAGTTTATAACTATTGTTTTACTTGGGAGATTAATGAATAACAATAGAAGTATGTCATTCAGCTTAGTTATCATTATCTTTTTCTTTTGTTGTTTTGTAATCAGTTTGGCATAGAGTGGTATTATTTAGTTCAAGACATATCCATTTTTGTACTAACATAAAAACAAAGAGGCAAACTAAATAATGTATGTAACAAACATGTCACATGTCTCTTATTTTGTATCACAGGTGATACCTAATATCTTATTTTGTATCACAGGTGATACCTAATATTTGGTATGTATCACAGGTGATACCTAATATCTTATTTTGTATCACATGTGATACCTAATAAGTTATTCTGTATCACAGGTGATACCTAATATGTTAACTGTTTGTTTATTTTGCCTTTTCCACCTTAATTCTCAAGTTATAAAAATTTTGTTTTCACAAAAGTTGTTCATTTTTAGTTTATTAATAAGTTTCATGAAAAAAAAATTGCAAAAACAAAAAGTGGGAAGTTGGGAAGCCCAGAGTGAGCCTAGGCTCGAACCCCAGACCTCTACCATCCTCAACCAGTTTAACTCACCACAACCATCTCTGCCCTTGTTGGGTTTTCAGACGTTTTCATACGTTTCTGAATATCACAAGTGATATTATGTGATATTCAGAATATCACACAAGCGATATTATCACAAGCGATATTACCACAAGCGATATTCTGAATATCACAAATGATATTCTGAATGTGATATTCAGAATATCACAAGTGATATTCTAAATATCACATGTGATATTCTGTGATTTTTTGAATATCACAAGTGATATTCTGTGATATTCATCACTTGTGATATTCAGAATATCACAAGTGATATTATCACAAGCGATATCCTGAATATTACAAGTGATATTCTATGATATTCTAAATATCACAAGTGATTTTCTGAATATCACAAGTGATTTTCTGAATATCACATGTGATATTCTGTGATTTTTTGAATATCACAAGTGATATTCTGTGATATTCAGAATATCACAAGTGATATTATCACAAGCGATATCCTGAATATCACAAGTGATATTCTGAATATCACAAGCGATATTATCACAAGCGATATTCTGAATATCACAAGTGATATTCTGAATATCACAAGTGATTTTCTGAATATCACATGTGATATTCTGTGATTTTCTGAATATCACAAGTGATATTCTGTTTTATTCAGAATATCACAAGTGATATTCTGAGTACCACAAATGATATTCTAAATACCATAAGTAATATTCTGTGATATTCAGAAATCACAAGTGATATTTTGAATATCACAAGTGATTTTCCGAATATCAAGTGATTTTCAACTAATGTTTTGTAACATGAAAATAACAAGTGATATTCAGAATATCACCAGTGATATTCAGAAAATCACAAGTGATAGATATTCAGAAAATAACAAGCGATATTCAGAATATCACCAGTGATATTCAAAAAATCACAAGTGATATTCCAAATATCAGTTGTGATATTCAAAAATGTATAAAAACGGATGAAAACATAAGAAAACGGACGCAAACGTAAAGAAACGGACGAATACGTATCACAAGTGATATTTAGATCACAAGTGATATTTAGATCACAAGTGATATTCAGAATATCACAAGTGATAATAAAACACTTTGATTAAAAAAAAAAAAAAAAAAAAAAAAAAAAGACTTTGATTAACCACAACTTATAAGCAAGTAATTCAGGTCTCATTAACCATTACAACAATCTAGTTGCTAACAATAGAAGGACAATCAAGTCGTTGATGATAACAGTACATTTTTTTTTCAATAGAAACAAAAGCTAAGAATGTAAACTACAAGCGTTGATTAAGCAAAAGAGAGTCTGCTGCTAGATATGCCGAAAGAGCTAACTTTCATTGGAGTAGCAACAACCAGTGGAGCCTCAGGTGAATCACCGACTGCAAACTTCTCATGCATGAAACGACTATCCACAATTGAGTCGTCTTTAGGGACTATCTTGTAGCAGTAGCAACTCTTCACACCCACCTGGTTACATACCTTAGATTTTGTCAAAGGGATCGTATCATGAGAAAATTTACACTTCTCGCCCTGTCATAAATGAATAGATACGCAACACAGTAATAGTAATAAATCTGAAAGCCGGAAGTAAGATGGAAAAACACATAAAAAAGTAGGGACAACCTCATGGCATTTTCCATTCATATAATGACGGCAAATTGAAATTTTCTTCTCTTTTACTATCATTTGAAGTTTTGGCCTAATGGATCCAAGCTCTCTTCTCTTTTCTGCTCGCTTAATTCTGTCCTTCCTCTGAAACAGTTGATTGTGGTAAATGTTTTAATTGCAATTTCTTAGAAATAAATGCATAGAATAAGATATACACTTGATTTAAACCATTTAAAAATAAGAACATATAAACGTGACGGTGACAATTCAAGTAATTATGAGAAATCTTATGAATGAAATAAGAAGCACATTGCTAAGAAATCTTCTCCTTGTATATATATTTGAACCAGTTAAAGGATAATGGCACGCTGAACTGACTGCGATTAGCCTTTTAGAGGTGCTCTTAAAAAGAGCCTGCTATTATCTAAGTATTGGAATCTTTGATGAGAGTGTGGTCTTTTTTAAGTCTTACAATGTAATTAAAGGTGCCAATTTCGACCCGTATTTAATTGGTTAAAACATCCTAAATAGCTTAAAGGATAATGGCACGCTGAACTGACTGCGATCAGCCTTTTAGAGGTGCTCTTAAGAAGAGCCAATGATTATCTAAGTATTGGAATCTTTGTGAGAGTGTGGTCTTTTTTAAGTCTTACAACGTATTAAAGGTGCCAATTTCGACCCGTATATAAATGGTCAAAACATCCTAAATAGCTTAAAGGATAATGGCACGCTGAACTGACTATGATCAGCCTTCAAAACATCTACAAAAGGTCAAATGGGTGACTTGAAACCTAGCTAAAAATGATACGGGTCAAAACTTGCCCAGTGTATATAAATGGTCAAAATATCCTATATAGTTTTATTGTAAGAGCTAGAATGTCACTTTCGTGTTATTTTATGATCATGTCTAATGCATAAGCTATTTAACAAATTTGAAAGAAAAGAAATGAAAAGAGTGTTGGTGGGTCAACCTAGCCTAGATCAAATTCAAAAGGTGCCCGTGTTGGGCGAATTAGATTAGTACCCTTTCACCCAACTCATTTTGACGCATTTCTCAACCCGCCCATTTTGCCTAGATGTAATAGTGGATAAAGTAGCTTACTCAAACTCAGTCACATAATCACTCAAGTAGAAGGTCTAAAATATGGGGTGCTTAAAAAATAAAAGGATGGTACCTCGTTCACCGAAGCATCTACTTCTTGAGAGTCGTCCCCATGGTGTTTCCCAACCGAATTTGAATTTTGAGGGCCGGTTGTTAGATCAACAAGCTTCTTCACCTTTTTGTTTACTCTTTCTTCTTCGGTATAAGATCCCTGCCTCTGTTACAGGAAAAGCAAAGGTCAGCGTTTTAAAAAGTCAATCATTCAATATGATGGAGGTTGTGCAATCCGCAATTCTATCTACTGACTATCATATTAGGCTATAACAACCCATTTTTTTGTGATTTGTTACAAATTCTATGTGTACTTGCGGTTATATTTATTCACTGAAATTCACCAATAGGGTTATCAACATAGTGCAATCTTGAAAAAAGGTATATTTTAAACTTAGAGAAAAATGTCGATGTCTATGAGAAATATAAATTTATATTACCAAGTAGTAATCACCGTTCTTAAGGGCGAGTGTGTCATCTCACTGAACAGAGAAAAGGCCTCATCATAATACCAAAGGTGCGTATAAGCAGATATCATTGTGTTCCAAGTGATTATATCCTTATCTGTCCTACAAAACAGCTTTCTTGCTGATTTCAAATCACCAATGTTAGCGTACATGTCGATGAGCGAATTTGACATGCATACATGCTCTTTTTTCATCAAGCGTTTCACAGCATAACCATGAAGAGATCTCCCTAGATTTATCTCACCCATTTGTGAACATGAAGAAATTACTGACACCAAACTATAAGAATCAGGATGGATGCCTACATTTAGCATTTCTGTTAACAATTCTATGCACTTCACTCCACATCCTACTTTACTGTATCCAAGTACCATTGAATTCCAAATCTCTTTGTCAAGGATCCACACGTTATTGAATACATTTTCTGCATATATTATCAGTCCAATGTTACAGTACATCGACACCAATGCATTGTGAACCATCTGATCTTGATCATAATTTCTTCGAATCATAAACCCATGAAAAGTCTTCCCAGCAGAGATGCAAGCCGAGTTAGCTAAACCAGATAGCACGCAACTGATTACCATCGAGTCTGGATCGATCCCCGAAACAAGCATTTCCATAAATCCACCTAAACATTCTTTAACACATCCCCGTTTTCCATATACACCAATAATCGACGTCCACAACTTAACATCTTTCACGGGGACTTCCATAAACGACATAGAACTTTCCTCAAGAGTTCCACACTTTGAGTACATAGACACAATTGAAGACTGAACATCTATCAAACATCCAAGTCCAGATTTTACTGCTACTCCATGCAAACATCTACCCGCACAAACCGCTTCCAAATCACCACACGCTTGAAACCCACCTTCCAACGTCCTAAAATTGGGCCTCACGTCCATCTCACCAATCCTAAACATCTCAGAAACAAACCTCAACCCATTCTCAGGTTCACCATTCTGCACATACCCAATAACAAGCGCAGTCCACGCAACAACATCTCTCACACACATTTCATCAAACACTTCTCGCGCACTACCGACCTCCCCACATCTAGAATACATATAAACAAATGATGAGCCAACAGCGGCACAATCACTCAACAAAACACCAACTTTAAACACCAAACCATGAATACAACCCCCAGAAACATAATCCTTAACCTCAGCACACCTTCCACTTGTTTAGACAAGTAGATGAAACTAATACTCGATCATCATAAGTTGCACCTTGATATTTCCATAACCATGGCTACTTTTTTTCTGCAACAAGTATACCAAATCAGAACATAGATATACATGGCTACACATACAACTGATATGAGTTATCCAAACAAATCAGAACATAGATATACCTGAACTGGAAGAGTATGCTTCTTTCGACATATCTTGATTATACAAACCAAGTGAGCTGGAATCACATATCTTGATCATATAGAAAGTAAGTCAACTTTAAGGTGAATTGTTTGCCTGATATTTTTTCCGGTACAGGTTCACAGCCTTGCCATGTGCCAATAACATGTTATGCGTAACAAACTCACCTGTGATACAAAAAAGATCAACAACGAAATATGTAACAAACTCATCTTCTCTGATTACCAAACATCTGATGAGAATTTGAATAAAGAAATATAAAATACAACATGGCCTACGACATATCACATGTGATACTTAACATATCACATGTGATACATAACATATCACATGTGATACTTAACATATCACATGTGATATGTTAATTCTGACAGTAAATACAAATGTGATACTTAAAAAGCTGGTATATGTGTAACAATCACCAGGCAAACAGGTAAACTTGAAAAGTATATATACAAAATTGCAAATGTATTGGACAAACTTAAAGACCGTCACATTTGTTTAAACTAGTGGATGTTGTCCACACGACCATGCCAACATTTTCTTGGCAAAAACTTTTTGCTAAAATAGATGTCCAACATTCAGCTTTTAGAAAGTATCAACTTGTACAATTTACCCCCATAACAATTTACCCCAATACTAGTGTTTCACTACAGATATGACACGCCCTTTGGACATACACCAAAAACTGACACTGACTTCTTACAATTTACAAGCACAACATTTAATCAACTATTTAGCCCTAACATTACAACACAAAATACTTAAATTATACGCAACCTGCTCATACTAATACTAACTAACTAGACGCAACATTCATTCAATTATTTAGCCCTAACATTACATCAACAACACAAAATCACTATAATACAACGCAACCTATTCAACAAAAGCGCGTAAACAAGCATTTCACTCAACAATCAACAATTTAGCCCTAACATTACATCAACAACATAAACATCAACCAAATAACTCAAAATTAAGCACAACATGCTCAACAAAAGCGCGAGAACAAGCAATGGCGGAACGACTCTACTCGAAACCGCTTTTTCGAGAAACTTCCAGGCAATCGGCACATTATTGGACCAACAGATATGCGAAATGAGCAGTTCGGCTAACTCGACCAACGGAATTGACTCACCGGCTGATATTAGTGTAGAAGAGAGCTCAATTGACCAGGTTAAAGGATCTGTGCCGTTGTTTTGAGCTGAGTTTGTTAATTCTGTTACGGTATCCCATATGTTTGGGGTTAGTGATGACGTCATTGCTGCACACCGTTAAGTGTGTGTGTGTGTGTGTGTGAAAATGGGCTGTGATTAGTGGTCACTGTAACGGTAGCGTGTGGGAGGGTTTAATAATTTTGATGAATTAAATAGCGAAGTAAGGGTTTCAATTTGGTAATGGAGGTTAGGTAAGGTCATGTGATAGGCAGTGAAATGCCTGAGAAAAAACACACATTTTGTGTGTGTAAAAAAGATGGGCGGTTTTAAGATATGGTTTATATATTGACGAAAATGCCCTTATAGTGTAAATATTGTGTTTAATCTCAGCCATTGGATCAATGAAGATGGAGGGTGAGGATTGGTCCCTTGGTATGTGAGAAATGTTTTGTCCTCAAATGATCTTAGATCATATTTAATATGTCAACCTAAATTCATGTTTTTTTTAAAAAAAAATCACTTTTTTTTAGTTCACGTGTTTTTTTTTTTTTTTTTTTTTAATTCACCTTTTTTTTGCTTTTATATGTTTTCGTCTGTTTTCGTACGTTTTCGTCCGTTTTGATCCGTTTTCTTTCCTTTTTGTCCATTATTCATATATTTTCTTCCGTTTTCATACGTGTTTTTACGCTTTCATACGTTTTCGTCCGTTTTCATCCGTTTTCAAATGTTTTCAGACGTTTTCGTACATTTCTGAATATCACAAGTGATATTCTAGATAATTCAAGTGATATTCTGTGATATTCAGAATATCACAAGTGACCACAAATGATATTCTGAATATCACAAGTAATATTCTGTGATATTCAGAATATAACAAGTGATCACAAATGATATTCTGAATATCACAAGTGATATTCTGTGATATTCAGAATATCACAAGTGATATTCTAAATATCACAAGTGACGTTTTCATACGTTTTCGTCCATTTTCGTCCGTTTTCATCTGTTTTCTTTCGTTTTCGTCAATTTTTCATACGTTTTCGTCCGTTTTCAAACGTGTTTTTACGCTTTCGTCCGTTTTCATACATATTCGTCCGTTTTCTTACGTTTTCATACGTTTCTGAATATCACAAGTGATATTCAGAATATTACTTGTGAAAAATGGACGAAAACGTATCATGGTGATTGTTCACACAAATGACGTTTGGGTACAGTCTAGATGACGTTTGGGTACAGTCCAGATGACGTTGACTCTAATTGCATTATATGACTCATTGCAGGCACATACAATTAAATGCACCATCTCAGCTCAATTTCTAATGGATCGATCTGGTAATACCATCAACGTCATCAGGCTTTTATTATCATCAGGTCACTTTATCTTTCAATCTTAATCTTTTATTCTTAACTAATGTTTTGTTTGGATATAGTGGTGTTATTAATTGTATGGTTGATATCGTCTTTAATGGACTGAGATCTTGTAATACACTTGAGGGGATGTAATACACTTAAGGGTGTTAGTCCTTTTGTACGAGTGTATATGATATATTGAGTTAATATGATTATGTATGCGGAATCTACTTAACCACACTTAGAAGGTTATTTTGGTTAATGGAAATGTAAAGGTGGTGGTTGTTGAATTTGATATTTAACAAAGAACAAAGAAAGTTTATCACCAAACAATTCAATATTATTCAAAATAATATGAGTGATCTTCACTATCACTAGGGTTACAAAGACCTTGAATCTTAATGTTTCTATGACTTGTGATATTGTTCTAGTTTTGTTTTTCTAAGTATTTCAATTAAGCACATACAATATCTAGTCTATGACCTCCCTTTTATACAAACAAAGGAGATCATTACAATTATGATAAGTCTTGTCGAACTACTTGGTTATGTATGTCAGTCATTAAGATACAACATGTATCTGTGTTTACAACTTGCTCTGTGTAAATCACATGGTGACTAATATGACTAAGATATTATCTACCGTATATACTTGACTTTACTACAAAATATCTTCGTATACTTATCCATCCAGCAGTAGAATACGCGACACTTATCCTTCTAACAGCAGAATCTGTTATACTAGCAGTAGAATGCTTGCGGCAGCAGAATCTCTAACGCTAGCAGTAGAATGAAATGCACTAGCAGTAGGATGATACTTAGTGTATTTCCTTAGCAGAATCCGATACTAATCTTCTTGAATATTTAATTTCCAATAATCCTCCCCTAAACATGTGAATCCTTTTCAACATGTTTCTTCTGAATTAAATCATGATGTGAGGATCTTTCAAACACTTCATAGTCAGACTCTTGATCTGAGCTATCTTCTGTTCTTCAAGATTAAATACATATCTGTCTAACTCATCTACTTTCTGTAAAACTTCTTTCAGCAATAACAACATCTTTCTTTGAATTGAAAACAAACAATACCTTGAATAAAAGATGGTGCAATTTCCTTGGATGGAGGAATTATAAGAGGCAATGGTGCTGTGTATCTTGGATGCTTGTTTCAACAAGTGAAATCATCTTTCAGCATGCCTTTGCAAGTGATGAACAAACGTAGTGAACTGAAATTGAAACTGAAAGCTCCTAGATAGAACTTTCTCCTTTTGAATGCTTCATCCCTTCTGAATATATAAAATACTCCAGAATCTTCATTTGAACTTTCTTCATTTGAAGAGCTTATTCCTAGTTTCCATCAACTGAAAAAGTTTTATTCCCAGCATCCATCAACTGAATGCTTAATCTTATTATTGGTAGAATAATAAGATATTTTAGCTTCTTAAAAAGCTAACATCATCATCTTGTATGCTCTTGTCTTTTCTGATTGAACTTTTTCCTTCTCCGAATTCTAAGCATACTTCCTTCCCTTATTGGTTAATCTTCCTCCCCTTTTTCTATTTTCTACCTTGAACTTGGAAGATTTCTCACCATGTACCAAAATATTTTCTCCCCTGTGAGTGTCTTTCTTCCCCTGTTTGGGATGCAAATAACCTTTTTCCTCCCTTGTTTGGAAGATCTCTCACCATTATCTCAGCATTATCTGATCTACCAATCCTCCCCTGAGAACATGTTTTCAGACAATAGTGTACATGTTGGCCATCAATTCCTTAAGAGTTTAAGTTTCTGCCCTCATCACTTCTAGGTGTGTTAACTCCTATGAGAGGTGATTCATGGGGCATTTGACTCATGGTCCATCATTTGATGGTTTTTCTAAGTCTCTTTGAAAAATCCTTTTTAAGAAACTTTTGCCTTAGCAGCATGAACTTGATTTTATGATAAGAAAAATCATACTGTTTACAACCATTTTGAAGGGATTAAGTGTGTAACAGACACTTAATCAAAATTTCGGTTTGAAGTAACCTCTGGTTGTGTGAGAACCAATATTTTCAGTTATAAATAGGGCTGTTCACGAGCCGAACCGAACCGAGCGAGGGTCTGCTCGAACTCGGCTCGGTTTAAAACCGAGCGGCTCGGCTCGGATCGAATTTAGATAACCGAGCGGGAAATGCTTGCTCGAACTCGGATCAGTTTCTAAACGAGCGCTCGGTTCAGCTCGTTTTTCGCTTGAATCATATACAAATAACAGTTTTGAGCATGCACCTTATTTACGTCACCAACTATCTTAGTCATCTATTCAACCACCAATTGACCAATATATGTGGTGGTTTTATAAAGTTCAAAACAAGAAAAGAAATTTGAACCATCACTCAAAACCAAAACACAGTTTATACATTAGAAAGCCATAAAGAAAGAACATCTTCGAAAGCCATAAAGAAAGAACAAAACACTTGAACTAAACTTACAATAAAGAAAGAAAGAACAAAAGGTTCAACTGTCATCAACCTACATCTTCGAATGCCATAAAGAAAGAACAAAACACAACATCAGTTAGTCTTAGATGTTACATCTTCAGGGATATCAATTTCCAAATTTTCTTCTTCTTGTGCGACTGTGCTGGAGCCTGGAAACGTGGATGGAACGATGGAAGGCTGGTGGAAAAGAGTGGTAGATTTAGGGATAAGCTTATTTTATACCTAGGGTTTGTAATGGGCTAATGGGCTAATGGACTAATGGGCCAAGTGGGCTATTATATAAAATAAAGAAGTGGGCTATTAATAACTTATATATATATATATATATATATATATATATATATATATATATATATATATATATATATATATATATATATATATATATTAAAAATAATTCGAGCGAGCGACGAACGAGTGGACCTATGCTCGTTGCTCGGCTCGTTTATAAATCGAACCGAGCCGATCGGCTCGGTTACAACCAAGCGATAATCGAGCGAGCGAATTTTCGAGTATTTTTCGAGCGAGTTATAAACGAGTTTCGAGCGTCGAGTTTTTTGGACAGCCCTAGTTATAAATAACTGCCTGTGTGCAGATAAACTCATTCAAGGAGTTTTCCTGACAGGGTTTCCAGCTCATAGCAATTGTTACCTCTAACACAAGTGTTAGATTCACTTTTGCTAGCTGTTCTTTCTATCAGATGTCCTTAGACTTACACATTATACTTTGAAAGTATAAAATGATAGAAAGTGAGTTGAATCAGTTACTATCTGATCAACTGAGCCATCAAGTCAATGTGAAACATGATAACTAGGTTTCAAGAAAGTAGTTTTAAAGAATTAATTAACTTAGGTGTAACCCTTTGTTAAGAATCCCCAAAATCAGTCCATCATAAAACCTGTTATGTAAGCAACTGGAATCATTCTGCTGCTTCCATTTCACTTCAGACTTCTCATTTTGCTCAATTTTCATACCTGAAATTGTTAGTCTAAAACCAAGAAACAAAATGCATAGCATATGTTTTTATATCAGTATCATAGTATGACTAACAATATGAACTTAACAAACAAAAATTTGTACCAGCAACACAAACTTTTTAACTAACAGTAGTATCTCATAAAGTCAGCAACACAAACAAAAATTGATATACATAAACACAGAGTTTAAATCATTGAGGATTAAGCATCCCAATACTTGCTACCAAGTACTGAAACCTTCCAACATCAAAAGCTTTTGTAAGAAGATCTGAAAAGTTGTGATCAGAATTAATTTTAAGAACTTGAATCAACTTTTTCTCATTACAATCTCTAATAAACTGATGTCTTATTTCAATGTGTTTTGTTTTAGAATGTTGCACTGGATTTTTAATAATGAAAATTGTACTACTATTATCAATATGAATGACAGTATTTAAGAAATTGTACCCATAGTCAAAAAGTTGGTTTTGAAGCCATAGAACTTGACCACAGCAACTTGCAGCAGCTACATATTCAGCTTCAGTTGTTGAAGTAGCCACAATTGTTTGCTTCTTACACTGCCATGAGATAAGTCTACACCCAAGGAATTGACATCCTCCAGTTGTTGACTTTCTGTCCAAGCTAGCACCAGCATAATCACTATCCGAAAATGCTACCAAGTCAAAAGGTGATTCCCTTGAATACCATAAACCCAACCTAGGTTTACCCTTGAGATATCTAAAAATCCTCTTGACAGCTGTTAAATGAGAAACCTTTGGAGTTACTTTAAATATTGCACAAGCACAAACAGAGAACATGATATCAGGTCTTGATGATGTGTAAGTGTGTACATCTACATTGTCTCCATCTAAATCTTTTAGAAGTGGCTTCTCAGAGTCCATTGGTGTGCTTGCTACTTTTGAATCAGCAAATTTGAATTTCCTAAGAATCTCAGCAACATATTTATCTTGACTAATAAAGATTCCTTCACTTGATTGCTTAACTTGCAGACCCAAAAAGAATGTAAGTTCCCCCATGGAACTCATCTGAAACTTATCATGCATAAGTTTCTCAAACTCCAAACACATCTCTTTCCTTGTAGACCCAAAGATAATGTCATCCACATATACCTGCACTAACAGAAGATCCTTCTTGTGTTGTTTGATGAATAGTGTCTGATCAATCTTTCCTCTTTGAAATCCATTTTCTATTAAGTAGGAAGTTAGTGTTTCATACCAAGCTCTTGGTGCCTGATGAAGGCCATATAGAGCTTTAACTACTCTGTACACTTTGTCTGGATGTTGTGGATCAATGAAACCAGGAGGTTGTGAGACATACACCTCCTCTTCAATTTTACCATATAAAAATGCACTCTTAACATCCATTTGATAAACTGTGAAGCCCATTGATGCGTGGTTTTGTAACCTTACAACAGGTTTTACCTCTCGAGGGATCTCAAGAGGCTTACAACCCCACCAGGCAGTGTACCTGACCGATGTAGTATAGTGTAGTGGTAAGTACGGGGGATTGATCGTTCTCCACAGGGAATAGTGTTCGTTAGGTATGAAAGGCTACTCTAATTAGGTCTAAGGGTTGAGGAAGATTCTTTTTTATGTTTTTATAGTTTTTATGAAAGCAAGTAAAATCTCGGGTTTGAAGGAGTGGGCGGAATTAGTTGCTAGTCAACTAACCCAAACTTACTACGGATGCAAATAAAATAAAATAAAAAAAATGAAATGTGGTGAGAAACTTATGTGTAGAGAAATGTGTTTACTTAGATTTCCTTACTCCCTAACTATCTTTTACCGGTTAATTAGTGTGTATTAGTTGCGTGGATGACGGGTGTATTCCTTAATACCATTCGTGGGGTGGCGTACTTACTTCCCCAACTCTACAAGCTCCTACTTCACTCCTATGTCGAGCCGGCTAGGAAGCTCCTAACATGGGATCACTAGAATTCGCTTGTGCATTAAATACAACCATAAAAACCTTTAGTACGCGTTTGGTTCATGTTTCTTAAGACGTTCAAGCAAGTTACCGAATAGGAAGTTAGCCAGTTTTCTTAAGCCTAACATAGATAAACAATCATCCAATACAACTAATAACACACTAACAACCAATAATCAATAGCTAGGTTTCATTAGATCTAAGCAAACACAAGATAAATTTAGCCTAACATGTTAAACAAAAGACAAGAATAAGATAGAATCAAACAACACATAGACATATTGAATGATTAATTGATAACTTATCTTTCAATGAAACATGGAAGATCTCAAGGCAAAAAGCCCTGAAAAAGTAGCTAAAATCGTCTTAGGGTTTTATCCCAAAACTCCACACACTAAGCCCTCTCTAATGACAAAAGATTAGAAAACTATATATAGATTTTTGGATCTGACGGCGTCAACTTATGGAGTGTGACGCCGTCACCTCGCCGCTTTTAGGGTTCCCGGATGACCTTCTTGACGCCGTCCCTCTTTAGCTCTTCCAAAATCCATTCTGGCTTATCAAGGCTTGACGCCGTCAGCTCGTGAACGTGACGCCGTCCCCTTATGATTTATGCCGTGACGCCCTTGATCAAGTTAAAGCGTGACGCCGTCAGAATTCACATGCTATTTTCACTGGCTTATCATGAGTAAATTTCACGTCCAACTTTTCTTGCCAAAGCATGACGCCGTCTAGAGTAAATCTTGACGCCGTCAAGAGTAACTTTTAGCCGATTTTTGAGACTTTGTCGTTTTCTTCACTTTTATGCTCCAAAAACATCCAAAATGCCTCCTTTTCCAGATTTCTCCTCAAAAGTACCTAAAATGACAAAAGGAACGATTTAGGGCAATATTTGATCAAATAAATACGATTTAAGGCTTAAATGACCCCTTAAAAGCGGTACACTTTTCGCTTCATCACCCATAAATGAAGCATAAGCCAAAAATAACCTAATGGCTTCAATCCTTGCTACTGGAGCAAAAACCTCTTCATAGTCTATTCCTTCTTGTTGTGTGTACCCTTGGGCTACTAATCTAGCCTTATTCCTAATCACTATGCCCCTATCATCCCTTTTATTCTCGAAAACCCATCTAGTGCCAATTACCTTTTCATCCTTAGGTAAATCAACTAGCACCCATACCTTCTGAATCTTGAACTGAAGAAGCTCTTCTTGCATAGCTTCTACCCAGCTTGAATCATCTAAGGCTTTCAGAATGTTCTTTGGTTCATCTTGTGACAGAAAACATACAAACAAGCAAGAGTTTGAAAACTCATGCTGCTTTGAAGCATAAAGGGCATCAAGAAGCCCTTGTTGGTCTGAAGACATCAGTTGTTGCCTTGTCTTCACCCCTGATTGTACATCTCCAATCACATTTTCCAGGGAGTGGACTTTGTAAATCCTGGTGTGTGGAGTGGTAGGAACTTGATAGTTAGGTGGGAGATTACTGAAATCCACCTCATTGTCTAAGAATTCTGCTTCATTTGGTTCTGAAGGGCCAGCAGTAGAAATATTTGGCCTAGCAGCAGAATAATTTAGCCTAGCAGTAGAATGCTATGTCTCAGCAACACTATCATCAGCAGAAACATTTTGTTGTTCCTTGGTTCCATCTTCCTTGTGTTCATCTTCAACATCTTCTTTAGCTTTACCAGAAGAAGATTCATCATTTGTTGAAGTTGATTCCACACTTGTACTGGTCCATATTGGCATCCATACATGATCTTGATATGTCTCCTTGTTTAACCCTGCCTCATTTGTTGTTTCATCAGTCTTTGAACCTGAAAATTCATTAGTTTCAACAACAACAGGCACATAATTCATAGAATGGGTTAGTGACTCAAGATCAAACAGCCATTTGGGACCTTGACCTTCTACATTGGATTTATTCTCTAAAAATTCCACATGTAGGTTTTCCTCTACTCTTCTAGTTCTTGAGTTGTATACTCTAAAAGCTTTGCTATTGAGAGAATATCCAACTAAGAATCCTTCATCTGCTTTGCCATCAAACTTTCCAAGATGGTCTAAGGTATTTAGAATTGTCACATGACATCCAAAAGGTCTAAGAAATCCAATTTCAGGAGTTCTACCTCTAAATAGTTCATATGATGTCTTATTGTGAGATTTGACAACTAAAACTATGTTCTGTACATAACAAGCAGTGTTGACTGCTTCTGCCCAAAAAGTTATAGGTAACTTTGAGTCAGCTAACATGGTTCTAGCAGCTTCTATAAGTGTTCTATTCTTCCTTTCAACAACTTCATTTTGCTGAGGAGTTCTAGCAACACTAAATTCTCTCCTAATACCTTTTTCTTTGCAGAAATCATCCATAACTCTATTCTTGAATTTTGTCCCATTATCACATCTAATGACTTTTACTCTTTTGCTTACTAGGTTTTCTATCTGTGTAATGAATGTTTTAAGAATGCTAGAAGTCTCATCCTTAGAACCTAAAAAGAATACCCATGTAAATCTACTATAGTCATCAGTAATAACTAGACAATAACTTTTATGCTTTAGGCTCCTAACAGAAGTAGGTCCAAATAAATCCATATGAAGCATAAACAATGATTGATCATTAGAGTTAAAAATTTTGGGCTTACAAGTGGCTTTGTGTTGTTTGCCTTTAAGACAAGCAATGCATGTTTGGTCATTTTCAAATCGTTTTTGAGGTAAACCTCTTACCAAACCATTCTTAACAATTAAATTTATGGTTTTGAAGTTAATGTGACCAAGCCTTCTATGCCATTTAAGTGACTCCTCTAATGTAGCTTTTGCAATTAAACAAGTAAGTGCCTCTTTAGGAACAATGTTCTTCATGTCTACACTGTACATATTGCCCTTTCTAGGAATTTTAAGAAGTACTTGACTTTCATCAGGCATCTTAAAATCAGGAGAAAGCACAAGACATTCAGTGTCACAGAAAAGAACTTTGTTCTTTTTGTCACACATTTGTGAGGCACTAAAGAGATTATACTTAAGTTCTCTTACAAAGTATACATCTTCAAAGTCTAAATTTCCAGTTTTAATTGTACCTTTACCAGAAATTTTGCCACCAATACCTCCTCCAAATGTAACATAGCCTCCATCTATTGATTGAAAATTTGAGAGATAAGACTTGTTGCCTGTCATGTGCCTTGAACATCTACTATCTGAGTATCCTTGATCCTCTTGTTTATCAGTTGAATGTTCCTGCACAGTAATAAGGAGTATTAGTTTCCTTTGGGGATCCAAGCCATTACTGACTTGGATCTGCCTCGTGCATCAATGTAATTTAATCTCTTAAGAATGGTTGATGCACCATTGGGTTTAGTTTGTTTCAAAACCCAACATGCTGAGGCCTTAACAGCATTGGCCCTCTTTTCCCTAGCAGCAGAACCCTTTGGTTTCCAAATTTGTTTTTGTGTTGCTGCTTTTGTTGGAAAAGGTCTTTTAGCAGTTGTTTGTGCATATTTAAAAGATGTTTGTGCACTGAATACTGCTTGTTTAGGGTTAACAGAGTAAAAAGGTCTGGCAGTAGAATGCTCTGGTCGAGCAGTAGAAACTTTTGGTCTAGCAGTAGAAACTGCTTTTGCTCCAGACTTTAATGAAACTGCTCTGGGGGTTGTTCTAGCATAATTAGAGTGACTTTTAGGTGTTTGCCTTTTTGGATTCACCCTAGTTTTGGAATACCCAGATACCCTTTGGTTGCAGAAAGCTGCAAGATGGTCAAATTTTCCACAAATGAAACAAGCTTTGTTGTAGAAGTCAAAGTCATCACCTAGTTGGTTAGACTTGAGGCCATTCCAATTTCTTTGGTTGCCTTTGGGCTTGCTTGTGGTTCTGTATTGTTCACAATATCTAACTGGTTGCCTTATGGGTTTAACATTGATATTAGGCCTATCAGTTTTTTGTTTGACTATCTTAGGAACACTTGTTCCTGCTTTCTTAACCACATCAGGTTTAGACATAACATGTTCTTCTTCATCACTATCAGATGCACAGTCCTCAACAACTATATCATCTGATTTCCCAACAAGTGAAGTTTTACATAAACTCTCACTTACTTTTTCTAACTTAGGACTCTCAGTAGATTCAGAACCATATTCCATTATTGGTTCTTGAAACTCAGCAAATCCTGTGTGTGCTAGGTCAATACCTGGAGGTGAAGGAACACCTTTGTATGGTGGAGGGACAGACTTGTATCATAGAGCAGACTTAGCTTTATTGATTACTTGAGCTTCCCAAATTTTATTAATTCCATCTGAGGCATGAGCTAAAGCATCTACTGTTATCTTAACATTTTCACTGTTATTTTTGGCTTTAGCTAATGATGCATTTTGTGAACAAATTATTTCATCTTTGAATTCTATGTTTCTTTTGAGAGCATTCATGTCATCAGTAAACTTAGATTCATTACCTTGAAAGTGTAAATTTTGTTTTTCAAGAACAGCTAGACCTCTTTTATGATTAGCTAAATTAGCAAGAGTGTCAAATAGTTCTTCTAGTTGAGCATCAAAGTCCTTTTTAAGTTTTTCATAAGCATTAAGAGCAGAACATGATTCAGAACATTTGATTATAGATTTTACCTCTAAATCAGAAAAGGCCATTAGAGCAGTCTCAGTGACCACCATTGCAGCTTCTTTTGGTTCTTCCTCCTCATCAGCCATGAAGCTCCAATCATAGTTAACACCATCTATGGCTAACATAGCCCTTGGCTCTTCCACTGTGTTGGGAATTATAATTTGATGATTACAAAACTACATTTGCATAAATATGAAACAATAGGGACTTAATGTAATATATAGTTAGCTTCTAGGGGAAGTTAGGTTTTCTTGTAAAACCCTATTTATAAAGGGTTTAGCCGGCTGTATTAGACATCCAGAAAATGTAGATCTCTCAATGAGAGTCGAGTAGAAACGTGTGTGTGTACACGTTATTTAGTAGTTGTAGTAGTTTATTATTATTCAATAAAGATGAACGCGTTCGTTAAATAAATAACACCTTGTTAAACATTATTGATGTTTTTTTTGTTTCCGCTGTATGTTATCAATGATGTTTATCCTAGATGGAGCTTAAACGATCTTTAACAATTGGTATCAGAGAGGGTTGCTCTCGATATCTAGGATCTACAAGGTTGTTACTGTTGGAGATGGAGCAGATTCGAAAGGAAAAGGACCAGATTTGGAATGGTTCATTTTCAACAGCAGCAGACTTTGAAAAATAATGAGGTAATCGTTAATTATGTGTGGTGTCGATTCTTCTGTTTTATTTTCAAGAATAAACCTCGTACTCAATTAATGTTATGGATCGATTAATTAATTGGGTTTGCCTTTAATCGGTTGTGGATAATTAAATACTCAATAAACCTCGTACTGTTTTGATGGAGAGGTTACTATGAATTAATTGGTGTGGGGACGATGGTTTATTTGTGTGAGGCTGATCTGATTGTCGCTTGTGGTTAGTCAAAGAATTATCTTTGTCGCTTCTTGTTATTAAATTGATCAGTTCAAGAATGAATTCAATTAATTGGAACGGTGATATTTAATTCTTATCTTCAGTTGTTTTGATCTAATTGGTGAATAGACTTTTGATGTATTCTTCACGTGGGATTGATGTTGATTGATCAGTAAGTGGGACTGAAGTGAATAATGGGACACAAGGTTTTTTTTTTTTTTTTTTTTTTTTTTTTTTTTTTTTTTTTTGTCGCTTGTGGTTGAAGTTTGTTGTTGAACTGTTTGAAGTCAGTTGTGGGACCGGTCAGTCTTGGTAATATGTTAAGTCTGCTCTCAGTGATGAATTAATTCTGGTCTGATCGTTAATACTGCTTGGTAATTGTTAAGTCTTTTCACCAGACTTAGTTAATTCTGCTCACATATTTTTATTAATACTGCTCTTGGGAATGTTAATTCTGCTCAGCTTAGCAGTTAATACTGCTCTCATTCAGTTAATACTGCTCTTGGTTTTCGTGTTTATACTGCTGGCTCAAGATGGATCGCGGACATAATGTTTTATTTTTATGGCTTGTTTTGGTGATTATTTGAAGAAGACAATTGAATATTGCTTATTTGATGTTGTAGTTGAGTTTCACAGGTGCGTGTTCTTATTATACCTTTTAGCAGGAGGTAACTTGTTTGTGCGTTAATGCGGTGACAAAGACTTGATGAATCTAGCAAAAGTGTGTGATCTATAAACTAGGGTGCTTAATGCTCACATTTTCTATCACTTTAAGGAGTTACGTTGTAGTGCTCAGTGTCTCATATAGTTGAGGATTTATCAAGAGGTTGCGACCTACTTCTAGTATGAGTTTGGAGTCACGTGGATAGTACAAGATATAAGACGCAAGTTTGGGAAATTCAACTTCTTCATCAAATTCGTTATACTCGGTTTTCTTCATCAGTGATCATTTCATAAAGCCTACGGAGTTCGTGATTCAAGAGATGGTTATTGGTTTCAGGGGAAGCTTGTTTAACCATCTACATGCACCACTTAAGGGGAAGCATTTTGATTCAAGTTGCATGGAAGACCCCTATTCGATGATTACAAAAAGGGGAAGAAGATTGATTTGCAGCTTATCGTGGTGACATGTTCAAGAAGACCTCAAGGAAGCATTGAAGATTGTTTCATGGAGATAGTTTTGTAATATCAAATAGGGGAAGATTGTTGGGAATTATAATTTGATGATTACAAAACTACATTTGCATAAATATGAAACAACAGGGACTTAATGTAATATATAGTTAGCTTCTAGGGGAAGTTAGGTTTTCTTGTAAAACCCTATATATAAAGGGTTTAGCCGGCTGTGATAGGCATCCAGAAAAATGTAGATCTCTCAATAAGAGTCGAATATTAATGTGTGTGTGTACACGTTAATTAGTAGTTGTAGTAGTTTATTATTATTCAATAAAGATGAACGCGTTCGTTAAATAAATAACACCTTGTTAAACATTATTGATGTTTGTTTGTTTTCGTTGTATGTTATCAATGATGTTTATCCTAGATGGAGCCAAATCGATCTTCTATCTTCCCCTATTTGATGATGACAAAACAAACAAGGTCTTGTACGAACTTCCCTAGACGAAGTAGAAAAGTTGAGATGTAATCATCTCCCTGAATGAAACAAACTTGTCTTCCCCTTGAACCATGCCATGCCACCACAATATTTCTTCCCCTTTTTGTTATCAACAAATAGAGAATGTAAACAGTAGAAACTTTCCCTCAGGTGATGCATGTACATTAAATGATTCTTCAAATCTGTAGGCTTTATATATTGTTGAAGAAAATTAATCATTACTAATTTGATGTTGAAGTAGAAGAAACCAACCTTGTGTCTTATACCTTGTACTAAAAACGACTTCGAACGTATACTTCACGTATAGGGAGACTGCAATCTCTTGACAAGAACCACTGAGCACAATAACGTAACTCCTTCAAGTGTTTTGTCAATTTGTAGTCACCTGAACTCAAGAAAGTAGAGTGCTTCCTTGGGTTTCTACACTCTCTAGCAAAATGTCCCATCCTATGACAGTTGAAACACTCTACTTTTTTCTTATCAAACCCAGCAGCTTCATTACCATTGATGGTAATCTGCTTTCCAGTTCTCTGCCAGAACTTCTTAGCCCTCATGCTAAGTAAAGCAACCTGCCACTTGATGTCCATTTCTTCTAAATCATCATCATCTACTGATGTGTCATGTGTAGTGCAAGTTTTAAATTTTTATAAAATCAATTTATCCGATTCTTTAATCAACACATACGAGCAAGTATACTCGTCCGTAGTAGTAAAGGTGGGTAAGTTGAGATCGTCCTAAGGGAATTGTGGTTTGGGTTTGCAAAATAAGTTTTGTCAAAAAAAGATTGTCAATCATTTTTGGAGTAAATGCTTAGGTAAACAAAAATCAATCAATCAAAAACAAATATACTTGTGTGTAGTTCCATGATAATTGTATAGAGTAATCTAACAAGTTGGGTGTGACTTGTAATGATGCACAACTTAAAATTGAGTGATTCACAATCAATGGTTTTTATCATGAGAAATCATCTCTAAGAATTCAATCTCCTAGTTAATTCCTTTCGGCCTTTGTTAACTAGTGCGATAATTCTATTAGACTCTTTGTTGTTTGAAAAGCATTTCTTATTCTAAGAATTCCTAAGAATCCTTTCGGCCTTTTCTCGTGATGAAATCGTTTCCAAATCCATTTTAATGAGCTAATATGATGCTTGTCACACACCATAATCCATACTAATTCGTGTACTAACTTTTTGGCATAAAAACATAAAGAAAATCCTTTCGGCCTTTGTTAATCTTTAAAACTGTTTTTACCAACTAATTAAGCAAGATTAGATTTTATTTCAACAAACTCATAAAACAAGATATGATTTCATGCATCACTATGAAATAAGAATACTCCAACACTTATCACATCATACACACAAGTATAACCAAAATCACTCCATAACAATCATAATCAAACACAAGTAATCAACCATACTTTCATTCATCTTAAAGTAAAAGTAGTTCATAATTACTCAAACAAGAAATACCTAGTTGTGAAATTACAAGAACTAGAATTGTGGAACTATAGCAACCACTCTCCTCCAATCGCCTATGATCACACGTAAATAACTCCACACTTGGACACAACTCTTGAGACTTGAACTCAAGATTCCCTGGACGTTTTCACAGCAACTACAAGCTTTCGGGCAATGATAATAAGTTTAGCAAGACTTGGTGTAAGCCTTACTAGGTTTTTGGGTTGTCACACATTGTAAATTAGCTAAGGGTCCTTTAAATAAGTGAAGGAACCCTTATCCCTCAAGCAAAAACGTCTCAAATCAGTTACTAGCCGAGAAATGATAAGCCACCATGATTATGGGGCTTAAATTCGTCATTAAATGCATTTTTTGTAACTTCAGCTTCCTCCAACCGATCGGTATTGAGGTCCATCCGATCGGTTGGAGCTCTCGGTAAATCCAAGTTTCCCCATCCGAATCGGATGCGGGCACCATCCGATCGGATGGGCCATTCTGCCATGCAAATATTATTTTTTTCTTCCTTTTCTCGTTACGTGCTTGATCCTTTGTTGTGCCACTAATTCCCTCCATAGAACTTGATCTTTTCTTGATATGTAAGCATAGAAATCTTGACTTTATCAAATCCTTGAATTCTTTTGTGGTTTCTTTCTCGTGATTCTTCAAATGTGCATAATCTCTTCATTTCTTCATCTTTTTATCATCTTTTCCTGTACTTGGCTATATTTACTTGCATATACACTTTTTCATGATTTAGTAACAAATATACACAAATATAACCAAATATGATGCACAAATCTAACAATAACGTGACTAAAAACATGTTCATTTTGAGCGTTATCAAATCCCCCACACTTGAGTTTTGCTCGCCCTCGAGCAAGTCTAGCTTTCAGAAAACTGAACTCAATGGCTACTTCATTATGATTCTAAAAATCCAACAACTATCCCGAAGGAACAATTGTCATTTTAACTTTTAAATGTGAAAAATTCTTGAAACATAAACAAGTTAGTTCGAGCTTGATAACATCACTAAGCTCCTCTCATAGGATTTTTAAATTCACTCAACACTCAAGGGTAATTTTAATGGTATATCACTCAATTGCTCAGACATGAATCACGTTTCTTACCATAAGCTTGTACGAGTATCAAAACAACAAAATAAAACATCAAAGAGGTCTTTTATTCGGGTTTAAGGTTAAAGGGTTACGGCTACCTGGCTATTGTGCAAATATTTCATACAAGAATGTAATAGCTCGCTAACAACGAATTCTTGATTAGTCAAGCAACGGATGGTCACTAGATTGTACCTTTGGTTCGCTAACGACGTTAATTGCATAACGGATGGTCACCAAAATACGCACTAGCTCGCTAGCAATGTTTTTCAACTATTTAAAAACCCGGATGGTCACTAGAACATCCATGCACTACATATCTAGACAAAGCCATTACTAAATCCGGATGCTCGAAAGCTAACAACGAATCAAGTAATTGGTAAAGGTAAGGATAATACATGGGAATTATTTGTGATTGGTTTCTAAAAAAAAATAAAAACGAATAAACAAGAATCAAGTCCAGATTCCGTTCCCAACTCATTATACCTCAAATGATCACTCCACCAAACTTCTTCGATTATCATTTTTCCGCATCTCATACTAACTCTTCCCTTCCTTAATAGCTCATTGACTATTTTATTTTCATTATTCCATACTTTCATAGCTCATTGGCTATCCTTTTTTTCTTTTTTTTTTAATAATAACCCCCCCCCCCCCCACACACACTTTGGATGAGCACACGCTACAAAAAATACAAATAAGAGTAGCGACCTCCTTCTTCATTGAAACAACATATACACATACAAGGTGTGGTCAACATGCAATCATCAAAAAGATAACTAGTTTCGAACTTCAATTGAACTTGATTCGGGTAAGGCTAAGGTGTAAGGTGTAAAATCTTTTTGTACTTTTCTGGATTTAATCAAAAGAAAAGATAAGGCTCAGAAGGTGTAACTAAGGGTATCTAGCGTAAAAAATTAACGCTGACAAATGGGTTCCAAATACTACGGATAACTAACCAATGCGGTCAGCAAAAATATTTTTTCGTAAACGGAAGGCCATTTGGTGAAAATCATAATTTGCCTCTTATCATTTGAATATATTTTATTACTTGAAAGTAATTTTAACCGTAATGCATAACACGTACAAGTTCTAGAATCAACATGATCACCGGCACACTCATAACGAAATATAGAGCATAAGAAATGCTTTATAAAAAAAGGCTTAAATCCTCACAATTTAAGGTGGGTTATAACATGTGCTAGCAATAGTTATCAATAACTCTCCTTCCTTGATTAAATTTCAAAAAATTTCAAATAGCCTCATTCTTACCATTGAATCAATCTCTAAATAACTAAACATCAAGGGCGAACACAACTCTAGTCACTTGAATTCCAAAATTCTACTAAAAATAAAAATAAAAATCATACAAATTTTTCCTATTTTCTTCCCTCCCCCACACTTAAGTTTTGCATTGTCCTCAATGTAAATAAAATGAACTTAAAAGTAAAGGAAATGGGAAAAATTTAGATTAAATAAATAAAATGCTACCCGGAAAAGAAAATTCGCATAGGCTTATTTGATTTTTCGTAAGCATATGAGTTCTTCCAACTCCAAATATTGATCAACACTAAGCTTCCGTTAACTTTTCCCCTGCAAATACTGCAAACACTATAGGCGAAACAAACAAAACAAAATACTAAAACAAACAAAAATAGTTCAAAACATAAATAATAAAATCCTACAAAAGTTAAGTTAAAGTAGTGGAAATAGAAATTATTCAACCAACATTGTTTTTAAAATATAACCATTTATCAACCATCCCAGGTTGATCATCAATCATCGGCATCCATGTGTTCATCGCCATAAACCCGCTCATCTTCACTCTCGTCATCATCCTCATAGTTCTCTTCATCATCAAAAACTGTAAACTTGGGCCTTTTCTTTCCAACACCTGACGAAGAACCTCCTACATTGTAGCTCGAACTTCCAACTGTAGGGACTCTACCATAAACTGGCACTGGATCGGGAAATGGAGCATATCCGGGATACGGATAAGGATATTGGCCAGGATATGGGTCGTACTGAATTGGGTATGGTGGAACATTTGGTGGGTTGTAGGGAGGTACCTCATAGTTAGCATCACTTGCCACATGTTGAATCATCGGCATGGAATAATCATAGTTGTAATTCTGCCTCATCATCATTGAATCTCTCCATAGTTCCCTACACTCTATCTCATTCAATTCACGGTTCCAATCTCCCCATCCCGAGTCAAAACTACCTGAGGCATGAACATTACTAATTGGTGGTGGTGGTTGGTACGGTTGTTGTTGATAGGGTTGTTGTGGTGCTTCATGAGGTGCGCCCATCGTCGGTTCTGTCCAAGCTCCCAACTTCCTTGTTTTCCTATCCAACGCTTTACCAAAACTTTTATCATCCCACGTCTCACTCTCCTTCATTTCCGAACATTTTTCCAATTCCTCATACTCAAAATAACCCAAATTTCTTGCTAACATAGTCACATAGTGACCTCCACAAATCACACTATTATCTTTTATTCCTGGTGCTCTTCTTGAAAGATACTCGGCTATTATCCAAGCCGCATTACCGTTTTTATCCTCCTCCAACAATTTCATTAGCCATAGATCCGGTTGATTGCACTTATCCCTGCTACCTGTTCTATGCAACACCCCCCAAGCGATCAACTTTTGCAAAATCTTCATAAGAGGACTCCTTAACTTGGATGAGTTCCTTCTACTACAACCTGGATCTCCCACTCTATTCCAATATTCCGCCAGACCCTCATAATCATTATGCTTTCTTACCAATCTCGCAAAATGAGGTGGAAACAAACGATGCTCAATTTCATCTTGATCGTATAGACCAAGAATAACAGCAAACTCCGACAAAGTATAAACATGTTCCCTACCACAGAGCCTAAACCAGGTACATCTATCATTCACAACATCCACAATCTTCCTTTCAAAATAAAATGTGGAGAAAAACTCCAAACACCATTCTCGGTTAACATTCTCATAAATACTAAACGCTCTTTCCCACGAAAGATCTTCAAAACTATCACCATCTTTCTCATAAACATATGACATCCTCATCATATTTCTCAACTCGGTCTCACAATTATACTCCGCAAACAAACTCCAATCAACTAACCTTGGTTTAGCAATTTCTCTTCCTTGTAGATTCGAAAGACGCTCCCGAAAAGCGTGCTTTTCCTCCTTGCTTTTAACCTTGCTGAACTTCAAGTTTTCATTACTTTCATGATTGAGAGTATATTGGACCTTACTCTTAGTATTCCTTTGCACATACTTTGTTACAATCGGATTCACTCTTCCACTTGATGAACTCGAGCCACCTGCAAGATAACTCTGTAGAAAACACAAATATATGATAGTATAAGAGCATAAAAACCAAGATTACATGATTTAGAAGTCGCAAAACTCGTATGGAAAAAATTTCATTTTTATTTACCGAGCCTTCCATCCGATCGGTATTAATCACTATCCGATCGGATGGAACAAATGTCCATGCTTAACCGATCGGTATCTACCCGCAACCGAATCGGTTGAGGCATTCTGTCTCAAAAAAAAATTCCTTTCCGATTTCTAATCAATTCCAACTATTCCAACTCTATCCTATCATGCATTTGATCGACTATCATGGTTCCTACATATCCCACTCGTCTCCAAACACGTTCATAACCTATTCGCATGATTTCTCAATTTTCCTAGATCATATGAACACTATCAAATCAAATCTCTTCCATTGATGTTCTAATCAACAATGCATCTTCCTAGAATCACTACTCATCTACTAAATAACATCTGGAAATCATCAATTGCAATCCAAATCGATTTAAAGTTTTGACCCATTTTAATCCGAAAATTCAATCAATCAATTCTTCCTCAAAACTTAATCAATCTATCTAATTCTTTTTGCAATGAATTCCTCAATCATTTACCCATCTATTCCACAAAAATTACATCTCAATTCGAACTATATCAAAAATACCCAAATTTCGACCTAATTCAAGAAATTCGAATCAAAATCTAATTAGGACAAATTGATTATGTTACTTACTTGTTTAGGTGCCATAGATGATTCTTCAACACTCCTGCAACAATTAATAGACTTCTAATGGTCGAATTTTTGAATCCCAAGTTTGGTGGATTGAGTGTGTGTGTGTGTTTTTTGAGATTTTTGAAATCTTGAGTATATATATTTCAATCCAACCGATCAGTATTTGATCCAACCGATTCGGATTGAATTTTTGCAAAAACTTCACTTTTCTTTTGTCAACACTTACTCACACTTGTTAGAGCAAATGAGAAGTGTTTTACTCTTCAAAAATACTTCTTTTAAGCATAAAAATACTTCAACACACTTAATCTTCCTACTTGTTTTTCAATTCTATCTCCACAACTAAAACACAACTTAACTCTAAAACTCAAAACATAACTTCATAAACTTAATAACTTAATAAACCAAGACAATTAAAACGGTCTAAACTCAAACTTAAACTTAAATGCAAACATTAAACTACTAAAATGCAGAAAAATTAAAGAGAAAACAAAAAAAACACTAGCACAAGCTTTGTGCTTTTATTCTTCAAACTCTTGTCTTTCACCCTTCAAAATATTCGTGCCTCAAGATATCTTCATTTTGGAACTTTCCGGACAACTTTCGGTTAGTCATTTCCGTTTTAAACTTCCTTGTAAAGTTCCTTCCATCCGGACAAACTATATCAAACTTCACATGCCATTCACCGTCTTCTTTCTCCTTCTTGTAAACACTAGCTCCTTGATGAAGCGAAAAGTGTACCGCTTTTAGGGGGTCATTTAAGCCCTAAATCGTATTTATTTGATCAAATATTTCCCTAAATCGTTCCTTTTGTCATTTTAGGTACTTTGGAGAGGAAATCTGGAAAAGGAAGCATTTTGGACGTTTTTGGAGCATAAAAGTAAAGAAAACGACAAAGTCTCCAAAGCTGCTGGAAAAGTACACATGACGGCGTCAAGTATTGCTCCTGACGGCGTCATGGCTTGGCAAAAGAGGTGGATATGAAAAATACACGTGACGCGCCAGAGAGTTTTACAATGGAGATCTGACGGCGTCACCCTTTAAGGTGATCAAGGCCATCACGGTTTAAGTTAAAGAGAGACGGCGTCAAGCACATTTCTGACGGCGTCAACCATTGATAGGCCAGAGCGGATTTTGGAGGATTAAAAAGGGACGGCGTCAGGAAGACCATCCGGGAACCCTAGCCACGGCGAGGTGACGGCGTCACCTCCTACAACGTGACGCCATCAGCCCCTAAACTCTATATATAGTTTTGCAATTTTTAGTCATTAGTGTGCAACTTTGTGAGGAGAAACCCTAAGACGAATTTTCTGCCATTTTTAAGGGTTTTATACCCTTGGATCTCCCATGTTTAATTGAAGATAAGTAATCATTTAATCATTCAATATGTCTATGTGTTGTTTGATTATATCTTGTTCTTGTCTTTTAATTAACATGCTAGGCTAGATTTATCTTGTGTTTGCTTAGATCTAATGAAACCTAACTATTGATTATTGGTTGTTGGTGTGTTATTTATTGTATTGGATGATTGTTTATCGATGTTAGGCTTAAGAAAACTGGCTAACTTCCTATACGGTAACTTGCTTGAACGTCTTAAGAAGCATGAACCAATGCGTACTAAGGTTTTTATGGTTGTATTTAATGCATGAGCGAATTCTAGTGATCCCATGTTAGGAGCTTCTTAGCCGGCTCGACATAGGAGTGAAGTAGGAGCTTATAGAGTTGGGGAAGTACGTACGCCACCCCACGATTGGTATTAAGGAATACACCCGTCATCCACGCAATTAATACACACTAATCAACCGGTAAAAGATAGTTAGGGAGTAAGGAAATCTAAGTAAACACATTTCTCTCCATATAAGTTTCACAACCTTTTCATTTTCAGTTATTTTATTTTATATTGCAATTGTAGTTATTTGGGTTAGTTGACTAGCAACTAATTCCGCCCACTCCTTCAAACCCGAGATTTTACTTGCTTTCCATAAAAATATAAAAATACAAAAAGAATCTTCCCTCACCCTTAGACCTATTAGAGTAGTTTTTCAATCCTAACGACACTATTCCCCTAGAGAATGATCAATCCCCCGGTACTTGCCACTTCACTATACTACATCGGTCAAGTACACTGCCTGGTGAGGATTGCAAGCCTCTTGAGATCCCTGGAGAGGTAAAACCTGTTGTAAGGTCGCAAAACCACGCATCAAGTTTTTGGCGCCGCTGCCGGGGAATAGTTATTGTTTAGGTTGAATTTTTATTTTATTAGGTCTACTCACTAGATTCCTTTCTAGTGAGATTTTTATTTTTTTATTTTATTTTTTTTAGGTTTTCTTTAGTCTATCTTTTTTTTTCGTTTCTTTGTTCGTAACCATTACCATCCGACATCATGGAAGGTGGTAATATCCTCGATCCCAACTACCCACCACCACAACAACACCCACCTCCTAGAGCCCGTACCTTAGGAGACTACTCCCGTCCTAGCCACCATGGCTATCGAAACACCATTGAGCTCACTCAAGGAGCCAATGTCACTCCCTTGCGATCCGACACCATCCGGTTGGTGCAAAGCGGATGCGCATTCCATGGACTTCGTTCTGAAGATCCTAATCAACATCTCAAGGACTTTCTCAAAATCGTTGATTCCATAGACCTTGATGTTGCCACTCGAGAGACGACCCGACTACGTCTCTTTCAATTCTCTCTGCGGGACCAAGCTAGTCAATGGCTAGAGCGTCTACCCGCAGGATCCATCACCTCTTGGGATGATCTCACCACTCGTTTCCTTGCTCAGTTTTTCCCACCAGGAAGAACTACCAAGCTAAGGAATGATATCTTGATGTTCCAACAACGTCAAGGCGAAACCCTCTACGAGGCATGGACTCGATTCAAGGACTTACTCCAAAAAGTCCCTCACCATGGCATAGAACTTTGGCTCCAAGTCCAAATCTTCTATGACCATATCAATCTCTCCACGAGGCAAACCATTGACCAATCGGCTGGTGGTAAGCTGCGTGATCTAAGTGCGGAACAATCATGGGCTCTCCTAGAAGATCTTACTCTTTATGACAACGAAAGTTGGAGTGATCCCCGTGATTTGAATAAAATGGTCAAGGCAATATCTTTGCCTTCGAACAATTCAAGCACTTCCGACCGTAGGATCATAGAACTTGAAGACCAAGTCAAGTTTCTTATGAAATCCTACGAGGCTCCTAAACCTTCAAGCCAAGTGAACAAAATCACTTCTTCATGTGAATTATGTAGTGGTCCCCACGACACTCGTGATTGCATGGAACTCCCCGAACAAGCTTTTGCGGACTACGCATCCTCGCGTACCGACGGAGCGGGAGACAAGTGGTACACTTTCAAACCCGAGCCAAACCCCTACGGTGATTCATACAACCCCTCATGGAAAAATCACCCAAACCTTAGGTGGAAACAAAACCAAAACGCACAACAAACCAATTCTTCCAACCCACCTAATCGTTTCCAATTAAGCGGTTCCAACTCGAACCGTACTTTCAACAACAATCCTTCCAGCAATGGTAGTACCAATAACTTTGAAGGATTGATGTCTCAATTTATGGCATCTCAAGAAGCTCGTTTGGCCAAGTTTGAAGCCGGTTTCAAACAAAAACAAAGCGAGATGACCAATAAGATTGACACTTTGTTGAAAGCCCTCAATGACCGAGAAATGGGAGCACTCCCTAGCAACACAGTCAAGAACCCGAAACTAAACGTCAACGCCATTTCATCGGTTTCGTCTCTTAGTTCTTGTCCACAATATTATTCGGTCAATTCCATGAGCTCGTGTTTCAAACAAACCCAAGTCGTTCAAAATGACCAAGAAGTTATGATATCCAAATTGGTCAACAACATAGTTGAGACACCTCCCACTCAAAACCTTGACAATGAATTCAAGGAGCTCCACCTTGAAAGTCCGGTTATTGATGTGTTGGATGAGAAGAAGCTCAAGTTAGGCGAAAAAGAGACCGCCTTTGTTCAAAACAAGCTACCTAAGAAGTTAGATGATCCGGGCTTATTTGTTCTACCTTGCAAGATCGGTAATTCGGAGGCTTATGACACATTAGCCGATCTTGGATCAAGCCTTAACCTACTTCCGTTACCTCTCTACACCTCTCTAAAACTAGGAAAACTTGAAGAAACCGAGGTGATAATAGGCTTAGCGGATGGGAGTGTTGCTTACCCGGTTGGAGTAGTCAAGGACGTGTTAGTACACATAGGAAAACTAACCATTTTAGCCGATTTCCACGTCCTTGATATGGTTAGCGACCCTACATGCCCCTTGTTGATAGGTAGAGGATTTTTGGCGACCGCTAGTGCTATGATTGATTGTAAGGAATCTAAGATAGCGGTAGGAGAAGGTGATACTTGGTCAGTCTATGATGTGAAGAAGCATGCTTATGATACTAGTGAGGAACCAACACCCCATTGGTTAGAATTAAATAGGAGACCGTCTAGATATGGACCTTGGATCGATAGAGACTTCATAGGACCCCAACGCCCATTTTACCTAGAAGAGGACTTTGTAAACCGAACACATGCGGTAGAACAACTCTTGGCTAGGGACACCGAATTGGATCCATTTGAAGACCCTCTAGTTTTTAGGAAGATGATTGATTTCCTAGGAGTTTTGCCAATTAACCTAGGGATGAATAAGTGGACTTGTGAGGACGATGATCATAAGTGGGATTGGGACAAACCACCCAAAGATGGAGATGGGTCATGGCATATTAAGATGACATTGTATGACCCGGATGGAGAGAGGTTTGAAAAGATATATTGTACTAAGCGGACCAATAGGAAACTTCAATCCAAGCTTAACCCTAAAGACGTCCTCGATGACGAGCTCACTTACATAGGGTAGAAGGACTTTGAGTCTAGCTACAAGACTCGTTAATAAAGAAAAGCGCTTCTTGGGAGGCAACCCAAGCTTTATTTGCTTTGTGTGTTTATTTATTTGTTTGTTTGATTTTATTTGTTTCCGTATGTATGTTTAATTTTTATTATTATTGATTCATGTTCAAAAGTAAATTGTGAAAATGCTTTATCTTGTTTTTAACTTCGTCTTAACTACATATAAAGGTATTTTGCAAAAGTTAAGTGTAAGGGAAATCCAAATCGGTTTGTTAGAACAAATGAACATGAATCATAACAATAATAAATTAACATACATATTAGTATTTGTTTGAGTCAAATGCTTGTATCGAGTCATAATGATATTTTGCAAGATTTCCAGGAAGTAAGGTATAGGTTTTTCCAGAAATTTTTCGGAAACTTAACATGAGAATTCCGTCAGATCATTTCTGACGGCGTCAGGCATTACAACCTGACGGCGTCAGGTTTTAATTTTCTGAAATTTTTGAAAGTTTTGTTTTCATAAAAAGTTTTTATTAAATCTCTAACTTATAAACTCCAGGAATCTGCAAAATAATCATTCCACAAGCATTATATCCTTATATAGATTTATCCCGCCGATGTTATGCAGGTTTCGTGTTTGTTTTCTCAGGTTTAACAGGTTATTTTGGACAAGGAGATGTATGTGGAATCAAGCTTTTGGCGATACTTTAGTCTTGGAGCTTTTACATTTTATTGGAAGAAGATCTAACCATGTTACCTCATTATCCACCGAACGAATCAGGGGAGTATTTGATTTCATTCGTTTACCTTATTTACTTTTACATCTTGTTATTTGAACATTGGGGACAATTGTCATCTTAAGTGTAAGGGGGGGGGGGGGGGTAAAGTACGATACTTTAGAGAATACAAGTGCACTTGATTTTTGTTTGTTTAATGGTAGATGTGTAATAAAACTGAGAGAAATACCTGTTAGGGCAATTTTAGTGCCAAATTTAAAATTTTTTACAACATATAGGAGTGAAACTTTGATCTTAATGAGCGTCTCACGGATAGGAGTTATATGACTAGCACAAAACCGTACCACTAAAAAATTTTCCACCCCCAAATATGTTAGGTTCGCCCCTAGAATTGGTAGGAAAAGCATTTATGCTATGATGTGTGTACCGGTAGCACTTAGATTCTAGAACTTGCGTTAGGACCATTCCGAGGCCACAAGTGAGACTACATTCGTGTAGTTAGATTTACTACATGATAAGAGGCATTAGGATTAACCCATTGTTTTACACCTGTGTTTTTGTTATAATTACTTTGGCTACATTGGTCAAGTAATTCTCCCACACCCTTTGCGTTGTACCCATTTTTGGTACACGATACCCCTAGTATACCCCTCAGAGCCTATCTTTTCGTTTCTAACTTTAAGCATTTTACTTAAAGTAAGAATTTGTTACACCCCACTTAAATGTACACCCAAATCGCCTTAGCCTACCTTGTATGCACTCATTTTTAGTGCATTATTGTGACAACATTTGTTTAAACCCCAAGTTAATTATCTAATTGATTAAATGGTTGCTAAGTCGAGTCATATCCTTGCACATATTGTTTTGGGATGATTGGGACTCATGGGTAAAGTACTAGTGTAATGGAGTAATGGGGAAAAACAACATTATTACCCCCATATGTGCTAAATATTTTAAAAGTACTCCAAGTGTTTCGATTATCTTAATTCGAGTAATTAGAATAGTTATTTATAAAGTTATGTAAAAGTTCAAGTGTAAGGGGAGAACCGAGGCCCCTATGATGTATTATTTTGGATGGTAGGGCAAGAGTGTATGAGAAAAAAAAATCGAAAAAATCAAGAAAAATACAAAAAAAAATGAGAAAAAGAAAAGTAGAAAAAACATACGGACTACCATCCCGTTTCATTTTATGTTTATTTTATGTTTTTGTTATTTTGTTTTTAGCTTAAGTCGAGTCTAGTCTTGGCTTAGCAACGCCATATTGTACATGTAATTAATCAGGATCTTTAACTCGCCACCAGTAAAATATCCCTTATCCAACAAATCCGTGTTTATCATATCCCTACACCTAACGTTATAACCCGTTTAAAAGCCCTCTTTGATAGTTTATCTTAGGTGCTTACGCCTAGTGGAGGAGGTTTTTGATCCTTTCCCAAGCCTATGGTAATCTATTTGCTATGACAGGTAGTGAGAGATATTATCCGTTTTCATTTATGAGATATACTTTTATGACACCTGAGAGATGTGAGTATCTAAACACTACTTGTGAGGTGCTAGTTTGTAATCTCCGTGCTTATTATGATTAAAGTGGAACGACTATTTGTTGTAATTACTTTTATATTAGCGTTAAATGACCCCTAACTTGTATTTTGATTAGAATAAAAGCGCATTTGCTTGAGGACAAGCAAATCTCAAGTGTAAGGGTATTTGATTAAGCGAAAAGTGTACAGCTTTTAGGGGGTCATTTAAGCCCTAAATCGTATTTATTTGATCAAATATTGCCCTAAATCGTTCCTTTTGTCATTTTAGGTACTTTGGAGAGGAAATCTGGAAAAGGAAGCATTTTGGACGTTTTTGGAGCATAAAAGTGAAGAAAATGACAAAGACTCCAAAGCTGCTGGAAAAGTACACATGACGGCGTCAAGTATTGCTCCTGACGGCGTCATGGCTTGGCAAAAGAGGTGGATATGAAAAATACACGTGACGCGCCAGAGAGTTTTACAATGGAGATCTGACGGCGTCACCCTTTAAGGTGATCAAGGCCATCACGGTTTAAGTTAAAGAGAGACGGCGTCAAGCACATTTCTGACGGCGTCAACCATTGATAGGCCAGAGCGGATTTTGGAGGATTAAAAAGGGACGGCGTCAGGAAGACCATCCGGGAACCCTAGCCACGGCGAGGTGACGGCGTCACCTCCTACAACGTGACGCCGTCAGCCCCTAAACTCTATATATAGTTTTGCAATTTTTAGTCATTAGTGTGCAACTTTGTGAGGAGAAACCCTAAGACGAATTTTCTGCCATTTTTAAGGGTTTTATACCCTTGGATCTCCCATGTTTAATTGAAGATAAGTAATCATTTAATCATTCAATATGTCTATGTGTTGTTTGATTATATCTTGTTCTTGTCTTTTAATTAACATGCTAGGCTAGATTTATCTTGTGTTTGCTTAGATCTAATGAAACCTAACTATTGATTATTGGTTGTTGGTGTGTTATTTATTGTATTGGATGATTGTTTATCGATGTTAGGCTTAAGAAAACTGGCTAACTTCCTATACGGTAACTTGCTTGAACGTCTTAAGAAGCATGAACCAATGCGTACTAAGGTTTTTATGGTTGTATTTAATGCATGAGCGAATTCTAGTGATCCCATGTTAGGAGCTTCTTAGCCGGCTCGACATAGGAGTGAAGTAGGAGCTTATAGAGTTGGGGAAGTACGTACGCCACCCTACGATTGGTATTAAGGAATACACCCGTCATCCACGCAATTAATACACACTAATCAACCGGTAAAAGATAGTTAGGGAGTAAGGAAATCTAAGTAAACACATTTCTCTCCATATAAGTTTCACAACCTTTTCATTTTCAGTTATTTTATTTTATATTGCAATTGTAGTTATTTGGGTTAGTTGACTAGCAACTAATTCCGCCCACTCCTTCAAACCCGAGATTTTACTTGCTTTCCATAAAAATATAAAAATACAAAAGAATCTTCCCTCACCCTTAGACCTATTAGAGTAGTTTTTCAATCCTAACGACACTATTCCCCTAGAGAACGATCAATCCCCCGGTACTTGCCACTTCACTATACTACATCGGTCAGGTACACTGCCTGGTGGGGATTGCAAGCCTCTTGAGATCCCTCGAGAGGTAAAACCTGTTGTAAGGTCGCAAAACCACGCATCACTCCTTCAGGTCCCCATTCCAAATTCTTCAATTGGACCGGTAAAGATCCAAGAAAGTCTGTCAACTTGTTAAACACAAAAACATTCTTAAACGGATTATAGAAAGCCTCCATCGCTAGAGCTCTTTCCATCTCATCTTCAATATCAAAGTAACTTGGGACAACCGGCCCATATTTAGGCCTCCCTTCTTCATCTCTACCTACTTCAAAACATCCCAAATGGTTTTCTTCTTCTTCTTCTTCACCATGAACTTCTTTAACAATCTTGCCTCTAGGCTTTGGGTAATATGTATGCTTCAAGATTCCATCACTAATAGTCATAGTACCTCTACCCATATCTATAATAGCTCCACAAGTTCTCAAAAATGTTCTTCCTAACAACAATGGTAACTCCTTATCCACCGGAATATTAAGCACAAGAAAATCGGCCAAGAAAGCTTGATATCCTACTTGGACTCTAACATTCTTTACTTCTCCCATCGCTTTTGCTCGTGAATTATCAGCCATAGTAAGATTATATTGGTTTGGTTGAGGATTACCAAGTCCTAATCTTTTATACAAATGATACGGCATTACATTCACACTTGCTCCCGTGTCAGCCAATGCATACATCGCATCTGTTCCATTAACTTTAATAGGTAACACAAAATTTCCTGGATCGCTCTCCTTTTTAGGCAACCCATTCTCAACTATCCTATCTCTTCCAATCTCATCAAAATTCTTATCTTCTAACCTAGCCCTTGCCATCATAACTGCATCCAACTTCTTACGATAAGTCATGTAATTATTCAACACTTCAATAACCGGCTTCTCCTCCATAAGCTCCTTAAACTTTGTTTCCAAATTTTCCAGAATTGCTTCTTTCTGCTGTTGGGTTAATGGTTTAACTATTTGTGGTGTTTTTGGTGGTGAATTAGATGAAGAACTCTCATTCTTAGGGGTGGAGGGTTGGGTAAGTTTGTTAAGTGGTGTTTTCTTTCTATTTGCTTTGCCCATTTTAACAATCTCTCCCTTTCCTACCTTTTCTTCTACCAAATCATCAACATCTATCCTCATCTCTCCCAATGCAAAATCAATCCTACATTTAGTCTTAACCATAAAATCTCTACCAAACACAACTTCTGGTTCATCCGCATTACCATATTCCAAAACAACAAAATCAACTTTGAACACATGACCATGAATATTAACATTCACATCTCTCACTATCTTTCTTCCATAATCCTCATAGTCAAGCCTAACAAAACCAAGCTTACCAAGCATTTCTTCCGTAATATAGTTGTCTCCATACTCTATATTAAGCTGAGCATCCCAAGCTTTAATGCCTTCCACTCCACAAGGTGTAGAATACCTCATGAATGGTACATCAAACTCCTTAGGTGGTGCTTGTGTAAACACAACAACTCTTTTCTCCTTAGGTGAACTAACATGACTTTCTCCAACTTCTTCTTGTCTTTCCAAATCAACCTTTGCTTCTTCCAAAATATTTCCCAAACTTTCCAATGAATCACCCGAATCTTTTAACATTTCTTCCAAATTTCTCAAGTATTCCGAAATTCCGCTTAAACTTTCCATTCTATTGAATCAATAACTATAACATAACCACAAAAACCAAAGAAATCCAAGCTATTAGCGTGAGGGTTAGTTATAATCGAAACATATCAAAATATCAAATCAAAGCAAACAAACAGCAACTTCTTACTATAAAAACTTCTAAACAACTAAAAATTAAAAAGTTCAAAAAAAATTACCGAGGCATCCATCCGATCGGTATTATAACCCATCCGATCGGATGGTTGAATCGTTAAAACTCAAGATTGCCCAACCGAATCGGATGCGGGCGGCATCCGATCGGTTAGATCGAATTTCCTAAAAAGAAAATTTATTTTATTTTATTTTATTTATAAGACGAAATTAAAACCTTAATAAACAAAATAAAATTAAAATTAAAATTAAACTAACTAATAAATATGACAATTAACACATAATTAATAATTAATAACCATTAATCTTAACAATTTACTCTTAACTTAATAATCTTTAAACTACTTAACTAACATAATTAATTAAAACCTCTTAAGCTACCAATCATTAAGGCTAAAATTAACTCTATTAATTAAAAGCATTAAAAACATTAAAGGCATTAAAAAAAAAAAAAAAAAAAAAAAAAAAAAAACTATTCTAATTACTCTATTTAATTTACTTATTTACTTTAACACTTAAACACATTAACCTTAACATTAAAAAACATAATAACTGAAAATTAACACTAAAATCTAAAAAAAAAAAAAAAAAAAAAAAAAAAAAACTTTACCGTGGCCACCAACCGATCGGATGGAAATCCATCCGGTCCGGTTGGCTCCGAACCAAAACTTTTTTTTTTCTTTTCAAAACTTACAAACTAGCAAACCAAACTACCAAGTAATTTAAACAATTCCCCGGCAACGGCGCCAAAAACTTGATGTGTCGTGTGTAGTGCAAGTTTTAAATTTTTATAAAATCAATTTATTCGATTCTTTAATCAACACATACGAGCAAGTATACTCGTCCGTAGTAGTAAAGGTGGGTAAGTTGAGATCGTCCCAAGGGAATTGTGGTTTGGGTTTGCAAAATAAGTTTTGTCAAAAAAAGATTGTCAATCCTTTTTGGAGTAAATGCTAAGGTAAACAAAAATCAATCAATCAAAAACAAATATACTTGTGTGTAGTTCCATGATAATTGTATAGAGTAATCTAACAAGTTGGGTGTGACTTGTAATGATGCACAACTTAAAATTGAGTGATTCACAATCAATGGTTTTTATCATGAGAAATCATCTCTAAGAATTCAATCTCCTAATTAATTCCTTTCGGCCTTTGTTAACTAGTGCGATAATTCTATTAGACTCTTTGTTGTTTGAAAAGCATTTCTTATTCTAAGAATTCCTACGAATCCTTTCGGCATTTTCTCGTGATGAAATCGTTTCCAAATCCATTTTAATGAGCTAATATGATGCTTGTCACACGCCATAATCCATACTAATTCGTGTACTAACTTTTTGGCATAAAAACATAAAGAAAATCCTTTCGGCCTTTGTTAATCTTTAAAACTGTTTTTACCAACTAATTAAGCAAGATTAGATTTTATTTCAACAAACTCATAAAACAAGATATGATTTCATGCATCACTATGAAATAAGAATACTCCAACACTTATCACATCATACACACAAGTATAACCAAAATCACTCCATAACAATCATAATCAAACACAAGTAATCAACCATACTTTCATTCATCTTAAAGTAAAAGTAGTTCATAATTACTCAAACAAGAAATACCTAGTTGTGAAATTACAAGAACTAGAATTGTGGAACTATAGCAACCACTCTCCTCCAATCGCCTATGATCACACGTAAACAACTCCACACTTGGACACAACTCTTGAGACTTGAACTCAAGATTCCCTGGACGTTTTCACAGCAACTACAAGCTTTCGGGCAATGATAATAAGTTTAGCAAGACTTGGTGTAAGCCTTACTAGGTTTTTGGGTTGTCACACATTGTAAATTAGCTAAGGGTCCTTTAAATAAGTGAAGGAACCCTTATCCCTCAAGCAAAAACGTCTCAAATCAGTTACTAGCCGAGAAATGATAAGCCACCATGATTATGGGGCTTAAATTCGTCATTAAATGCATTTTTTGTAACTTCAGCTTCCTCCAACCGATCGGTATTGAGGTCCATCCGATCGGTTGGAGCTCTCGGTAAATCCAAGTTTCCCCATCCGAATCGGATGGGCCATTCTGCCATGCAAATATTATTTTTTTTCTTCCTTTTCTCGTTACGTGCTTGATCCTTTGTTGTGCCACTAATTCCCTCCATAGAACTTGATCTTTTCTTGATATGTAAGCATAGAAATCTTTGACTTTATCAAATCCTTGAATTCTTGTGTGGTTTCTTTCTCGTGATTCTTCAAATGTGCATAATCTCTTCATTTCTTCATCTTTTTATCATCTTTTCCTGTACTTGGCTATATTTACTTGCATATACACTTTTTCATGATTTAGTAACAAATATACACAAATATAACCAAATATGATGCACAAATCTAACAATAACGTGACTAAAAACATGTTCATTTTGAGCGTTATCATCTACCTGCTCAAGGTCTTCATGATTTAGAGTAGAATCACTAGTTTGACGAGACAAAAACACATAGAATGTTGGATCTCCAAGTCCAGCAGCATTCTTTTGTGAACTAGTCGAAGGACCACCATAGTTAGCAGTAGAAACACCTTCATCTTTATCTACCTCATCTGACTTACTAATACTAGGAGATGACAAAAGTGCCACGTTCCCAGAACTAGTACTATATTTTCCAGACTTCTTTAGACTTTGTTCAACAATTTTGAAGTTGTTGTACAAATCATTGAGTTTCATGGTTTCAATGTCTGGTTTGTTCATCCAGACAACCACATGAGTATGGAACTCATCAGATAGGCTTCTCAAAAACTTCATGTTGAGATCTTCCTTTGCTATCTCAACACCCAACACAGCTAATTGACTGACAAGCTTATGTAATCTAGAGAACAACTTATCAAGTGATTCATTGCTATTTGAACTGAAATTTTCAAATTGTTGTTTCAGCAATGTCTTCTGTGTTTTCTTGGTAGTTTCATTACCACCAAACCATGCACAAAGCTCTTTAAAAAGAGTTTTTGCATCAGGATACTTGCTAAAGGATAGCATCTGCTCACCAGAAATGGTCATAAGTAACAAGTTTCTTGCTTTCTGATCATTCCTCTTTTCTATCCTTTCTTCACCAGTAACTGGTCCAGTATTTCTTTTTCTATCAGTTTTGCCTTCAAGAATGACATCTGTATAACATAGTGTAAAAGAATCACCATACATAATGATATCCCAAAGAGCATAATCTTGAACCATAAAATATTGCTCAATTCTCAACCTCCATAACTCAAACTCATTCTGTTTGACGATGGGCAACTTTGCAGCAATATTTGTAGCAGTATCTTGTGCATCCATTTCTTCTTCTTCTAAATCAACTATATCAACCTGAGCTCTGATACCAATTGAGGGGATGTAATACACTTAAGGGTGTTAGTCCTTTTGTACGAGTGTATATGGTATATTGAGTTAATATGATTAAGTATGCGGAATCTACTTAACCACACTTAGAAGGTTATTTTGGTTAATGGAAATGGAAAGGTGGTGGTTGTTGAATTTGATATTTAACAAAGAACAAAGAAAGTTTATCACCAAACGATTCAATATTATTTAAAATAATACGAGTGATCTTCACTATCACTAGGGTTACAAAGACCTTGAATCTTAATGTTTTTATGACTTGTGATATTGTTCTAGTTTTGTTGTTCTAAGTATTTCAATTAAGCACATACAATATCTAGTCTATGATCTCCTTTTTATACAAACAAAGGAGATCATTACAATTATGATAAGTCTTGTCGAACTACTTGGTTATGTATGTCAGTCATTAAGATACAACATGTATCTGTGTTTACAACTTGCTCTGTGTAAATCACATGGTGACTGATATGACTAAGATATTATCTACCGTATATACTTGACTTTAGTACAAAATATCTTCGTATACTTATCCATCCAGCAGTAGAATACGCGACACTTATCCTTCTAACAGCAGAATCTGTTACACTAGCAGTAGGATGCTTGCGGCAGCAGAATCTCTAACGCTAGCAGTAGAATGAAATGCACTAGCAGTAGGATGATACTTAGTGTATTTCCTGAGCAGAATCCGATACTAATATTCTTGAATATTTAATTCCCAACAACACTTGTGTTAAGGTTTTTGTTTTATTTGTGTTAGCTGATTAGTGTTCATTTTAAATTAGTGCTTAAAATATAACAACACCCGTGCTGGGGTTTCAAGATTAAGATTTGTGATATTTGTATTGGCTGGATTAGATTTGCATATTTGACATGTGGAACGTTTTTAAGTGATGTGTAAAATGATTATTTGTTTGTTTCTGTCATGTTTTCGGTAACTGTTTTTGTTTATATTAGTGTTGATGATTTGTATTTGGTAGTGTTTAGTTTAAAATTGGTGATGACATTAATGAAATTAGGTGATTAAATTAGTGATGCCTATAGTTGAAAATCATTTGTGATATTCAGAAAATCACTTTTGATATGTTGGGTATGCCTCTAACACTAAAATGTGACAATATATTTGGGATTACATTAGCTATATTGTAAAGCACAAACACAAGGACTAGAACCGTCATTTATGTAAAGTCTTGTGTAAGTTAGCCTTTATATACCCTCCTAGACTTCACTAGGAGGGTGAGCCTTGAGTTTGTATCTTTCATTTTTCCTTTATCAATAAAACAACCAGGTTCTTTATCTCTCTCTCTCTAACATCTAACCATGGAGATGATGTTCTTCCATCATCCCCGACCTTCCGATTCACAATATATTCACCAAAACACGATCCAACAATTGGTATTAGAACCATGGTATTAGTTTTGGTTGATTGTGTTGAACTTTTCTTGTCAAAAACGTATTGTTAAATCTGTTGAACCGTATTCCCTCACTGTTTTCTACTATTTTTTTTGTTCAACAGTTGGTACAAGTCTTTAAGGGTGCGTTTGGTATCCATTCCCAGGAATCAAATGGGACTATAAAAGTTATAGTTGGTGTTTGTTTACACCGCCTGGGCCCACAACTATGACTATGAAAGTTCAATATTTTCCATACTCCATATATGGCTAGAGAGGGGGGAATGGAACTTTCATAGTTCAGTACTATCAAAGTCATACCCATTGTCATTCCTCGCAGCATACCAAACGCACCCTAAATGATATTATCTTTTGGGCTTACTGTTTGCTATATCAGTTTTGTATATCATTTCTATGACTGTTTTTTTCTTGTATCATCCCGTGAGTTTTAAGGTCGATTACTGTTCAAAATACTGTGTCTAAATGGTGTTCGATAAGTGGTCAGATGAAGCAGGTCGATTACTTGTCAAAATACGTGGTCCGAATATTATTCTGGTCATTTATGGGTCGCAAAAATTAAGGTCGAAAACTGGTAAAATAGTTGGCCGAAAAAGTCATCGGAAAACTCACCGAAAAAATCATCGGAAGACTTTTATCGCAAATTGCTTGTATAAGTAATTGCGATGAAACCCTTTTTTATCACAATTCTGGAATGTTTCATCGCAAATGTTTCATCGCAATTGTTTCATCGCAATTCTTTAAGTCAATCGGTCAAACTGGTCAACGATCAAACTTATTGAAATTAAAAGAAAAGAAAAAGAAGAAGATGGAGACTGTTGACCAAGACCGTCAACCATAATACATAACTACTCTTTGTGAATTCAGTATTGTACATCACAAGTCACTAAACAAAAGGAAAATAAATCACTAGGACTAATGTACACGAAGTTACAACAGCCACAACCAAATCCAACCCAACAACTTCAAATCCATCAACTATGAACTATCCTAAACCCTTCGACAACAACAGTCAACAAGTTCAATATATCCTATACTCTTCACCATCACAACAACAAAAGAAATGCAAAATTAATTTATCTCAGTTTCATACTTTCGTGTAATACAAAGTTATATCAAGACTCTTAAAGGTCGACACGAAAAACAATCATCACTGATTTATATCGAAGCTTAGCTTCTTTAAATATCCGAAAACCTTAAAGAAAGAGTTAAAACAATTATGTTTGACTCTCTCTTTGTTTCGTTCAATGTGACAACAAAACGAAAAGGTAAATCAAACCTACCAGAGAGCTCGTATACGAGATCTTGAAAACCACGTCTTGTGTTAGAACAATCTAATAAAATCAAGTAAGACGTTTGGTGTTCATATGGAGAATGGGTGGTTGCGATTATTGTTTCTATGATGAAGGAGGTATAAGCTTGATTCTTGATTGTGATAAGCTGAGAAGTAATGGATTTATTATTGTGATGAGTTTAGATCTGTTTGGCGAGAAGATAAGATGGGGGCGGATGGATTATGATTAGGGTTTGGCAAATGATAGAGACATTAGGGATTATGCTTCTTTATAGTTCCTAAACATTAGGGTTAATAACCAGGCCTTAATTGTGTGATGGACCGGGCTTAACAATTTTTACTTTTGGGCTTCTACTGGGCTTAACCGTTTTTTATAGTGGTGTTTGAGCTGTGATGTTTTAAATTCCGAAATTTTACCTATAAATTAATATTTGTGCTAATTTTAGTCTATCAAGTGATTTTCAGTTATCTTTGGGGTTCGTAATGACAAAGTGATAAATTTTTGGGGATACAATTTTGACAAGATCGGGAAAAACCATTATCAAAGTTCACTTAACCAAGTAACGAAGGCTAGTTTTGGGCATTTTAACCGCAAGATGTGACTACGGCGTTAATTCTTTATTATTTATTTGAGGTTGAAGTGGGATATCACGGATGCGTGTACTTAGTATCTTGAAGATATCGGGGTTGGTTGGATGCATGATTCTTCGAGATCCTTGTTCGAGCTTATAACCGTTAGAATGATTACGACTTGAGTTATCTAGTTATACCTGATGTAAGGAGTTACGTTGTTGTGCTCACAGAGTATAACTATCACTTTAAAGGAGTTACATTGTAGTGCTCAAGTGTCACAAAAAGCTGTGGATAATTCGAGAGAAGTTCATATACAGTTAAGGAAGGTTGGATGGGTATATGATTCTACCTTTATTGAAATTCTCAGTATTGGTTCTTAGTCAGACAATAGTGCAAGTTTAAGTCACAAGTTCGGGTTATTTTACTTCAGTCTTAAGTTCGTAATACTGGGTTTTCTCCATCAGTAGTCACTACAAAAATCCGTCAGAATGATAATGGGGTCGGTAAAGAGTTAGCAGAGAAGAGTATTAAAGAGTAGAGATTTTATCAGCTGTTGATTCTCACGGGCTATTTATGGTACTTCACACATCTTCGACTATTGGACATACAGGGTTTATGCTGCCTCCGTTTCCATCGTAACCATATTGTGTATGCTTTCGATTCCGCGAAGACATCGTGGGGGAAGAGAGAGTGAATGTACTTTGACTTTTCTTGCATTCTTTGCGAAAACACTCTTTTTCCAGATGTATCTGCATTCAGGGGGAAGAAATGTGCACATCGGGGACGCATAACAGATTCACGTGATCGAGCTTACAGTTTTAGTATTACCGGAGAGACATCCGTAGAGATGATTAGTGGTTCAGTTTTGTGATTTTGGTGTAATCGTTTCAACTTTCGCAGGTTGTGAAGTGTGAAGCAGCCTACTTATGTGAGAAGATCTTGCTGATTTATTGCATGTTACCCCCAAATGGAGTTTCCGCATTGAGCATAACCATTACTGAGCACTAGTCAGATTTGATTGGTGTGGTTTACGATGTCATCTACAAATTCCGCTGCGTACTTACAACCTTCAAAAGATAGAAGACATGTTTACTACATCAAAGTTTCGAATCTGCTGAAGACGGTTGTCAGTTTAGGGGGAAGCTGATTCAGAAACTTCGCTAAAAAGAAGTATATGAAGAAGCCGTTAAAGACATGCAGCATGAATTGGGGGGAAGTTAATCCAGTTCATGCATATTACATCGTTTATCTACAAGTGAAGAAAAGTTCTCAAGCCGAGGTACAAGATGAAGACAAAGAGAGTCAACTGTAGTCATCCTCAGCACTTGAAGAGCTTATGAAGACCTTTCTTTATTTGTATTTGTACTTGTAGGAAATGATGTAAGTAATCCCATATGTTGCCACATTGGGGGAAGATTGTTGGGTATGCCTCTAACACTAAAATGTAACAACATATTTGGGATTACATTAGCTATATTGTAAGGCACAAACACAAGGACTAGAACCGTCATTTATGTAAAGTCTTGTGTAAGTTAGCCTTTATATACCCTCCTAGACTTCACTAGGAGGGTGAGCCTTGAGTTTGTATCTTTCATTTTTCCTTTATCAATAAAACAACCAGGTTCTTTATCTCTCTCAATACTCTCTCTCTCTAACATCTAACCATGGAGATGATGTTCTTCCATCATCCTCGACCTCCCGATTCACAATATATTCACCAAAACACGATCCAACAATTGGTATCAGAGCAAGATTTATGGACGACATTCAACTTTTGGAAAACGCAATAGAAAGAAATTCTGAAATCAAAATCTCAACTTTTCTATCTCCTTATGAGAAATAAAAGCGAGAAGTTTTTCAAAAACAATTCTTGCTCTGATACCACTTGATGGTCCCTATTAACGATGTAACACAAGATATCTAATAACTAATGACCACGTTACCAACTACTATTAATCTACGTATGAAAAGCAATAAGAACTTAGCAATAACGAGAGACAATAGATTAAGATGAAGATAATAAGAGAAGAAGAATGGATGATTATATTTCACTCGAATGACTATCAAAGCTTCGGCACAAACATGAAATAAAACCAACAATAAATGAGGACACCCTAACCTTCTAGTTATAGGCGAAAGGTTAGGGCATCATGTGTAAATTGTTTCTAGAAGGATTACATTGGATCCCATGGCCCATGGACTCCTAATGAGCCGTGGGCCATAAACTAACTATAGAGTCCATCGAGCAACCTTAATACAAAAGATATGAACAAGACTTGAATTAACCTAAAACGTGTTCCTAACATGATATTTAGAATATCACTTGCGATACTCAGAATATCATTTGTGATCACTTGTGATATTCTGAATATCACATAATATCACGTGTGATATTTAGAAACGTATGAAAACGTCTGAAAACGACCGAAAACATTAAAAAACGGATGAAAACGTAAGAAAACGGATGGATATGTATGAAAACCGACGTAAACGTATGAAAGCGTAAAAACACGTATGAAAACAGACAAAAATGGACGAAAACGTATGAATAATAGACAAAAACGTAAGAAAACGGACAAAAACGTATGAAAACTGGCGAAAACATAGGAAAACGGGCGAAAACGGACGGAAACATAAGAAAACGGATGCATACGTATGAAAACGGATGAAAAGCGTATGAAAGCGTTAAAACAAGTCAGAAAACGTATGAAAAATGGACGAAAACGGACGAAAACGAATGTAAACTAACGAAAACGTAAGAAGAGAGAAGAAAACGTATGAAATCGAACGTAAACAGATGAAAACGTATGAAAACAGACGAAAACATATGAAAGAAAAAAAAATGTGAATTAAAAAATACGTGAACCAAAAAAAGAAGAAGAAGAAAAAAAACATGAATTAAACAAAAAACACGTGAATTAAAAAAGAAAAAAAAGAAAGAAAAAGACAAAAAAAAAAAAAAAAAAAAAGTGAAAAAATAAGAAAGATAAAAAGACAAGAAAAAGGAAAAAGAAAAGAAATGGACTTAGTTTGACATATTAAATATTAGGTGAATATCGCATTATATCAAACTAGATGGATGATATGAATTTGTCTCTTGGTAAGTAACAAAACTAGCAGGGTACCCGCGCGTTGCGGCGGCGGGTACCCTGAAATAATATTTTTCGATAAATCATGTATTTTAGTTTATTATGTTCTTTTTAATAATAAATTTACGGATATCAAGAATTTCATGTGACGTATTTCAACTCCTTAACTAAGGAATTTATGTCGTCTTTTTGGGTCTTTTTTAAAGTCATTCGTATAATATGAGCCCGTTTGGCCAGTGCCCGTTTAGCCCGTGCCCGTTTGGCCCGTGTCCATTCGGGTTCTAGCCCGTTTGGCCCGTGCCCGTTTAGCCCGTGCCCGTTTGACCCGTGTCCGTTCGGGTTCTAGCCCGTTTGGCCCGTGCCCGTTCGGGCTCTAGCCCGTTTGGCCCGTTGCCCGTTCGTGCTTGAATATGTATAATGTGCTTTATTATTTGTATTAATAACATTTAATGTATGAATTGTGTTTAAGTTGGTTGTACAATATGCTTGATAATTTGTATTTCTTATGTAAGGGGTGTTTTAATAACTAAATTAATTGTATTTATTGACCAATTAATTAATTGACTACATTAAATATCTTGACCAAATTAATGGTGCTTTGTATTTTGTACATTAAGCTTTAAGACTTGTAAGTCTTAAAATTAAAATTGATGAGAAAGATCATTAATAGTGCTTTGTGTATTGTACAATAAGCATTATAGCTTGTAAGTCTTAATTTTAAGACCAAGAAGAGATAGAGTCATTCATGCTTTATATGTAATATAGATAAGAGTAACCAAATGAACTTTTCTCTCTAAATTAATGTTTTAAGGGCATTTTGATTAGACAAACTCTTATATAAAAGCTATAGAAAACATAAAAAAATGCATTAATTAACTAATTATTATCAAATTTTTTTTTTTTTCTTTCCCAAAATTTAAGTAGTAATAATTATGTTTCTTTTTAAGTTATAAGTTTTATATTAGTTATACTTATTTTAGGACCGAAAGAATATTCATTATGTCAGCTAAGATATGTGGATGCTACACCATGTGGTTAAAGCTTATAAAAATTATTAGACTCTCACAAATTTAAAAGTGAAAGGAGCAAGCAACACACAATATAAGAAAATAGACTTATAATGATAGAAATTTTAGTGACACTTTTTTATAAGTGTTTATAATTGTTGGTAAAAGCTTAATGTGTTTTGAACATGCAAAAAGTTCACATTCTTTTTGTATCACTATAAATTATAAATAGACATTTTACCTATTTGACTTTTACATATATTTTTTAAGTGTAGAACACTAAAACTTTAATGACATTTTTGTATGAATCACTAAATGACAATTTCTTTTTAGGAACGTGTATGAATGTATGATGAACATTGAACACATAAGTGAAGTACATTAAAACCTCTATAAATTGATACTCGATAAATTAGTAACTTCGATAAAATTAATAATTTGTCCAGTCTCAACTTGGGACCAGTACAAATTTGGACCCCAATCGATAAAATAATAAGATAATAATTTTTTTGAAACCCCAGTGTATATATATTGGTCCCGACGAAATTATAAATTAATAATTACTAAAAAGTTCCATATATATATATATATATATATATATATATATATATATATATATATATATATATATATATATATTAAGGTCATACGTAATTGGAATTTATACAAATTCAATTAATTGAATTAAGACCATACGTAATTGGAACGTGTCTCAACGAAACTAACCTTTTACTTTTTTTTTTGAACGGCGATTTATTAAAACACTAGCAAGGAGCTAGATCAAACAGAAACTAACTTTTTACTTATTAAAAAATAATGTACTTGACAAATTCAATTAATTTGTGAATGTGAATTAATAAAATATTAATTGGAATTTTTTTTTTTTTTAATTTTTTTTTCATCTCTAACTAGTATATATTGTAACTAGTATATTTGACTTGAAATTTAAATATCATACGTAAAATCTATTTAAATTAATAAATTATTAATTTATCGATATGATAATATATCGCTAAATTAATAAAATATCCCGATCCCAACCTTATTAATTTATAGAGGTTTTACTGTATTATTCAAAAATCTATAAAAAAAAAAATAAAAAAATAAAAAAAAAAAAAAAAAAAAAAAAAATCACTTTAAACAAAGACACAAAATAATTGAAAATCGATGATAAATTTTACACATTTACCGTAAATGTGTAAAATTTATGTCACGTTTTGTGTGTTTCATCATTTATAATTTTATATATTGAAAAAGCCTCTCCCATATATGTTGTGTAACATAATTTTGAGCGGTTTATCATTCCTCATCCTCTCTTTATTTTGCGTAAAATTTATGACAGTCTTCTTTCTATTTTGTGGTAAAAATGGACATGTTAACATTTGTTTAAGGTGTCAACTATGTAGGCATTCAGGCGTACTGCACGTCACCAGGCAATTGCTGCCTTGAAAACATCATTTGCAATTTTAACTAATAATTTTGGACTCCCAAGTGAGTTATACATACCGACATAATGACGTGATGAGTACTAAAAATGAAGCTGATATGAATAGCATTTCGACCCAAATGAAGCTAATATGAATAGCATTTCGACCCAACTTGCGATGTTCACTAATGAGTAATATGATCACCGCACGTTGTTGCGGGTTTACAAAAATCACCGCCGTTGGGTTTTGCAGTTTTGCACTACAAAAGGTGTAAAACATAAACTACAAATACACTTGAACATTTTGACTAGTACTATGCGTTGTTTCTGTGAAGCAAGTTGCTATCTTCTTATGCTTCTTGCTAATTATCTTATTGATCTGTCCCCATCAGTTTTCATCTCCTATCAGCATAAGATTGTATCATCCTAACACAGTATAAGATTGTATCATCCTAACATACAACGTATGTTTGACGAAGATAACGGTAGCAAGAAGTAGTAACAGTAAATAATAGCAGAAAACCAGTAGACGTTTATTTTAATAAAGCGTTTGGTAACATAACTGTATAGTCATAATTAATAAGCGAAAATGCTAGTCGCTCGTAAATGCTACTAGAAGTAGTGTTTAGAAAAAGTGGAAATGCTAGTTGCTTATTTCCAAACAGACATTTTGTACAAAACGTCGCTAACCGCTAGTTGCTACTTACTTCAAAACGCTCTTAAACGCTTGCTACATATCATACCCATCATACCCATATTCATCATACCCATATTCATCAATAATGGGACAAATATCATCAACAGGACCAAGATCATCTTCTGCACCAAAGATTATTTTTGGAGGTACGATCGTTGTCGTCGTCGGCGTTGACGACCTCGACGTTACTTTCCCTTTCTTGCTTCCTTTCGCTTTCTTCAATCCCATCACTTTCTTGCTTCTTCCTGTTGAAATTTCTTGAAAACGAGTACTAGAGCTTTTAGTTGATTCGGATGCTACCTCCTGGTCATAAGTTTGACCGAAAGCAACCGACCCCTCAGTTGACTGCGCGTGTCCCGCTTGAGTGAATATATCTGAGACCAAAGGTGAACTATTTAAGTCGGCCCCAACTGCTAGATTCTTATTTACCTTCTGCTTCTTCAAATCAATATTTGGTGTCTTTGATGATAGTTCACGCCGTATAAAGAAGATGGGGGGAGGTTTTAAAGTCACTCTTTCTTCTCTTCTCATCGGTTCCTTAGTAGTAGTGTAGTACCTTGGACATGGTCATCATCTAGCCCAAAACCTAAGCTCGTTTCTAAAACTATATGGTCCACATGGGATTTAGCTGGCTCATTTGAGATATCATTGGTTAACGATGAGGTTGAAGAGACTAGCATGGATGATGTTTGGCTAGCCGACAAGACTGCTTGGTTAAGCGACTCTTTCAGCAAGCTAACATCCCGACACTTCCTAGATATGTCTTCACTGCATAAATTAAGGTAATGTTGGCAAGATCCTAAGAGTTAAAACTTCCTAATCAACCAATGCAATACAACAACTGTAGGATTTGACACCCTACAACCTGGTTACTAGAGCGGAATAATCCCGATCGTGAAGTCGAACACACCACAGCTAGTTATGATGTCGACAGAAAAGTAAAGAGCGATGCACAAGTAAGTATCCCTAATCGAACCTTGATTAGTATTGAAAGAATGATGTGTATAACTCGTCCCCCCCTCACCTCCTTTTATAGAGATGAGGGGGAGGTAAAACCGACTCTACAAGAGTCCTATGTCGGCTGTGATAACAAGAAACGGGTTGGGCTGGAACACAAGCCAATCAACCGACTACTACATGACTAAGTATACGAAACGGACACTTAACACCCTAGACATAGATAAAAGCTAAATAAAGACTAAATATTGTAACAATTTCCACCTTAGGCTTTATATTAGCCTACACCGACGCTCAGCAACTCCAAGCAATGCTGAAACTTAAGTCCAGGTACCACCTTCGTCAAGGCATCCGCAGCATTGTGTTCAGTACCCACCTTCAGAACTTCAACCGTCTTTGCTTCCAAGACCTCTCTGATAAAGTGATAACGCACATTGATGTGCTTAGTCCTTTCATGAAAAACATGATTCCGCGATAAGTGAATCGCGCCTTGATTATCACAATTAACTGCCACAGTGTTAAGCTCCACGCCCAACTCTTCCAAGAGTCCCCTTAGCCAAATAGCTTCCTTCACAGCCTCCGTAAGAGCCATATACTCCGCCTCTGTAGTTGAAAGAGCTACCACGTGTTGTAGCGTTGCCTTCCAGCTTACAACACATCCCTGTACTAAAAACGCGTAACCTGTGATCGACCTACCTTTATCTGGATCCTTTGCGTAGTCTGAATCAACAAAACCTGTTACGTCCACATGGTTGCCATGATTTGTCCCAAACACCAAACCCACGTTTGCAGTACCCCGCAAATATTTCAAAATCCACTTCACTGCTTCCCAATGATTTTTACCTGGATTCGCCAAATATCTGCTAACAACACTTACTGCATACGCTATGTCTGGCCTCGTGCACACCATCAAGTACATTAAGCTCCCAACCGCATTTGAATACGGCACCTTACTCATCCTTTCAACATCACAATCACTAACCGGACAATCCTTCAACGACAGCTTGAAGTGCCCACCCAATGGCATCTGAACCGATTTCCCATTGTCTATTCTAAAATTATTTAAAATCTTAGAAACATACCCGGATTGTGACACCCTCAGAATCTTGTGACTCCGATCCCTGATGATCTCCATACCAAGAATCTTCTTTGCTTCCCCGAGTTCTTTCATGTCAAACTCCTTATTAAGCAAAGACTTGATAGACCCAATCTCAGCCTTGCTTTTACAAGCAATCAGCATATCGTCTACATATAACAGTAGATAGATATACTCACCTGGTGCATAACTCCTGTAATATACGCAGCTGTCGTAACTGCTACGCTTAAACTCGTTGCTCAGCATGTACTCATCAAACCTCCTATACCATTGCCTAGGTGACTGCTTCAAACCATAAAGGGATTTCTTTAACAAACATACCTTGTTACCTTGTTCATATCCCGGTGGCTGCCTCATGTAGATCACTTCTTCAAGATTCCCATGTAAAAATGTCGTCTTTACATCAAGCTGCTCCAGCTCATAATCTCTACACGCAGTTAATGCAAGTATAACCCGAATAGATGTGTGTCGAACTACAGGTGAAAATACTTCATTATAGTCAATACCTGCCCTCTGTGTGAATCCACGAGCCACCAACCTTGCCTTATACCTAGGCTTTTGAACACCTTTAATCCTTTCCTTTATCTTGAACAGCCATTTGCAGCTCACCAGCTTTTGCCCAGCTGGATGATCTACTAACTCATAGGTCTTATTCTTCCTCAGAGAATCCATCTCTTCATCCATAGCAGCTTTCCACTTAGAACTATCTTCACAAGCAACTGCCTCCTGGTATGTCAATGGTTCATGAGTATCTTCTTCCTCTTGTGCAGCAAACGCGTAAGCAACCATATTACTCTCATCTCGAAACCTCAAAGGTTTCGTTCTTGTCCTTGGCTCTCTATCCCGAACCAACTGATAATCTGTGAGATCCGGTGTTTGATCATGATCCTGATCCCCTGCATCTTCATCATCGCCATCTTCCTGATCATCTGTCTGATCTTCCTCAAGCGAATGATTATTTAACCTTTGCAGTTCCACCTCAACCTGTAATTCCTCAACAGACTTATCAGCACCTGCACCAGAATCCTTCAATGTGTCTTTGTACATGACACTTTCATTGAAGACCACGTTCCTGCTAGTGACTATTTTAGGTGATTCATTATCAAGCCTATATAGCCTGTACCCCTTCACACCTTCAGGATACCCCAAAAGAACGCATTTTACCGCTCTCGGCTCGAGCTTACCTTGTTTAACGTGTGAATATGCGACACAGCCGAAAATCCTCAACATCCCATAATCACTTGGATGTCCCGACCACATCTCCATAGGTGTCTTTTTCTCAATCGCTGTCGATGGTGACCTATTGATAAGATATGCGGCCGTACATGTCGCTTCCGCCCAGAAGGTCTTGGGCAATCCAGACTGAATTAATAAACAGCGTACCTTATCCATGAGAGTTCTATTCATCCGTTCTGCTAATCCATTCTGCTGCGGCGTCCCGGCAACTGTCAAATGTCTAGCAATCCCACTCTCTGTGCACAACTGTTCAAACTCCCGGTTACAGAACTCAAGACCATTATCTGTCCTAAGCTTCTTAACCGTCCTCCCAGTCTGATTTTCTACTAACTGCTTCCACTCTTTGAACTTTCCAAATGCTTCGTGTTTGAACCTGAGAATATAAACCCATACCCTCCTGGAATAATCATCAACAATAGATAAGAAATACCTCTTACCTCCCAATGATTCCACCTGAGACGGACCCCATAAGTCTGAATGAACATAGTCTATCACTCCCTGAGTAGTGTGCCTTCCTACACCGAAACTGACTCGATGTGACTTTCCCAGAACACAATTCTCACAAAAATCGAGCTTACCTAGACTCTTCTTTCCAAACAGCTCCTGCTTTTCTAGCACCTGAAGTCCCGCCTCACTGATATGTCCCAGTCTTTTGTGCCAAACCTGCGCAAGACTGTCTTTTTCTTCAACACTAGCATTAAGCTCACCCGCCACTGCATGGCCATCCAAAGAGTATACGCAATTATCCCTTCGGGTTCCAGATAAAATAACCCTGGAACCATTAATCACCTTGATTTTGCCCGACTGCAATTTTACGGTATATCCCTCTTTTTCAAGAGTTCCCAGCGATATCAAGTTTCTTTTCAATTCAGGAATATACCTGACATTGTGTAACACAAAACTTGACCCATCTTTCAGTTGTACCCTTACCTTGCCAATACCTCTGATCTTGCACTCCCTGTTGTCACCCAACAGTACCCTGCCCCCATCGCATTCCAGAAAATCAAAAAATAAATCTAACCTGGGTGTCATGTGGTATGAACCTCCTGAATCCATGATCCAATCTAGCAGAGCCTCTGCACTCATAACCATCATCACCTCAGAACCGTCATAAATCGAACCACTGGAGCTTGGCTGATCATCTTTCTTGACGAAACCATTTGACTTCTTGCGATTATTCTTTGGACAGTTTCTCTTCAAGTGCTCCTCAGACTGGCAAATATAGCACTTGAGTCTTCCACCTCGAGACTTTGATCTTGACTTTCCCCTAGACTGATGCGAATTCCTGCGATCAGTTCTTCCCCTCACATATAACCCTTCACCATCATCCCCCTTCGCCTTAGACCTTTCTTTGATTTCCTTTGAATTCAGTGTGGCCATCACATCCTCCAAAGTCAAAGCTTCCCGTCCATAAAGCAAGGTATCCACAAAGTGTTCGTATGATGCTGGTAAAGAAGTGAGTAATAATAAAGCAAGATCTTCATCCTCGAATTTTACCTCAATGTTTGCTAAATCAAGAACGATTTTGTTGAACTCATCTATATGCTCGGAAATCGTACGTCCAGCCGACATGTAGAATGTATACAACTTCTTCTTCAGGTACAACTTGTTGGCCAAGGACTTTGTCATGTACAAAGTCTCGAGCTTGGTCCAAACCCCCGCTGCAGTCGTCTCCCCGGTAACTTCTCTCAGAACCTTGTTACCTAAACACAAAATTATGGCACTATGAGCTTTCTTGTTTAGCTCAGCTTTCGCTGTAGCATCCATATCCGCGGGTAAAACCTCCAGAGCTGCTTCACATCCATGTTGGATTAATAAAGCACGCATCTTGACTCTCCATAACCCGAAATCACCAGTTCCATCGAATTTCTCGATGTCAAACTTGGCTCCCGTCATTCTTTAATCCCTTTATTAATTTGCTAAACCTTGTGAAAAACCTCACAATCACAAACCAACAAAGTCCCTTGTGCAATACCTTTCAAATTATATAATTTTATTGAATAATACTAATAATATACTAACTTTATTATTATTATTCAATAATATAATATACTACTGCAACCCTTCAATGTGTAATTAAAAACGATTAAAAACCTTGGCCTATTACCCTACCAAAAACCAATCGTCAATATACACCTTTGAAGTATAATTTTTGACTTTTAAACCAACAAAGTAACCACTGATATTCCTTCTTCGTCTATACGCCGACAAGAAAATCCGAGAAACACTAGAAAACTTGTCGATCTGAAAACCAACAAACCCTTAAGCCTCCTACACCTTGTCGCGGACCCGGACAATCGAAGACCCAAGAACCCTTTACTGTCGATATCCTGCTGCTCCTTGACGTCCAAACAACCTTGAACACCAAAACCTTTGTTGTCGATAAACTGGTAGCCCAAACAGGATATAACCTCCTGCTCCTTCCAGAGAACCGAACACCAAAGAACCCTTCGAAAGACCGATCCTAGTAAACAGCGAACCCGCGAACCTGGCTCTGATACCACTTGTAGGATTCGACACTCTACAACCTGGTTACTAGAGCGGAATAATCCCGATCGTGAAGTCGAACACACCACAGCTAGTTATGATGTCGACAGAAAAGTAAAGAGCGATGCACAAGTAAGTAACCCTAATCGACCTTGATTAGTATTGAAAGAATGATGTGCATAACTCGTCCCCCCCTCACCTCCTTTTATAGAGATGAGGGGGAGGTAAAACCGACTCTACAAGAGTCCTATGTCGGCTGTGATAACAAGAAACGGGTTGGGCTGGAACACAAGCCAATCAACCGACTACTACATGACTAAGTATATGAAACGGACACTTAACACCCTAGACATAGATAAAAGCTAAATAAAGACTAAATATTGTAACAACAACTTACTCTAATATATCAATAGCATGACCACGATCTACAAGAAACTGCTGCAACTGTAACAAGAAATGAAATTAAATAAATAATGTGGATCATATTTGATGGCATTAATTAGACAGCCATTTTGTTATTAAGATACTACCTTGGAATTATTCACTTCTTCTTGCTTCAGTCTCTCGGATTCTTTTACTAACTTCTCCATTTGGCTTTCTTCATATGCAAGTGTTTCCCGAGCCAAAAATTCTCTTTCTACCTTTTCTTTATCTGCTACCTTCTTTTCTTCCAGCGCTGATGTCAATCTCTTCTCCAAATCTCTACGCATCTAAACGAGAAAAGCTTTGATCATAATTATCACCCAACAACCTCAATGTTAGTATTATCTAAAATCTGTTGATATATTTAGCATATTACCTGATTGAGGACTCCAAGGGCTGTAAACCCTTCATTCAACACACCCGACACACGAGATTGGAGCTCCTTCACTTCAGTAGCTAAAACCGCTTTGCGTGCCGTTACTTCTCCAGCATGCTACATAGGTATACCAAAATTATTCAAATCATGGGTATATCAATTGTACACTTATAATGAAAACTAGCGAACATACTTATATTTACATCCTTCATATTCATATATTCTTTATGCCAAATAAACTACAACCTTATCATTTGTTTCCTTTGCAAGCTGCTGCTTCTTTTTAAGTTCGTCTACCTTTGCAAGAATATGCAAGCCACTCATAGCCGCTTCTTCTTTTGCTTGTGCTGCAGCTCTCTCACTAAATTCCACTTGTTTCATTAAGCTGGTCACGGAGACCCTCTTTGAATCCAGGCTTTTCTGCATAAACTCACAATTTATAAAAACAGTGTCTAAAGCAATCCTCAATTTATTACTAAGAAAAAGTACAGTAAATTTAGTAGAAAAATGCACCCAAAATGTAACCGACTAAACTATGTTGTTTTGGAGGTGAGTGTATTATCGTCAAAATGAAAAGTTGGTGAAATGCACATAAAAATATGAAAATTGGTGAGATACTTTGTGTAAAGTACTGAAAACCTCCGAGACACTTTGTGTCTATGTTCTAAATATGCAACTAATTAAAGTGAAGGTATGTGGTCAATAATGAAAATTCGGCAATGTACAGTACAAATTTAAGAAAAAGTGCATGGTGTCAAACATTAGCCAAAAAAATGGGAAACCAATTCAAAGTTAACCAAAAAAAAGAAAGTGGTGCACAATCGCCTCCCATGCATTTATTAACCTTTTGATATACTCGCTCAGTTCCAAATTATAAGTCAATCTTTCTATTTTGACTTATCCAAGAATAAATGTCAACTTACATATTTCAACCAATAGAAATGATTTTCAAAAGTCAAGACATCTTATTGATGTACAGTGTGATGGTCTCGACTTTACTTAGATTGTGTGCAATATGATCAATGGTATCATAATTTGGGACTGAGGAAGTAACAAGTTTATCCAACTCCATTACAACTAGAAATGGAAGTGGATAAAATCGTGAGATGGCGGTCATCAAACAACTAGTCTCTTAGGTAGGGGTGTTAGTCGGGTTCACCCGGTCAGGTTCGGGTCAATTCGGGTTGAGGCTAAAAAAACATACCCGAACCCCCTGTTTAGAACTCGGGTTAGTCAAGTTCAGGTCAACCTGAATATAACTAAAAAGATTAAAAAAATTGCTTACTTCAATATGTTTACATTGTAAAAGTGTTAGTCGAGTCCGGTTGGTAGGGTTCGGGTCAATTCGGGTTGAGGCTAAAAAAAAAACCCGAACCCGACCCTATTTAGAACTCGGGTTAGTCAGGTTGACCCATAGTTGTCAATAGCGAATAGCGATAAATAGCGACGAGTCACCTATATGCTACGTAGCGAATAGCGATAAATAGCGACCGCTATTTGTGTTTAGCGATAAAATAGTAGCAAAATAAAGATATGTTTTACCATTCAACACATAAACATTTGTAAACATTCAAAACACCAAAATAGCTAAATTAGTCTATTAGTAATCATCTAAATCATCAAATGTCGGCTCCAACTCATCATCATCATCGTCATTGTTAGTTGTATACTGCTGTTCTACACATATTAATAGGGTTTACTTATTATATCTCTTGTAATATCCCCAACTATCCCCACTTGCCTTCAAATATATCTCTTATAATATCCCCAACTATCCCACTTGCCTTCAAAATACAAACAGAAAGCAAAAACCCAGCTCCTATCAAACAAAACACAGTCCTACATATAAACCCACAAAATACACAATGATTTCAATCAAAAAATGAAAACACACAATGATTTCGGAAATAAAAAACCAATTAAACCCATAAAACACAATCAATAAACACAATCATCTCAATCGGGGCTTCTTATCAGATTTAATTGAAATAAGAACATACTTTTTGAATCTTTGATTAGTGGTTTCAATCGGGGCTTATCAGATCTGAAGATAAACCGGCGTTGACCGACCCGTCAATTACATCTCACCACCAGTACCATTCAACTCGGAATCACTCAAATTACAAAATTTAGTCCGATCCGCCGGTAGACGCGCCGCCACGTGCCGCCCAAACACCGCCACAGTTCGCCGTAAAAAAGCTAGATCTAGCCATTTTTCCGGCGAGTGGGGTCTCACCTCCGACACCACTGTAATCACCATTAAATTCCGAACAAACCCTGAAAACCTCGTCACCTGAACCACCGCCACGCGCCGCCACCTGAACCACCGTGTCGCTATTTTGTCGCTAAATGATAATAGCGGCGGATGACCGCTACGCTACGTAGCGCGCGATAGCGACCGCTATCGTCGCTATTTAGAACTATGGTTAGTCAGGTTGACCCGAATAAAATTATTGACACGTGTAACCTGACCTGAATAGGCTTAATCGGGTTCGGGTCGGTCTTTTTGACACCCCTACTCTTAGGTTGGATGTAGCGGTGACCATCAAGAGACCAACATCCCCACCACCACATCATCCCCAATGCCACAACAAGTTTCTCTCTCCTAGACAACTTTCTCTCTACCGGAGAACTTCATGACCAAAGTTGGTGCAACAACGAGACCTAGGACACGGACAACTTCATGACCAAAGTTGGTGCAACAACGAGACCTACGACACGGACAAAAAATATACCCATAAAAACAATAAGAGTAAATTGCATAAATCGTCCCTAAAGTTTGGCCAAATTGCATGTTTCATCCCAAACGTTACGAAAGTGCAAAGATCGTCCCTGTGGGGAAACCGTTGCTGGACGATACTTGCACCAAAGGTTTCCCCAAAAAGGACGATACTTGCACCAAAGGTTTCCTCACATAGACGATCCTTGCACTTTCGTAACATTTGGGACGAAATATGCAATTTGGCCAAACTTTAGGATGATTTATGCAATGAGTGTTGATATATAGACCTACAAAATAGACCTAGAATAGACCTAATCCATTCATTTCATGACAAGTGTTATACACTAATTCTATCGCATCATTTTTCAAATGAACCAATCAAATCTGTAGGTCTAA